>JAESUZ010001704.1:287500-887500 GCA_017311185.1 Proteles cristata cristata
TCTATCATTAAATTTTTTTTAGTTTATTTTTTGAGAGAGAGAGAGAGAGAGAGCAGGAGAAGGGCAGCAAGAGAGGGAAAGAAAGAATCCCAAGCAGGCTCCTCACTGTCAGTGCAGAGCCCAATTCAGGGCTCAAACTCATGAAACGTGAGATCATGACCTGAGCTGAAATCAAGAGTTGGATGCTTGATTAACCAACTGAGTCCCCCATGCACCCCTAAGAACCTGACATTTTAATTAACAACTTAGATTGGTCTGATGCCGAAACTCAGGAACAGATACTCTACAGTTTGGCTTTTCTCTGTCTATCCTGGGAAGCTGCCAGTCACCTTCACCATGACAGATCTTCCAAATTTTTCTCAGTTCTCCCACGAGGGCTTCGGAGGAGGCCCTTTCCTTGAGTGTTGCTTAGTGCCAGCGAGCTCATCAGAACAATAGTGCTGACACCCTGATCCCTGCAGACACTGTCTCACTGGGCCTCTTAAAGTATCTGTTCTGTATGGGACTGAGCTCAGCACGGTCCTGCAGACACTGACTTGGGCTGCTCTGTCGTCCTCTAGGGGCCAATGATAAAGCCACATTAGTTCTCGAAGCCTGACCATCCATTTCATGCTTTGTGTAGCCATCCACCAGCTGTTTTGCTGAGCTCTCAACCAACCATTCGGCCGAACTGCCTCCATCTGCCTTTTCCAGTTCTGTTCATCCTCTTGAGATCCTCTCCTCTAGCCCGGCTACTCTATTTATTGTCTTCTGAATACAATTCCAGACCGCCTCAGGTTCACACTTCTGGTCATGCCTCGGTCACCCGAAATGTCTCCTTTGTTCATGTGCCTCCTTCTGGTGGTGCACCCTTCACAGACTCTTTTACCCTTCCACTTGCATGCTTCTTTTTCCCTACATGACATGAGTAATTCCTACTCCTCCCTATAGGGTCCACTCCCACTTTGTTTCTTCTTGAACACCTTTGCTAGTGATCCCGTCTATGTCAGGAGACCCCCAGTGAGGTTCCATTATGCCTGGGCCTCTCTCGGCATACCACTTCCTTCTCAGTTGGGTAGTTATTTTTTATATTTTTGAGAGAGAGAGACAGAGACAGACAGAGAGAGAGATAGAGAAAGAGAGCAGGGGAGGCGCAGAGAGAGGGAAACACAGAATCCGAAGCAGGCTCCACGCTCTGAGCTGTCAGCACATAGCCCGATGCAGGGCTTGAACTCACAAGCTGTGAGATAATGACCTGAGCAGAACTCAGACACTTAACCGACTGAGCCACCCAGGCGCCCCTCAATTGGGTAGTTTTTAATTGGCTTTGCTGTTTCCCATGTGAGATGGTGAACACTTTGAGAACAAGATTTGATTTACGTTCATGTCTCTAGAATCTAGTATGATTTCTTTTTCTTTCTTATTATGCTAAAAACATGTAACACAAAACCTACCTTTTTAACATGTTTTTCAGCGTATGCCACCATATTCACTATGTACACATTGTTGTATGATAGATCTCTAGAATATTTTGAGCTTGTGTGACAGAACTATCACAGTTTATAGTTAAATATACGACCATTTGATTATCTTAGCTACCGTAAGTCCCAACTAAGTTTTAAGATATGACTAAATTTCCTCCTTCATATATTACAATGACCCCTCTTTTCCTTGTGAGCTTCCAGATTCATTATTATACTCTCTTTACTTTTGACCTGTCTTGCTTTGTTTTATTGATCTGTTTAGTTAATTGTGCACCTTTGCATTTACTGTTCCATATTCTTATGGCTCCTTTCCCAAGACATGTTTGTGTGGCCACAACTCTGTTATTGTGTTCCCCAGTGTCCCTCACAGTGACCAGCATACCGAAGGTGCTCAATGAATATCTGGTCATTTTCTTCACAGGTTTTAACAGATTTTAAATATGATCTGATTTTTGAATATAGGATGAGGGTGATGAAAGACTTACCTCCCCTTCATGGTTAATAGATGATCAAATTCCTTTCTTTGAAATTTAATGTTAGACCTTGAATAAAAAAGACATTTTGTTTCAATTGATATACCTACCTTCTGAGACTCTTTGATTTTCCCGGTTGATATATGTGGTGGGTAAGGTGGTCTTTTCATATCTTTTAGCTAAGTCAGTTTCTAAAAGTCAAGACGTTATGTATTAAATTAATTGAAAAGATTAAATAAACCTCATATATGAATCATCTCATTGATATGTTAATAAGCAGAGACCTCCAAACTGTGCAAAATTCTGATTATTTTCAAAGCTCTGATCTTGGAATCTCTGGAACAGTGGTTTGGGCAAGGTCTGAAGGTGACAGAGTCAAGATCAATCAAATATATACATACATACATACATACATACATACATACATGTGTGTGTGTGTGTGTGCGCGCACACACGCACGTTGACCTTTGTTAATGAAAATACCATAAAATCAGATTATTCTTTTTTCACAAAATCCTCTATAAGTATTATGGAAAATTTAGAACTAACTACCAATCAAAAGAGTCACATTGAGAATTCTCAGAAAAGGAATTTGGGTAGCTCCACCCTGCAAAAGCAAGACACCTCACAGAGCGCCTCGGAATTCTGGGAATAAATCAGTGAAAATCAACTGCTCTTTGGACTTCTGAGTCCGGACCTTCAGATTTGATGCTGCTTTGGGGCTTCATCTGGTTTTGCCCATTCCTGGTGACTTGACCACCAGGCAGAACCAGGTCTGAATTCCCAAAGCCCACCTCTCTGCCTAGAATCTTTTTTCCTTAAGGTCTAGTCTCTCTGCCTTTCCCCTTCTGCAATGCTTTGACCTCACTAAAACTTCTCCAGTTCGGACCATGAACAGTTCTCTGTCCCCTACCAGTTCTTTTTACCAGTTACTTCTTCCAGAGAGCCAGATTGGATGCAATCCGTGCCATACTGATTGTTAAAGATTTTCAATAGGTAGAGATTAAAGAAAGATGATAGCACTTCTTTGTGAGTTCAGGACTAGAGAAACTGCCTATGAGAAAAATAAGCTTATTAGAATTTATTGGTTTTTTTTTAAGTGATCTAAAAGTAAATGGAATGTTGTGGATTGGATTGTGTTACCAAGAAGATAGGCTGAAGTCCCAATCTCTAATACTTGCAAATGTAACCTTATTCAGAAATAGGGTTTTAGCAGATTTAATCATGTTAACATGGTGTCATACTGGATTGCAATGACTGTGTCCATTTTAAGAAGAAACACAGACACACACACAGAACACTGACATGTGAAGAGAGAGCCAGAGACTGGAGTGACGCAGCTCCAGCCCAGACTGCCAAACACTGCCACCAGAAGCTCCAAGAGGCAGGAACGGGTGCTTCCGTAGAGCCTTCAAAGGGACCATGCCCCTGATGTAGGACTTCTAGTCTCATTTACTCACTAGAGAATAAGTTTCCATTGTTTAAGCCACCCAGTTTGTGGTTATTTGTTATGGTAGCTCTGGGAAAATGAATACATATGTTACACACATTTATAAGGTCACAGTGTTTTTTAAGAGATTTTAATGTTATTTTAATGTTTATTTAGTTTTGAGTGAGAGCCTGAGTAGAGGAGGGGCAGAGAGAGAGAGGGAGACAGAGAATCTGAAGCAGGCTCCAATCTGTCAGCAGTAAGCCTAAGGTGGGGCTTGAACCATAAACTGTGAGATCATGACCTAAGCCAAAGTCAGATGCTCAACCACCTGAGGCACCCAGGTGCCCCAAGGTCATACTGTTTTTAAGATGTAATTTCTTTAGCATTTTTATGAGATATTTTATTTCAAAGGACACGCTGAGCTTGGTAGTTTATTTTGTCAATAATTTCATTTAAAAGTGATAAAATGTGGATTATAGTTATCAATTTTAAACAGTAATTCAGTTCGAAAAAATATTTTTTTATCTTCACTCTACACTTTGGAGATTATTTTCTTTTTTTTTAATTTTTAAATAGTTTATTGTCAAGTTGGTTTCCATATAACACCCAGTGCTCATACCAACAAATGCCCTCCCCCATGCCCATCACCTCCCTTCCCCTCTTCCCGCCCCCATCCACCCTCAGTTTGTTCTCAGCATTCATGAGTCTCTCATGGTTTGGCTCCCTCCTTCTCTCCAACTATTCTTCCCCTTCTTCTCCCCCATAGTTCTCCATTAAGTTCCTCCTAATCCCCCTATACGTGCAAACATATGGTATCTGTCCTCTGCCTGACTTATTTCATTCAGCATAACACCCTCAAATTCCATCCATGTTGCTACAAATGGCCAGATTTCATTCTTTCTCATTGAACAAATATTTTCTTTTATTTTTTAATGGATGATTATGGTGATCTTGTTTTATTTTATTTATGTTTTTACATTTAAATTTTAGTTAAGTAACATACAGTGCAACATTGGTTTCAGAGTAGAATTCAGTGATTCATCACTCACATACAATGCCCAGTGCTCATCATCTATAGCCTCCTTAATAGCCATCACCCATCTAGTCCATCACCTACCCCCCTTCTTCCATCAATCCATAGTTTGTTGTCTGTCATTAAGAGTCTCTTGTGGGGTGCCTGAGGGGCTCAGTCTGTTGAGCATCCAACTGTTGATTTTGGCTCAGGTCATGATCTCATGGTTTGTGGGTTCAAGACCCAGGTCAGGCTCTGTGCTGACAGCAAGGAGCCTGCTTGGGATTCTCTCTCCTTCTCTCTCTGTACCCCTCCACTGCTTGCATGTGCACATGCACTCTCTCTCTTAAGTAAATATACATAAAAAAACAAAAAGATTCTCTGTGATTTGTTTCCCTCTCTTCTCTTCTTTTTTTCCCCATCTTCCTATATGTTCAACTATTTTGTTTCTTAAATTCCACATATGAATAAAATCATGTGGTATTTGTATTTCTCTGGTTGACTTCGTTTCTTCAGCATAATATATCCTAGTTCCATCCACATCACTGCAAATGGTGAGCTTCTATTCTTTCTGATGGCTGAGTAATATTCCGTTTCAACACCTATTTTAGTAGTCTTTTAATAACAGCACAATAAAATGTCACATCTAAAAAATTACCTGATTGATAGGGCTGAAAACTGATCAAATCTCCAAGTGCAACAAGTTTCTCCTGTTGAAAAATTTTATAATCAGAGAAGTAAATGGCCACAATTGCTAAGTTAATCATTCTTCAATAGAAAAACACTTTGAGTCTTGATTTTTTAGGTAACCAACAAATATTTTTAACATGCCAGAAATATAACCTAATGAGTAGTGTTCTCCTGTTGATTTCTTCCAACTCTTACTGCCTCCTTATTGTTTTTAGGAATAAGATGCAAATTGAATCCAAGAACATCAGTATTTGTCTTAGCCTAGAGGAATCAGTTTACAGTCAGTATCAGAGTCAGCGCTCTTGTATTTAGCTGGACATTACCTGAATTAGATCACTTGCCATTCTGGTTATTATTTTTTTACTGATTTCAATATCTTTGAGATCCGTAAGAACCACCCAAGTTCCATTCTCAAATTTTACAGGCATAGAAAAGACGATCCCTTCAGGAATACCAAACTGGCCTGTAGTGAGCAAACACAAAGCAAAGCAAAGCAAAAGCGCTCAGAACAATAAACCCTTCACGTTAAGCATTGTAGACAAGGACAGACACTGCATATGATTTTTAAGGATAACGGAGGAACTACATTTCTAACAATTTCTCCCCTGGGAGGATTGAAGCGTTTACTCCAGAAGTACTGCCTGAGCACCTCTCCAAGTTCTGACAACTCTGTCCTCCATGCTTC
The DNA here is from genome assembly GCA_017311185.1 of Proteles cristata cristata. NCBI lineage: Eukaryota > Metazoa > Chordata > Mammalia > Carnivora > Hyaenidae > Proteles > Proteles cristata. Next base: position 293,256 of record JAESUZ010001704.1, read on the forward strand.
TCTCTGAAAGAAGAACTACTGCTTCTCTTGTCGTCCCTTCTGTCTCCTCTGGCTTGGTTCAAATCCCCTGCCTCCGCCTCAGAGGCCAGTGCAGTCTTTCTCCTCCATTTTGTCTGGATACCTGTTGTATGCTCCCTGTGGCCTCTCCTTGATGCCTCAGTAGCCCAAGACCCCAAGGTACCTGTCCATCTGGCCTTGCTCTGCTAGCCTGCTGTGGCTGGCCTGCAGCTATGGTGTGAGCACCGCGATGGGGGGATGGGAGGGAAAGTCGACGGATTCCCCGCAGCTCCCAGGGCCCAGTTTGGATGTGTTCCAAATAAAAAGATGCCAATACTTACCACTAACTGAACAACATACAGAGAAAACTGCCTCCTCTTTTTGTAACTCGATCAAATGAGAAAATCATTCTTACCATCTGGTCATCAAAAGTGGTGACAGGATAACAAAAATGAGAGGTCAAGAAACCGGGATCTAGGGGCGCCTGGTGGCCCAGTCGGTTAAGTGTCTGACTTCGGCTCAGGTCATGATCTCACGGTTCGTGGGTTTGAGCCCCGCATCAGGCTCTATGCTGACAGCTAGCTCAGGGCCTGGAGGCTGTTTCAGATTCTGTATCTCCCTCTCTCTCTGACCCTCCCCTGTTCATGCTGTCTCTCTCCCTCTCTCAGAAATAAATAAAACATTAAAAAAAAAAAAGAAAAATTAATCTTTAAAAAAAAGAAAAAGAAAAAAAACCAGGATCTAAAAGGTCCTTCCTTAGAGAGCACCCAAGGTTCTCTGTTCACTCTTTTTTATCTGTAAAAAGCCAGCCTTATGGGTACACAACATGAGAGAGCTGGACCTAAATGGCTTCAGGGAGACAATGATTACATGCTCCTCACCTCCAGTATTGATTGTATTGCTTATTGGTGAATTCCTACAGAGCTTAAGCAAAGTGTTTACAAATAAAGTGAAGGTTTTAAATGCCTATTACACTAACAAGGTCACATGCTGACTTGAATTCACCTCATTCAGTAAAAGGGTGCTCATCACCTTAACTGCAAGTGAAACAAGATTCACTGAGTGTCTAACCATGAAGCAGCAAGAAGGCCCAGCCACACACAGCCCTGCTCTCAGGGTAGGTGTCTGCTGATGGTGGGTATGTACGTGATCAGCCACACCACCAGCGAGGGCAGGCTGGAATATGCTCTCTGACAGAGGAACAAAATGCTATGTGGGTACGGAGGAGAGACAGATTAATCCTGACTTGGGGGATTTGGGGGGATTACCTTGAGCTGCATTATAGTCACTGGAATAACAGGGAAGATGGTGGCTCTCCTAATGAGGAATATAAGGAGTATCACATGGGAGAGGAAGACAATAAGTTCAGTTTGGTGTATTTTGGCTTGAAGTGACAACATGACATCCAGATGGCAATGTTTTCATAGGGAAACTTTAGGCATGAATCTTTAGGCATGAATGAGTTTGCACAGGGAGAAAGTAAAACACAAAGGAAAGAGGTGCTTTAGATAGAACCCACAAAGCACGGCACATCAACTGTTGGCTCTTTCCTACTTTGCAAAAATGGCAAAAGTCCTTGGAAATGGGTTTTAGCAAATGACAGCAGCGAGGCTGGAAAAATGCATGTGTGGTATTTGTGGACGGAGAGCGGGCTTTCCACTTTTCCACTGGGACCTGGGATCTGTGTCCTGCTGGGCCCTCTGGGTCCCGCCCCTGCTGGGCCTTTGCTCCTGTGGCATCTGCAGGATGTTCTTCCCACACATGTCTGCCACGTCAACACCACTCAAGCTTGAAGGCTTCCTGGAGTGTCACCTCCTTACTGAAGTCTGTTCGATTCTTCCTGCCATCTGCCTACAATCAACCTTGCCTTCCCCTCCTCGGCTGGGATGCAGTGAGAGAAACTTGATGGAATGGTTTAGTTTTGGTTAGCTGGCTCTTCTTTACTCTGCTCTAGGTCGCCTGAAGGCGGAGGCCAGGTCTGATCCCGGTGTGCTCCCTGCGCGTTCACACAAACACTCCCGGACTTCTGAGTGGATAACTGAAGGACTGCACGATGCATAAATGGCAATGGAACTCTGGACATCTGGACAGTTTATAGATCACATAAGGCAGAAGGTGGGGACAGGAAAGCAGGAGCACAGAGCATACACGGAAGTTTGAAAACAATACAATGTTAAAATAAACAAACCAGATTTACCTTCACTTAGTACTCCTAAAGATACGATCTCCCCGGGAGGTGAGCCCTGGAACCAGTATTTCAACGTAGTGGCTATACTGTGTGCAGCTAAGATGCTTCCAAATTGTTTTCCTGTCTCAGTCAGCTTTTTAAGAGTTGCCACAAACTGTCTGTTTACCCAATCCCTATAAGGAGACAAAGAAACAATGTTACAATGGAGGAAAGAATGCAAATGAAAAAGCATGTTCTTTGGATCAATGGATCTAAGTATTCGAGCTTCTTCAATCTCATAAAAAGAAAAAAGAAATGAAATATAGTAGAAAGGAATCCCAAAGTATCAAATGAAAAACATGACAACACATACAAAACACAGAAACGTGGTCAAAGGCCGCAGGAACAATTACTTCCATTACAAAGAATTTATTCTATGTAGATGATATCTTTGGAACCAGTGGCATCCTTCATTCTAAGTAAAATGATATCATAAGACTGGGGAAAGAACTAAGTTGTTAGACTCTATAAAGTTTAAGTTCAGGGAGTAGTCCAGCCAGACCAGAACAAGCACTGAATGGCTGCTCCTGCTAAGCCACCATGATACAGTTCCCTGAGATATTGCTCCTACCCAGAGGAAGCACGCTCCAGAAGAGTGGGCTCAGGGACACATAATTTCTGGGAATGGATGAAGTGCCTCTGGTCTGAGGAAGGGGCAATGGGAAGGAAATGCTACAACTGGAAAAGGGCTGCAAAGTTTAGAAAAAACGCTTCGGAGCCCCTCCCCCTCTCCTCCCCTCCCCCAGCCCATCATAATGGCAGTGCTGACCACAGCAGGCTTGCTTCTAAGTGCTTTGCCTGTACTAATCCCTTTCATCTTCCCAAGGGCCCCATAAGGCTCATACTATATGTGACCATTTCCACTTTGCTGATGAAAAAACAGAGGCCTAGAGTGGTTAAGGAACTTCTCTGAAGTCACACGGCTCATAGAATTTCAATCCAAGTGGCTTGGTTCTAGAGACTGTGCTCTTCACCAATTCTGGGTTCTGCCTCTCCTGCGACAGAGCACCCAGCACGGGCCTGAGCTCACTCACCATCTTAATTCCTTACTCTCGCAAATGTCTCCACCAATTTCAATTTGGATACATGTCTCTGTGTTAAATAAGACTCACTTTACATATGCTTGCTTTAGAAATAAATTTGAAGAAGTATGTGAGCTACTTTAAGGATAGTCCAACACAAAAATTCATAATTGCAAAATCAAATAAATTGGGTGTGGGGATTGACTAGTTGAGATTCTGTGGAATTTTCTATGTTTCTTCAATAGAGTGCATTAACAAAGGTGAGTGTGAATAATGCCAAGATATTTTTGTACAATGATTTCTAAGATGTTTTAAAGGATTCTAACAACTATTATACATTCATCCACCATTGTTAGTATACTTCAGTTAAAAATATACCATACCTATCAAATATCAAGCTCAAAACAGGGCGTGAATAGTTAGGAGGCCCCCAAATGGCACTCTCGTATCTGTAAACCCTGGCTTTTCTCAGATCAATGTAGTTATTTCCACTGATATTACCCCAAACTATCACATTTTTGATGTCTGTGAAGAAAAAGAAATTTAAAATTAACAAAATAAGGAACATTAATATATAAAAAAGTTGCTGGCAGTCTATTTTTTTTTTGTGCGCATTTGTTTTAGGGTTGATCTTTTTGCCATAATATGATCTTAGTTTATGGTCCCCCCAAAATGTGAAAATGGCATGGATAATTTCCTGAATCATCAGGGTTTGGCGGTTCCTAATCATGCTCCGTGTAGGTTGTGGGCATATGATTGAATTCAAGATATACTGAAATCCTCCCTCAGAGAATTGCTACTGAAAATTATACGACTGGTGTGATCTTTTTCCCTCCCTGCTTGCCATGAAGAGAAATTTTTATCTGCTTTGGTTCTGACAGAGAGTCCTTGATCCTAGACTGGAATTGAAATTTGGGCAAATCACTTAACTCCTGGGTGAATTTCATTTCCTTTTTTTTTTATAATTTTTTTAATGTTTTTTTTATTTATTTCTAGGAGAGAGAGAGAGACAGCGTGAGCAGGGCAGGGTCAGAGAGAGAGGGAGTCACAGACTGAAACAGGTTCTAGGCTCTGAGCTGGCAGTCAGCACAGAGCCCGACGCGGGGCTCGAACCCATGAACCGCCAGATCATGACCCAAGTGAAAGTCGGACGCTTAACCGACTAAGCCACCCAGGCGCCCCATTCATTTCCTGCAGAGTGAGGGTGTTACAAGAAGAGAACCCCAGGAACATCCTAACCAACACATAAGTGAATTAGCTTCTGTGTGCGAGGCACTTTTAGGTGGGAGGTTTAGAAGAAAACATATCAGTTCAAATCCTTGCAACGTTCTCGGGGTGGAGGGGAGTGGGTGACAAAGCGACTACTGTGCAAAGTGATAGGTACTACGAAGAAAAACGAGGCTGGGGCTCAGAGATAAATAGTGATTAAGCTTTAATATGATTCTAAAACTGTGGGTCTATTAGGAATATTGTATCCAAAGTGAAAAATAAGTAATTTTATTGACTTACTTATTAACTTATTTCTCTTAAAGACTTAATTCTAAATTCACTGCACTTCCTCTTGTGGAGATTAAAGTCTCTACTGTTCTGCATGAGGTGAGATTGCTGTTGGTTTCAAGTAACAGAATATCCTTGCGCCTTGGCTTAACTAGAAGGAGTTCCCGTCTCTTCTGTGATAACAGGTTGAGGTCGGCAGTGACACTGAGGCTTGCTCAGGGCTCAAAGGACGCTGCCCTCTCGGCCTGTCCCGCCTGGTCCTAAACCAGCTGCAGCAGCTCCAGGCCCCACACTCTCACAGGGCTGTGTGCAAAGGCAGGCGGCAGGAAGAAGTCTGTTTATCAGATTGAAGGCTCTTTCTAGCTCTGTTAGAGAAAATCATAGTGGACATCTGCTGTTTTTCCTAACATTTCTTCCTAATGTTTCTCTTTAACAGCATCCTGGTTTTCCTTTAAATAACTACCCTTTCTCAATTTCAGTCCATATGGTTTGGGTGGGGCTGTCCTCACCCCTTAGGTCTATCAATAGGCACGAGACCCAAAGTCCAGATTTCTGGCCACAACAATTGTTTTGGAGATGGGCAAATGGTCCAAGCCTGGCCAACGAGATATTATCCTGCTACTTATGTACATTTGAGAAAGCAAGCCCTCTTTCTACTGGGGTGGCTAAGCTATGAATGTATGAGTCTGGGGACATCAGGGGCCACTTTGCCACTTTTGTTTCCAGAGAGCCTGCCCGAGATTCGAGCCAATGCTTAGGAAAGCAGGGCTGAGGGATCGGTCAAGAGAGAGAACCAGCCAGTCCTGACATCATCATTTAAGCCCCAGCATCCATCTATGCCTGACAAAAAGCTATCTGACTTCAGTCGCTTTGAGTGGACTTTCTGTCACCTGCAACAGAAAGAGTTCCAGCTAAGCCCAATGCACATGGTCTGAGAAACAGGGTTATGTGTGAACTAAACTCAAGGGATATCTTGAAAAGGTCTGCTACCCCCTTGGTATCTGGACTCTTCTCTGAATGATTCTCCCTGATGGTTTTCTGCTTTCAGGTCTCCTTGCTTCAACATTTTTGTTGGTGCTGAGTTTCTTATTGCTACTCTGCTGACAATTCCAATTGACTGCTGTCTCTCTCACATCTCTCTTTCCTTTATCCAATGGCTGAAATTTGTCAAACATAATAAATATTTTTAAACACAGCACTCCCCTTTTAAATACACCAATCCATTTTCTGATCCAGTCTCATAGTCACAGGATTCTGATGTCCAAAGACCAATAGAAGCACGAAAAGCTCAGATATAATCCCATAGACAAGTGAAATGCCCTCTCAAATGTCTATCCCATGCTGGGCACTCCTCCAAGCACTTTGGAAATATTTTTCTTTGAATCCTCACATCAGTTCCTGGAGGTAAGTGCTATTACATCCTCATTTTACAGATGAGGAAACTGAGGCACAGCAAGGTTAAGTGGTTGCCCAAGGTCACACAGTGGGGTAGAGCCACTTAAATACTCCCCTGATTATATTTTTAAAAACACTGATTACTTAGTTGACTATTATAATGGAAAACTGGAATATTAGGTTTCAAATTATAACTTGAAAAATAGCTTTTTGCATGAAACATTTGTTAACTAATTTTTATTTAAAAATTTTTAATGTTTATTAATTTTTGAGAGAGCAAGAGCAGGGGAGGGGCAGAGAGAGAGAGGGAGACACAGAATCCAAAGCGGGCTTCAGGCTCTGGGCTGTCAGCACAGAGCCTCATGTGGGGCTAGAACTCATGACCTGAGCCCAAATCGGATGTTTAATCGACTGAGCCACCCAGATGCCCCTGTTTACTAATTTTTATAATGATGGACAAAGTCAGCCAGTCATGAAAAACAGTAAAAAGAAAAAAGAAAGAAAGAAAATGTTTGCACAATAGTCAGATCACACAGTAAGTTTACCCAGAATAATCCTAAAGAGTACGGTGTTCTTCCTAGTTGCTTTGCAATCACACTGTTTAAAACCAGAAATGGAAACAGAAGCTCACTCACTCGAGGGGGTAGTCTTCAGTTTTCTGGCCAGCATGGCTTTGGCTTGGCCTTCCACCCCTAGCGCGACAGCGATGATATTGTGTGCCACGTTTGGGGCGTATCTCATAAGCAAAGCTGTTTTCAGGTTCACGAACGTTTTTCCTCCCACGATAACTCTGACGGAGTCGTGAGCATTTTTCTCAATCAGGCCTCCATACAGCCTACACAGAGGAAGCCTGCTTTGGATGCAGCTTTCTAAAGTGTGCACCTCCTGGTCGGTACTGTCGTCCAGGATGATGACCACGTGGGCCTGGCGGAAGGCATCCTCCACGCTGGTGCAGACGGAGACGCCCCGGAGCAAGGGCGCCACGAGATCCTGAGTCTCAGTCCTGAGAAGGTGGAGATCTTCTTTCGCCCGCTCATTGTCAAATAGATTTATGCTCATTTCCGTTTGCATTCCGAACACCTCGCCACTTACCAAGATGGGAATTAGGTTGTAGCAGACAGGTACAGATGCACTAGTAAAAGTGCAAAGCCAGATTATGAATGGTTAAATCTTTGGCCCCTGTTAAGCCTTTATTCTTAATAGAGATTTCTGCACGTGCAGTAATAAGGTGATCTAATAGCTTAAATAAGCATCCACAACTGCTTAGACTTTCTAAGATAAGAAAGGAAAAGTTGAACAAAAAAATGCTCACTACTATCCCTTGCTCTGGGCCCTCTGAAAACAATCCCAAAATAAGAAATGTACCTTTTTAAAAAGCTTTTCAAATAAAATAGAATATGCAGAAGGCAGAATTTAAAAGAATGGTATTATATTACTCTGATAACACGTTTACATTTTGTCTTAAAAAGGTAAAGAAATAACAAGTTTTATTTAACCATAGCTCTTTTCTACTTTATACTCTTAGCTACAAAGTAATGATGTTTTGGGGGAAAGGGCTATCTTTTCTAAATCCTTGCAAAGAAGCCTAGGGTCAGCAGAAGCTCAGGATCATGGGTCTGTATCCATAATTCAGCAAGTATCCAGGTAGTTGACTATCTGGGCCACTTGTTTTTTTCTCTTTCTAAGCTTTAAATTTCTACTCTTAGGTTTTAAATTCAGCAGTACAGAGCGAGCCCACAAAACCCTAGGCCACCACTCTCAATCTCATGTAAAGCAGAGCCCCAGGCCCATATGTGTTCACATGTTCTCTCTCTCTCTCTTTCTCTCTCTCTCTGTGCCAGTGATGTCACTGGGTGGCTCCATGTGTGCCATGTAATTTCCAGGAGGTGTAAGTAACAACCCCCTTTCCCCAGTTCCCTGATGGTGATTGCTGAGGGTGTCCCGCAGTCACGGTAAGAACCACAGGCTGGTCCAGCCACAACACTGGTTACCGAGGCAGGCACACAACAGGAGGGGACAAAGGAAGAGCCAAGGTCAGCTCTAGTGAGTGTGGAAGTGGGGAGGGCAGCAGGCCGTGAGGTGGCAGGGGGAGAGGAAAAGAAAGTGAGGGAAAGGGCAAAAGACAGCAAGGCAGAGCAAGAACGAGAGCAGCAGATGCAATGAGAGACACAGAATGGGGACAACAGCTGGAGATGGGTTATCAGAGTAATTATCTTCACTATACACTTGCTCTTAGATTGCGTATGTGTGTATGCATACATACACCTCTATTCTACAGCTTAAATGTGGAGGTGCCCGGGTGGCTCAGTTGGTTGAGCATCCAACTGTTGATCTCGACTCAGGTCACAATCTCACTGTCTGTGGGATCGAGCCCCATATCAGGCTCCACATTGTCAGTGCAGAGCCTACTTGGATGCTCTCTCTCCCTCTCTCTGCCCTTCCCTGGCTCATGCACATGTGCCTTCTCTCTCTCTCTCTCTCTCTCAAAATAAATAAATAAACTTCTAAAAAATCTTTAAAAAATAAAACATATATAGTCGTATTGAGGGATATATGCATATATACACATATCTATCCGTCTGTCTCTCTCTCTTTCCATCCAGTTATCCAGATCTTAAACTTGACATTCAGATGTTCTTCCACCATGGACTTAATTCCACATTCTTTTTTTTTCTAAATACAAACACCCAACCTCATGAACTCTGGAGTTTGTCCCACCTGGTGATCCAGACCTGCAAGGGATTGACAAGATCTTTCCTGGCTTCTTCCTCCAATTCTTTTTCTATATGTGCCTCCAGGTTCTCCTGAGCGATTGTCTTCATCAGCTCAGTAGTCATGCTAGAGGTGACACCATAGTAAAGCTAATATTAGGAAAGAAAAAGTCAACACTGAGAATACATAATTAGCTGACAGTAATCACAATGGGAAGTTCTTACTTAAAGCCAGAATAGAGTAAAAAGAGAGATGAGGGAATACTTTGAAAAGCAAGACATTTGGAGAACAGTGTGAGAGAAAGATAATATTTTGAGAAAATAAATTAACTTAATTCATATACCTGGGCGTATTCCAGGAACTCATTATAGCCTCCTAAAAGCAACCCCTCTCCTCCACGATCCAACAGCTCTCTCCAGATGATGGGGGAGTTTTTGTGATTCCACTTCTTTTCATCACACAAATCTTTTAGCCACTCCTGTTGAATGATATTCCAAGAGAAGTCACCCATTGAATCTGTGTCAGAATTTACTTCAATACTTCAGAATTTAAACACAAACTAGCTTTTTTTTTTTTTTTGCTACCACTGAGTAGTAAAACTTTTACATAATAAAATTTAGATATCTATACATTGTAAAAGGTCAGTAGAGAAAATAGTAGTGAGTTAAGTAACAAATTAATCAAATAAGAAAGATGACTCTTCAAATTTGCTGACCAAATAAAGGTACTGAAAGTTGCTCTCTTTGCTGAGGAGACCATGAATGAAAACAGTTAGCTTAAAAGAGAAGCCAAGTGTTCTAACTTCTCTGATAGCCAAAAATTCAACTAGTTCTTCCCTTGCTCTTCTATAGGAGACATTTTCAGGCTTAGGCCCACAAATTTGACACTGCTTTCCAAATATGAGGGTACAGTTTGTTATTCAGACTGCATTAATGAGCTAAAAATGATCTATGGATTTCTAATAATATTCATTAGAAAAAGTTTAAATCATAATTATCTGGCTTGTGTAGACCTGGCCTTCCAATGATAAGAGCTGAGTAGAGCCAGAAGTAAAGTATATGATAGCACCCTTGTCATTGGACACAGTATAATGAGACTACTGGACACATAAAATCTCAGAAACTGATTTCTCTTAATTATGTTGAAGATCTCTGTGCCTTTATCTCCCCTTAAAGCAAATAGTGCTGCGGTGAGGATTCTGCTATGGTTCCCCTAGTCATTATAGAGCCTGGCCAGGGAAGTGCCGGGTGCCTGGAGGAAAGGGACTCTGCCCCAAAAGACCTTCAGCAGCCAGTGGGGCATGCTGATGTCTTGGTAGAGGATGGAGGAATATGTCTAGGTCTGGACCCTGAGGGTGCAGAATCAAGAGTAGAACATACGGTTGGATAAGGGAGAATTTATCAATATGAATCACTCTTCTGCAACTCAGTGGTGTATATCCTGGCAAGAACCTCAGAAGACAGTGGTAACAAGTTGTTAAGATGGCTCTCTGAAGCTTGGAAAAAGTGATGACTCACATGAAATGAAACAGAAATGCCAGAACGTCCATGGAGGACAATAGGAGAAGGATTCAAAAAGCTCAGAAAAGTGGGCATGCTGGAGTGGGTATGCTACTATGGAAGCATGGAAGCTACTAGTCAGTTACATTCTCCAGAAGGGCCTAGAAGACACCATTTTCATCAAAATGATAAGAACTGTGCTGGCGATATGTTTTTGGCACCACTAAGAAGCCTGGTGTGGATGTCCATTCCCAGCCAGGGATCTTCAAGGACACGCTGTTCTAGAGCTGGACTCCCTGGTGAGTGGGATGATAGAATCCTGAAATAAAAGAGGCCGGGGAAAGTGCCCACCAGAGAACATCTATTATGATAAAAGCACAAGATAACCAGTAGATAATGTCTTAGTTGAAGGGACGATGGGCTCACAAAGGAGACAGAGGTTATGCTATGTCCCTAGAGACCAACACTGACTCCATGATAATGGCACTATCCCTTAAAGACACTAACTAGCTTTTTGGTGTCAAGGTGATTACATTTCACCCCTTTCAGCCTAGAGAGGGCAGTGATTCAATGTGACTGGGATCAACATATAAAGTAAAGAACTGCTTTTTCTGCTTGTAGGGCTTTGGCCAGCACCCTGCCCAAGAGCTTACAAAACATTCAACCTAGCAACATGGGATCCTGCGTAACATCACTTTAAACCACTTTGGAGTAAAGCATTTATAGAACTGGGCATGTAACCATGGGATGTACTGGCCCTATCCTATATCACACCACATAGCAGCCTGATAGAGGGATGGGACAGCCACCAAAGGTGCTTAGAGGTTGTTATCCTGTAAGGATGAAACACTGTCTTTCAGGATGCAACATGAATCAATATGGTGCTTTTCCCTAATAGGTAACATATATGAACCCAGGAACCAAGGGACAGAATTAAGAGTGATCCTGCTTACCTTTACTCCCAATGACCCACATGGAGAATTTGTGCTTCCCCGAACCCACTTACTCTAGATTCTATGGGTCTGGAGGTTCTAAGTTCCAGAAGTGCAAGGGTGTTTCTATTGGGAAGAGTTCTGTTAAACTTTAAGTTGTGGCTGCTCCTCGGTCACTGTGAGCTCCTGTGCCAAGAGACAGCAGTTAAGGAAAGGAGCTACTGTCCTGGAAGGAGTAAACAGCACTGCTGCTCTGGGGCATGTGGGCAGGAACGAATATTTGGCATCTAGGGGATCCACTGGGGAATCCCTGGTACTGCTTTGCTCGATTTTGACAGCAAGTGTACATGCACTGGAGACTAGGACTCTGACCCCTACGGATACAGGTCTAGTTCATCACACATTCTAAGTCACCTGGACAAGCAGAGCAGGAGGGGGATCAACATTGGATCATAGACAAGAAAGGTGACGAGTGTCAGTTACAGCCCTAAAATGATATGCAGTGGAGACTACGTTCTTTTTGATTAACCATCTTCTTGTACATTTTCTTCAGGGAAAGACACCAACCAGAACCTCAGAAAAGCTGTTCCCAGATGAAAATAACTTATTATATGGAGCACATGGATCCCAAAGTCACAGCTGGTGAACTGTAGTAGATCCTGTCATATGTCTTTCAGATTTCCCCTTCATGACCAAGACACTCATTGCCTGGGCCACTAGGTGCACTGGCTGCTGCTGGCTCAGTGCTGAGTCTCTCTATAGGAACTGAGGTCAGAGACATTCCCTTGCCTAGAGTTAAGTCCTTTCCCCAAGGGCAACTGGCATCCAAGGACTGTTAATTGTGTCAGTACAGAAGTCCAGCCGCCTTGCCTGTATTTAGGGTGTCTCTGAAGGGCCACCCAGCTTCAGAGTTAAAGGCTGGCTGAGCCCTCTGATGCAGCAGTATGGTAGTGTCTCATGTTGCTAGAAATTAGGCGAAGGACAATGAAAAGTTAAAAAGGATAATATAAGTTGCCTGGATTCTTGGGAGAAAAAATAGTGAAATTTATTCCACTGATTGGTTAGGGCCTCATCTGTTCTACTAGCTACTGGGAAAAGAAAATACATAATATTTTGAGACCAGTAAATAGAAATTTATTTTATTAGTGTTAAAAATATCAGTAGTACATAAAAGTTCATTATTGGAAAACTGTCTGATACGCTGGCTAATATTTCATTAAATTAGAAGACATGGAAAGGCTTCTTACCTCCCAAACCTGAGGACGTTGTGTAATTTTATATACCTGGAAATTAGGAAGATTCTTTTGTAAATAGTCTGCCAGAAGTTCTGCTTTAGCATAATATGGGCAATCTGCTCTACCTAAAAGAGTTCAAAATAGCAACATTTTCATACATCACACAGAAATTATCATGCAGTTATAAGTATTTGGCATGTAATTACAGAAATAATCATAGAGTTATGATATATTCTATTACATAGAATTATTATATAACTTCCACCATATAAACTTCTGATTTTTAACAGAGGTAAAAAAAATTATTTCATAGATGGTCCGAATCTTAAGTAATAAAATATGGAAAGAGGAAAAAGACTATTGGATATTTACTCTATTCCAGTATCATGGTAGACCTCACTTTCTCTAAGGGGCTGTCATGCTATTGACTAGGCATGAATTACTAATAGTGAACTACTCATTAGGAGCCACTAGAAGGCAAAGTATGAAGTGAAGGGTGGTGGTAAAATCACATGTAGATTTGCTATATGTTGCAGGGAGTGGTACTAGGAGGAGGAGAAGCGGAAGGGAGAGAGACAAGTCTGGGATAACTTCTATTTTCTGGCTTGCGCAGATGATCCTGCACTTACTAGAGAGGTAGGAAGTTTAGTTACAGACAAGTGCATTGGAGGTATGTGCAGTATATCTAAGTGGATCTGACCGGCAGGTAGCTGCAGGTGTTGTCTCAAGCACAGGACCCAAGTGAGGGATTAAGATATAGATTTTGTAGCCATCAACACACATGAAGTTAAAGCCACCAGAGTCAATGGGGTTGGGTGTCTGATGGAGCAGGAAGGGCAGAGGCCGAGAGCAGAACCTCCTCTGCAACAATCTTCCCCAGTTACTCCCAGTCATGAGTTCTTCAACATTAGGGTGACTTCTAAATCATCAAATCTCTTGCCCACTCGCTGTCTGTTAGCCTCCCTGTTGAGCTCAAATCCATGGTTCATGAATTCAAACCACTCTCTGGCTCATGTTTTAAATTAACTTGCCCCACTATGCTTCTGGCAAATAAGCCTGGTAAACATGTCTCACCCTGGATGAATTCAATTACCTGCCTTTTCTGTTTCTGGGTTCATTCGCTAGGTACCCCTGGAGAAACATGGTAGAACCAAGCAGAGAGGCGCCATTATAAATTCATGGTCACTAGCCTCAACTGGCCTTCAACTCTGCCTGGAGCTCCTCCTGTTTTCCTTATCAGCACTCTCTTCTGTTCTGTACAATTACCCTTCCAAACGTAGCCTACTTCGTGCAAACCTCTTCCTTTTCTCTATTTCCCCACACTATTGGAAGACGACAGACAACCTTGCTTTCTACTTTACAAAAATAAACCCAAATCATACAAAAAGTCATCAGTTGGTAAATCTCCCAACCTCCTATCATCATACCTATAAGCCTGTCTGCATTTGGACTCATTCTTTCCTATTTTCTCCTCTTTAATGGACGATGGCTTCTACCTCCTGTCCAGGTCTAACCTTGCCACTTATGCTCTGAATACCACTCTCTTCTACCTGCAGAACTGCCTCTCTTTCAACATTTTATCTCTGTTCTTAACGTTCCTTTTCTATCATATTTAAATATAGTAAAGTTATATTTAAGTTTTTCCTGTCCTAAAAAAACAAAAAGCCTATGTCTCTCTCTAGCTAATGCATTCTATGTGCCCTTTTCTATAAAAATTTCTTGAAAGAGTCCTCTACACCTGCCATCCCATTTTTTACTCCCATTTAGTTCTTATCTCACTGCAATCTGGCTTGAACCACGACTCTCTGGAAGGGCACAGGGAACCTCCATGTCATTACATCCAAGGGATACTTTTTGATTCTTTTCTCATGGGCATTTTCTTGTTGACCTTTGCCCTCTTCTATCCTTCTAGAACACCTGCTACGGTCGGGTCACTCTTAAGGTTTTCGTCCTACTTCTCTGGCCATTCTCTCTATACTTGGTAGGTTCTTATTCCTTTATCAATCCCCTAAAAGGATAAATTTCTTCACTGCACCTTATCTTCATACTCTATGCATTCCTTCTGGCTAATCTCCTCCACTCCCTTGGTTTCAAGTAGAAATCTGCACATCCCATTCAGAACTATCCAAGATGTTTACACCTTCCTGGATTTTTCCATCTCCTTCTGAATGTCTCATAGGCACTCAGCATGGCTAGGACAGATTTTGTCTGAACTCCCCCCCCACACACACACACTGAATCTGCTCCTTCTCTTATGTTCTTTATGTTTACCTACATAGTTACTTAAGAGAATTAAGAGTATTCAGGGTATTAAGACTAGTTTTCCAATTTGTTTTTAGTGACTCCTCATCTACCCATTTTTCCAAACCATTGGTTGGAAATAATTTTAACTCTTACTTCTCCCTTACTTGCTCTCCTCAACCTAATTAGATATTTAGTGCTGTGAATTATGCCTCTGCAATATCTCTCCAGTCCATTCATTTCCTTCCATTTCCATTGCCTACCATCCCAGACCAGGTCACCACTATATCCTTCCTGGACTATCACATCTAACTGGGGTCTTGGCATCTAATCTTTCTCTTCCCATGGAGAAGAACATTCAGATAAGATGCAACTTTGATTATGTTCTCTCCTTCCAAAAAGCCTTCCATGTACTTGGATAATATTTAAAATACTAAACACGGCTCACAAAAATTTATAGTAACTAATGCTGGACTCAGCCTATGATACTCTCTCCCTTTGTACCCTTTACGCCAGTCCTACTAAATCTACTTCCATCTTCTGCTTATTGTACAGTCTCGATCATCACCAAACTAGCTTTCCTCCTTCCAACCCCACTCCCTGCCACCTATGCTTAATCTCTCTCTTCTTCCCTACCTCCTTTCTGTTAGGTAACTCCTTCTCATCTTTCAGATCGCTGCTTAAAAAACCACTCCTTCTGGGAGGTCTTTGCCTCCACTAAATGAGGTCTCCTGCCACACTGCTTCTACAGAGTCTGCCTTGCCACTGGCACCCGAGCACCATTCTCTGTAAGTTTCTGTATCACTGCCTTCCCAGCAAATAGTCAGTGATAAAAAATGTTCTTCTGAATGAATAAAGAAGGAAAGGAAATAGATTTCCAGGCAGATGGGACATGTGAATTGTGTTAATGCATCAGAAAGTTCAAATAAGGACTGGACAGCTTCGGTAAAAGTCATCGGTGACTTTGGTGAAGACTATATCTGAAAGGAGGTAGAAGTGGGAGCCAGATGGAATGGAGGGCCTGAAGACAAAAAAAGCAGTCTGCTCTTTCAAGAAATTTGCTGAGAAGGGAAGGAGGCAGGTACAAGAGTCTGCTGCTTTTCCTGAAACCCTTTAGTGGTTTTCTGGATGCCAGTGGATGTTTTCGATCCTTCCCCTACACTGCTACAAAGGTGGGTTTCCTAAAATGCAAACTCATTAAGGATACTCTCTGAGTCTTCATTGCTTTCAAGACACAGTACAAACACCTATGTTCGGTGGACTTTAGATGCAAGGATCGGGCTGCTGCTCCCATTCTAGCCCCAGGTCGGTACCCTTCCTCCATATCTGGTTCCTCCATTAGGCCATGAGACTTGTAGCCTCTTTTAGGCTTTATCTGGAATGTCCTCCCTATCGCAAATCTTCACAAATCAGCTCCTGCAACGCCTCCCAGAGTACTGTGCACATCTCCCTTATTTCATTAATTCCAGTGGATCCAAATTTCTCATCTACAAGCTTCTGTACTCTGTGAGACGGAAAGCTCCTCGAAGGCCCAGGTGTTCTGTTTCCCCCCATGGTATCTCCAGTGTACGGGAGTGCTTTGCACAGGACACTGCCCATTAAACATCTTGAATGAATTCACAAGAAGGTTCGGGTGGTCCACAGAGATGCTGGAGTTGCTAGAACAAACGTTAAGAATATCACTGCCAAAAAAAAAAAAAAAAGAATATCACTGCCAAGAGACGAAAGGAGATGAGCACGTTGGGTGTTTTGGGCGTCCTACGGGGGGACTTGGGGATCACTCACCCGCAAGCACGAATTTGGCCATGTTAAAGCAGCCACCAGAAACAGCGGCTCAGCGGTTTCCTAGCAACCACGGCGTGGCGCAGGCGCACTTTGAAGCTGAGCGCGGGGTCTGAGGCCCTGCCGCAGTTGTTAGGTGTTGGGGTACACGATCATATATTGTCTTTAAAAGCCTTATGCTCTCCCCTGTCCCTAACCCCAAACCCATGAAAACTAGTCATTCTCGGGTGGGCTTTCTTTTCAAGGAGTCAACCTCTCTAACTGCCGCGAACGTAAGCTTTTTGACCTATGAAGGATCCGTAAAACCTCGCGATACGCGAGATCGTGGGGGAAGCTGTCATGGCTGCGCCTGTATAGACCACGGGGTTTTGACCTCAGGTGAGTGGACGACGAGCTTAGGCGGGAGCAGTTGGCAGTCCTATACCTTAAGACTTCTTGCTTTCTGGAGAAGAGTCTTAGGAGTTGCTCGGGCATTAAGTTTAGGAAGGTGGGTTAATATTGGGTGGCTCAGCTTCGAAAAGACTGACTCCTAACGTTTTATGAGATCTGGTGATACCGGCTGTCTCTTCCTCCCAAGCGCAGGCCGCATGCAAGCGTCACTTTGACCTGTTGCTTCCTCTCATTAGCGGTACTTGCCCCAGTCCCTATTCTTAAAAGTCCGAGTTTGGCAGTTGCTAAATCTTCATGTTAGAAAGTATCCCTCAGCGTTAAAACTTTTTGATTGAAGATTTCTCCAAGGCAGTGGTAACATAAAATCCCTTTCTTAAAAGGAAAATGTGGAAACACTTTTCACCAGAAACCCTACTTTATTTATTTTTGAAACTCATTTATACGATGACTACCTCTAAAGTAACCTGGCTGCTCTAAGACAGCGTATACAATGCGTGGAAGTGAAGGAAGCCCGTTTTGGTAAAGTAGTTTTAACGTTTTAATCTTTAATGTCTCCATAGGTTCTCACTTTAGCCTCAGTTAAATTCATTTCATCTCTTTAAGTAAAGGTTTTACTTTGGTTTTTATTCCCTTTATAACCCTTCCCCCCATAGGAAAACAACGGCAAGTCTTCTCTTTCACTCACAGAAGTGGCATTTGTGATACATAGACTACTTTAAAGCGATTTGAAAGTGTTTGGTGGAGAGCAAAATGATTAACAGAGCAAGTTCCTTTTTATGGAACCTCAGACAATTCAGTACTGCCGTTCCAACAAGCAGAACTATGAGGCTGTCTCCTTTGGGATTTTCCAGACTAAAAGTTGTTTTTTCAAACAATTCAAACCTAAGAAGCTTTCTCTTAAGTGACTTTGGCAATAGAGTGCAGTCATCTATTAGATACCTTTTTCAGGATGCCTTAATTTTAAAATCAAGAGATGACTTTCAAACAAAGGGCGTAAGCACTGAAACAGTCCTTACACTTACCAGAGTGCTTTGTCCTAGAAGACTGTCCTTTGATTCAAAACACTCTCTTGCCTCTGATGATGGGTTGAAGATAAACTTTTATCAGGAGGCCTCCAATGAAGATGTTCTCACCAAGGAAACAAAGCCAACCCCTGTCAACTATAGAAAACTGTCTCAGGAGTGTAGTTCCCTGAGTGATGTGTTAGATATATTTTCAGAAGCACCTACTTTTCCCAGCAGTAACTATCTTTCCTCAATGTGGACAATTGCCAAAAGGATGTCTGAGGACCAGAAACGCATTGAGAAACAACTGATGTTTAATCACCCTGCATTTAGCCAACTGTGTGAACAAATGATGAGAGAAGCCAAGATCATACGCTATGACCACCTGCTGTTCAGTCTTCTTGCTATAGTGAAGCTGGGAATTCCTCAGAACACTTTGCTGGTACAGACTTTGCTGAGGGTGGTCCAGGTAACATCAAAATGCTACTTAAATATCATCTTACTCGATTTGGCATACTTTGAGAGACTGAGGGGAAATAGAGATGTATCCTCCCTATCAGTGGAATGGTAGTTTATATTTGTTTTTGCATATATCTCATTTAGAGACCTTAAGTTGACTAGGCCTTTCCTTCCTTTTGCTATGGAAATTTATGAAAGCTTATGCTGGTTTTTTCTTCTCCATAGTTGACCAATAGTGAGTAATAAAATGAGGAGAGATACAAACATACAAGGAAGTGTTGGTTAGTTGAGGGTAGGGAAGAGGGGAGAACTAATATTTATTGAGTACCTGCGCTTTTTACTTACTTAATCCTCAATAGCCCCGCAAGGTCAGTATTTACCTCAGTTTTGCAGATGAAGAAACGACTTAGTAATGTTAAACAACTTGGCCAATGTCAAACAGCTAGTGGATTCATTTATTTATACAATAAACATTTATTTGGTGTCAGTAATGTATCAGTTACTGTTCTTGCTACTAGAGAGAAAGATTTAGGAGACATGAGTCCTGTTTTCCCTATGTAGGAGGGAAGACAAATATTTTGTAGGCAATTACAAAAATAACTAACATTGCTTTGATAAGTCATACATTTACTACATTATAGGCACGTGCTGAACACAAGGGAATATAATTATGAACAAAATAATGGCCACGTAGAGCTTTGAGTGCAGTGAAAGAAAAATAGAGTCTTGTACGAGTGTATAACAGACTTACAGCTTAGTCAGGAGAAGGCCTTCATAATGGGAAGAAAAGACAAGGGAGGAGAATACAGGGTTAGTGTTTGAGGCAGAGATATACAAAGTTGGAAAGCAGAATTGTCTCATATCATCCTCCTTAGCTAGAGATGAAAGCTCAGTATGTCATTAGTGAATTTGCCCTTCAGTTACTTGGTCTTTCCTTTCACCGCAGATGATGATGGAATGTTGTAAATTGAAATGGAAACCCTCTCATGGGAATGAGACCTTTCTTTTTCTTTCAGTTTTATCCATTTCTTCTCATTACCTGGTCCTGACTGAAAACTTTGTGCCTTGTTAGTCATGCCATTTTAACAGAGGAGCATACCTCTTTCAGCTTAGGTTTTCTCATATGTGATCACAACTACTCTTGTGAGGTATATGAACTAGTTGTGATTAAATTGTAGAGCGCTAGGTAAGCTGTGTTGTTACTATTAACTTTCTGAATTATTCCCACTGCCATTTCTAGAATCTAGATTAGTACCCTAACCCAGGAGATCTGAAAGAGGGATCTGGGGCCTGGCCACTGCCCTTGAGACTCAGTGGTAAAATGTGATAGCAGATGTGGATGGGAAGATTCACAGCTGAAGTTACAGTATGATACCCAGGAGAGGACAGAGAGAAATTATAAGAGAACAGCTATCTAAGTTTCTTTAGGGATGGACAGATTGCCATGTATACCTCAGTAGCTCTTACATCACTGCATTTGTTGTCTTCGTGCTGAACTTGAGTCCTAAGAAGTAAAAGTAATGTTTGAAGTTACTTCAGACGCAGAAGAATATAATCAATATCAAATGGATTTTCGGTGATAATGATGAATGAAAAAAAAAGTGTAGATGCACGAAAGTGTGTGTTGGTTATTTGGAAAATTCACTACATAAGACATTTTACTTCCCAAAGACATCGTTTTTTGTGAGCTGACCATGAATTAATTGGTTTGATACTTAGACATTTCATTGAAAGTATCAGTTCAGTAGTTTTGTTTAGGTGAGATAGTCTGCTCTGGGCTTGTCATCTGCAGTGTTCTTGTAATTATATTTCAATAGGAACGTATCAATGAGTGTGATGAGAAATGTCTTTCAGTTTTGTCAACTATTTTAGAGGCAATGGAGCCATGCAAGAATGTGGATGTTCTTCGAGCAGGAGTGTGGTGAGTCCTCTCTTACTCGTTCTTCACGTAGTGTTCTCTATTGCTTTTATATCTCCAGTCAAAAACCAAGGTGAAAGCTGACCTGCCTTTTTTGGGTGGGGGGAAGCTTTGTTGTGGTGTAGTCTTCACTACCTTCTTAAACTTCAGATCCTGACTCTGGATCTAGTAAAGCTAAAGCTAGAAATAATACTTCTGTTAGGGTCAACCATTTAAAAAAAAGTGTGGGTAATACTGATAATTCTAAATTGATCTAAAACATAGTACTGATGTGGGCTGGGAGAGAATTGACTTGTGTTCAGCTCATCACGGTTATTTGGGCACTATGAGGAGGTTACACGATGCTGACCTGGCCTGAAAGGGGGCTTGAGTTTTATGGTTTACAGAATCGGTGCAACTGATTTATGTCATAGGTCTGTGAGGATAGTACTTATTTCCTTTTTCATTGACTGTGCATTAGGATATCTTATTATAATCTGATATGATTTATTTATTCATAATGATAGCAGAATAATGTGAGACGACATAGTGCTAGGCTGGCCCTGCATCTTTAAGTACTTACATTGCTCCATGGGCAGGCAGATTATTTTATGGGCTTCATCTTCCCTGCCTAGAGTTAGGAGCAGGACCAAATGACTTCTAAGGTAATTTGGTTTTCAGATACTAGATTGTGGTATTTATTGTATGTAATTACAGGATACTAGCTAATCAGCAAGTCTGGAAAATTGAACGTGTCTTCACATTACAAGCTGTGATGAAATGTGTTGGGAAAGATGCACCAATTGCTCTTAAAAGGAAACTGGAGGTAACCATATTTTAAGTTTTCTCTAGTGAGCAAGATTTGAAAAAAAAAATACTTCTTATGACTACTATCAGTTCCTAAAGTCAGTTTTTTAGGAGGACATTGTTGTGCTTTTGGGTTATAACTTTGCTAAAATGAAATAACAGGTGTAGATTTTTATTTTTTGTACATTCAAATATATGTATTTAATCTGTGTATCTCTTTGAGTCATTTTGCTCAGACTTTATCCTTTTTACTTAAAAGTCTAATTTACTTTGCCACAAATTACAAAGTTTTATTTTCTTTAGATGAAAGCCTTGAGAGAATTAGACAGATTTTCTGATTTGAATAGCCAGCACATGTTTGAAGCTTTAGCTGCCATGAATCACCGCTCTATTACACTTCTGAATGAATGCAGTAAGATGGTCATAGGTAAGAAGAATTTTCCTTTCATGATTTTTAGCATCTGACCTACTGTTAAGGACTGTATTTGTTTTGTTTGTCTTAAAATCTTTGCTGTTATGCAAACATTATCTGATAATATGATTAGATCTGAACTTTATTTTTGCCTGTAGTTTTTTGGGTTTTTTTTGTTTTGTTTTGATTTGTGTTTTGTTTTTACAAAGTACAGTGCTATTTTTTTTCTAAAGAAACAAAAGTATTAAGTGTAGAGTATCTTGGATGTTACGTTCAAAGCCATGTGGTAATTTTTGTTTGTTTATTTAACTCATTCTTAAAGGTAATATCCATGGATGTCCTGTTAAAGTATTGATCAGCATATTGCAGTCCTGCAGAGACCTCCGGTACCGTAATTTAGATCTTTTTAAGGGGATAGCGGATTATGTGGCTGTAACTATTGACATCTGGAAGTTAAAACAAGTAAGTTTGTTAACAGTTTAGAATAAACCTCAGAAACTTTTGAGAAGCATATCAATTCATTTAATATTCTGAGTATTTCTGTATCAGCTTTAGAGCATTTAAAAGACTAAAATATTCCAGTGTTGGATTTACTTTTGAAAAATCAGCTCCTTATCATTTATGTCTAGGAGTTACCTATTAATATACTATTCAGTCTTTTGACTATCTTACTGTAGTAAAAACTATATTGTCCAAAGTTTGTTCTTTGTATGTGTTTTTCGAAAAAACAGTTGTGTGATACTTTGGATAATTAGGGTTATTTCTATTTCTGCTTTTACTTTTTTCAATCTAGCATAATAAAAATGGGTGATGTGATAGGCTTACTTTATGCATTTGGAAGAATAAAATGTCATAATTTAATGATCATGGCTATTTTCTATTTATGGAAAGTTGTCTTGTTTCCTCAAGAGTAGGAACCTTTAAATTTGGGGGCTATGTTAGTAACATAAATATCTAATGAAGCTGCTGGTAAAAATTTCTTTTTGTAATGATGCGATGGTAATTGCATTAGATGACTAGATTCACTTTACTTTGGAGGGTAAAGTATATATTGAGATTACCATGGAAATTGTTTTTGGAAAAAGGAGTACTAATTGTGAGAAGTTCCAAGAGGGAAATGAGAAGTGAACTGGAAATTTTAATTTAATCATAGCATTTCATCTCTGTTCTCATCTGTACAGCTCAACATGGAATACAGAAAGTTTTGGGTTCTCTCTTACATGTTTTGAATGTAGGAAGTGTGTAGGAAGTGTCTAGGTTTGAAGAGGGAATAATTCAAAATGAGTTACTCATTTTGAAAAACATATTTAAAGTAGTTTCTGTGTCTGTTGTATGATACACCTATAGGAAATGATTTGGAAATATGAAAACCATTGTATGCTCTGGTATTAACTGAATATCTGAATATTCAAGCATCACTGGAACAGATTTTTTGAGGAAGAGAGAATTGTTTCTTTGTACGGAATATTCTCTTCAGATAATTCTATTGCTGTTTAAATTTTTTGAGGTCTAAAGAAATTACTGGTAGCATACTATAATTATTAAAAAGTTTTTCCTCAATTTACTCTTTTTAAAAGGTTCTCTTTCTCCTCATTTTATTTGAAAAACTTGATTTCCGACATACTGATGTGATGGACTTGTTTATAAGAAAAGTGATGGATGATCCTGCCTCTCTAACCATGAAAAACATTATCTCTGTTCTCCATGTATATTCTTCTCTGAATCACTTCCACAAGTGCCACACCCAAGAGTATGTACTTGTTCTTTTTTAAAATTTTTTATTGCTGCACAACATACTTGAAGAAAAGATTACATATTATCATAAGCTCAATGCATTATGACAAGTGAACACATCCGTGGTCAGTATCTATATCAAGAAATAAAACATGAGTATACTTTATTTTTGAAGTTAAACAGAACTTCATTTTATTTTTATTTTGGGATTTCTAGAACAGGAAGTCTGATTGACCGAGTTTGGGTCACATGCCCGTCGCTTGGAGCACATAACCCAAGAAGTGTGGGGCCCACTGCAAAGCAGCTGCCCGCCGTACCCTCCATTGTACCAAAAACCTCTGTGCTGCGTTTCCCGTGCCTTCCCTGCTTGTTCCCTTCAGAGCCCTTGTGCTTGTCACATCTGTGGATCTCTGGTGGAGCCCTGACACAGAGCTGTAATCACTTATCATTAAGCCTGTCTCTGCATCCCGGTTGGAAAGCCCTCTGGAGTGAGACTCAGTTCTTGTTATTCTGTACTGAGCACAAGTCTTGGCACAGAAAAGGCATCTAATAAAGGTTTAAAAATCTCACTCCCAACCCCCCAGTTTGGTCTTTCTCTGCTTGCCGGCTTGTCTTTGAGGCTGGCTCCCATGTACCCCCTGCACTTTCTTGACAAACACGGTCAAGCTGAGTGGTAGTTAAAACTCCGGAAACAGCTGCACAGATTCCATGCTGTTGGAAGAAAAAGCACTGGGGTGGTCAGGAAGTTTTTCAGCCTGTTGTAAGCATCCCAAGAGACAATGTGGTCCAAATTATTACATTGTGTTCCCTGTTCTTCTAGTCCGCCTAAGGAGGCAAGTCTTGGATATGCAGAGGAAGGTAGTAAATGGTAGGTACCAAATGAACAATAAGGGAGAGAGAGAAAGAATGCTGGGGTCTTAGGCTGCGGGGGCAGAGATTTTAAAGGCAGGCCAGCTCAGAGTGGGAAGTAAGTGGACTGGAAGAGGGTGGGTAGAAGAGTTGGTTTAGCATACTATGTATCCACACGTGAGTAATCATTTCGTTTATGGGAGGGAGGGTGTGGTTAAATCCAGAGTATCTGCCTGGTTTTGAATCTGAGGAAGAAAGCATTTAACGTTTAAACTGTCATTTCAGTCCTTTGGTTTCTTCTTGATCCGTATTTACCACCCTGTAAATAATCCCAGATTTGCCTCTCTGCTCCTTAATGTGCTGCTAGACTCAAGAACTTTGGTCACTTGCATGTGGTCACCGTATATCTTCTTCCTTTTCTTCTTCTTTCTCCTCTTCCTCCTCCAGCAGCTATTTACTGTTTACTAAATACTATGTGAAGTGATTTTTTAAACCACTTTATTGAGGTCTGATTAACATGTAAAAGAATACATGTCTCATGTACCCAACTTGGTGAGTCTTTAACTCATTATTTTTAATTCATCCTTTTGTACTAACATTCTCCTTTCTATGTCTTCCTCATCTAAATCTGTTTATTTATTTATTCAGAAAATGTATACTAAGCACTTGATCACTTAGAACAAAGATGAGTACGACACTTCCTTGACGCATCCCTTTTTTTTTTTTTTAAATGTTTTTAGTTTTAAGTATTTTTCTATACCCAGTGTGGGACTTGAGTTCACAACCATAAGATCAAGAGTCCCATGCCCCACCCAGCCGAACCAGCCAGGGACCCCAAGACACAATCCTTTTTTGCCAGGATTCTGTGTAATGGGTAAGGTAGATACATAGATTTTGGTAGTTATATACAGCATAAAAATTGGAGTGATCGAGTTTAATACAGGATAAATGGCAAGAGAGGAAGGCTGTGCCAGGACACTAGCTAGCCCAGTGACCTGGAGGCTCAGAATGGGTGCCAGGCAGGGCTGCCTGGAGAGGTGGTTCCTAAGCAGATGTTAAAAGATGGAGCAGCAGGAGGTAACCATAGTGAGGTCAGCAGGAAAGAAGATTCTGAGCAGAAGGGACTCCGTATTCAGTCTGGAGAGAAAGAAACAGCAGAACACGTGCAGGGAAGGACACGCAGTTGGGTGCTGCTAAAACATGAGGAACGGCAGGAGTGGGGTAAGAAGATTCGAGAGATAATTACCACCCAGGCTCCGGACGTGGTCAGCAGCAGCCCGCCCGTGCTTGCTTCACTGCCTTCCCTAGGATCTGTTCCCTTCTTCCTGCCCTATTGTAGCTCCCACAGTCCTTCCCGGCCTGCCTGCGTAGCATCCGCTGCCTCCCTCACCCGCCTCCCCCCCTCTACAACCTCGCTGTGCAAAGGACTCACTCACAGGCGCACTCACCTTTGCCCTGAACCTTGGCCCCGCCAGCTCCTACAGCAGCAGATAGCACGCACTTTCCGGGCTCCATTTCTTTGCTCAGTTTCAAGTGATCTTCCCTTCTCCCGTCTTTTCCACTTGTACTTCTCCTTGTCCCCAAATCTCTATCTACTTACTGTGCTGTGTGCTATCTCTGTACTTTGCATGTCCTTCATTTTTTTCCTACATCAGATAGCTATGTCTAAGACTCTGGCTGACCTGGGTTCAGTTCCTGCCTGTGCCGTTTATCACCAGCGTCACCCTGGGCAAGTGACTTCACCTAATTTGACCTTTCATGTCTTCATCTATGTTTAACTGCTTTGTTACACTGTATAACATTGGTTCTGAGTGGTAGGATTAGGCTTGCAGTTTTTTTTTTTTACTTTTAATTCAGAATATTGATAGCTGGAGAATCTGCAGTGGTGTTTTAGGCTTACAGACATACTCATCATAAAATCCAGTATCATGGAGGAGGGCACTTGTGGGGATGAGCATTGGGTGTTATATGGAAACCAACTTGCCAATAAACTATTTGTAAAAAAAAAAAATCCAGTATCGTGGTTAAAAGGCTCTGGGGCCTGACAACTTGAGTTCTAGCACTGTCTCTGCTACTTCCTGGCTCTTTTTTCTTGGACAAGTTCTTCAACCTCAATGAACCTGTTTACTTGTCTTTTTTTATGAGGATAATAATACCTACCCCATAAGGCTTTAGTAGTAATTAAATGAGTTAAAGCCTATGAAGTGTTTGTTCTGTGTAAGACATGACAGTAGCTAACTAATAACATTTATTGAGAATATATATTTATTATGAGGTAGCCACCTGACCTGAAGGACATGTGAGTACTTCTTGCCAGTTTAATTTTCTGATTTCCTTTCTTTGGACTCCTTAAAGCCATTGGTTCTCTGGCACCTTACTCGCCTTACCATGAACTTGTGTTCTATTTATGTTTGAAAGCTGCTTTTTCTTTGTTCCCCTGAAGGTTCCAGGAAGCTATGGCTAGTTCTCTGACTTGTTACCTTCACCACATTTCTTCTGAAAACCTATTGAATGCTGTGTGTTCATTTTGCTTGATGAATCATTTTCCCCTGGGCCTTATTAATCAGCTTCTCCAAAAGGACATCATCAATGAGCTGCTGACATCAGGTACGGTGCCGGTGTACAGTGGTGACTAAAATAAGGCCATACCACTAGCTACCTCGTGATTCCAAATGGGGTCATAGGTGGAGCAGATGCTACTGAGGAAAGAACCAGAAATGACGAAGTCAGAGGTCAGTGCTTTAAACCAGAAAACCAGCCTCCTTTACTGACAGATCCTAGATACAGAAGGCAAGGATAAGAAACCCATCATCATTGTTCCTTTTATTTACGCTGTCTGCACCTGTACAAAGGCTGAGTGTTCAAGGTGTTCTTTATGCCGTGACAGAGATGTTTGTACTTCCTAATCCTTACATGTCACATTTGAAGCCAAGTCCAGTCAGCTTTTGCAGCTCTAAACACATTGTCACTCATGGCCTATAATGAGGATACACACCCTGAGGTCAAGCAATCAAATAGTTCCCAAAGAAGTGAATTTATTTACTCTCGGAATGAAATTAATTGTGGACTTTTGGTCTTTTATATTAAACAAAGAAAAGCAATATCTGGCTAGATGTACAAAATTTGACAATGTGTTTGAGAATAGAAAAGTTTACATTCCTTGAAAAGCAATATTAGGAAATTCTGAAGTTGAAATGTGAAGAAACAA
This sequence comes from Proteles cristata cristata, assembly GCA_017311185.1. NCBI lineage: Eukaryota > Metazoa > Chordata > Mammalia > Carnivora > Hyaenidae > Proteles > Proteles cristata. The sequence goes on from JAESUZ010001704.1 coordinate 320,555, forward strand.
CGCCACTTGCTAATTTTTTTAAGCAGTTATTGTGGGAGAAGCAGCCTCGAACCCAGGAAACCTTTTTTTTTTTTTTTTTTTTTTTCCGAACCCAGGAAACCTTGATTCTAGTCCCAGTTTTGCCTTTCGTTAATCGTGAGGCATTTGAACATTTTCCTGGGCATTCCCTCATCATTCAGTAAAGAGTTTAGATTAAATCACCTTGAGAGAGATTTTAAACTGTAAAATATCATCAAATACAGGGCACTGATCTAGAGTCTGTGGGAACTAGGGAAACACAAAGACAGCGGTCAATAAGAAACAGATAATCAGAAATATAGGTGCATTAATAGAATGTCTTAAATGTGGCAGTAATATTTTTTCTTAACTATGTATTTTCTTTCTCTTTAGGTGACATAGAGAGGAACGCTCACAAGCTTCGTATTTTGGCTGCTTGTCTAAAACTTGATGTTTCTTGTCACAAGGCCATAGACTTAGTGCTGCCGCCGCTGCCTTCCACCCCGTTATATCCAAATGCGAAAGTGGCAGACGCGCTAAGTAGCCTTCTCGGAGAAGGATACTTCTTAAAAAATGTACACTTGCCCCATAATTATCATATCGGTATGAGGCTTTGTATGATTTTCCTCTATGTATTTTATTTTCCTCTATTTTGGACTAAGATGAGTTTTCTGCGGCAGGTTAGTGCTGCGTTGTCTCCAAACTGGGCTGGTTTGGGTTCTCGCTCTGTGCGTACTAGTGTTTTCGGGCACTCCTCAGCCCCCAGCCCCTTGTCTGTAAAATGGCAGTAACCGTAGTGCCCACCTCTCAGGGTTCCTGTGAGGAGTAAGCGACGTTATATGTGTCAAATCCAGACTAGAGTCTGGCACGTGGTCAGCTCAACATGGTTTTTGTCTGATGCCATTGTCCGTAGTAGTAGTGGCAGTATACATTTTGAAACAGAAAATCACTTTGAGTAATGTTGGAAAAATTAATTCTTTTCTTTCAGATTTTGAAGTCAGAATGGATATTAACAGGAGTCAAGTGCTTCCATTTTCCAGTGTGGATGTGATAACTGCCGCTGCAGATATTCAAAGGTTGCTTGCATATATTCATTTAAATCTTGATTTTCAAAGACTTCATATTAAGTAGCAGTAACAATACTAAGACTTTATGTTTGTGTAGACTTCTCATCCATTCATCTGCTCTGTAGGTGTAAATGTGGACATTGATTAAAGACGGTGGACTGGAGTTGAGTCATTTAATGAAATAGGCAATGTTTGTTGTCTTTTTTTTTTTAACAAGGAGTTTTTAAAAATTAGTTTTAAAGCTGAATACTACAATAAAGTAATGTCAACGTAATTGAAACTATCCGTGCGGCATAAACTTTTGACGAGATAACGTAATAGTCATCGTAAAAAATTAAGGCTTCTACAAAAATTAAGTACCCAGTAAATATTTTGTTTTACCATCAGGATCTTCCTAAAGGTAGAGAAACTTTAGCTTTTTAGTGAAGCTGTATTGTACGTGGGTCAAGCCATATTGAAGTTAATCATAAGGCATTTCCTTGACGCGCGTACTGCACCCTGGGTGTCTCTGGAGACTGATGATACTGCGCCCCGAGGGCCTGTCCTGCGTGCTGGCGAAGCGGCGCTTCCGGTCGTGGCTGCGGCACCCAGTGTTCAGTCAGCCTCCATGCGGAGGCTCTGCGGGACGCACAGCGCGGAGACAGCCGTGGACCCCGACCCCAAGGAGCCTGCATCCCATTGCTTTATAGGATGTGTTCGTGTGTATGCACGTACATACAGTAGGGGGAGGTTTAGGGAAAAAATATTTAGGGATTCAAACTCTTATCTGCTCATCCCTCACCATTCTCTTCAGCTCTGTAACTTTACCCTTTTCTGACTGCACCCAGCTTGTTCCTTGTCCATCTTTTTCACTGCGGTCTCCCCTATACCGTTACGTACCTCCCCCACAGGAGTGACTTTCTCTCTGACCTCTGTGAAAGCTAATTTTTCTCTTTCAGGTGCTCCATTGTTCTGTCCTAATAATGTAGTAGCTCTCAGCCTGAAGTACTGAGGAGAAGTAAGGAGTATGAGCTTTCCTTTAAAAGATAAAATTTCTCTTACGTTATCTCAGATAACAGCCAAAGTATAAGAGAAGAGAGTAAGGATACAAATGTCTTATTTTTCCCCCAACCGACTTAATCTTTCCAAAAGGCCAAGAACAATGAAAAAACAAATTTTGCCTTCCATATTTTGTTACACATACAGATTTTATCTTTTTAAGAGTTTTGGCCTTTCTCTTAGTGTTTCCTATTTTGTATTTGGACTCTCCGTTCTGGTTTTCAAATGCTTCTCTCTCTGAGAGACCATATGTACAAGGCAAACATGTGCCATTTGTTTATCTACATCCCTGTTTCTAGTAGTATAAATATTTGTATTCGGGTCAGATTTTTAACACCACACAGGACAGCCTGGAAATGCTTTCCTATCTGGGTATTTTCCTCATCAAGTACGTAGCCACCCTTGAAGGTGGCTGAGGGAAAGCTATGTAAAGCATTATTGCAAGCTTTTGATTTCTAAAGCAGCCTTCACGTCCTGGAGTATTTGCAGAGGCCAAGTAACAAGGGGGTGGAGGACGGGAGGGGCAGTCGGGGACGGTGAAGACAGTGGTCGGCAGAGAGCTCAGCCATGAAGTCTGCAAAGAACAGGAAACAGCGTGATTGTACATGCGGTCTCATAAGTAACGGTCTCCTTTTGTGCATTTTCGTTTCCAGAGTAGCTGTGCTGTGTGTTCCTAGATCCACTTACTGTTTGGATTTAACCCACCCCAGAGGATACCTTGCTATGAAAATGCGACATTTGAAAATAATGGGTTTTCATGTGATCTTGGTAAGAAGAAAATGCAAACGGGATAGTCTTCAGTGACTGACGTCTGTTCTGCTGGGGACGTTGCGGTTGAGGGTGGTCACGAGGACTCGGGGGGAATTGCCGGCAGTCCTGCAGGGGTTCTGTGGCGGAGAGCATTTCTCTACGTGGCTTGGTGTCCACTCAGCTGCTGGCTGTCGTTTACTAGGAGTTTTATAAATGCTACATCTGGTCAACTTTCATCTTTTTTGTTAAGAGGAAAAATGTAAATCATATGTTTTTTTTTTGTTTTTTTTTTATTTAAGACCCATGAAATCCTATTCATTTTCCAGAATTTCTTAAGGGAAGAAAAGATGAATATTAAAGCTTTATTTTCATGGGCCGGTGTGAGGCTGCTGTAGGGTGCGTGTCCCCAGGAAAAGCTAGATGGCTTGTAAGAGGGGAGTTCACACCTCATTTTCATTCCCACTCCACAGCTTTTTTTGACCAGTATCTCCAGAGGTGTCTGTATGGAGCAAGAACCTTATGAATGAATTTATGTATATGTTAGTGTTGGGATCTATTTAATTGCCAGTTATTTGGTCCTGCATATTATGTGAAATGTAAACATTCACATTTACATTATGATACTTTTCATATCTAAAAATGGATTACATGCATATTACTGAGGTTGATGCCACATTTTTCTTAATGGGCAACTATTTAAGTCTTTTTCTCCCATAATGGATATTGTATGTATTCTAAGGATGATTATCCCAAGAAAGGGATTTTTGCACCCTTTAGAGAACCTTCATTTTTTAAATGTTTATTTATTTTTGAGAGAGGGGAGGGCCAGAGGGAGAGGGAGACAGAATCCCAAGGAGGACCCCTAACATGGGGCTCTATCCCATAGACTGTGAGATCATGACCTGAGCCTAAATTGAGAGTTGGATGCTTAACTAGTGGAGTCACCCAGGTGCCCCAGGAGACCTTTAAAAGTTTGAGAATTTACACTGGTAGAGCTTTCTTTAACCCTAGCACATACTCTTACTAACCTTTTAAAACATGAGTAATCATAAGATAACACTTGCTTTTAAAGAGCAGTTGGCTTGGTATTACGTTCACATGCTTGGATCTTGAAACTAGCTTTTATTTTATGTGTTGCCTTCTTGCAAACTGATTATTTTCTCCTTTCTTTGGTAAGGTCCATAACTGGAAGATAGAAAGACTGGAGATGAAGGATATAGTCACATTTTTGAAAACAGAACTCTATTCAGCTAAAGCCTTTCCTACGGCTGATGTAAATCTCCAAAGCACTTGTTAAAATGGAAGCAGCCTTTTCATATTACACATAAATTTGTAAAATAACTTTAATAAAGACTACAATTCCATTGTCAGTGGAATCTACCTGACTACTCACCATAATGAAAAGTGTCACTTCAGTTCACTGTTAAAATTAATTTTAAGAGTGGGAGAAATGTTGTTACTGGCATTTTAGAAGGTGCTGAGAAAACTCCAGCAGGGTCACTTTTCCAGCCCTCCTTGTTCCTCCAGTGCACAGATGTTTGACACATTCATGAGGTTTTACTTTTGCTCATAAGCTTTGATGTATTGAATCTTACATCTTAGTTGTGAAGGGCTGCAGCTAAGGTGGCGCGTGCACCTTCGTTCCAGCCCTGCATATTTGTACCCTGGCTGCATATGCTGCTCTAGGATTCAGGCACAGGCCACATTTTTAAGCATTGACCACATGGCAGTTGGACTAGGTGCTCAAATGGCAGAATGTGGAAGAAACAATGAAGTAGCATGTGACAGATGGCCACGGGCCAAGCATGTGCTTTGTAACAGGCATTCTAGGTGGAAATGGTTGGTGGGCCCCACGAAAAGCTACACAGAAAAGACAGTACAGAGATGGCAATGAGTCCAAATTTATTAAAACTGATAGGCTGTGGGTTGGTGACATGTAACTGTTGTTGCCATTATTGAGATCTTTTCCATTTCTTCCCCTCTCCCCTCCCACCATTTCGTGAAGCTTTTAAATTAAATATATAGCTGAACTACACTGTGACTCAGAGCTGAGAACTATTTTTCAGTTGTTTTTTTTTCCCTCAGAGTGTGAGCCAGAGAGGAAGAGAGAGAATCCCAACCAGGCTCCGCACCCAGCATGGAACCCAACGGGCTCAGTCTCACAACTGGGAGAGCATGACCTGAGCCGAAATTGAAAGTTGGATGCTTAACCGACTAAGCCACCCAATGTACACCCCCTGCCCTTTTTCTTGTTTCTTTTCTGGAAACATTTGTTCAAGGAGCACCTGGGTGGCTCAGTGGGTTAAGTGTCCAACTTTGGCTCAGGTCATGATCTCACGGTTCTTGGGTACAAAGCCCACATTGGGTTCTGTGCTGACAGCTAGCTCAGAGCCTGGAGCCTGCTTCAGATTCTGTGTATCTCTCTCTGTCCCATGCCTTCTCATGCTGTGTCTCTCTCTCCCAAAAAAATGAATAAATGTTAAAAAAAGAAAAAAAAGGAACATTTGTTCAAATTTGCAATATACCTATCTACCTAGTGTTTGACTCACTGTGGATATAATGAGTTTCATTTATGAAGCCCGAGTGCCATATAAGTCGGTGATTATTTTACCCCAATGCAAAAGACTGGATATTTATGTCACCCCTCCTAATTCATGTGTTGAAACCTAACCCCCAGCGTGATGGTATTTGAGGTAGAGCATTGGGAGGTGATTGATTCATGATAGGGGAGCCCTCATGAATTGTATTAGTACTCAGTACTCATGTAGAGACCCCAGGGAACTCCCTTGTTGCTTCTGCCACTTGGCACAATGAGAAGACCATTTATTAGCCCCGAGGAGGACCTCCACCAAGACTGAGTCTGCCAGAGCCTCCATCTTAGACTTCTCGCCTCCGGAACTGTTGCGAAATTTTTGTTCATAAACCATTCAGCTAATGGCATTCTGCTAATATCAGCCCGGATGGACTAATCTATGCCAAATACACAGACAATGCAATTATTAGACATCTTGCTCTGCAGACCCAGCCGAGTATTCACATGTATTCTCGCTTTTCCATTATTTTAACTCTTGAGATGCGGCTGCTCTCATGATCCTCCTGGGGCCCTCATTTCCTTGTCTCTAATATGAGGATGGATTATTTGTCACGGCTGTGCAGATGGTAGAGCAGGGCTAGAGTGTGAGCTTGAGCTGATGTAGGCTTAAGAGAGTTGAGGAACCCTGGATTGGCAAGAGAGCTCCCGCATAGGACTGCAGCCGTGGAGGTTTTATCTGCTTATCCAGCATATAGAAAGGGTTAGGGGCAAAAGGAAATTTAGCAGGAATTTAACTCCCCTCTCATTTTATGGATGAGGAGGTTAAAGCTCAAAGACTTCGATTTTCCTGGAGTCTAAGCCCCGTCATTGATTTCCACTTCATTTCATCCTCTACTGCCCTTTAGTTTGGGTCTCCAGTTTCTGGTTCCAGATTGGACAGCACGTAGCTTTGTGGCCTTGACCACATGATTTTAACCCTTATAAGCCTCAGAATGAGTGTTGAAAATACTTGATTAAAGAAACCAAAATTCATTGTTTAAATATTACGTGTGTATCTGTTGCTTCTAGTGGATAATTATGGCTCATAGTCAAAGGATTAGACAATTCTTTTTTTTTTTTGAGAGAGAGAAAGGGGCACAGAGGATCTGAAGTAGGCTCTGTGCTGACAGCAGAGAGCTCAATGCAGGGCTCAGACTCCCACACCATGAGATCATGACCTGAGCCAAAGTTGGATGCTCAACTGGCTGAGTCACCCAGGTGCCCCAGGATTCGACAATTTTTACGACTACTTATAATTACCTTTGGGGAAGTAGTTTGCTTGCATTTGTATCAATTGGCATGGTAGATAAAAAGACATTCCTCTTTAAATTAGTATTACTAGTATCAGCATTCTTCATTGGGTTTTGTTCTAAAAAAAAATCTTGTGAGACTCCAGGTATGGTGAAGAGAAACAGTCTTCTCAGGATAGAAACATTTACTTCCCATTACAGGAGAATATTTACATACTCTCCTTTTCTGGCACTCAATTGACTAACAAAACAAGCACAAAAACCCAAACCACACAACCCCCGTTTGAATTCATGGACTCATTTCTCATACAATGAGAGAGGTTCAATAAAAAGTGGGAGTTTATGAATCCAAATTCTTAAGTCACAAAATATTTTATATCTTAGCATCAGTATCTCCATTGTAGAAAGGATGAAACTAATCTATTTTACTGTATCAACTAACCAAAAGTGTGATTGTAAAAGTTAGAAGTTGACGTGTTGATATACATGGCTTGCTTCTGATGTAGCCTGTGGTAATAAGTCAGCTACCTCATGAAAGGAATTAGGTGATTAGGAAAGGCTTCAGTTTTATTTATGTCTGATTCTGTGTTCAGACTGAGTTTCGTGTGTTTTTGGAGCAGTGTCAAGATGATTATTATTATTCTTGAATTTCTTTAAAATGTCTATCTCTATTACCATTCCACCAAGAATACACAAAGGTGAACGTCAAGCTGAGGGAAAAATACAGATGACATATTTTTGACAAATATCTAAACAAAGAGTTCTTATAAGTCGATAATAAACACTAACGTAACAAAAGAAAAATGAGCAGAGAAGTGATCAACATGAAAAAATTTCAGTCTATTACTAATCAAAGACAAGCACATTCAAACAAATAAGGTATGTTTGCTTCAAATTAGCAGTGGTTTTTTTTTCCTTTTAAGAATTATGCTTCCATAGGTGTAACGAGGCACACACTTGCGTACGGGGTTGGTGGAATGTAAATACCTTTGTGGAATACGTTTTGTGCTTTCCCTCCCAGATTTAAAAAAGGAAATAACTTTATTGAAGCATAATTGACAATGCACTACATATGTTTACAAGGTACAACTTGATAAGTTTTAACAGATTTTACATATCATATATCACCCCAATCAAGATCACAAACATATCCACCACCCCTACAAATTTCTTCATTCTTTGCCTTTCCCTTTGTTCCCTGGAAACCACTGATCTGCTTTCTGTCTATATGGAATGACCTTTGGCTGTATGTATCCAGAGTTGTAAAAATATTGATATGGATTGAAATTGACCAGCATTAGGTTTTTGATGATCTCTGTGCCTATATGCATACAGAATATATATGTGATAAATATTTGTATTACTCCTTCATTGTGTGTAAGGATTCTTTCTTATCGCTCCATTGATGTGATATTTCACCACATATGAGCTAGACATTGGAAATTAAGTGTGTTCATCATTACTGGACTATACATTTTTTCTAAGCCCTTGCTGCTCAGTGTGGTCCACAGAGCTGTGGTGTTGGCATCATCTGGAAGGTTGTTAGAAATGTAGAATCTTGGGACCCATCTCAAGATCTATGAACCAGAACCTGTATTTTAACAATATCCAGGTTATTTGTATGCTCATTAAAATTTGAGAAGCACTGTTCTAAGATACCATTTTAATATTTGTAAAATATTTGAATGTGCTATAATTTACTTGACATGGGGAAAAGTTTACAGTTTATTAAATGGAAAAGCAACCACCAGCTCCATATATTAGGATCCAAATTTGATTTTTATTTTTTATTATTTTTGAATAATTTTTTTAATGTTTTACTTATTTCTGAGAGAGAGAGAGAGAGACAGCATAAGCAGGGGAGGGTCAGAGAGAGAGGGAGACACAGAATCCAAAGCAGCCTCCAGGCTCTGAGCTAGCTGCCAGCACAGAGCTGGATGTGGGGCTCAAACCCACGAACCCAGATGAGATCATGACCTGAGCTAAAGTTGGACGCTTAACTGACCACCCAGGCGCCCCCAAATTTGATTTTTAAAACATGCAACATAGGGGTTCCTGGGTGGGTGGCTCAGTCAGTTTAGTGTCCAACTCTTGATTTCAGCCCATATCATAATCTCACAGTTCATGAATTCAAGCCCTATATTGGGCTCTTCGGATTCTCTCCTCTTCTCACTCTACCTCTCTCTCTCTCAAAATAAATAAACAAAATAAAAAAATTTTAAGCATCTTATATAATGCATTAGAAGTGCATTAAAATAGGAAGGAAAAGGATAAAGATGGAGAGAGTGATTATTTCTGAATAGAACTGTGATTTTGGGGGTGCCTGGGTGGCTCAGTACGTTGAATGTCTTACTTTAGCTGGGGTCATGATCTCACAGTTTGTCGGTTAAAGCCCCACATCAGGCTCTCTGCTGTCAGTGCAGATTCCAGTGCCGATCCTCTCTCTCCTTCTCTCTGTGCTCCCATCCATGTTGTCTTTCTCTCTCTCGAAAATAAACATTTGGTGTACCTGGGTGGTTCAGTCAGTTGTGTGTGAGACTCTTGGTTTTGGCTCGGGTCGTGATCTCATGGTTTTGTGGGTTTGAGCCCTGGGTCAGGTTCTGCATTGGCAGCACAAAGCCTGCTTGGGATTCTCTCTCTTTCCTTCTCTCTCTGCTCTTCCCCAGTCGTGGTGCCTCTGTCTCTCTCAGAATAAATAATTAAACTTTAAAAATAAACACTTAAAAATTTTTTAAAAAGAGTTGTGATTTTTATTTTCTTTATACTTTATTTTTCATATTTTCAAGAATGAATATGTATTACACTTAAAATCAGAAAACAGATCATTAGGTCACCTCAATCCATTCTTAATGTTTGATTCTCCTAACAGCATTTCAGCAATTAGTGATAAACACTAATAGCTTAACTTAATGGATACCTAGAATAATGGGGGATATAAAGAACTTAAGACAGGGGCCCTCTTAAGTTGCTTATGAGATAAGATGCCATTATTGTTTGTCAGAAGATAACCTGATGTGTGAAAAGACCTAAAGAATGGGGAAGAGGAGGTCAGGGAGGAAAGGGCCACCGAGTTGGGTTTTCAGAGCTGGCCGTACAGAAGAAAATGAACAAGATTGGGTAATGTACCAAGAGAGACCATATATGATCTGAAAATTTCTTGTAGGTTTTTATGAGGTGGAACAATGGTGATGATGGTGGTGCACGTGATAAATTCTGCTAACTAAATTTTAAAAGGGAAAGGAGCCAGGAGCCTGATCCTCTGCTTAGAATGTTAATGTAGCAAGTAAATAATTTTCTAAATTTATTGTGACATCTTGTAGAATATGGCTCATTCTACTCCAGTCCAATCCCTACCATTTTTGTCATGGTGCACGTAGAAAATGAGAATGTTGGGGCTGCCGCGTGGTTCAGTCGGTTAAGCGTCCTACTTCGGCTCAGGTCATGATCTCACACTTGGTGAGTTCAAGCCTGGCGTCCGGCTCTGTGCTGACAGCTCAGAGCTGGGAGCCTGTTTTGGATTTTGTGTCTCCCTCTTTCTATCCCTCCCCTACTCTCTCTCTCTCTCTCTCTCTCAAAAATAAATAAACATTAAAATAAATTTTAAAAAGGGGCGCCTGGGTGGCTTAGTCGGTTAAGCGTCCGACTTTTGCTTAGGTCATGATCTCGCGGTTCGTGGGTTCGGGCCCCGCGTCGGGCTCTGTGCTGACTGCCAGCTCGGAGCCTGGAGCCTCTTTCAGTCTGTGACTCCCTCTCTCTCTGACTCTCCCCTGCTCACGCTCTCTCTCTCTCTCTCCTAGAAATAAATAAAACATTAAAAAAATAAAATAAAATAAATAAATAAATTTTAAAAAGAATGAAATTTGGTAACCAAGAAACTTTAAAAAAGAAAATGATGGTGTTTTAATAGCACTAAGCTAAAGATTATTTTGAGATTTTTATTTGGAGTTTAGTAGAACAAAATATTGTATTTTCTTCATACACTATAAGAACTAAAATCGGTAAAATCCAAAGTATTTGAGAAGAATATTGATTTTGTGCAAATTCCCAAATACATTTTTTAAAAACACCTTAATGAGAAACTTGATCTTACTTTCCAGACATAGCTGTTAAATATCAAGTTGTATGCTCGAAATGACTATATCCAATTCTTGATCAAGATATTTTAATGATGAGGTCTTCGAATTCTTGGTAATCGCCATTGACAAGAAGCTTGGTTTATGTAAGTAGCTGATGAAACTATTTTAAACCATTTTTTAAAAATCATTCAAAAATTGAAAATTCTATTTAAAGCCTAACAGCTCTTCTCATTCTGTCATTGACAAATGTGATGTTGATTTTTTGGTGATAATACAAATGGGTTTGAATTGCAATAGAATTTTTTTCATACCAAGTATTTCCAAGTAGTGATGATGTTCTGAGTGTGTGTGTGTGTGTGTGTGTGTGTGTGTGTTGTTAGACTAGTCTCCATGCATGTAAGAAATAAGTAAACATAAGAGATTTGGGGCATCTACCTGGAGCTGGTCTCCCCAAACCCAACTGTCTGCACTTCCCCGTGAAGCTATCCATCAGCTGGAGTGTCCCTTGCCCACGCCGGTGAGCAGCTTACCAAGCAGCAGGCTTTTTTTTTTTTTTTAATGTTTTATTTATTTCTAGGAGAGAGAGAGAGAGAGAGCGTGAGCAGGGGAGGGTCAGAGAGAGAGGGAGTCACAGACTGAAACAGGCTCCAGGCTCTGAGCTGGCAGTCAGCACAAAGCCCGATGCGGGGCTCGAACCCATGAACCGCGAGATCATGACCTAAGCGAAAGTCGGACGCTTAACTGACTAAGCCACCCAGGCACCCCAACAGTAGGCTTTTTAAGTAGCTGCCCAGGTAACTGGGCACATTCTTGGCTTCACACAACACAGCACAGTACAGCATGGAGAGTCAGTGCTTCTCATATTCTTTATCCATAGGAACTGAGGGGTGGAGCCATCAGGCCCCAATCTGTCCTGGTTACCCCTTCTAGAGAGTGCTAGGTGAGGAGGTTACTGGCCAAAAGTTGCTTTGGCTACATAGCCCTTTGTGGCTACCCACAAAGCTGAGAGGGCAAAGAGATCTCTTGATACGCTGAAAAGATTTTTTTTTAAATGTTTATTTGTTATTGAGAGACAGAGAGAGACAGAGCATGAGCATGGGAGGAACAGAGAGAAGGGGGGACACAAAATCTGAAGCAGGCTCCAGGCTCTGGGCCGTCAGCACAGAGCCCATAGCGGGGCTCAAACTCACAAACCGCAAGATCATGACCTGAGCCAGAGTTGGACGCTCAACCAACTGAGCTACCCAAGCACCCCTCTTGATACACTTTTAACCCACTCGTGGGACGTGGATGTACTGTGGCTCACCAATGGGCCCATAGGAACACCCCCTATGGCTTGAGTTCCAGATGTGACCTGGTTTCCTCCAAGCAGATGTGCCTGTTTGAGATGAGGAAGACCAGATGAGATGGAAACCATGATTTCTGTTATCTCTGACCATGATTGTGTAGCATTTGATTTTTCTGGAATAGCAAATAGGGCACAGCACAGCGGGATGTGGGGCAGGGCTCTGCTGCTAGGTTCTGTGGCTCTAGAGCTATCAAGTGGGCAGTGGCATCATGATTTTCCAGTGTCCGTGGGGTCAGCAGAGATAGGAGTTCTTCCAAACAGCCAGTTCTATGGTGGTGGTCTGAGTCCCTCCTGGAAGTCAGATAAAGGCTGCTCTGTTAGCTATCCCAATCCCCTGCTAAGAGGAAGCAAGCTCTGTGAATGACCAGAAGTTAACTTCCGGTCACATGGCGTTTATGCTTAGATAGAGCTAGATGGAGTGGTTTCTGTTACCAGCTACCAAGTGCTGATGGATAAAGATACTATAACATATCTATCTATCATCTATCTATCATCGAGCCCAAAATAGGATACCTTTTAAAAACACTTTCTGAATTTTGCTCTAAAGAATTTCACCCAAGGCTAGAGACCTACCTCATGTTACTAAGAGCCACCAGGACTACCATGTACACTGCCAGCTGGTTTCACAAGCACCTCACCCTCAGGAGGCTCTTTCAGGCAGCAAGAAATCTTCCTAGGCAGTTGAAAGGTGAAAGTGGCCTTTCTCCCTTTATTTTCTACTTGTGCAACCAGTTGTCACCATACTTCTCCCGTTTTCAACTCTGGATCTTCCCAGTTCTGTCTCAGGTGATCTCTGTCCTCCAGGACCCACGTCACCCTGAAGACAGAAAGCCACCTAACTTTTGCCCAATTGATTCAGGAAATCCATGCCTATTTTCGTGTAAAGTGCAACAAATGGGGAAAGGCATGGACTTTGATAAATATATGAAGACTTCCATCTTGTCTGAACTTTTAAGTTAAATTAGACAAAAAGCCAATGCTACCATAGTTTGGAACCTTTGAAGTGCTTCAATGTCACATAGACTTATCAGAAAACACCCATCTGTCTTATTAAATGCCAAGTCTCAAGGAAAAATCACAGCTCACTGAAACAAGGCGATGACCTCTTCACCAGCGTGCAGCACAAATCGAGCTGCATCCACTGTTTGGGCTGTAGCTGAAAGGGGCCCACACAGTCCAGTCCTGGAAGGACCGTGCCTTTGAGGTGCCCACCCTTCCCCCCGCTGCCCCAGCGCAGGACTCTGCGCACACTGTGGTGTGGAAGGGGAGCGGGCCTCCTCAGTGTTCCCCCTCAGGGAGCGAAGTGTTCCGCAGCCATTTTCCTCAAACTCCCGCCCCAGGCCAGGGCAGAAAACTCAGGGTTTTCCAGGCTCAGCCTCCAGCCTTGCCCAGGGATGTTTCTCAGGTGATTGTGGGGAACCCCAAGCGTTAAAGAAAAACAGAGGCCAGCAAGGCGGTGCTGGTCACAGTTTTGAGAATGTGGATGTAAAAGTACTTGTGAATTTACTTGTTCATTTAAAAAAAACTAAATGTACTCTATGCATTTCTAAGCCAGAGTATCTCACATGGTGGTCTTTTTGTTTTTTTGTATTTTTTATTTATTTTATTTATTTTTTATTTTTTATTTTTTTTACAAATAGTTTATTGTCAAGTTGGTTTCCATATAACACCCAGTGCTCATTCCCACAAGTGCCCTCCTCCATGCCCATCTCCCCAATCACCCCCCGACACCCATAGTCCTCAGTTTGTTCTCAGCATTCAAGAGTCTCTCATGGTTTGCCTCTCTCCCTTTCCCCCATCATTTCCCCCTCATCTCCCCCATTAAGTTCCTCCTAATCCACCTATACGTGCAAACATATGGTATTTGTCCTTCTCTGCCTGACTTAATTTGCTCAGCATAACACCCTCAAGTTCCATCCATGTTGCTACACATGGCCAGATTTCATTCTTTCTCATTGCCTCTCACATGGTACTCTTAGTTTAAGAAACACAAACCAAGCAAGACAGTTCTAAGCCCATTTAATTTTGATTTTGACACCCATGTGGGTTTTTTAAATCTAAAAGTATTCATAATTGTGGTAGAATACACATATTTTGGAACCATTTTTTTAATGTTTTATTTATTTTAGGAGAGAGAGAGACAGCGTGAGCAGGGGAGGGTCAGAGAGAGAGGGAGTCACAGACTGAAACAGGCTCCAGGCTCTGAGCTGACAGTCAGCACAGAGCTCAATGCGGGGCTCAAACCCACGAACCGCAAGATCATGACCTAAGCGAAAGTCGGACGCTTAACCGACTAAGCCACCCAGGTGCCCCTGGAACCATTTTTTTAAAGTTTATTTATTTTGAGAGGGAGAGAGAGAGAGAATCCCAAGCAGGCTCTGCACTGTCAGCACAGAGCCTGATGCAGGCAGGGTTCAAACTCATGAACTGTGAGATCATGACCTGAGCTGAAGTTGGGTGCTTAACTAACTGAGCCATCCAGGTGCCCCTGGAACCATTTTTTAAGTGTACCTCACATGAGTGGAATCATACAACATTTGTCCTTTTGTGTGGTGGCTTATTTCACTAAGTATAGCATCCTTCATGTTTATCTAGGCTGTGGCATGAGTCAGGATTTCCTTCCTGTTTAAGGCTGAATGGTATTCTATGCACGTGCCACATTTTACTTGCTCATTCATCCATCCGTGGACACTTGGGTTGCTTCCATCTCTTGTATAATGTGTGTGGGGGTTTTCCCCCCCAGAAATGTGTTATTCTCTTGGGTGTTAAACTTTTTAAATGTTGGTTTCTCATTTCTTGAGCATTTTCTCATCCTAAAGATTACATATTTATGTCCTTATCAATCTATTATCTTTCACCTCCTCTCTTATGAGTCTTTAGTTGTTTATTTTCTAATTAAGCACATGTTACTTTAGTATATTTTATGTGTCCTGATGTCCTTTCACCATGGATTTAATATTTGGAAATATTTGTCACATAGAACAAATTCGATGAAATAAGAGGGTGCTCACGTTAAGATAGCAATGACCAGGGGCGCCTGGGTGGCTTAGTTGGTTAAGCGTCCGACTTTCGCTCAGGTCATGATCTCGCGGTTCCTGGGTTCGAGCCCCGCGTCAGGCCCTGTGCTGACTGCCAGCTCAGAGCCTGGAGCCTGTTTCAGAGTCTGTGACTCCCTCTCTCTCTGACCCTCCCCTGCTCACACTGTCTCTCTCTCTCTCCTAGAAATAAATAAAACATTTAAATTAAAAAAAAAAAAAAAAGATAGCAATGACCATTCATGAAGCGCTTCCTATAAGCCATATGAGCATTTCACATCCATAATCTCATTCAGTCCATACCACAACTCTGTCTGGTGGCTACTAATAAGTATTAATATCATTTCATAGATGAGAAACTTGATACTCAAGGACTTTCCTTGGGGTACACAATTAGAAAAAAGACAGATCAAGATCCATGACCCAAGTCCTTGTCACCCCAAAGCTCATGCAAGTATCACTACACTTGTATTTCTAAAGCTTTCCTAAAGATTGCATTTATTTACATTCCTCACGAAAATACCAGTTCCTGGACCCTTTCCCATATGTACTGAATCAAAATTGACAGAGGATGGGCCTGAAAAAGTTATACTCCTTGACATCATGGAATCTCCACCATATTTTCATTAAACATGTGACGTCATGTAACGGCAGACTGAGTTGTGCAGCTCAGAACTCTGCAGGCAGTTTCCACAACATACGCTCAGAAGTGTTATGAGCATTAGTCATTAAATTACAGTATAGGCTTCAAAGTGACTCCTTTGAAAGATAATAGTTATTTGACTGTTCTGCTTTATTATCATTAAAATGAGCAGCCTCTCTGCCATGTAGACACAACTCACGTTAGGATAAAGAGATAACATTTTATGGTGACAACCTTGGTCTGGGATTCTGGTCTTTCAAAAGGTCTCCAAGACTTGATTTTTTCTTCTGTAAAATGGGGATGCTAATGGCCAATTTGAAGAACTATTGTATATATTAGAAATAAATATATATACCTTGTCATGTGGTAGGTGCTTACCAATTGGTAGTTCTTGTAATAACAAAGCAAACTGTCCTTGGTGATTATAAATGTGAACCACAAGCCATGGCAGTGACCATTGTGTAATAAATTAGTCCACCAGGGTTATGAGCTGACGTCAGTCTGGAGCTGAATCTAGAAAAATATGTTCAGAGAAGCTTCTGTGTCTTTCTCATGTAGATCAGGATGCAGGGACTGGAACCTTTTAAAAGGAATTTTATAGAGCAAAGAGCAAGAAATGAATGAACATGTCCCCTAGGTGGTGCTGCATCATCATGAAAAGGAACGCGGGGAAACTTGGTATTTTTAGAGGTGACTTCCTTCCGGTTTGAATTTCAAGTAAGAGCAGGACAGCTCCCTGGGATGTCTGTGAAAAAATGACCAGGAAAAAAGAGTCTTTTTAGTAGGATTTAGTGCACAATGCTCTTGCCTGTCAGGTCTTGGGTTCTGTAGTTAGAAACAGGAAGCGCAGTCAGGCCAACTTTTATTCATTCCCTGTTGGAGCCGTGACAGATTTTGACAGATCGAAAACCATTTATAACACTGCTGTGGGGGATAGTTTAGCCTGGGATGTTAGCACTGGGCCCTGCAGGGTCTGAGTATGGGATTTGAGGGATGTGAAGACCCCTAGAATATTCAAATATATGTGAATTTTCACAAGAGTAGCCCTTTATTGTTCTGTGCATATATATATATATATATATCACTGTGCATTTCTCAGCCGCACTTGTCCTTTCCAACCTCAATTTCTGGGCAACCTATTTTTTATCCGGCATCAGAAGCGATAGCATCTGGGAAGTGAATCTGATGAATTCTGTCTGGCAACCAACATCCTTCAGACTGCCAGATCCTAGGGAAGAAAACGGAGAGGCTCAGGAGTTGGTTCAGGGCCAGGTATACCTGTCCTTGAGGTCCCGGTGATGGGAGAAGGAGGCTGGCCAAATGCGGAACTTCTGAAACTCCACTTCCTGAGTTCATTTCCATTTTGGCAAAATGTGACTTTGATGTCCAAGAGAAAGGGTTCGCATGTATTAAAATGGTCTCAGTTGCTGAAGGTGCTTTCTGTCCTCCACTAAAGCCTTCTGCCATCAATCCGTATCTCCCAACACATTTTCAAACGTGGTGTCTTTGGAAGGTAACCATAGCAACGGAGCTTATTCAGAAATGACTGAATCTAGGCAATAAAGGGAGAGGCAACCCCATGGTATTTTTCACTGGAGATTCACAGGACGCTGTTGATTCTAATAGTTGCATACGCTGAGTACTGTTGTCTGTGTTCTAGGCACTGTGCTGCTTTAAGACATTTGACTCTCACAGCCGCTCTCTGACATAGTCATCATTATCTGTTTAAGCAGCCGAGAGAACGGTAGCACAGAGATTTTGATGAATGGTCTGTGGCTGTACAGTTAGTTGGATCTACTGGGGCCTGAAATCAAAGGGCCTCCCATATGCCCTACGTGCGCTGCCTTGTAAGGAAAGCTGGAGAGAAATCTTTCCATGTCTGTTTTGCAAGTAGTCAAACTGAGTCACAGAAACATGGAAATTGTTCGAGGCAACAGCTGTAGAACTTCTCCTTCCATCTCACTAATACCTTTCTGTTACATGAAGCTTTCCAGCTCCCAAGGTTATCTTATCTGGTGCTCATAGTAAGGCTTTGTGATGATTACAGCATTTGAATCTATTTAGAGACAAGGACAATGAGATGTGGAGAGGTTAAATGGTGTTTCCCAAGGTCACAACGATTATACTAAAGAATAAGAAACCAACTCCATCTCTAATTTCATATTGACCTCCTAGATTTGGTGCTTTAGAAATGTTTCATCAATCCATCTATCCATCCACCCACCTATTCATCCATTTCATAAGAAATTATGAAAGAATTAAGTGTCTTATGTATGTTTGGCTAGGTTTTCTGGATTCACTGTAATTGATGAGAGGTGAATTTTACTATAAATATGAGACCATCCTTGACCTGAGTCTTGTGGAAAATACTCCTTATGAGTATAAACTTTTATATGTCAGAATTATATATTCTAATTAATCTAAAAATCCATACTTCGTGTGTGAGAGCTTTGAAATCATGTTTATTTCTATAAATTGCCTAAAATGATACTAGAGGAGGATATTATGCTTAAAATGTTTGGTTAAGTCAAAAGCTGATATATTCTCAAGAGAAGCATGGTCTGTGATCGTAGCTAGAGCCACCTGCCACACAGGGAGCAGACTGCGTGGAGAGGAAGGGTGAGGGAACGAGGAGGGCATGCGTGGTGGCTCGGGCTCATCATTCACTCTGTGAGGTCCAGCCATGACTCACGGAGTGACGCTCCAGAAATCTTGACTCAGAAGTCTTTTGAGAGCTTGATGTGAGTCCTTTGAACACTGAGGAGCCTGGAGATAGGATCCTGACTCTTGCCTGGAAGAGCCCCAAGGCAGGCGCCTGCCTGGAGCTGCTTCTGCTGGCTAAGCAAAAGCAGAGGGCAGCATGACAAGCCATGGGCTTCCAAGTTTGGCTGGGGAGAGGATGGCATGGATGCGTCATATCTGCTGGAGTCATCCTGAAAGCCATCGCCCTACAGGACTTCCTTCCAGAGCCTAGCAAACCCAGCAAAGAGAGGCCATGTAGTGTCTTCACAGTCAGCGTGCGGGGCATCGTGGGGGTTGCAGCATGGACGCTTTGGTGTCAGAGGGTGGCAGCCGGTGGATAGGGGGTGGTAGCGTCTCTTAAGGACCCCAAAGTCGCTCATGTGAGGAGGAGCCAGCATCTGTGCGTCCTACACCCAAGAAGCATCTTCACAGACTACAAGGTCATCAGCGAATAGACCTTGTCCCCTTATCCCCGTCCCTCCTCTCCATCCTGACCCTGCGGGAGCCAGAAGCAGCACAGCCAGTGGGACAAGGGGTCTGGGAGAAAGAACAGGATGGACAAACCACAGAAGCAGAGACTTGCTCATTACTAAGCCGAGAAAAGGAACCTTAAGTGGGTGAGAGATTAGACTGTTCTGAGAATAGGTCAGTAGATGAACATTTAATACTCGGACATGAGACTATTCTAATATCCAGGCATGGCCCCAAAGCTCCAGTGTCTGTCTGGGGTACCCTTGCTGGGCGAGGAGGGAGAGATGGCAGAGCTGGAGTGAGGGGCAGGGGAGGGAAGAGAATCTAGCTGCTTCCAGCCGAACTACTGATCCAGCCCATATGATAGGCTGGTTTCACTTTGGAAAAGCCCTTCAAGCGTATGGTCTATTTTCAAAGGAAAAGCTGGATTTCCTTTCCCTGTTCCTTCACCCCCAGCAGCTAAGCTTACTCCAAAATCCACATCCTGTGTGTTTTTCCTTTTAACTTCTGGTTAAAGAAGAATCTTCTGCCATCTTCTACTTGGTTTCACATTTTCACATTAGGATTATTATCAGAGAGAAAGGATACTTCCATAAATTGCAGGCAAGAGCTGCAAACTCCCTCTCAGTAACTTTTTAGGGCCTTCAGGAGGAGGCTGGGATCTGAAGGGAATAAGCATTACAATTAGAAAAAATTATTCCTTGCAATAAAACATCCTCTGATATTGCTCATAATATCATATGACATTACGTGGTACAGGGCCCAAGCAAGAGGTATTCATCTGCAATTATTTATGCTCACCAGGGAAAGGATTTTTTTCTATGTTTGTTGTTTTATTCATGATTAGCCAACAGTGTAATGATAGGGTTATAATGATAACAACATGAAGAATGAAAATGTTTGACATCCAATTTGCCAGCAAGATGCTAACCCTAGAACCTGAAAGTTTCAGAGGCAAGGAGTCTATTTGTAATCGTGTGTATGTGTGCATGCATGCATGTGCACACATGTATATGTGTGCATTCATGTGTGTGTGTGTGCGTGTGTGTGTATGTGTGTCTGTCTGTCTCAGTGGAGAGGAGTGGGGATACATTTACCCTGAATACGGATGGTGTAGGAGCAGCTTGCATGTTCTTTTATGTCTTCCACAGGCTGCTTTGCATTCAAGGTCAGGAGTGGCCCTCACAAGCCTTCTCCTTCCCTTTATCCCTCACACAGAATTGGAATTAATCATTCCCAGAGCTACAGTGATCTTTCCTGCTTGTGAAAATCCACATGTAATCATTTCTGAGAGGCAATATTTCTATCTCAAAAGCTCCAGCTTCCCAAAGGCTGACCTTGAGTCATCAACACCCCCATTTCCCACCTTCTCGACTCTGGAAGAGGGTTTGGTTCCATGGCTTGTGACTTCCTCAGGGTTTCTGGACCTAGCCCAGCAAATAGAAAATCATCCCCTCCCCTTGAGGAAGCAAATTCTTTTGAGTATCTTCAGTCATGGCAAATCTTTGTCTTTTGTATTTGGCTGTGGTTTTCACAAATGGTTAAAACTCCTTCACAGCTAACATTGGTGAATGAAGTTGATAAAAGTGAGTAAAACTCTTTTTGGCCAAAATGTGGGCTTAAAGGGATAATTCTCTCTTAAGATATAAAAGCAGTTCCAAGGGGAAAACGTATTAAATATTTTGAACAATGACAGCATCATGGGACTGAATATAGCGTGAGTTCCCAGAGAAACTATTTTAGACTCAAAGCATATATGACATATAAAATACAATGATAGCCATTGTCTTTTAAGCATTTTTTCAAAGGTTAATTAAATAAAGCAATACAACTTGGATGTATATGTTATTATGCCCATTTTACAGATGAAAACACCCAGGCCTAGACTCACGAGCCATGTGACTTTCAGCAAGTTATTTATGTTTCAAATTTGATTCAAGAGCCATATATCATGTATTACATAACTTGATACAATCAGAGGACAGGTCATTTTCAAACAAATCTCATCAATTTTCTCTCATTCATGTACTAAGATATGACTGTGCCAGTACATTATACATAGGTAATTTTCTTTCATTTTTTAAAATGAATTTCATCACATCTCTTCCTTTCTCTTTTCTTTTCAATTCTTTTCTTTCTTTTCCTCTTCTCTCTCTCTCTCTCTCATGTGTGTGTACGTGTGTGTGTGTGTGTGTGTGTGTGTGTGGAGAGGCAGGGGAATGAGAAGAAAGGCCATTGGGTTGATAATAAAGAGGCATGAGTTTCAGCCTTTACCTCTGTCATTTAATTCTTGGAGTCTTGGTTTCCTTACCTGCATAACAAGGAGGTCATATAGACCTTCTTCGAGACATGAAGCTCTCCATTCTTTACCAATGATTATTGGCATAAGCCTAGATTTCCAATACCAGCTTTGGTCAAAGGTCTTCCCCATTACCCCAGAGCATGATTTAAGCTCTTAGACAAGCAGGCTGTCGTCCCAGAACTAAGAATACACAGTGCTTCGTAAATCAAATTCAACATTAAATAGCGCTACAAATAAAAAGTTTTACACAGTTAAAATGTTGGCGTGTGGGATTTAATAAGCTCCAGATGCCTGACCTCTGGAAAGAAATGATTTTGGGAACCGTATCTGTGGAAGGGACGAAGGGCATTAGCATCTGGCGTGAGTTACTTGAAGTGAAGGGAATTGACCGCATTTTTGTATTATTGCCAAGCTTGGGAAGGCGGAGATACTGTGTAATCTGTGTGCTCACCTCCTGAAATAATGCCGACAGCCTTCCAGACTTTTTCTCACTCTTCAGGAAGTTGTGAAGTCCAGTGACTCTTGACTTCCTTCCTGCAGATTTCCCAGGCTTTTTGTATCCTCAAGGCCATTGGGTTTTAAGTCTGATCTGAGGAAGGCAGGCATTCCTGTTAGACATGGTAGTGACTTTGACCACTTGTACTTGTTTTGGTTGACACTACTCCTACAGAGTCCTGCTGAGAACCCAGGTGTGACAGTGTCTTTCCTTTTTCTTATTTGAAATGTTCAGGACTCCTCCTTGCTTATGCACATACTGCATGCTGTATGCATACTCTATGCAGGCTGAACCTACTCTTTGAGATTCTTTGGTCATTATTCCCCATCCTTGGCATCCTGTGCTCTAACCCTGGGGGGTCTTCAACATTCCAGTCGCATTGTTCCAAGCATTTCCATATGCCTCCTACTCTGAAAAATCCCTGCTGTCTCTTCTCCACCTGGCAAACTCCTATATCAATGCAGCTCAAACACACATTCTCTGTGATGTCTCTCCTCATTCGTTCCTGACCCGTGTGTGGTAGGCTTTGCCATTTCTGTGCCCTGATAGCCCTTAGATACAGTTAGGGCTAGAGAAAAGAAGTGGATAATCTCCCTCCTCCCCAATAAATCAGACAGCTCTTTGTGAGAGCAAACATGTTTGAGTCTTCCCTTTACTTTCTGAAATAGAGTAGAATTGGCTCTCAGTAAGTGTCTGTTAATTGAACAAATGAAGGAATGAACAGAAAGTCCTCAGAAACCAAACAGGGTCTCTCTCAGTCTTTTAGAATCTCTCCACCATATTTCCCTGTCTTGTATATAATAGTTCATATCTATCAGGGGTTATACCATACTTAAATCCTTTCTGAAAGCTACTATTCAAAGATAGGAAAACAACTAGCATTCCTCTGGCCTTGAGAAGTTGCTACAAAACAGCACAGAGAGGAACAAACCAGTAGAATTGCTTGTCTTCACAAAATGCTGTTGCTCCTTGAGCTTGGTGAGCATATGGATGGATACTTAGAGATGTGCCTTGAATGCAGCCATTTTCTCTGTATGGTCTTACAAACAATTAGGCTTTGCAACTTGGAAACTAATCAGAGGCAATAATTTAGGTCTTTCTTTATAAAATAGGATTTCATTCTGATATTTTTGTTTTTCCCTTTCTTTCAATCCATTTTCTAAACTCTGAGATACCCAAGACATGAATCAGCATTTATCTTCTTGAGATGAGATTTTGAAAATAAAGAGTATTTATGTTTTAGAGATTCTTAGTACTGCTTATGTGAAATAAAAATTCACAAGAATTGAGACTAATATTCTAATAGGACATAGTAGCTTTCACATACAAGATCTCATGTGATCCTTACAACAGACCTGTGAAATGGACAGGACAGAAATTAAAATACTTGTTTTAAAGATCAGGAAGCTGAAGCTCATAGAGAATAAATGACTTGTCCAAAGCCAGATATTGAGGAAATGGCAGTGCTAACACTGGAATGAGTTATGATTCTGTGGGTTCCCCCCCACCCATTACAAGTATTTGTAAATGAGAAAACACTCACACTGTCACACAATATGTTTGGCTACCTTTCACCTTCCATGTCTCTAGCCTCCCAGCACACAAAAAAATCCATGTAGAGAAATTTGCTACTCAAAGAACTTCTCTGGGTCATTTTCATGGTCTACTGAGAGCACAGGAGAAGATGGGCTTGAGAAGGGGCAACAGTGCACATTGACCGTTCACTTGATTGAAGGTTCCATGTATAAAGCAACTGAAATTACTTGGAGGGAAAAGCAAATTGTGGGATTGTACATTTTTGTTTTGTTTTGTTTTGTTTTGTTTTAAACTGGGACTATCCCTTTTTCCATTCTCAGGGAGATACAGACAGTGATAAGAAATAGTGATTCCTTTTATTTGACTAGTGGGATCCTCTTCAGGAAAGGTGAGGGTAGTAAATGTGTCAAGAACTCAGTTAAAAACAATGGACAATTTAATATTCAGCAAATTGGGTGTTCCCTGTTTAGCTTTCTCTTGTTAGAATAATGGAATTTGAACATTTAGAACATAGCTTGTTTAGAACTGATGCATGAGTTCCCAAAAACCTTGTTTAACATATTGCTGGAATAATGCATATGAGATGGTTAAAAATGGAAGTAGGAAAAAAAAATTCCCCAACACCCTTAGAGGAATTTGCAATTCATAAAGTTACTGACAATTTTGCATTATAGTTGCCATGGTAACCATGCTAGGCTTCTGCTCAAATGTTTCTCAGAAGGGGAAGGAATAGTGTATAATAAGCTCTTCAAGTGTGATTTTTTTTATTGTAGTTGAATTAGTGTGTAATTCTTATGTGAGTATTTTAGTAATCCGTGAACACGCGCTATAGTTATGGTTTGGATTTCTTATCTCCGTATGCTTAAGCAATGTATGAAAAGTTGCTGGCTACTAGCAATGCTTGGTAATTAATTATAAAAATAATAACAAAAAGCATTACCTTCAGTAATTAATTATAAAACTGAAAAGCATTTCAAACTTGACTATAGTACATTTCCCAAACCAGAGCATTGGCTGGCTTATTGATTCAAAGTGCTTTTAGCCAAGCTTTCAGGCTACATTCACAAGTCACCCCTTGCCCCTTCTATCCTTTTTTTCAGAAGAGCCCTAGATAGTGAATAAATGAGGACCAATTAGACCAAAATAATACTTTCATTTGGCCATTTGGATAGGGAGCTATTTTTAAATGGTAATTGTGCGTGTGTGTGTGTGTGTGTGTGTGTGTGTGTGTGTGTGTGCTTTGTTCAGCTTCTAGGGAGCCAGTTTAACAGCAGGGGTGGAATGGTGCCTATCTGGACATAGAGCTAAGGTCATTTCGGGTTCGATTTCCTGTGGGTTAGAGTTGAATAGAGAAGAGATAGGGGCTTTGGAGTCAAACAGACCTGGGTTGCATTCTAGCTCTGCATCTTACTAGCCAAGACCTTAGGCAGGTCACCAGTGTCTTCATTCATGTGAATGAGATGATCATGACTTTATTGCAGTGTTGGTAAGAATTAGAGATCGTTGGACAGGAGACACTTTGCCCAAAGTTTGGCAGAGCATATTACTTGGCTATTTTTGCAAACTTAGTGTCTTAAAACAACACACATTTAGCATCTTAACATGCTGGACTCCCGAAGTCCAAAATGGGACCTATTAGGATCAATTCAAGGTGTTGGCAGGACCACCTTCCTTTCTTCTCTCTCTAGAAGAGAATTTGGTTTATGCTGTTGTTGCTCTTCCAGCTTTAGAGGCCTGTCTGCATTCTTTGGCTCGCAGCCCCTTCTTCTGTCTTCAAAGCCTGCAATGGCCAGTCAGGTCTTTCTCACATCTCTCCACTTTGACACTGACTGTGTTCCCTTCTGCTTTTAAGTATCTTTGTGATGACATTATGCCCACCCAGTTAATCCAGAATAATCTCCCTATTTTAAGGTCACTTGATTGACAACCTTAACTCCCCCTCTCCGTGTAACATAACATATTCATGGTTTCTGAGGACAAGGACACCTCTAGGGGTGGAGGCGGGGGCCATTATTCTGCTTAGCATACACAGCAAGCCAAATAAATGCTAACTGCATAATTTTGTATCATTATTTATTATTATTTATAGTGTTAGTAATAGTAGAACACTTACCACCTAAAAGAGGGCCCAAGCAAGAGTTGGTAGAACAGAGACACCTGTCAAAACGCAGAGCTGCCTGGATCAAATGTTGGCCTGTGTGGAGTTCTTTGTGGACTCTCTTTTCTGATGATCACACTTTAGTGGATTTGGGCGGGTCTTTGCGATTGGAACCCATATCTGGGGAGCGGCCAGAGGGAGAGAGTCTCATTTCCCAAGTGTCTTACCTATGTGTTTCTAATTATGCAAAGCTTTATTTCATTAACACTGATTTTTTAAAAATTGTCTTCTCAAATGGCATTATTTCTTAAACCCTGGGAATTGTCTCTCACGAGGAAAGGCTTCAAGGTTCTGGATGAATGTGCCTGGAGGTGACAATGAGAGTCCTTGGTAATATTCTTCCAGGAGACGATATCTCCACACTGGAAAGTGATGCCAGTGCCTGCTGGCCCTGCAGGAGAACAAGTGATGAGGGGCTCACCTGCCCTCTCTCTCTGCACTGCAAACAGGATGAAAGAATCAGTTCATGCACATGGGGTGTCAATATTAATAAGAAGGAAATCATTTTGACCAATGTTCCACCCCATAACACTATGACCAAGGGAGATCACGGAGCCACAGGAGTGGAGGTCTCATGGGGTTGGGACGGTGGAGGTGGAGTTCTAGGTAATGTCAAGCAGATGGCTGAGTGGTGGCCCAGTTCCTCTCTTCCCTTATGAGTCAGTGCATTTCCTTTCTCTTGCTTTCTGTTTGTGTGTCTCCTAGGTGGGGTTTGCACATCTCTCCAGAGCAACTGAGCAACTGGAACATCTGTTCTGACAGTCTAAACGGACTTACCCCTATGAATTAGAGGTGTTCTGACTTTGCTATGTAGATTTTAGTTTGGGGGAGCAATCTCTTAGCCACCACCATGCTTTCTAATTCTTCTGTAAGAGGCCCTTATTTCTATCTCTCCTTTCCTCTCACATCTCTAGGTATTTATTCTAATTGCTTTTTTAATTCCCTGACTCTTATTTGGTCTCTATTCTTGTAAGTTGGGCTTACTTCTACAATTGTCAATTTTCTAGACTCGTTATTTCCTTCTCCTTTGATTTGGTCTATGTAGTTTCTCAAGAGAATTCAACGGGGATTCTTTTTATAAGAGCAAACAACCACTCCTCCAAGTTAACATTTTTTCCCCAATTTGATTTGATTGTATAAAGAACACATGCACGAATTCCTAGTCTTATGCATTAGCAAAGAGCAGGCAATATGATCTAAAGAACCTGGGTGATTGTCTGTTTTTGCAGGAAATCTACTCATGAATAAATACAAGAAATGCACTTATTTTCATTTCCTCTACAATTTTCCTCCTTAGTTCTTTTACATTTCTGTGCTGCTAGTGTACATAATCCTTACTACTGGGGGAAGGGGCGGGACTTTGAAAGAATGCATTTTGATTTTGTTGATTTACATTTTACCCAAATTGACCTCTTTGAAAATACAAATTATTTGTCCTGTTGAAAAAAAAAAAGAGATAAATGTTGCTATTTACTGGTGGCAAGATAAATGGGAAAGAGGAAGGATATTCCAAATGTAAACTTGTCTTCTCTTTTACTTGAGAACTAGGACAAAATCCTGTCTCTTCAATGTGGATATTCAGTAAATGAAATAGGAATTCAATGCATTAATTGATATTAAAGTATAAAAAAGAATGCTTTAATTACTATCCAAAGGATTAATTTCAGACACCTTGCTTTGGAAAGCATCTATTCCCTTCTTGTTTTCCAATTCTTCGGGCTATTCAGTTTTCTCCAGCCTTTTGGAAATATAACCAGAATTTACTGAAGTTCTACTTTATTGTCTTATTACACTTGAAAATCTCTATACTCTTGGTTTCTAGAGTCAGGTTGACAGATACCAGAGGAATGGACTTGTGTCAGTCATCGTTATGATTGAACTTGTAAGACAGTGAGGTGAAATTGATACCTCTGGTATAAGAGTAAGCCACTTGCTAGTCCTAGATCAGCCATTCACAATCTGTGCATGCAGTTTTCTTTACCAGGGTGATCATAGCAATCATCCAAACCAGGTCACTTGTAAGAGTGAACGAGAGGGGCGCCTGGGTGGCTTAGTCGGTTAAGCGTCCGACTTTCGCTTAGGTCATGATCTCGCGGTTCGTGGGTTCGAGCCCCGCGTCGGGCTCTGTGCTCACTGCCAGCTCAGAGCCTGGAGCCTGTTTCAGTCTGTGACTCCCTCTCTCTGACCCTCCCCTGCTCACGCTGTCTCTCTCTCTCCTAGAAATAAATAAAACATTAAAAAATATATTTAAAAAAAAAAAAGAGTGAACGAGAATGCGATCAATAATTATGCCAGGACAATACGTGCAAATCAGGCCAAACCTGGATGCATGGTCACCCTACTGTTAGCAGAATACACGCTTTTCCTTTATAATATGTACAGGAAAATGTAAACATTTGAAAAATACCCATGTTCTAGGATATTGTGAGGATTAAATGAGATGATGAATAAAGAGAGCTTAGCGCAGAGACTGTCATATACCAAGGGTCAAAAAATGTTAGTTATTGAACTAACTAAGCATACCCAGGTTTTCATATTCCTCAGAGCAATCCAAAGCATTAAATACTATCAACAATTAACATTTGTCCCTTGCGTATTATACGGAACTCACCAAAAGATCTTAAGTTTATTTCTTGAAACAGGCATGCTGTTTTCCTATTTCCTAGAAGTATAATATAGAAGTCTCACCACCCTAACCCCTGGACTTGGTAAATTAATTTTCTATTAAATCCGTTTTACTAGAATGCTATATACCGTTTAGGGGCTTAGAGAAAGGAGGAGGCTACAGGAGTTCTCTGTTTCAGTTGAGAATTTTTCTATTGCAGTCTAGTTACCAGTGGATATTCTTTCCCCTACTAAGGGTTCCTGAGTAGAGATCTACTTAAAAACTCCATGAATTTTTGCATAGCTTTGTAAGAGGCTCGCTGTGGTTCAGGAGGCTTTTAGTGTTGCCCCTCTTGCACTAAAGAACTTGTAATTGAGACCAAAGATACTTTTCTGATGCCCTAGTTTTATGTAGTGAGAAAGCAAGAATTGGAGATATTAGAATGTCTTTAATGCAATTGTGACAAAAACCCAGTTTAGTTGCACAGGAAGATCTGTGATAACTAAAGAAGGGTAGACACCTTGACAAGTACTTCATGATCATCATGTTCTGAGGAACACATCCCTGGAGCTTCTTGATGGACCTAACAACCCTGGAGTTTCTTGATGGACCTAGTAAGTGTGTGCTTGTTTCAATTTTTATAAGATATTATATTGGATATTGTGGAAATCTCAGGACAAATGTTTTCTTGCTGGCACAATCTATTTAATAGTAGAATTATTGATGACTAGTCTCTGTTAAGAGCCCCATAGACTAGCTTCATGAATTTATCCATTCATCTATCCATCCATTGATCTGCATGTCTGTTTAACAAATATTTATGGAGTCTACTATTACATGCTAAGGGCAAAAGATTTCAACAAGCAATATTCACTCTTTATTCCGTGGTATTTGCCAACCTGGCTCCATTTCTCCACCCCTTCCTGTTGGCTACACAACTTTACAGTGAGCTTCCATTTTGGCTCTGGTCTCAGACATGAAACTTTCTCTAGCCAATGAGTTGTTGGCAAGCATGACATAAGCAGAGACTTGAAAGCACTTGGTGCAATCAGGCTTAATCTCATTCTTGCCTTCTTCCTTACCATAAGAACATCTGTGCTAACCTGTTAGATGATCAGAGACACTTGGAAATGAGATGAGTTAGCTTAGTCATTCCAGCCAAGAGTATTCTATCTCAGCTGCAAGCCAGCTGATCCCCCCATACATTGATATGTCTCCTGTACTTGTGAAATAGTTTAACCGAGACCAGAAGAACCATCCAGCCAAGCCCAGCCAAGATTAACAGAGCTGCCTAATCAGACATCCCAGAGGCATGAACAAGAATTGCTTATTGTTACGTAGGCACTGAAGTATTGTGGTTGGTTAGTAGTTGGCATTACTGGGAATATTTAACGATGCAGCTCCAAAGACTTTTGTCCTTATGTCTTTTCTCCTTGACAACCACACTTCCATTTTTCCTAAGACATGTTGCATGTTTGCCTACTGAATGTTCTCACACATTCTACAATAATTTCTTTGGAAGAACAAAATAGCTGTTTTGAAGTATTTACTTCTGTGGGTATATGCTTCAGAAAGATTTGGACTAAAGCTGCAAAAATCCTATGAGTGTCTGTGAAATGGAGGAGTTTCATTCACTTTATCTCCCATTTATTGGATGCTTGAGTTCTGGCTCTGTTTCAGACCAAGTGCCGGGCATTAGGGAATGTGAGGAAGCAAATGTAATTAAGCCTATTTGTGCAGATCTTGTGTTCTGCTAGAGGACACTCTAAATGAGTAAATAGACAACAAACAGCACAAGATGGAAAGTACTAATATAGAGGGATGAGCACAGTTTAGTATATTTTTAAATCTAGAGAGACACGCCTTTAAATAGAAACACTTAAAGAAATACTCACCCTACTAAGCCTACTAAACCAGGTTTCCAGTTATAGAATGAATAATTCACAGAGATGAAAGGTACAGCATAAAGCATCAGTCAATAGTATCATAGTAGAGTTATATGGTGATAGATGATAACTACAGTGGGTGTGCATAGCATAACGTATAGAGTTGTTGAATTACTGTGTTGCACACCTGAAACAAAGGTAGCGTGGTATCAACTATACTTCAATTAAAAAAAAATAAAAAGGGTGCCTGGATGGCTCAGTTGGTTAAGCATCTAACTTTGGCTCAGGTCATGATGTCAGGGTTCATGGGTTCAAGCCTGCCTGCATCAGGCTCTGTGCTGATAGCTCTGGGCCTGGAGCCTGCTTCAGATTCTGTGTCTCTTTCCCTCTCTGCCCCTTCCCCCACTTGTGCTCTGTCTCTGTGTCTCTCAAAAATAAACATTCAAAAATTTTAAAAAATAAATAAAAATTAAAAAATAAAAATATCCCCAAAATGTTATATATGATTACATTATTCATTCATTCATTTATTCATTCATTCATTCATTCAACAAAAACATGTTGAAACAAGAGCAAACCAACTGCTTAAAGGCCATAAAAAACAAGTCTTTAAAGGGTTTATAATCCAGAATGGGACACCAGCATAAATAATTAATATAAATCTGAAAGAATTAAGTGCTAAAATGGAGGTTCAAAGTGTTATTTAAGTGGAAAGAAAAGAACAATTAATTCTCATTAGGAGAATCATGGAGCGCCTCAAGGATGCCAGGGATTTAGGCTGGGCTTTGAAAATCTCTGACTTGTATCTACTCAGTAAAAATAGTTCTGTCAAATAAAAGGTATCAGGGTGTGGCAGAGGACTTAGACCACTGGCTGTAAAATTTGGGAAAGTGAAAGCTGAGCAGCACCGCAGAAGAAAAGAACTTAGAAATAATGAAGGCCTGGAGACCTGGGTTCTTTCCTTGGCAGTACAACTATTGGTTGTGTGACTCACCAAATCAGTTAGCCAGTTTGGTTTTCTCATCTCAAAAATGAGTAAAGTGATTCTGGATGATCTATACAGACCCTTCTAGCTTTAAGACCCTGAGGAATCTAAATCACTCATCATACACTTGAACACAATAAAGTGTCCAATATTTTCTATTAGGGATAAGCAAGCATGGGCTCAGTTATTAGGTGTCATATTTAAACTCTTAGAATTTAAATATTTCATACATTTCAGTTAGTCATCTGTGAATACACTTCAATCTTAATGTAGCAAACTCAACGTGATGGAAATTCTATTTTTGGAGTGTCAGAATCATTAGTCCAAGTGAAGTAAGGGAGGCTTGTGGAGAAGTTGCATTATAGGGTAGAGAGAGCATCAGACAGACCTGGGTTCAAGTGCTGGTGTTATCATCAGCATTGTGATTTTTGCATAAGTCACTTAACTACTTTATGCCTCAGTGCTCTCATCTACAAGTGGGAATAGAAATCCTGCTTCATAAAGCTAGAAGCACATAAAGTAATATGTTCAATGTTACTCATTAATAGTTCATTGTGGGGGCGCCTGGATGGCTTAGTCGGTTGAGCGTCCGACTTTTGCTTAGGTCATGATCTTGTGGTTCGTGGGTTCAAGCCCCGCATCGGGCTCTGTCCTGACTGCCAGCTCAGAGCCTGGAGCCTGTTTCAGTCTGTGACTCCCTCTCTCTGACCCTCCCCTGCTCACGCTGTCTCTCTCTCTCTCTCCTAGAAATAAATAAAACATTAAAAAAAAATAGTTCATTGTGGATAATATGTAAGTGATTAAGTAAGATATCTGCATGAGGGTATCCTTCCTTGTATTTTAAGAGGTGTTCCTGAAAGCTTATATATGATCTAAAATTAAAAAAAAAAAAACTTCTTTCATATTTGAAGTGTATTGTTTCAAAAGTCTGTGCTGTGACTCTTCTTTCTAGGCAATTGATTATTTCTTAGATTATATGACATTTGAATTTATAAAGCAGGGCAATTATTTTCTTGAAAAATGGATTCTACAACTACTCTCAATGTGGAATGAACTGCTGGTTGTTTACTCAGTATTCACTTCCTCTCCTTTGGAATTAAGACGTTATTTGAGGCTCAATTAAAAGACTTCATTCCACAGTGCTTCTTGCATACAGGGGTGGCCAAAGTTACGGCATCAGGAGGAGCCTCCCCCCACCCCCACCAGCCTTATGTTGACCCTTTTCTTGTTTGGAATGAAGCTTGGGTGTCTAGAGACCCAGAGACATTTTGTGGCTTTGAAAATGGAAGTCGTACACTAATGATGGTAAAAGGAGATGGACAAGGAGGTGCAGTTCCTGAAGACTTTGTGGTGTGGCAGATGAGTGCAGGACTGTTCGTCTTTGGACTTTCCTTTCTGTGAGAGAGCAGTCACCTTCTATTTTATTGAAGCCTCTGTTATTTTTGGCCTCTGATATGAGCAGTTTATTGCAGCTCCTAACTGATGTGCCTACTGGTGACATTATCAAGGTCAGTGGGGTGTGCATGTCAGAACCAGAATTCAGAGTAATAACCTTGTCCGAGCACACACCCTGCCCCCTGCCCAAGCTAAGCATCTGCACAAGATCCTACAAGATTAACTGGTTAATGTTGATAGGGCTGTTGCTTGTCAACAAAGTTTGCCAAACTTCGCTTAGATGCTAGGGAAGCCTATATGAAGGGTGTATAGTGTAGTCTGGAAGGACGAGGGAAGTCTTCTTTGAGAAGGTGATGTGTATGCTGGAAAGTAAAGGAAAACAGCAGTTAGCTACTAAAGTCAAGGTGAAAGGGAGTGGGGAAGGCAGTGAGAAAGGCATTTTCAGCAAAAAGGAATTAATGTTTGCAAAGACACAGAGGTAGAAGTGAACTTTGTCTGTTTGAGGGAACTGCAAATAATTCATCTATAAATGGGATGTAATGTCAGAGGTAAGGGGTAAGGAGGTAGCAAATAAGGCAGGAAGCTAGACAGGAGAGCAGATCAACCATTTAAAACCACATCTAGGCATTTTGCTCTCTTCTAAAAAGGATGAGCTTCTGGTTTTGACAGACCATTGTGATGGCATGGTGGAGGAAGGAGGGGACAGGCATGACGGACAGGCATGACTTGCTTGTTTCAGTGAACCAAGTATGAAATGACAGGACTACACTGAAGTTGGGCCTTGGAAACACAAGAAATAGACAGGTTCAGGAGGTAATATGGGTTGGAACCAATAGGTTGATGAATGAGTGGCTTAACACCAAAGAAAAGATCCAGGTTTCTGGCTTGGGATCTGTTAGTGCAAATCTGAAACTCTCATGGATGTCATATTTGCTGCCTCATATAAGAAGCTTAAATGTTGGCTTCCTATTTAAAAATGAGCTTGGTCACAATTGGCTTAGTGAAAATTAAATTTTATTGATAAGAAGGGTAAGCCATCTGGCCGTTCTCTGACTGGTTCATATCTATTTCCCTCGGTATAATAAAGATGTAACCTCTGCCACAGGAAGCTATTACCTGATATTATTTATTTCCTGATAAAAAAGGAGCAAATCATGCCTGGACATCTGTGGAAAATGAGTTTCTAATAAAGCTAAGGTTGTTAATGTCTAAATGGGAGTTTCTCCTGTGATGATAAATGTCTACTCTGTTGAAATAGTTTCCATAAAACTCAGTAGGTAAGAGGGTAAAGATATTGTGTAACTGTCAATGAAGCAATAAAGGGATGTTTGTTTATTGGGTTTATAATCAACAATGAACTCTAACTCTTATGAAAAATGAAAATGCTTTGGTGTACCAGTTTAGCAATAGAAGTTTCTGTTTCAGAAAAAAAATTATATTTTAATATGTATTTAGTATAACAGTCAGTGGATAACAAAAAGAAATATGGAGGGTGCCTCTGGGAAAAATAGCAAACTGTGACCGTGTGTGAAAGTACAATGCTAATAGCTCTTAGAACAAATAAAAGCATATTGTTGACCACTCGGTGTACACAAAGAGCTGTTTTTTCTATAATTTTTGCTTATAAAATCCTTTACTGCTAGATTGCTGGCTGTATGGGTGGACCACTGGAATGCGGCAGCAAGAGGTGACGTACACCTTTAACTTGACTACCTGGTTGTTTTTCCTCCCTTAAACACCTTCATGAAAATAAGTAACTGCTTCTTTGGCATTGAATGTAACAGAAAACGCACAAGACCAGTATGCTAAAGATGAGCATGTCACACTTCATTTCTGTCCATAGCTCAGGTGCTTCCTCTAGACTCAGGTTGGGTGTTGGTGATCCTGTAGAGGTCTTAGTGATCACTGAGCTCCAGTGGGATATGTGGTTACCTTCCGTGGACTATGAGAAGACCCCAACAGGGGCTTCTTTTTCTGGAGAAAGTTTTCTAGAACCAGTCTGTATTAGTCAGGCTCAGACTAAGCTACTGTAACAAAGAGACCCGAACATCCTGAGGCTCAACTAAGACAGAGGTTTACTTCTTTTTTACATGACAGTCCAGAGGTGAGAATGAGATGTGTGAAGTGGGTGAATGGTCTTGCCCCACCAGCAAGCTGGAGTCTCAGGTTTGCTGAGACTTGTTCCTTTGTC
The DNA here is from genome assembly GCA_017311185.1 of Proteles cristata cristata. NCBI lineage: Eukaryota > Metazoa > Chordata > Mammalia > Carnivora > Hyaenidae > Proteles > Proteles cristata. Next base: position 355,098 of record JAESUZ010001704.1, read on the forward strand.
ATCCCTTGGACTGTTCTCCACAGCTGCGTGGTTAAAGCCATGCAGAAGCATCACATGGTCTTTCCAACTCAAGGGAAGAGGTAAAGAAAGAATGCAGGGCAACCAGCTGCCTTTTAAAAGATATAATGCAGAAGTTGCTTATCGTATTGGTCAAAATATCATCACATGACCACACCTACCTTCAAGGAAATCTGGAAAACAAAGTCTCTGAGTTGAGTGGCTAAGTACCCAGTGAAAATTCAGAGTTTTCTAGTACTAAAAGGAAGATGGGGAAAATAGTGATATTGGGGGGCATATGGTAATCTCTGCCACACAGTCCTTTTGATCTTTTTTTAGTGACTGCTGTCTTTCTCTGAGATGAGACTCATTTTATGAAGTGTTTGGGGAGAGGTCCCTGTATCTTACTGATGATGCCCAGATGGTGACTGTTCATTGCTGAGAGAGAAGCCATTGGAAACTACATATTTCAAGTGTCATGTTTAAATGGATACAATTTGAATATTTCATACATTTCAGTTATTCAAACATGAATACACTTCAATCTTAATGTAGCAAACTCAATATGGTGGTAATTACATTGTCTAATATATTTACCATCCTCCCTCAACTATACCCAATGGAAACCTAAAATATATGTTGAGAATTTTCCTGTATTGTTCCACAACCTTGTCTCTGGAACATGGAAGTTAAAATTTGCTACTAAGAAATAAATGCTACCACTTGAAGTTCTATGGGGTGCTTTGTTTACTTAACACTTAAAGATAATATATTAAGAGTACATTTGTATTTCGAAAACGTTTTGTTTATATTGAGTCAAATGCACCTCAGAGAATGTGGGTTTTTGTTTTCTTTTGCAATGTTAAAATGGCATTTTTCTGTAGGGTTTCCATAATATTCCTTGATGGGTTGGGACTGGTAGACTGAGAGGGCTTGGTCTTTGTAAGTTTAGGAGACACCAGGATTTCCTGAGAGCCCGAAAGAATCATTTGAAATAATTCAGGACTCTCTCCACAGTTTTTTAAAAAATTTAAATTTAATTTTTTTTTATTTTACAGAAAGAGAGAGCATAAGCAGGGGAGAGGGACAAAGGGAGAGAGAGAATCCCAAGCAGGCTTCACACTCTTTGTGGAGCCTGATGCAAGGCTTGACGTGGGACTTGATGTGGGGCTTGATAACACGACACTGGGATTGTGACCTGAGCTGAAATCAAGAGTTGGACGCTAAACCAACTCATCCACCCAAGTGCCCCTCTCTTCACACTTTTATTATGCATTAGCAATATTGTTTATTTATAGTATGGTTACCTATCTTTCTCTCCAATAGACTCTGACCTCCTTGCAGGAAGAATTATATCTTTTCCAACTTTGTGTCTCCTGGGCCTAGTGCACACCTGGCACAAAGTTGAGGCTATTTGAAAAGTAGAATGAATGGATGAGGGAGGGGGAAAGGGGGGGACAATATCCCCAAGCAGGAGTTGGAACACCTTTCAGTTTATCAGGATGAAAGGAGGAAAAGATGGGCATGGATCCAGGAAGTCCAGGGGGCTCCTATCTGATGCCTCTGTTTTTTCTTGAGGTATGAGGAGCTATCTTCAGTTGATAGTGAGTGGGGGCAGGAAGATCAAGAATTTTGAGAAAGTAGAAAACTTTACAATGGTTACTTGGAAAACATGAAACAGTTGATGGAGAAATACCTGGCAGCATTTAAGATCTCTTTCACTTCTGGTTCATTACCCTCTTTTCCTCTATTGTTTCCTTCCCATCACTGTTTAAAGATCCTCACATGCTTGCATCTTAAACACATGAAACCTTTCCATGACCCCAAACCCCTCTCCAACCATTGCCTTCTTTCACCTCCCCTTTCAAGGACAAACTCCTTGAATTTTGACCTCACTTCTCTACTTCCCCTCCTTCCTTTGCCTCTCCCTCACAGGCTCCTCTCTACTTCCTTTGTTGGAGTCATTCCCACTGAGTCCTAGTGATGTCCTTGTTGGTAAATGGAACCCAAACTTGAGGCCCTTCTCTCACTTGATTTCAGAGCAGCATTTAATGCTCCTTCCTTCTTGAAATACTCCCTTTTCTTGGCTTTTAAAATATCTGTGTCTTCTATTTCTCTAACTGTTCCTTTCCAATATTCTTTGCAGGCTCTTCTTCTGCCTGTCCTTAAGAACTGGTTTCTTTCCTCAGGGTTTTGTCTTGGGCTTTTTATTCTCCTCTTGCTATGTTGCCCTGCTGTACAATCTTACTTGCTTCTACATCTTCTGTTATGTCTTTATCCTGATGACTGCCTAAGCCATATTTTCAGCGTATATATTTCCTTCCCTTTGGCTCTGGACTCATATATCCTGTTGCTTCCTGGACCTCTACATTAGCATGTCTTATAGAAACCTCAACTCATGTGTCTATAACTCAATTCATCACCATTCTCTAGACATCTGCTCCTCCCACCATGTTCCCTAGATTAGTCAATGGCATCTATACCCATTTGGCAGACAAACCAGAAATCAGACATCATCCCTGACTGCTAGCTCTCCATCACTGTATTTTACCTCTTCAGAGTCTCTCGTAAAATACAGCAACACGTTACTGATACCCTAGGCTAGCCACTTATTTCCAGTCCATTGCCTCTCCAACCAAACCTCCATATTGCAACCAGAGTGACAAGTCTGAATACAAATTTTATCATTTTCTCTCCTGCTTAAAATGTAAAGATGTGCCTTTTTCTTCTCCACGAAGTTTGCATTTTTACCAGGCTTGTACTCCTTAATGATTTGACCACTCCCACTTCATATTTAACCATCCCCTCTCCAACTCTCTAGACCACATGCAGCCTGACTTCTTTTTAGTTTCTTTAACATACCATGTTTTCTTTCATCTCAATGTGATACTTTTTCTGTCTGGAACTCCCTTTATTCTCTCCTTTACCTGGGTAACATTCATTCATTTGTTCATTTAACAAATGTTTGGTTAGTGTATTATAGTAATAGTGACACACTGCACTAAGCATTAAGGATAAGGCTAGTGAATAAGGAAAGAAATAGTCCCCATTTACTAACATGAGGACTGGCGGTGTTCTAGTCAAGCTTTTGTGTCTTCTGTCATGACAATAATCCAACAAAAGCTCATTTGTGGATTCTTTAGGGATGCCCAGGGAAAACTTTTCACTGTACTCTTCCTTAGAGAAGGATACTGGGTAGCTCACAAGTCAAAAAAAAAAAAAAAAAAAAAAAAAGCTAAATGATGAGGCATCAGAGGATCCAAAAATGTTCTAGAATCTCAGCATCAGTAATCCTTGGATTGATTCCTCTTGGTAATAAATTTGTTACGTCTTATCTACAACTAACTATCCTAAAATAGTGATAGGATTGAGAGGACTTCTCTGTGTCCTTTTGATTAAGATTCATATTCCTGAGAGAGGAAATCTGATTGACCTAGCTATGGACAAATATCTATACCTACAGGTTGGATACTATATCTGGCAACCAGAGGCACTGTAACAATTATTACAGTATTCAAGATGGGAAATAATGGTAATTTGTATTATGAAAGCAATGGAGGTGGAGAAAAGTGAATGGACTCAGGATATGTTGATAGGGAGACTGACAAGATTGCAGAATGAAGTGGTTAAAAGTGAGGGGAAAGGAATTATGGATGATGCATAGATTTGGGGTTTAAACAACTAATGGGAGGTGGTGCCATTTGCTGAGATTGAAAACTGAGAGAGGAGGAGATTTGGGTTGATGGAGTCTGAGTGTAGAGAGGAGATCATGAGTCTGCTTTGCTAATGACAAGTTTGAGATGCTTAATCAGCCATTGGATATGAAACTGGGCATAAGTGGAGTAGTCACATCTAAAGATGTATATTTGAGTCTTCAGTATATAGATGCTATTTAAAGTCATAAGTCTAGATGAGATAACCTATAAATATGAGCACAACATAGTTATTTGACATTTGTGTACATTGCAAAAATGATTACCACAATAAATCTAGTTACCATCTGTCATCACACAAAATTGATACGATATTATTGACTATATTCCCCATGCTGTACATTACATCCCCATGACTTCTTTATTTTATAGCTTAACTTTCTATTTCTTAATCCCCTTCACCCACAATCAGGTCCTCACACCTGCCTCTTTGGCAGCTACCAAAATTCTTTGTAGGTATTAGTCTGGATTATGTTCTGTTTTGTTTGTTTCTTTGGTGTTTTAGATTCCAAATGTAAGTGAATCATATGGTATTTGTCTTTATCTGTGTGATTTATTTTGCTTTGCATAATACCTTCAAAGTACATCCATGTTGTGGAAAATGGCAAGATTTCATTCTTTTTTATGCTTGAATAGTATTCCGTTGTGTGTGTGTGTGTGTGTGGGTGTGTGTGTGTGTGGGTGTGGGTGTGGGTGTGGGTGTATTCATTTATCAATGGATATTTAGATTATTTCCATACCTTGACTATTGTAAATAACACTGCAATGAACATATGAACATAAAGGTACATGTATCTTCCTGAATTCATTTATTCATTCTAACAGTTTTCTGGTGGCATCATTAGGATTTTCTTCATATAGTATCATGTCATCTGCAAATAGTGACAGTTTTACTTCTTCCTTTCCAATTTTCATGCCTTTTATTTTTCTTGACTAATTGCTCTAGTGAGGATTGCCAATACAATGTTGAATAACAGTGAAGAGAGTGGGCATTCTTGTATTATTCCTTTCAGCTTTTCATTATTGAGTATGGTGTTAGCTGTGGATTTGTCATATATGGCCTTTAACACATTGAGGTACCTTCCCTCTATACCTACATTTTGGGCAGTATTTATCACAAATGGATGTTGAATTTTGCCAAATGCTTTTTCTGCATCTATTGAGGTGATCATATGATTTCTCTCTTTCATTTTGTTAATGTATATCATGTTGGTTGATTTGCATATATCAAAGTATTTTTGTATCCCAGGAATAAACCCCAGTTGATTGTGCTAAATGATCTTTTTAATGTATTGTTTAATTCAGTTTGCTAATATTTTGTTGAGGATTTTTGCATCTATGTTGATCAGGGATATTGACCTGTGGTTTCTTTTTTTGTGGTGTCCTTGTCAGGGTATGGTATCAGGGTAATGCTGACCTCGTAAAATGATTTGGAAGCATTTCCCATAAGAGTATCAGCAGATCTCTCAGCATAAACTTTGCTTCACTGGTGAATGCTACCAAACATTTAAAGAATATTTAATACCTATCCTTAAACTCTTCCCATGAAACAAAAGATAAAAGAACACTGCTATTATACCTCTATTGTATCCTGGCTGCCAGACCAGGAGATCTGGAAGTGTTGCTTGCATGGCAGTTACAAAAATCAGGGCTCCAGACAAGTGTATAAGCTCTTTTCTGGGAGATCTCATCAAGCTTCAGTAAGGCCATGGGGTGTTCGAAGGTGGTGACTTTGTATTTACGTTCCCTGAGAGTGCCTCTTCAGCTTCTAGATGTGGGGGAAACCTGAAGCCTTGTGTCAAGCTGGAGCTCCAGGCTAAGTCAATAGGCTTTTCTCATAGGCAGACTGGGCTTGTGTTTCAATCTATTGTGTGTGCAGTGCTGTGGGGCAGTGGCTTGCCAAACACTGTCTTTCCAATTGCAACATCCGCGTGAAGTTCAGGAATGCAGCCCACTTGACCATCAGGGCCAGGCGATCAAGGGGCGACCCATGTGTGGATTGCATATGCCCACTGATTTTAGCTGGGCAGCTAGCTGATTTAGCTAGCTGAGTGTAGGGGTTAGGGCATGCTCTCTGGCTTCAGGAAGGCAGCAGGAAAATATATTGGCTGCATGTGACTGCAGGCTTTAGGAATGCGATGGGAGAGCACCTGATCTGTGGCTATGTCCCTGTGCTGGGCTGGCAGTAGGAGGGTGCTGTAATGGCTTGCCCTCAGCAGCCACAGCCAGTGAGCTGGGCAGTACTATGGCCACCCACACTCTCTGGCTTCACCCAGGCAGTGGGATAATATCTTGATCGCTTGCCCCATGCTAGTCTAAAGGCGGATACCACCTCTGAGCTCTCTCACTTGCACTAGCAGGGTAGAGAGAGAGCGCAAAATGGGGTCTGTCAGTGCTTCCATCTCTGGAGAGTTTCAAATATCCCTTGACTCCCTGGCAGGTACTTTTAGATTAGTAAATAAATCTCATCCATGTAGAGTCCAGGAGCATTTTTTTTTTTTTTTACAAATAGTTTATTGTCAAATTAGTTTCCAGATAACACTCAGTGCTCATCCCCACAAGTGTCCTCCTCCATGCCCTTCCCCCCTTCCCCTCCACATCCATCAGTCCTCAGTTATTGTCAGCATTCAAGAGTCTCTCATGGTTTGCCTCTCTCCCTTTCCCCCACCATTTCCCCGCTTCTTCTCCCCCTTGTTCCTCCATCAAGTTCCTCCTAATCCTCCTATACATGCAAACATAGGATATTTGTCCTTCTCTGCCTTATTTCGCTCAGCATAACACCCTCAAGGTCCATTCATGTTGCTACACATGGCCAGATTTCATTGTTTCTCATTGCCATGTAGTATTCCATGGTATAGATAAACCACATCTTCTTGATCCATTCATCTGTTGATGGACACTTAGGCTCTTTCCATGTTTTAGCTATTGTGGAGAGTGCTGCTATGAACATTGGGATACATGTGCTCCTATGCCTCAGCATTTCTGTATCCCTTGGGTAAATTCCTAGCAGTGCTATTGCTGGGTCATAGGGAAGTTCTATTGTTAGTTTCCTGAGGAACCTCCACACTGTTTTCCAGAGGGGCTGTACCAGTTTACATTCCCACCAACAGTGTAGGAGGGTGCCCGTTTCTCCACATCCTCGCCAGCATCTAGAGTTCTCTGATTGGCTCATTTTAGCCACTCTGACTGGCGTGAGGTGGTATCTCAGTGTGGTTTTGATTTGTATTTCCCTGATGACGAGCGATGCTGAGCATTGTTTCATGTGTCTGTTGGCCATCTGGATGTCCTCTTTGGAGAAGTGTCTGTTCATATCTTCTGCCCATTTCTTCACTGGGTTGTTTGTTTTTTGGGCGAAGTCTAGGAGCATTTTAAACTGCTGGTTTTTTTCTGGGTCTTGGGATATACAAGCAGCACATGAGCTCTATAAAAGGGAATCTCCATTTCCTATAGTACTTTGGATCCCTTGGTTTTCTGCTTTCTTTCTTTCTTTCTTTTTCTTTTTTTAATTTTTTTTTTATTTTAGAGAGAAAGAGAAAGAGAGAGAGAGAGAGAGAGAGAATGAGCAGGGGTCAGGGAAGGGGCAGAGGGAGACAGAGAATCTTAAGCAGGCTCCAAGCTCAGCATGGAGCTCAACTTGGGACTCAATCCCACAACCCTGGAATCATGACCTGAGCTGAAATCAAGAGTTAAACACTCAACTGACTGAGCCACCCAGGTGCCCATGGGTCCCGTGGTTTTCTAAGCCAGATGTTATAGGGCTTAGATGTTATATCTGTGCAGATCCCATATATTAAGGTGCCTGATGTGGGGGCACAAACCCCTCACTCCTCCAGGAGAAGCACCAACTGTGTGATATTCCTCTCTACTGTATGTCCCCACCCTTAGGGTAGGGTGTTTGGCAAGACCATGTATCTGCCTCTCTTACCCATCTTGATGTGATATTTTTGTCTGTTGAAGTGAGAAAAGACTTCACTCAGTTTTCAGAGTTTTTCAGAGGAACATGGTCCGTAGATAAACTATAGATGGTGCATCTGTGGGAAGTGAGTTCAGGGTCTTCCTACACTGCTGTACTGTGGAAGTCCATGGAGAAACACTTGGTCTGGTTAGGACTTTTTTTTTTTTTAATATAGTTTATTGTCAAGTTGGTTTCCATATAACACCCAGTGTTCATCCCAACAAGTGCTTTACTCCATGCCCATCACTCATTTTCCCCTCTCCCCCACCCCCACATCAACCCTCAGTTTGTTCTCAGTATTTAAAAGTCTCTTATGGTTTGCCTCCCTCCCTCTCCTTGACTATTTTTTTCCTCTTCCTCTCCCCTATGGTCCTCTGTTAAGTTTCTCCTGTGCACATATGAGTGAAAACATATGATATCTGTTTTTCTCTGCTTGACTTATTTCGCTTAGCATAATACCCTTGAGATCCATTCACGTTGTTACAAATGGCCAGATTTCATTCTTTCTCATTGCCATGTAGTATTCCATTGTATAGAAAAACCACATCTTCTTGATCCATTCATCGGGTGATGGACATTTAGGCTCTCCAGATGGCCAACAGACACATGAAACAATGCTCAACATCACTCATCATCAGGAAATACAAATTAAAACCATGCTGATATACCACCTCACAGCAGTCAGAGTGGCTAAAATGAACAAATCAGGAGACTATAGATGCTGGCAAGGATGCAAAGAAATGGGCATCTTCCTACACTGTTGGTGGGAATGTAAACTGGTGCAGCTGCTCTGGAAAGCTGTGGAGGTTCCTCAAAAAATTAACAATAGAACTCCCCTATGACCCAACAATAGCACTGCTAGGAATTTACCCAAGGGATACAGGAGTGCTGATGCAAAGGGACACATGTACCCCAATGTTCATAGCAGCACTTTCAACAATAGCCAAAACATGGAAAGAGCCTAAATGTCCATCAACTGGTTAGGACTTTTTATTAACCAATAGAGTATCAGGGCTACATAGATGCCAAACAATCCTATAATACCAACCCTTTATTTTTAAGATGAGGAAGCTAAGGCCTGAAAGTGGGCATCCTGTCCAAAAGGATATGATGATGATATTTTAGCAACTCTACCAGACTGGCCAATTGAACTAGTCAATTCTTTTGTATATCATAAATATAAATCCATAAATATTGGGGACCAAGAAGAATAAGTGCCTGGCAGTGAGGTAGGAAAGTTGGTTGTATGAAGAAAATGATGATGCCAATTCTGCTTCTTCCATAGTTTTTTCGTTAGACCCCATGGATAATATTGTGAAATGTCATGACAAACAATAAAATGCCATAGAAATGTGAGGCTGTATTTCTTTCTTCAGATAAGCCAGTTAAATGTTGGCTAATTTTCTCCAAAGTCACTTGTGCTTAAAAGAGGAGCTTATTCTATTTTGTCCTAACATTCCTCTGGTTTCAGATTTCTTAGTTCTCATAAGCATTTATAGATTTCCAAGCAAGACCAGGGTAGCACTTACATAAAGTCAAGCATGTCTGTGGGCTGAAAAGCCCTGAGGGTCATCTCATACTTTGGAGCGGAACGAGGAACCCGTACTTGCCTCTCCTTATAAGGCAGATTCCTCTAAAGGACCAGAAGACACCTGAGGGTGGGGAAGACAGACTGGAGGACAAGATTATTCAGAGGCCAGCTCTGGAATGTAACAGGGCCATTGTAAATCCTCTAGGAGGCACAAGAATATTCTTAGGCAAACCCAGTCCATGATGGACAAAACACACCATTAAATAAATAGAAGTGAATAACATACTCTTGAAATGAAGACAAATGTGTTTTAGCTTGATTTTCTTTTCTCATTTTTCCTTAGGGGGCCGAGTTGCCTAGGGGTCCCACAAGTGGAATTGCTATTAATCATAATCATTTACTTTCCAGAGAGAAAAAAATAAAGTTCAATGTGTGCAAGCTGTATTTCTAAGATTCTGATACATTTGGAAACTGTAGCCCTATTCTTCCAAGGAATTGCCAACTACAGAAGGAGAGCAAAAGCTTATAATCAGGGACATAATGTCAGACTTTCTGGCACTTTCATTTAGGACATTTATCCAGCCTGGGAAAAAAAAAAAACATTATTAGGTTTCCATTCCAGATTTGTTCCAGAGAAAGCTTTTCACTTCCCTCCCATGACTCAGAATCTTAATATAAAACACACAGGGGCTACTGGGTAGGAAAAGAACAGGATCAGATGGGAATTTAAGGATCTACAATTATAATAAATATCACTCTGCGGACAAGGTAAGAATAATTACTAAGCATCAGCGCTCACACCCTCAGCCCTGCCCTCCACACCTTCTCCACCTGACTTGTGTACAGATATTGTGAGTATGTTGGTCTGAAGACCAGTGCCCGGCACAGGCATCTGGTCATGCTTGAGAAAAAACACTGAAACCTGAACCTTCAGTTAGGGCCCGGACCAACCCTAGTCAAATTCACCCTCCATCCTTCTCACCCTTCCATCCTAGTTCATATACTGCATATTTAACTGCCCAATGTTTAGAAAAATGCTCAGTGGTAAATTCTCATTCTAAAATAATGGTCTAATAGAAGCAGCTTGTGATAATCTATATTCTGAATAATTCAGGTCCTGTACATCCATGACTGCCTCTATTTCTAAGCACTAACAAGATCTTTTTTCTCTTTCTTCATTGAATTGATTTTTCACTTGTCCCTCACGATAACGACAACAAAAAATGAGTTTGAGGTTGCCTACATTAATATGTGGAATATAAATATAACAAGAAATAGGTGAGGAGATTGGTGTGAGAGCGAAAGTGGATTGCCAAGATGAGAGACAGCCAGGATGAAGTTAGCGTTTGGAAACGCAAATGATAAAGTCCTCTTAAAAGTCAGTGGTTCACTGCAAACCTTTTTCTGAGCTTCTTCAGTAACAGGGGCAATGGGATGAGTTGCAATAGTCAGTGTCCAATAGTCAAAAGCATGCCAGTCCCTCCTGAGAACTTGATACATTAGCTCTCCACTTTTTATTTAGTAGTACCAAACTTTTGACCAGTTTTGCTTCTCTCTTCTGTAATAAACTGGAACAGGAAGATGGAGCAAGATGCACGCACATCATAGGCTGATTGGAATCTAAGTTCTTGATGTAGCAGCAGTTTCTAAATTAGATTGCATACCAGAATTATCCAGGGAGCTTTAAAAAATACACATTCCTGGGGCCCACCCACAAAGATTGTGGTCTTGGAGGTGTGGGGTGGAAAATGTATATATATGTATATATATATTTTTTTCCTCCAGATATTTCTGCTGTAGCAAGTCCAAAGACATATATTTAGAAACTGCTACTTTGTCCCGATGTTCGCCACAATAATTGCACCCACTTTTCTTCACATGACTAAATGCCACTCCCTCGCCCCTACCAAGGAACTTAATTCTGTACCATCTCCCACTTCCAGGCGTGATCGACCAATGTTGGCCACCACTGAGCTTCCTGGCAAGACTTCTGCCCTTTGCTGCAGTGCATTCCTTACTATTCTGTTACATAGTGTGCTTTCTGGGCCTTCTCACAGTTCAGGGTCATCTCATAGGCTTTCCAACTTTAACTGGTACAACCATTCATACCTACTTTCCTGATGGTTTTTGTTTTGGCATAGTATTACTTAGTGTGGCCACTTCTTTCTCTAAGCTCCTGAGAACCCTCCTATTATCACCACCTAACTGAGTTCTTACCAAGTGGTAAGTTCTATGTTACTCTCACAGCTATAAATTCTCCCTTATCTGCCTTTACGTTCCACCCCTTCCTTATTCCTTGGAATTTAGTCCTGTCTATCTTCTCTTGTCCCTGTCAGTACTGTTGTTTAGGTCCTATAGCTCCTTTGGCTTAGGATCCCTTTCTTCCCCTAGCATGTCCAGCACTTCCCAGGCTAAATTTTGGTGTGAATTAATCTAATTACTTGAGTGGTCAGAAGAAGAAGATAGAACAGATCCTGAGTAGAGTCTATGTTGGCTCGCAAGGACAGAGTCCCTCTGTCTTGTCTTCCATCAAGATGGGGAACAGGCCTTTACTAGGGAGGAGTGGGTTGCTTCTATAGAGGGTTCAAGAGAACCTGGGGACTTAAGATGGCCAAGTGCACCAACCTAGGTATCTTTAAGTCTTGTCTCAAGGTCCATTCCTTCCAAGCTGGGGTCTTGGCCTTGACATATCAGATCTGCCAAGGATGCTGAATTGTTGGGAATTATACTATTCACGTCTTTGTAAGTCTTGGGCTTGGTTCTCAAATTTGGTTGCCCTCCAATGGCAGGAGATGAAAGTCACTTCATATGCCATGAAGCAGGCTTTGGCTTACCTGCCTAGTCTTTAATTGGTGATGGGTTATCCTTATTATTACTGTTTCCTCTGTTTCTCAAATGCTTCATACATCAGATCTGCTAAATATTCTATTTCACTACTTTACCATCCCATTTCACCACCAATGAAAGTTTTGCCACACACTAAGGTCCATCCATGCTCCACCTACCACCAGTGATAGGAGTTATTATTAACTGGCTCATGTTAATAATAACCAGCTCCCAAATCTTATTGTTGAATCATTTTGTGGACCACTCCTAACATGCCAGCTGTCACAAATCACGTACCCTGGGAGGTAATAATCTCTGGATAGACTCTTGTGGAAAAGGGAAGGAATCCGGAGTGAGCGGTTGGGGAAATGGGGCTGTGATACATTCATGACCAAGATCCCAGCCAATCCCATGATTTGCTCTGAAGCTAAGGAGGCTCTGCATTGTCATCCCAAATGGGGGCAGAGGACCAGGCTTTACATCTCTGACCAGTCACTGCATGTGGACTCTCCCAGAAAGGCGATGGGAGCTTAGCTTAGGCAGTTCTCTTTAACAAAGAACAATCTCTCCAGCAGGAATCAATCACGAGCTGTCAGCCACCAACATTTCCAGCAGCTGGGGAAATGACTGCCTTAGTGCTGAGAGGGCCAAGGCCTCTGGATGGCCCAGGAGAGTGTCCATTAGAGAAAGGAAAGCAATTAGGGCTTTGAACTTCAAGTCACTTACATAAAATATGTAAAATCTGATTTGTTTGCTGCTACATAGACAAATATGAAATCACAGAATCTTCTGAGATTGAGATCTAGAACACTAATATGAATTTGGAGAAATGAAGGGGGAAGTCATTGGATGGCACTCCAATGATGTAAATCCAAAAATTCCTCCTGACGGTGGTCACCTTTAAAATTTTTGTTACTTCGCAGTCTGAGAGAGCCTGAGTGTTATTAACTATTGTGCTCCCACGTCTCTATCCTGTAAGCACCATAGTCTAAATTCTTGGGAAATACAAGAATCAAAGATGTGCTACCTATCCTCCAGTATACAGATAGCAAGGCTATTTTTAGGCTTGATCAATTGTATATTCTTCCACTGATTTATGGGAGTTGTTTGGGGGGGGCAGGTACAGGAGGGAGAGAAGAGGGAAAAAGCACCACATTAAATATGCATATAAATTATAGGATGCATCTTAATTTCAGAAATGTTAAAATGTGCATAATTATGTGCCTCAGTAAGGAGACAATGCAATATGAGACAGTGGTGAGTGTTACGATCAAAAGACACAAATTATGAAAAAAGCCAAGGAAAGAAAAAATGTTCCAGAAATAGCGGGAAACGCCTCACGGGAGAGTAAAATTTGAATAAGGCCTTGAAGGCAAAAAAATGACACACTTAAGAATGTGTGTCATCCTATGGCTACTGACCTTTATAACATGTGTATTTATCTATTCACCCTGGTCTAATCTAGTAGACACAATCACACTTTACTGTTCCATTCTTCATTCAGCTGAATCTCATAATATATTAAATTTGCAGGGATCTCATTATTGATCCACTCACATTATATTACTATTTAACTATTTAAGTGATATTTGCATATATATCATGTTATGGTATCAAGAGACCTTGCAACAAAGGAAGCCTATTAAAATATCAGTAGAGCAAATGTTGTTTACATTTGCTTTGCTACTTGTTAACATTTGCCAGCTGAGTGTTATAATCTAGTAACAACAGGGACAAAATAATAAATTTGTAGCTAAAATGACATAGTTACCTCAAATATACAGGAAAGCAATGGATATAAAGGAATTCCCTGTGGAACCAGATAAGAAAAAAAATACTATTATATGATGAAATGACAATATTTTGGCAAACCCTAAAACATTTTTGAATTAAAGTGCCTGTTCCTTCTACTTATACGATTAACATGTGCTCATTGTAAAAAATGTAGAAAACACAGACAAGTGAAAATTGGGATGAATTATTGACTTCTAATTCTTGGGAGGGCAGGAATAACGTCATCATGGAGTGGCTTTTGAATGTCATGATGGAAAACCAAGTCTCAGGTTAAAACACACACACACACACACACACACACACGCACACACTGCATTCTATAGCTCAAATCTTCTGGAAAATTGTAAGTCTCCCTGTCTCCCTCCCACAATCCCCTCACCTTTCCTTATTGGTCTTTTCCAACAAACTAACTTACTTGTGAATAACACAAATATCCTCTTTTACAAGGCTTATAGAACAAGGAGCCAGAAAGGCTGCTGCTATACCAGGACACAAGAGGCAGTTTTGAACATAACAGGAAATTCAAGATGATTTCAAAGCTGGTGTCACGTCACTGTCCTGAGAATTATTGTTCTTCCCTGGAAGAGATGCCAGACATTGGCTGTGACACTTCAGAGTTGTTTTGGAGCAACGGTCTTGGTTGTCATTATAATGGTGATGGACAACGTATAATAAGATTTGTTGATTTAGGAAAACCACATCTCATATAAAAACATCCATTTATAACCATTTGACCAGTCTGTCTTTAAAGGGATTTGACTGCATCTACTAAATCTCTCTAAAACTAAATCTCCCTTGTGTTAGTTGTGGGTCTGCTCTGTAAACCTTTGGGAAAGAGCTAAGATACAAATGATCAGAGAATAGAAGTGGAACTTTGGGCAATACACCTACGCCATGAATTCTGAGGGTGTGACACAGAACAAGAGCCATTTCCAGAAAGTGAACTGCATTATGGAGGCAGGTGGTCAACTGAATAGATGTCATTCACCATTACTTGTGCTGAACTAATTACCTAATGCAAGAAAAATGCCCGGGGAGCCTCATAAATGATATATGGGTGACTTTACAGAGTAGCCAAAATTATGGCAGCTATTAAAATGCCATTGATGTCCAAAAATAGAAGAAAAAGAGTGAGTTAATAATACTTTATCATCATTTTTCCTTAGAAATTCAAAGCATCTTATCATGTCAGGAACATGACACATGTATAATAGTAACCATAAAATAGGGCTAGTTATGTGATTGCTTACTCTGTGTAGGTGGTTGGGATACCTTTATTTAAATGAATGCTTCTGCAGAATAAAATAGTATCCCTGTGACTTGCAAACTTAAATGCACCTCTGAAGGCTTCCAGTGCCCAGGTAGGATCTGTTCTTACAAACACAGCAATGTTTGTTATGTCCTTAAAAGGAAGCCAGTTGTAGGACTAAGAACTGGTCTAAGAGATGAGCTCAGGCTTCTCAACTCCTTATTTAGTTTGGTCTCTGATAGATGAATACAATTCTGTTCACTTCTCCTGACTAGTTAGGAAGCTCTGATTTGATCAAACAGGTACCTTTTAACAAATCACATCTTCTAAGTATTTTCTGTTTTCTTTTATTTCCCCTCATTATTAAGAAGTGTATCCAACATACCGAAATGTGTAGACAGCAATGCAACAAACACAGTTACCAGCTACTAAGATTTAATAAATGCTGCTATTTTGCCATATTGCTTCGGGTCTTTTATGTGAAAGTTGTGGGAAGAACAGAACATTCTAGAATTTAGAAAGACTTTTCCAGTTAAAAGCCAGTATGCATAAATAGTGCCTGTACCTCAGACAGTCCCTTGATGAGATATAAAATAGGCATTGTACAGAATGAAATTGTCGCAATTCTTGGAAAACATAGATCCCTGATCAACCAAATTGCCCTGAGGATGAGGGAGAAAATGAATACAAGTAGTCAGAATAGAGATGAAAGTGGCTTCAACACATTTTTAATAGTGTGACAAAAGCCTTTTATTTACATTAGGTTATATTTTTCATTTTGGTTTTTAAAGTTTATTTATTTTGAGAGAGAGAGTGAGAGAGAGCATGGGTGCACAAGTGGGGGAGGAGCAGAAGGAGAGAGAGAGAGAAAAAGAGAGAACCCTATGCAGGCCCCATGCTTAGCATGTAGTCCAACTCTGGGCTCGATCTCATGACCATGAGATCACAACCTGAGCTGAACCTGGGTGACTGAGTCACCCAGGGGCCCCTATATTCTTCAGTTTGAAATATTAGAACCAAAATCTTAAGAAGAAGAAAAAACACCTACAATGCTTACACGATGTATCATTTTTAGAATTTTGGTTTGTGTGTTTCCAATTTTTTCCTGTCTGCTTGTTTTCTTATATAATTGCAATCTTATGTACAGTTTCATTCACTGTTTTTTCCAATGAAAATATCTGAAGCATTTTCTAGGTTATTATACAGTTTTCAAAATGGTGACATTAATAGTTCTCATATTTATTGAGTGAATAGTGCATAATTTATAACCTCTTCCTTACCATAGAACATTTAGGTTGTTGCTATGAATGGTATCAAATTTCATTAAAACTTCAGCATTTCTTGCATTGGCATATCTCTTTTATCCAGATAATATAATTAACTACATTAATAAATGTCTTGATTTTAAACCAAAAAATAAAAAAAAAAACCAGAAAGACTTTTCCAAGCCCATTCTTCTCCCTCCTCAGGTGAAATCTTTGTCTCAAAGGTGATGTGTTCCCTTCCATGATTTTTTATTTGACTAGGTGCATGCGTATGCATAAGAATAATCAGGACAGAGACATACACCTATTCAAAATACACAGAATAATACACAGAATAAATGGCACTATTACTGTACATATTCTACAACTTGCTTTTTTCTCCGACATTATGTTTTCTAGGTCCTATCCATACGAATACAAGTGGGTCCAGATCTTCCTTTTAACTCTGGTTTAGAATCCATTGTATGAGATATATCATATCTTATTCACCCAGGTCTCTGTCCTTGAACATTTTGGTCATTTCTAATTTTTTCTTTAATACCAACAATATTCCAATAAACATCTTTGTACCAAGAAGTTGAATTACCTATTCATAAAATTCATTTTTGTGTGTGTGTTATTTTATTTTTCTTGTTCATTTGAGGGAGTTATTTAAATTTCTTAATACAAGCTGTTGTTGTTATATAATGCAAATATCTTCTTCAACTCTATGGTTTATTCTTAAACATTGCATGTGCTTTCTTTTGTTCCTGGTGAAATTTATCAGTTCTTTCCTTTATAAGTGGTACTTTTTGTCTTATTAAAGAAATCCTTTCTTATTAGATTTAGCAAAGAGAGTAACTTCTAATTTCTACTACAAATACTGGAGTTTTATGTTTCATCTTTAAATCTTTAATCCATCTGTAATGTTTCGACATAGTGTGAGATTGGGATCAAACTTAATATTTTTTCTGTATGAAAACCAATTTACATTTTACCAGTTCTTGCAGATTCCATAAAAAAAAAAAAATCCTATTTGTAATGTCATCTCTTTCATCTGGTACGTTTTTGTATAAGCCAGATGTTACTAGCACTCACCGATATCTGGTTATCCTGTTGTTTCTGGATATATCAAGACTATCTCCCGCTCTTCCTCAGCTTGGCAAGTCCATGTAACTAGTAATGGCCAATGACCTGTGAGCAGAAGCCATTGTGTGTTAACTTTTGGAAATCACTGAAAAACTTTTGATGAATCTTTCAGATTTCCTGAAGAATGTGTGTTGAGGTGTCAGACCCACAAGATCGAGCTGCCTGCATTGTTAAATCACCTCATAGTCATCTGTACCGGCAGCAGACTCTGAGATTTTCAGGCTAATTTGTTGCCTGTAGCTTATCCTGATTAGTATACCATGGTTCTGATTCTGGAATGTTTTCTTCCATTGGTTTATTTGTCTGTCCAAACACCAATACCACAGTGTCTTAATTATTTTGGTGTTAGGAAAAGTCTTGGTTTCCAATAAGTCAAGTCTGCATTCCCTTTCTCTTTCTTATCTTCTTTGACAACTTACCTCTGCAAATGAATTTAGGAATCATTATTAAGGGTAATGAAATTGCTGTTGAGACCATGATTAGAATTTTATTAAATTTGATCTTTAAGTTGGGAAGAAATGACATCTTCATTATATTGAGTCTCCTCTCCAAAGGCATGATAAACCTTCTCCATTTATTAGGTTTAACCATATTAAAATGCCATTTTTATTTCTGTAGATCAAAAATGTGGAAAACACAAAAGTAGTCTTGAGCAAATGGAAGGACATCTCTTGTTTTGCTTCGGACATCTCAACATAATCCAGATGCTACTTCTTCCCAAGTTAATTGACACATTTAATGCAGTCCTAATAAAAAATCAGTACTGACAAGATCCTTGTTGCAGGTGGGCAAACTGACTCTAAACATAATAGGAAAAAATAAACACCCAGAAATCATTAGAAAAATGCTGAGAAGAAAGAAGTATGAGAGAAGACTAACTCTCCCAGATATCAGAGCACACCCCAAAGCTTCTACAATTAAAACAGTCTGGTACTGGCACATGAATACATAGAACACCAGACCAGAATAGAAAATCTGCAAATAAACCACCCACATGGAAAAATCTAGTGTATGACAAAAGTGGCCTCTTAACTTATGGGATCAAAGATTGGCTTTTCTACTGTATCGTGTTGGGACAGTTGGAGAGCCACTTGGAAAAAGATAAAACTCACACTACACACAAGAATAAACTCCAAATTAATAAAAGGCATATATATGAAAAAATAAAACTACAATGACGAGGAGACATGGATGAATTCCTCTATAATCCAGATGTAGAAAGAGCCTTTGCAATTATGGCTTGAAACACATATAGTAAAGAAAAAAACAGAATATTCTGCTTAGTCGTTAGCCAAAATTCTTAAAAATGTCAATGCCATGAAAGACAAAGAAAGAAAAGTTTGAGAAATTCAGATTAAGGGATACTAAAGCAATCTCATAGCTAAATGTAGTGTGTGATCCTGGGTTGGATCCCATCCTGGAGGGGACAGATAGGTAATTGAAACAATAGGAAAAGTTGGCTGTGGCTGGAAGATTAAAGTCTTAAGAACTGAAGATTAGATACAAATATAATATTTTTGCTAAATTCCCTGATGTTGATAACTGGGTTGTACAGTAGTTATATAAGAGAATATCCTTATAGTAAATACAAAGTAAAATATTGAGGGGCCTATCTATTTACCCACCGACCTATTTACCTACATGGATACAGATTATTTGTTCAGTGTCATGATGATCATGTATGTTGTTTTCCAGTTTTCTGCTGTCATGAACAACACTGTTATGTCCAAATGCACTGTGCCTTTGGTGCAAACATGAAAGCTTTCCTTTGTGGTATGTGCTTGAAACTAAAGTTCTGGACTGCAGGGTATCTGCATTTTTTTATTTTATGGGGAAATGTGGGCTCACTGGCATACATTACCATCAGCTATGGATAGATGTTACTGATGTTCCACATCCTGGCCAACATGTGGGTCATATTATTTGTGGTTTCAATCTGCATTTCCTCAATTTCATTTTTTTTAACATTTATGTATTTTTGAGAGAGAGAGAACGAGAGAGAACACAAATGGGGGAGGAAGACACAGAATCCAAAGCAGGCTCCAGGCTCTAAGCTGATAGTAGAGAACCCAATGCAAGGCTGGAAGTCACAAACTGAGATCATTACTTGAGGTGAAGTTGGGTGCTTAACCAACTGAGCCACTCAGGTGCCCGCAATTTCTTCTTCTTCTTCTTCTTCTTCTTCTTTTAATGCTTATTTATTTATTTTGAGAGAGAGAGAGTTAGAGAGCAAGCAGGGGAGGGGCAGAGAGAGGGAGACAGAGAATCCCAAGCAGTCTCCCCACTGTCATTGTGGAACTCCATGTGGGGCTTGAACTCACAAACCGTGACATCATGACCTGAGCTGAGATCAGGAGGCTTAACTGACGGAGCCACCCAGGTGCCCCTCCTCAATTTCTAATAAGGGGACATCATGTCATATGTTTATTGACTCTCTAGTTGCTCTTCTGTGAAATGCTGTGGCTCATCACTCTACCCATCACTTGTTTGTCTTCTTTACTTTTAGGAGTTCTAAGTATTCTGCGTGCTAATCCTCTGTTTACTGTATGAATTGTAACTATCTTCTGCTAATGTGTGAGTTATTTTTAACTGTTCAATAATGGGGAAGTTTTTAAATTTGGGGTAGTGAAAATAACAATATTTTCCTTTTTTTTTTTTTTGCTTGTTTATTTGATCATATGGAAGTAAGTTCTTTCCTAACCACAGTCTATAAAGAAAAGTTTTGTTTCACACTTTAACCTGAATTAAAAGGGACTTTTTGGTTATAATGTGAGGGATTTAGTTCATATTTTTAATACACATAACCAATTGTCCAAGCACCAGTTATTCAAAAATCCATCCTTTTCTCACTAATATACAAAGTGTTTTCTGCTACATCAATTTTCCATGTATGGGGGATCAGTTTCTGGACAGTCTACTTTTGTTTTCGTTTTTGGTTTTTTTTTACCCCACACCAGTAGCATGCCATCATGCTGTTCACATAACCACAGCTTAGTATCTGTGAGGACAAATTGCTAAATCTTTTTCTTCTTTTTATGCAGATAAGTTTTTTTTCTTTTTCTATTATTGTCAGTGTTGGTCTTCAACACAAATTTTAGAATAAGCTTTTCAAGATACATGAAAAATCTGGCTGAGATTTTTATTGGAATTACATTGGATCTATGTATAGATTTGGAGAGAATTGATATTTTTACAATAGTTTTCCTAAGAATGTAGTATATCTTTCCATCTACCCAGTTTTTCTTCCATATCTTAGTAATGCATTAAAATTCCTTTTATCCATTGATTCTTCTTGCTAAGGGAGGGCATTTTCTCACATCAGCTTTACCTGTTTTATTTACTGGTAATATCCTTGAACTCTGATAAAACATACATCAGATCAATATTTTTTTTAATGTTTTTTATTTATTTCTAGGAGAGAGAGAGAGACAGAGTGAGCAGGGGAGGGTCAGAAAGAGAGGGAGACACAGAATCTGAAACAGGCTCCAGGCTCTGAGCTGGCAGTCAGCACAGAGCCCGACACGGGGCTCGAACCCATGAACCATGAGATCATGACCTAAGTGAAAGTCGGACGCTTAACCGACTAAGCCACCCAGGCGCCCCTTCAGATCAATATTTTTAACAGATTAAAATTAATCTTCTGGTGAGCAAGGCTGATAGTAATAGGTATACATAGAAATGAGTAAATAAACCAAATCTGCAAGGAAGTTTCAGTTTACTTGAAATTACAGTGGGCTTAGACAACTTATGATCCTAACCTGAGGTATTTCTTTTTTCATTAACCTCTTCCCTAATCTTATTTCTAGAACAACTCTGAAACTTCTTTTCTATTGGGCTTTTCTATTTTTTTTAAATTTTTTTTGTTTTGTTTTGTTTTATTTATTTCTAGGAGAGAGAAACAGCGTGAGCAAGGGAGGGTCAGAGAGAGAGGGAGGCACAGAATCTGAAACAGGCTCCAGGCTCTGAGCTGGCAGTCAGCACAGAGCCCGATGCGCGGCTCGAACCCACGAATCGCGAGATCATGACCTAAGCGAAAGTCGGACGCTTAGCCGACTAAGCCACCCAGGCTCCCCTCTATTGGGCTTTTCTAATAGAAGCTTCTATTTCAGAATATCCATATAAATCCTACCTTTCCCCACTAGACTTCCAAATTCCATTAATCATTCTTTTCCCATACTCCAAATGCTCAAAATCAAAGATGTTTCCCTCCAGATTTTTATTATAAAAATTTCAAAGTCAGAAAATTTTTCAGAACAGTAAAGTAGAAACTATATACTCACTACCTAGTGTCTGTCTATCATCTATCTATCTATCTATCTATCTATCTATCTATCTATCTATCATCTATCTAATTTCTCTGTCTAGCTATCTTTCATCTCTCTCTCTCTCATCTATCATTTAATCTATATCTATAATCTCCTTATCTGTCTTAGTCTTCTAGGGCTGTCATAACAAAGTACAATAGGCTGGGTGGCTTAAACAATAAAAATGTATTTACGCACAGTTATGGAGCCTGAAGTCCAAGATCAAAGTTGGTAGGTTTAGTTTCTCCTAAGGCCTCTTTTCTTGGCTAGCCCTCTTTCTGTGTACTCTCACCCAGTCTCTTCTGTGCACACTCCTGTCTCTTCCTCTTCTGATAAGGACACTAGTCCTATTTGATTAAGGTCCCATTCTCATGATACCATTTAACCTTAATTACTTAAGAGCCATATCCAAATATAATCATTGGGGATTAGGGATTCAACATAAAAATTTGGTGGAGGAAACACAATTCAGTCCATCAATCCATTAATCTATCTATCTATCTATCTATCTATCTATCTATCTATCTATGTATCCACCTATCTATCTAATCTTATTGAACCTTTTTCACGTAAATTTCAGTCATGACCCTTTACCTTTAAAGACTTTTATATCTCCTAAAAATAGGAGCATGTTCCTGCATAACAAATGCTATTATATCACTTATGAAACAATAATATCCTAAAAACATCTAATATCAGCTCCATATTCAAGTTTTCCCAATAGTGAGTTTGCCACCTTATTTTTCCTTCTATACCTATTAGTCAGGATACTTCTTCAAAGAAGGGCTTTTATAATCAATTAGAGACAAAACTTTAGTTGCTTCTCAATAGCCAAGCTAAACTAAAGCACAGATTCTTACCCTGGGATTCCTAGTGACTTGAGGATATACTTCAGGAGTTTGGTGAACTTCCTGGAAGTACATGTATGGAAATTTTTCTTGGGAGAAGATCCATGATATATTCAGACTCTCAAAGATGCCTGACATAGCCCCAAATTTTAAAAATGACTTTTTAATTTTTTTGTAGTTATCTGGTGTCACATATGGAGTTCTCTGTGTTGATTGAGGCCTAAGGATTATACCTCTTTAGAAATACAGTTGAACTTTGAACAACATGGGTTTGAACTGCATGGGTCCACTTATATTTGGATTTTCTTTTTAAAAATTTTTTTAATGTTTTATTTATTTCTGAGAGAGAGAGAGAGAGGGTGAGCAGGGGAGGGTCAGAGAGAGAGGGAGACACAGAATCTGAAGCAGGCTCCAGGCTCTGAGTTAGCTGTCAGCACAGAGCCCGACTCAGGGCTCGAATCTACAAATGGTGAGATCATGACCTGAGCTGAAGTCAGACACTTAGCCAACTGAGCCACCCAGGCACACCTAGATTTGCTTTTTTATTATAGCACAGTATTGTAAATGTATTTTATCTTCTTTATGATATTCTAAAATGACATTTATTTTTTATTTTTAAATTTTATTTTTATTTTTAAACTTTTCAAATTTTAATTACTTTTTAATGTTTATTTTTGAGAGAGAGAGAGAGAGACAGAGTGCAAGTGGGGGAGGGTCAGAGAGAGATGGGGACACAGTAACCAAAGCATGCTCCAGGCTCTGAGCTGTCAGCACAGAGCCTGATGTGGGGCTCAAACTCATGAACCATGAGATCATGACCTGGGCAGAAGTTGGATGCTTAACTGAGTAAGCCACCCAGATCCCCCAACATTTTCTTTTCTCTAGCTTGTTTATTTACTGTAAGAATACAGCATAAAAAATACACCATACAAAATATGTGTTAATTGACTATTTATGTTATCAGTCAACAGTAGGCTATTAGTAGTTACATTTTGGGGAAGTCAGAAATTATATGTGGATTTTCAACTAGGCAGGGGATTGACACCCTACCCGCCACAATGTTCAAGGGTCAACTGTATTGATCTGTTTCATTTAAGAATGCATATTGCTGATAAAAGAAGGCTAAATAGGAGTTATAGTATGTGGGAAAGTGAAGGGAAATGAATGCAACCATTAATTAGGATCCAAAATATGGTGCTATTGTGAAGGATAATAATTTCTTAGCTTAAATAATATTCAATATCTTGATCACAAGTACCATTAAGGGAAAACAGTGACTGAGCTGGGTTCTTTGTTAGTCTGTAAAATTAAAACATACCCTAAAAATTAAAGCATCATCTTTTGCAGACAGGCACTAATGACTCTGGGGCTGACAGGTTAGTTTAGTTCAAGCATTTCATAGATGATTAAAGTTAATGAGTGAAGTGTAAGCAGGACCCTACTTAATGAATGTGCTAATTGTTTTTCTTGCTGCAAATATTAGTGCTGCTTTTAAGCACAATATACAGAAGATTAGGAGCCAATTCATTATACTTTGTTTAATGAGTTATATTTATACAATATAACGGCATTGTTAAAATCACATAGTACCCTTCTTAATATTCAAAGCACTTTACTAGAGTGTTCTATTTTAAGCTCAAAGCCATCCTTTGTCAGGATCATACTGCAAAAGCAGTATGCCTATTTTAGCATGGTAGTTATGAGTGCAGACTCTGAATTCATGCTGCCTGGATTTGAGTTCTGCCTCTCCCACTTACCAGCTGTCCAGTCTCGGAAAAGTTATTGACCTCTCCGTGCTTCAGTTGTTTTATTCATAAAGTGGGGTGAGTGATAGTATCCACCTCATCAGGTGTTCTAGCTACTAGTGAGTTAGTTAATGCTTGTAAATTGCTTAAAGCAGTGCTGAGTACGCTGTACGCCTCATGTGTGTATCAATAATATCATCGGCCCACCTCTGCCCTATGATATGTTCTTACCGGGCATCCAGAAGGAGTCTTAAAACGGAGAATCCCTTCATGTCACCTGACTGCTTAAAGTACTCTAAGACTGTTCCTTGCAGGAAGAGTCAAATCCAAACTTCACCATGGCCATATACATTTGCTTGTACCTCATTCTGCAACCCATTTGTCTCTCCCCACCCGTGCTCTGTGCTGTAAACATGCTGGTCTCCTTTCTGTTCCTCAAGCACACCAAGCCTTTTTCTGTTTCAAGACCTTTTCCTGACTGCACTCTCCCCAGATCCTCAGATATCTCCTGATTCACATCATAACTCAAGGCTGATTCGGGAACACAAGATACCTTCTGTGACCATCTTATCCCTTGTACTTGGCCACTGCCACTGCCCTATTAATGAAGAAATGAATGGATTTTTTTTTGTAAACCTTGGGGTTCATGGCCCACTATCATCATTGGTCTTTGCTTATCTTCTTTTTTTTTATAGTGCCTACTACATAAACAATGCATAAGTATATACATAGGATTTTTTTTTTATTATTATTGGAATACATTCATCATGGTGCCTAAGGCCTTTAGAACTCAGAATCTCCCTGGCTTATACTAGAATTCTTTCCATACACTC
Source organism: Proteles cristata cristata (assembly GCA_017311185.1). Classification (NCBI taxonomy): domain Eukaryota; kingdom Metazoa; phylum Chordata; class Mammalia; order Carnivora; family Hyaenidae; genus Proteles; species Proteles cristata. The sequence continues at coordinate 380,286 of JAESUZ010001704.1, forward strand.
TCTTAGCTGGTGTGTCCTGTGCCCAACCCCAGAGCTGCTGACTCAGTAAGTCAGGAATGATCTCTTCAAGAAGGTCACATTTAAGTTGGGATCTAAAGAATGCAAAGGAGTCTAATCCAATGGGAGCTGAGAAAGGGAGTGTGTGGGGGGGGGATGGGGTGGGGAGGGAAAAGCAGGTGCAAGTACTCTGAGCTGAGGAAAGTGCTATGGTGTTTGTGTAACAGAAGGGAGGCTGATATGACTGAAGCTTGGTGAGTGTTTATTGAGCTCCTTTACATCCCTCAGATATACAACTTAGAGTAATTTTTAGCACTGCTCTATCATCAATTAGGCTGGAACAAACGATATCTTTTCTTCTCCTGTGTCTTCTAAAATGTACAGTTTCTACTCTGACTGGAACCCCTTCAATAGTTCTGGGAATAGCTCTGCTCTGGGAAGCCTCCTCCAGCTGTGTCCCCTTGAGTTTGAGTGAGTCCCACCCCGCTAGAGCTCACATCCTCCTTCACATTGTGATGGGTCCCACTGGGCTCTTTTGTTTACTCGTCTGTTCTGGGCTTGGCTCTGAGCTGCCATAAGGCAGGGACTGTGCCTTTGTCTTCTTCCAGTGCCTACCACAGTGCCAGGCATACAGATGGCATGGCCCACATAGGTGGTGACTGAACAAATGAATGAATCTTCAAAGTCTCCTGCTGTCATCTCAAATAGAGTTATGACTTGGAGTGATTTCAGAAAGCCAGATTCCGTACTCTCAGTACTAATACTACAGAAAATGCATAGAAACCTTATTCACACAGGATACCTACATAGTGCTGTGCATGGGTGGCATGCTCCATGCAGGTTTAGGATGTCTGATACCTCTCCCTAGGTCCCACCTAGAAAGGGCAAGTGTGTTGTACAAGCCCTTCCTCTATCCGTGGCATAGATGAGGGGATTAAACATCTCTCCTGTCACAGGGAGCAGTGTCTTTCTGGTCTCACTGGCGTCTGGCTTTAATTATTTTTTAATCACTCACATGGTGTCCATCCCCTTTCCGTGGCTGATGCCTTCGCAGCCTGTAGGAACTAAAGCTTATGTGTCACACCCTCAGAGGTGTTTTCTCCCTCTCAGGGCAGCTTGTTCATTCCTTGATAGCACCCAGCACAATCTTTACTCACATATGTATTTCCTTACTGCCTGTCTGAGAGCTGAGTGTTTACTCCTCAAGAGTAGAGATGGTCCTATTCTTGTCACTAGACAGAGCACTGTGTGGTACTTCATCAGCACCTGGTGAGCATTTGTCAGGATGAGTTTGGGATGAATTACCCTCATACTCCTAATGGGCAGCCATAATTTTGAAAGAAGTCGTATAATATAATTCTCAGAAGACAAACTGGAAGGTAGGAATTACTATTACAATTTTACTGAAGAAGGAATAGCTCAGAGAGAAATCGACTTGATCAAAATAAGTTAATGAGAATAATAAAGGCTTGGATCCTGATTTTCTGATAGCAAGTCAGTGTTTCCCTATACAATTATCTTTAGAGAAAATTTCAGAAGTGCTGAAATATGGATGGCTGTTCCAAAGTTTACCCAAGTGGAAATATGATTGTCTCTCTGGTCAGTGGGTCCTACAGAAGAGAAGGAAAATCAACAGGGAGTTAACGAATTTGTGGTGGAAATGATCCAAGTGGCGTATTCAACATGCCATTTATGTTTTCCTTCAAGTCTCTATTGTAACCTAATTGATTATAAAACATCAAGATCTAGACTTGTAATGCACACCAAAAAATAAACTCCTTTGTATGCCATCTTCATATTCAGGATCATTTCATGAACTGAATTGATAATTGTCAACACTAAGTTCTTTTCAGTCCAACAAGAGTGAAGAAAACTCAAATGTAAAATTCAGTGTAGGGGCTCCTGGGTGGCTCAGGTGGTTAAGGGACTGACTTCAGCTCAGGTCATGATCTCATAGTTTGTGGGTTTGAGTGCAGCATTGGGCTCTGTGCTGACAGCTCAGAGCCTGGAGCCTGCTTCAGATTCTATGTCTCCTTCTCTCTCTCTTCCTCTCTGCTGCTCATGCTCCGTATCTCTCTGTCTCATAAATAAATAAATATTAAAAAAACAATAATGAAAAGATAAAATTCAGTGCAGTCAAGACTTTATTTTTGGTTGGGAACCAATCAAAATGAGGCTCTGAGTTCATTATTCTAGTTTTCAGAGTGCCCTTTCAGAATAAACACTAGAAAATATTTCATTTTCAAAACAAAATGCTTTGTACATATTAGTGTAAAGTACCATGACTCGGAATCTGTAGTTACAATATCTACACATTGGCACAAAAACTACTAAAAGAGCACCTAATGATAGTACAAGCTTCTTTGAATTTTGATGAGCAGGACATTGATTCACATCTCTGTGAATTAAAAGCTTGGGAAATATCTATGAACCTTGGCCTTTGATGTCATATTGCCTGCTAATCTATAGGAATAACTTCTTGACTATTCTCATAATAAATTCAGATGTTTCATACAGCCTTCCTGAAGTGATTTTGGCCACAATCCACAGGGAAAGAGAGTTATTGCTTCAGCCTGTGCTAGGAACTGGGGAGGCCCCTCGCAGGGAGGGGCATTTGGGCTGGGTCTTGGAGAATGAAGAGGACCTTGCTGGGTGAGTGAGGATATTAATGTTTCCCTGGTAAGGGATAGCGTGAACAAAGACTCAGAGATGAGATAGGTCTGCAGAGGGTGCCGAGAGTTTGTGGAAGTCCTGTGAGCACACAGGACAAGGAAAGAAGAGGGGAAAGCAAAGATGGGGAAATGACTGGGAAGGTAAGCTGAAGCCATGGCAAGAAGAGCCTCACGGCACATTGAATCATACACGATTTCATGACAAGAGCAATGGGGAAGCATTGGCATTCTATGAAATAGTGCTTAAGAAATTAAAGACAAAGGTCAACATACAACGATCTGAACCAATGTGACCCTTACAAGAAGTTAACGACTAAGCATGCCTCCCTCTATTCTTAGCATTCTGCAGAGGAAATAAAGAGCAGAAACTGACTGTCTTGCATTATTAATGTGAAACAGTGATGTCTTCATCTGTGATCTACATCTGTAAGGTAAACTACTGTTTTGTAACCTAGGAATACACTAAGACATGGTTACGGACTCAGGGTTGGGTGTTGGGGCGTGGATTCCTTTTCGCCACTCAAGCTTTAAAATCTATGGTCTGACAGGACACTTACCTGGGGTTTGATTTCTTTAACTGTAAATGAGAGATTGATTATATCAATGATTTAAAGTAGAGGTTGATATAGTTTTTTCTATAAAGGGATAGAGCATACATGTTTAGAATTTGAGAGTTATATAATCTCTATCACAATTACTCAACTTTGCCATTGTAGCTTAAAAGGAACTATAGACAATATATAATTAAATGCATGTTGGCCGTATTCCAATAAACTTTACTAATAGACATTGAAATTTGAATTGTGTTTAATTTTAATACGTCACAAGGTATTATTCTTTTTATGATGTTTTCAACCATTGAAATAGTGTGGAAACCATTCTTAGTTTGTAGACCATAAAAACTAGGCAGTGGGCTAGATTTTGGCCCATGGTCCATTGTTGGCCAATCCCTATTCTTTATACCTGATTTATTTGTAGGACAGATGTAATACTTTTCAACAATAAAATGTTTCCCTGTTTTTTCATTTAGTAATTTATTTTTAAATGTAGCCTATCTGTATTGACAAAACTTATGCAAGTTATAAGGGTACTTGCTTTATGGTTATAGAGACTTATTAAAGGACCCTCTACAAGACCCAATAAAATAAGTTTCCTGATACTCCCACGATGATCACAGAATAGGTTAAAGAGAAACTACTTCACCAATCTTTACATTGTCACTTAGAGGAATAAAAGAGTATTTTTTAAAAATACAGCATTAATATTTTTAAGACATTGTTTTAAGAAATCAGAAAAGGTTAAACAGCTATCTATATAGTGATGTTCAGAGCAGCATTTAATCATAACAGCCAAAAGGTGGAAATAACCCAATGCCCATCAAAGGATGAACAGATAAACAAACTGTGATATATAAATTCAATGGAATATTATTCAGCCTTAATCAGGAATGAAATTCCAACAATGCTACCACATGGATGAACCTTGAAGACGTTATGCTAAGTGAAATAAGCCAGATACAAAAGGACTAATTTTGTACACTTCTTTTTGTATGAAATATCTAGAATGGTCACATTCAAGAGACAGAAAATTGAATAGTGGTTGTCAGGGCGCCTGGGTGGCTCAGTCAGTTAGGCATCCATCCGACTTTGGCTCAAGTTATAATATTGCATTTCAAGAGTTTGAGCCCTGTGTTGGGCTCTGTGCTGACAGCTCAGAGGCTGGAGCCTGCTTTAGATTCTGTGTCTCCCTCTCTCTGCCCCTCTCCCACTTGTTCTCTGCCTCTCTTTTTCTTTCTCTCTCCCTCTCTTTGAAGAATAGATAAACATTAAAAAAAAAAAAAGAAAAAGAAAAGTGGTTGCCAGGGGCTGAGACAAAGGGGAAAATGGAATGGGTATGGTGTTTCAGTTTAGGAAGATGAAAAAGTTCTGGAGATGAGTGGTCGTGATAGTGTAACGATACAAATGTACTTAATGCTACTGAGCTGCACACTTAAGAATCGTTAGGTAAATTTTATGTTATGTATATTTTACCACAACAATTTAAAAGAATGAGAGAATGAGAAGATGGTCAATCTAGTACCCCCACAAGCCAAAAGGAAGATTCAGGAATAAGCTGCAGGGCTACCACCGAGCATAGTAGTACAGGGCTCTTTGAACACAAAGTGACCAAGACAACTTTAATGTCTGGGGTTTTTTTAGCATTCTATTTATTGCCAGTCTCTGTTTTTTGAGTACTCTATTCCAGAGCACATTACTTCAGAGTATCCTTTCAAATGACATTTTACAAAGGAGGAGACAAAGATTCAGAGAGTTTCATTGTCAAGGAACCCAAAGGCAGGAGTGAGAAGCAAATCCATGGCTGTGCGTCCAAAGTCTCTGTGCGAAGCCACCACAGACCCCCATGTCCATGAATTCCATTGTTAAGTTGTTGAAATCCTCTGCCACTGAATATAGGATTCTCTGTGTAATTCAGTAGCCATTGCTACCTCTGAAAGAGAGAGGACTCAGTTGCATTTCCTTAGAGTCTGGGTCCATGGCATAGGACCTGTGTGCTGTTGGTTATGGAAAGGCCAGAAGGCCATTGCCATGGGCTGGCTGACAGTGCTGTGGGCCAGGGTGATTTGTTTCTCCACTCTGGGTAGAGTGACTAATACAGCTTTTAGCCCACAGATTTCCACCTCAAACGTTTACACGACACCACTAAATAATAAATACATGCATGCCTTATCTCTCCTACTTGACTGTAAGATAAAGGCAGGAGCTGAGCCTGTTTAATATTTATATCCTCCATAAGATCGCCCCATGCAGTGCTTTGCACCAAGTAGGCACTCAGCAAATATTTGTTGAATGAATGCATAAATGAATGTTAAATAATCTGCCTCCAGATTTTCCTTTTGTTTCAAATTTTCTCCTCCATCTGACACATGCAAGTTCCTTCCATGTCCCTTTCATGGATATTACAGATGCCCTCAACTATTTTTCGTGTTTTTCTGGCCTGCTTTTTCTCATCACTGCTGAAACAGACTGGGGGCCAAAAATAGAACCTCCTTGACAACTTTGCAGAGGACTTACGTCCCCGATTCCTGAGGTGGCAATACTGACTCTGTTAGAGCAGAATGGGAGTTTTATGACTGCCACGTTCTTGGTTTTGCCTAACTTTAGAAGGGATAAAAGTTTTCCTGGAATGGTGATTAATACAAACTGCAATCACCCTTGGAAGCTGGGGTTCGGGACAAATAGAGGAATGTCACAGCTTGTCTTAAGGATGCTTAAGGATGCTCAGAAAGGAAATAGAATTTTCTCTCTCTCCTTCTTCCCTCTCTCCTTCCCCTCCCACACTTTCTTGTTCTCTGTCTTTGTTTCTTTCTCTGTTTCTTGCAATCTCTGGCTTATGGCAGGGTCAGTGACTCATATTTGTTTTCAAGTCAGTGCATATTATGAAGACACAGGACAAGAATGTGTATAAACACATACTCTGCCACAATGCTGATTCCTTTGGATTAAACTGGAGAAAATCCACAGCAACAGGCACTGCCTCAGTCTAGAATTGTCTCTAATTCATGTACACTGGCACAGAGGTTCTCGGTCTGTCTCTAAGGGGAATAAGATAGGAGACCTGGCTTCTTCTCTGAGGGACACTGCAAGATGGCAGAGAAATAGGACCGACACAGGGGTAATAATACAAGAAACATCTATCTGTTAAGTGGGTAATAATCAAATCTCAATAGACACTTGTTATAACAATAGTTTTTATTTATGGAGTTTTGCTATGTGCCAGCACCATGATAAGGATTTTGCATACTTATCTCTTGAGTTCCACCAAAACCCCCAACCTCAGTGCACAGGAGGGGAGGCAGAAGGGTTGCATTGGTTAGTGTCAGGCTCTGGAATCAGATCAGAAGTCACTGCTTCCAAGAGTAGCCTGGCCCTTCCTTGCTGCAGAGAGAGAACACTCCTTCCCAGATACTTAGTTGGTACATCTGGCCTCTGCTACCAGCCATGTGACCTTTTGAGTACTGATGTCCCTCTCTTTGCTTCCATTTTCTCATCTATGAAATATGAATAATCATGGAACTTGACCTTATTGAGTTAATATTAAATGATACCATCTAAGTATAGTGCTTAAAACCGTGCCTAGTGTGGAGTCATTGGACTGTGAGTATTAGGTTTTATGACATTGAGGCTCAGAGAGGTTAAGTAATTTGCCAACATTGACCTAATAAACATATACCACACTGAGAATTCAAATGCAAACCGGACTCATCCCAAGGCTGTCAGAACCTAACCACTTCACACAATGGCAGTTCAGAGAGTAGTAGCTCATTGTGGATTGGTGTGGAAGGGGCAAGATTTACAGAGAATATGAGAGGGTTTGAAGGATGGAGTAGAAGAAATAGGGACTGTAGGCTTTGATGGAGAAGTATCTCTTAAGTTACCAAAATGTCCCTCTTTACCACCCACAGCCTCTGGGCTTCCTTTCTTTCCTGCGAGCCATACTTAGCCTCCCTCCAGTGAGGAAGACAGAGCAGCTGAAATACCCACCACTGAAGATGCTCCAAAGGTCAAAAAATCCTCCCCAACCCTCCATGAATCTCATACAGTGGCCTCTTTGGGTCTTGGTGTCTTTTGCTCTATTTTAGGTTTCACTTGCTAATCTGCATGTGACTTTGGGAAAGAAAATCTAATATTTTAGCATCTAATTATGTAAATACTTTAAGTTAGAGACAATATTTATAAATGTGGCAAGAAAGGTGTACCACCTCTGTTTTCCTCGGGAGAATTATGTTTCTCTTGAAGTTAAGGAAATAGTGGAACTATTATGTGTACAAATATGTGTACCACAATTTCTATATCTATACCTATACCTATATCTAAACATCTATATCTGTCTCTAGCAATATCTATCCATATCGAAATGCAACAGAATTTTGGAAGCACTCTTAGCATTATGCGCTATAAGAAGACTGGTTGACAGAATTTAATCTTTGTAGTTTACTTAGTGTCAATTATATCTTATATTTTTAACCTTAAGCTCAGCCACAATAATCGTCCTCCCTCCTTTTACTCCTCCATCCTTGGGTTCTGGAGTCTTTAACAGTCTGTGAGGAGGGATGATGTTGGCAATACACAGAGGAGGGAGGACCTTGAGGACAGGAAGGGAGGGGAGCAGGAATTAATAAGGCCAAGGGAGCACATGTGGGGGAGAGGCTATGGGCAAGTGGGGAAGAGAAAGTTCTTACTCCTGTGAACTCAGGGATGCTTTACATAGACTAGGTACATTCTCCTTTGTTTATACATAAAAAACTTTTTGCATAGAAGGCAGAGAAATGACTGTACTTTTTAGGGATTCCCAGTCTGTGTTTGACACCTTTTTGGTGCTCTGACCGTCCTCCCCATCACCAGCTGTCAGCTGGATTCTATCCATAAGGAAGACAGTCATGAAGACAATCCTAAATGGACCCATTTAACCAGTCGACAGTAAGGCCATATCACCTGTCCTGCTACGGCAAAGGGGCACAGGTCTAAGTGAAATGAGTAAGTAGTTGTATGTATTATTCATTTCTCCCTTTTTACCCAGCATGATCTTAGATCTCTGGAACATTTTCTGACCTCACAAAATGCCCTGAAGCACATTTGAAAATCTTGAAGTGGTTATCTTTGGCTTTCAAACTATGTCATGCCTTTGTTCAAAGCTTCATCATCTCTCCTGAACCATTGCAATAAACCCCTCATGGTCTCCACGTCTTCTAATCTACTTTGCAAATGATGCTGGAGTTGTCTTTCTAAATCACAAATCTACAATTGCCATTTCCCTAGTTTTCATTGTTACCTGTTTTTTAAGCTTTAATTTACCCTTTCTCCTCAAATGGAGCATAATATGGAATCCCAGTATATAAAATACCAAAGCAGCTCTGCTCTATAGAAGTAGGGTTGGGAGGGTTGGGTGTGGGCAGAGTCCCCACTCACTCAATCTATGTCCCCACATCTTTGGCCCCCTTGACCTTGACCAGCCCCCATCCTCCTCCTCTCAGTGGCATCCACAGGATCCCTTTGGACCTGTTTTAATCGTGAGCCTTCAAAGCACACGACACAACTTCTTCAGCTCTTCTTCAGCTTCCCTTCCATGCAGGTTCAACTCTGGGCCACTCCCTGTGCTCTCCATCTTTGCACCATCTACCCCACTCCCTGGAATGTTCTCCTCCCCCTTGCTGCCTGATGCTCTTCTCTCATCTTTTGAAAAGGAGCTCAGATGTTCTCCCCTCTTCAAACCATCCTCAACATCCCTGGAGAGAGTCAGTGCCCATGGCTGTCCCTGACCATTTTTATGGTACCACTTACTACACTGTGTTGCATTTCTCTCTCTGTAGCTGTATTATTCCTCACTTGGTGATCAGAGAGGCCATGTCTTACTGTGTGTTCGCCCATCTCTGCTCCTGTCTCCTAACATCATGCTTGTCCATAGCAGGTTGAAATGATCATTGCTGGCTAAATGGGGAAAAAGAGTGCACTGAGCCCAAGTCAGAATCAAAGGGTATCTCGAGTCCCTTGATAGCTTAGCAAACTTGGTGAAAATAAGTGAATGTTTTCTTTATTTGTGGAGTAAATGAAAACTGTGGTTTTGTCCTTTAAACTGTGTCATCAAGACAAAATGGACTTCTTAGGGCACATTTTCAGTCATGATGTCCAGAGTTAAATGAAACTGAAGAAAATGGTGCCCCAGCATTCCCAGGATATGATCCTACTTCTTCAAGACCTAACTCACACATTACCTTCTCCCTGGGGCCTTTGTTGCCTTATCATTCCTATGTTTGTCTCTTTCTTTTTAACTCTTCTAATGATGGTTGTTTCTACTGCATAATTCACTCCTAAATTTCCTACGCTGGTCTTAATCTGTATTTTGGATTAAGTATGTTGGTCCATGGAAGTAAAAGCTCAGTCTCATGGCTCTTTGTACTGTCTCTTCTGTTAATCAACAAAGCGTTCGAATCTCCAAGGACTCTTTTTCAAAGCCTTCCAAGAAAGAAAGAAAGAAGAAAAGAAGGAAGGAAGGAAAGAAAGAAAGAAAGAAAGAAAGAAAGAAAGAAAGAAAGAAAGAAAGAAAGAAAGAAATTATTCAGGAGAAAGAGGGCTTACTGAAACATATGCCACTTGTTATTTTGAGCATGTGGGTCTTCTTTAGAAGTCATATAGAAAGGAAAAGATTACTATCAAGAAAGAAAGGAAGGAAGGAAGAAAGGAAGGAAGGAAAGAAGGAAGTTATGTAGCATTGCCACATTTCAAGGATGTAATAGAATTTAAGGGCAAAAGATGTACTTGCTAAGCTTAAAGTGCAATAATGGACATCATTAGGTATGCAAAAGAAAGTACATGAGCTAGATGGTTTGTGACATGAACGCTCATTTTTTATTGGTAGGTAGGGGGTGCTGGGAGGCAGGAGAGGAGAGTTGGAAAATGGGAATATTGCTCAGGAGAGGGGAACTGCCAGTATGGTGGTGGGCCAGGGTGCAAAGAAAGAAAGTACTGATAGGAAATTTCCCCTTGGGGGATGGATGAGGAACTATAAGAACACTATTCCCTTGTATTCAATTTTGAGTTGTTTATTATTCCATGAGGTGCTGGTCCCTCTTCATTATACCCAAACATTCAAAAAAGTCTGTTGTGAACAATGGCTTTTTGTTGGTGGTGTGTTTTGGAAGAAATGAGGAGAAAGGTGGCTGCACATAGCATGGAAAGAGGAGAGTGCTCACAGAAGAAGGGACAAGTAAGCAAAGATCAAGAAGTCAGAAGAGGCAGGAAGTCTGGGCAGGAGCTAACTAGGGTAGCAACAGACTCCAGGGGAAAACCACAGAGTCACGAGGGAGATGCTTTACATCTCCCAGTGCCTGGATGAGTGGCTCAAACCATTTCCTCCGGTTGTTAAAGGAAAGGATGATTTTTTCCTTGGTCTACAAAAGAAACGTTTCACATCAGGGTGTGTGTGCTCTCTCAGAAGGACACTTCTCCCCCTAGCAAGGCTATCCCATGGCCTCTGTAGGACCTGGGTGTCCCTATAACAGAGACCTCATGTCTCATCTGTCACATTACATATGGTACAATATTCTGTTGTAAGAATCTGAAGCCATCTTTGTAATTTTGCTTTTGATAGCATATATTCTTGATGTAATTATTCAGTTCCATTCAGAGGTTAGTGTTTTATTTTGGGCCCAATGAATTTTTAAGATCAGACCTTAAACATTTTCATGGACCTCTGCAAAGCCTGTTAACCTTCAGCCCCTGTGCTCAATGTAGCTAATGGATAAAATGTTCATACATGACAGTAAGCTCTCTCTTGCCGAGGTAAAGCCAATTTCCAAAGAGGCATTATCAGCTCCTCTTGATAAACACAAATATTTAACTCACACTCACAAATGCTTAATTTAGACCCTGGTTTTTCAAACAGAAATTCAGTGGGTTAATAAAAATGGTATAGAAATCATTTTTAGTGTAGGTCTTTATATATAAGCCTTTTGGTTATCAGTTAGGGTCTTGTTTCTAATTAAAAACCAAAACAAGACAAGGCACAGAGTAATTAGTAAATTAAAACCTTCAAAGTAAATCTTAAGCCTGATAAGAACTCTAATTTTTAAAAGTGTTCTTATGTCAAGAGACAATTCAAAGTACAGGTTTTATAGATATTTTCTTTTTAAATAGAATTCTCTTAGCTAATCAGATGTTGAGCGGCGTTTCCTTTAATTTTATCTGGCCAAGCTTCCCTCCATCTGTTTTCCCATAATGCTCTCATTCTCCCCTCCAGATGTTTGGCACAGCATCTCAACTTGATGCCTATTTCTTCTTGTTCTCCTTCACCTCACATGAACCTTCCAAGTCATAATTCTTTGGAAACAGACACAAGGAGCTTTCTTTCAAATTACCATCTTTTACTTAAGAAGTCCCATCTCTAAGGTCAGTACAAGTCAAAAAAATTTCTTTCTCATTGTAAAATTTCTTGGCTGTGTGTATTCTAAGAGAAAAAAAAAGGAAAAAGAAAAAGAAAGAAAGAAAAAGAAACCAGAAGCACAAGACTGTTAAGCAATATCCTCATGGTCACATAAGCCAGACTCAGGAATAGGAATGAAACATCAAGAATTTTACTTTTGATTCTTTTTTAACATTTGATTTACGGAGAACTAAAGCTATTCTATCAGTCGCTCTACAGCTTCAACTTTGATCAATGCCTCTATTCAATAGGGGGTCAAATACCTGAAGGGAAATAAAAGAATTCTCTGGAACATATGGCAGGAAAGGATCATTTGTGTGTGCTTGCAGAGAAGACAAATGACTCACATCCCACTCTCTCACTGTGTCAGTGTTCTCTGCTGCTCAGCCGATCCTAGACAATCTTGTGCTCTAGCTAATCTGCTGTGTTTCAAAGCAAACGGAATGGAAATAAAGGTTTAAATATCTGGAAAGTAAATCATGATTTAAAAAAAAAGTCTAGTGGCATAAAAATTTTTTTCTGACAAAGTGTACAGCATGTTAGGAAAATTCTTTTCTGAGACCACCTGCTGATAGTCTATTTTATAACTGGAGAGAATCCTGCCTTATGTCCAAAACTTAGAACTAAAGCATTTGATGGGAAAGAAAAAAAATGCCACAAACCTCATTAAGAACTTAGGTAGTTTTTAGGGTACAAATGAATCTACCAAATAGAAAAGTTCTCCTGCCTGTCATTTGAAATAGAGTTTCTCCTCCCTCATGTCTCATGTTTGTCCTTCATTCTTCCGCCCTCACCACCAACATCCGGGTAAAGTCAGTATGGGTTCATGTCGCACTTGGGCCTTCAGTACATGTCTCCCTGCTTCCAGGCCCTCAGGATCCCGTCCATTTATCACTAGAACTCCTTCCAAGGAGAACTCTGCATTTGTTTAGAAGAAATCGCTTGCAAGGTACTGGGGGTGAAGGGGAAGCACCAAGGACCCACTCAAGGGTGTGGGTGGAACTCCCTGCAAGGGGTGAATAAAAACAACATCTTTCCTGTGTCACAAGGAAAAAGAGCAGAAAGACAAAGAGCAGGGACTGAGAAATAGAAGGAATGGACCCAGGTGGTTGCAGGAGATACCTCTCTCCTTGGTGTGTCTTTCTTCACGACCCCCACTCATTTTTAGAAAGTTACCAAGCTTATGAAATATTTGGAGGTAGTGGATTTGCGGAAACCTAGGATGGAGTCGGGCATCATATCTACATAAGTGTGCACAGCACAGAAACATGGAGCTCTTGGGAAGGGAGAGGAAATGCACGTAAGGAAGCATGAAAAATGTAAGAGCACTTTGAACCATCCCAAGGGTGGCATCAGGCTCCTGTCAAAGCTCTCCCGGCACTGGCGAACTGGCTGAGTTTTAGGTTAGGCTGTGAATGATTCACATTACCTGTGGAGTTGACTTTGAACTCATCCATCTGACTTTCCAGCCCTGTGTGATCTTGCCTTCGTTGACTACATTCCAGCCTCTTTTCCTCTTTCGATGTAGTCAAACTGAGCTACTCCTTTTTTCCAGGAAAGTGAATGTTCAATTCCAGTACTCCCAGTTAGTGCTTGAGTGATCTGGGAGAAATTATTTAGGATTTTAGAATTTCAGTCTACTTATCTGGAAATTATCTGTGAATAATCTGCGAATAATTTGTTTCAAGAATTAAATGTGATAACATGTGTAGAAACGAATCTGCAACCTGTTTCTCATACGTAGACATCCAGTGAGTCTCGTCTCCCACCCACTCCGTCTCCACTGGCCCTTATGAATTTTTGCTCCTATGGGTCCTTTTATTTGACTTTCTCTCCCTGCCATGTTCAAAATACTATCATACTTTACCACATATGGCCTAGCATTGTAGTGATTACTGTCTCCCTCATTTCCTCTTATGGATTGTAACATACCAAGAACACTCATCTTTATATCCCTTATCGCATCTAAAGAGTTTGCAAACAGTATATGCTCCATAAATATCTACTGAATACATTCTCCATTATTATTTACCAAAATGTTCTGCATGATTTTCAATGAAAAAGTTTAAATTTATTCCATTAAGAGCTCAAAAATAAGGCAGAATTTCCCTACTAAATATTTCTCACTCAATTTCCAAGGGCCACATTTTAAATATCAAGTCACATTCCCTCAAATACATCTATCACTGCCTAGGTCATAACCAGTACAATGTTTTGACGTAAATCAAGTCCATAATATGAAATCGAATGGAACTTATTTCAAGCTTCACACTGATGAAGGAAGTAAAATAAAATCATTTGGAAAGGAGCTGCCACACGTTGGGCAGCCTGCTAATTAAAAAAAAATGGAATGCGGGGCGCCTGGGTGGCTTAGTCGGTTAAGCATCCGACTTTCGCTTAGGTCATGATCTCTCAGTTCGTGGGTTCAAGCCCCGCGTCGGGGTCTGTGCTGACTGCCAGCTCAGAGCCTGGAGCCTATTTCAGAGTCTGTATCTCCCTCTCTCTCTGACCCTCCCCTGCTCACGCTGTCTCTTTCTCTCTCTCTCTCCTAGAAATAAATAAAAAATATTTTTTAAAAAATGGAATGTTTCTTTTCACCATCCCTAACTTATTGGGATGGCGGGCATTCCCGTTTTATGTTGTTGCTTATGTTTTCAATGGAGGAGTAAACTTTGCCTGTAGGCACTTAATCATCTGGGCCTTTTGGAAAACTTACCTGAGAGGTCATTATTTGCCCGCCTTCCTTCTTCCTCCACATCTCCACAGCGTATCAGCAATAGCAGTGACGTACCGCTCTGCTGGTAATTCATACGGTATATTCAGAACTACAGATCAGGGCTGTTAGATCTGCCAGATGTTCCTAGTCCCTTGCTGCAATTAAGTTCCAGCATAGCCCAATTTGAACGAGATGGAGAAACCATAGATCTAATTAAGAATATTCATGAGTTTGCACCTTGGAAAGCCAGAAATCACATAATGGGCCAGAATGGGCCAGATCCTGTCCTTTGAGAAGAGGAGGGGAAAAAAAAGTGGTTTTAAATAAGTCGCCAGGTACGCACTTATGGGAAGTTCTGAAGTGAAACAGGAGGTATGAGATTGAATGAACTATCTGAACCCTTGGCCAGACCAGTCTTAATAAGGATTTAAAGGGCTATATCGGATCTCCTCAGAGTGGCTGTCCATTACCATCTGAGAAGCTTGAAAGAGAAAATCACCCATGCCTGGGTCCACCGGAAGGCTAGTCTAGATCAAGAAAAAGAAGCAGTATTATTGTTGGCATCCTCATCTCCACGCAGAAGTCGCCTCCAGACAGTTGCTATGGTAACCACGAGCTTTTTTTTTCTTCTTAGACGTTAAAAATCAGAACGCAAAGCATGTTCCGCTGGCCCAGAAACAGGTGCAATGTATAGCATGTTCAGAGTAGGGTCAGCCAATCAAATTAGGCAATGGAGAGGTTTGTAGCTGCACCTGCAGTAAGTTATCAGCAGTTTCTAATGACATCTTCAGAAGCAAGATGAGGAATGACCTTCAATACGATGCTCTCCTGAAGTGATAGGGTTCACAGTTTATGAACCATCTGGGATTCTGTCCATTTTGATCCTGGAGTTAGAACCCTTGAAAAGATGTGGAATACATGATTGCAACTTAAGAGACCAGAGTTCAGTTTCTGTCATTAGCTAGCTGTGAGACTTGAGCAAATCACTGGACCTTTCTTGTTAACAATTTCCTTATCGAATAAAGGAAAGGTTTCAAGAGGTACTTTTAGGTGTTGGAAGGGGTCTTACAGGCAATGTATTTCATCCTAAGGGGACATCTGTTGTTTGAGGGCTTCCAAATTCCATTTCCCCCTTTATTCTGTAGCTTTCCTTTGGAAATCAGTCTTCCCTTGCTCTCAGACTCTACTGGTGGCTCCATTTTACCCAGTCTGACCAGTTTGAAACACTGCATTCCCCGTTCACAAGGTGAGTGGCTTAAGGATGTGACTGAAGTCAATTAAATCCAATGAAACTCAGTTCTGGGACTTTTCCTGGAATTACGATGAAGGACAAACTCATTTTTGCTGGGCTTTGAGTGTTTAGGGAAAAAAATCTGAGGATATGAGGACCAGTTTTGTTATCACAGAGGGGGAACATGCATGAGATGAAGCCAGCACAATAAAAATTAGAGCTAATTAGAGCTAATAGATGGAGGTGTAGTGTCCTGGTGACATAATTTTAAGCTCCTAGATGCAGCTATGCCTGAGGCTGATGTACCTTTTTCAGTGGCCTAAACCATTGAAGTCCTCTCTTTTAAAAAATGAAGCCAGTTTAAATTGAATTTCTCTTACTTATGTCCAAAAGAGTCTGGTTATACAGCCCCCTCAGGGTTTGTGTAGAGGCTTAGGGAACTGACACCGGCAGTGGTGGTGACTTGTCCAGACTAGGAAAAGTCAGAGGCAGGACTGGAACCAGTTTCTGAGCTTCTCAACTCAAAGACTTTAAAACTACATCAAGACCTTCAATTTTTTTAAGGTAACAATAAAGATAGCTTTGAAATTTCCATTTAACTGACTCTTCTAGTAACATCTGTCTTCTCATAAGTCTTGGTAGATTTCTTGGGGCCTTTTGCTGTTTCTGGATTCACTTAGTTTGTAACTTAGTAGGTGTACCTGCCTACTAAGTTAATGAGAAAGAAATGGAGCAACAGTTCCCTACACAAATCACTATTTTGATAGAACATGGGTCTAATAGACAATAGGTTGTCTGTATTTCCTATTTTTCAATACATTATAGCATCAAGACCTCAATATCCTGTCAGAGGCAGAAGAGATGGGTATCTTAAAAAGGAAGAATGTGAAATTAGAGCTTAATATTTAGCTGAAGATTGAGCTCTACCAACTGTCTTTTTCATTTTGCAGCTAGTGAATTAAGAGCCAAATAATGAAATGTTTTGCTAAATCTGTCAATCTAGCTTAAGGGCTTTGTTCTCCACAAACTGTACCCTCATGACCCATTGCACACCTCTCTATTATAGGACTTACATTGAATACTTCCGTGTCTGTCCCCCACATTGGAACTTGAACCCCTATATGTCAGGAACCTTCGTTTAATTATCTCCAGGTCCCATGGACACTCAATCATTATGCACTCTACGGAGTAAAAGTTGAAACACATGGCTCTTTCGAGTTTATTACTAAGAACATTGATTCAATGTGCTTCCTCTGACTACTTCCAAGGTCTGGTATCAAGTTCATCTGTCCGTTATTAGTACGTGTGAGAAGAGTTCCTCATATATTGAAACTAATTTCAGGTTTTGAAAGTTTCCACGTGGACCATTTTTAATCAAGCAGAACCTTCTGGGATTTTAGACCCTGAAGTGTCATATCTAATTGTTATATTTTCATGCTCATGTCTTCAATAATCATCTAGAAGTGATATTATGGGCTGGCACTCAGAGGCTGTGTGAACCGTGAGAATCCACATTCCAAAATCTCAAATCTTACTTGCTATCCTTCCCATTTGTCTCACATCATCTGGGGGATAGAAAGTGTGAACCTTTTTAGTTTTATATACCTTGAAGTATTGAAACCAACCAGAGAAAGACTAGGATAAGGAACATTATGGAGTATCATGTTATTATGTCTATATGTAAATTTGTAAAGTTCTACCCCATTCAGAATAGAGAGGTTGGGGACACTTTTAATCCAGGGAAGAGGTGATATTAAGTTTATCGGTGTGAGATGCCTGAGTAGCTCAGTCAGTTGCGTGTCCAACTTTGGCTCAGGTCATGATCTCACAGTTTGTGGGTTCGACCCCCATGTGAGGTTTTGCCCTGACAACATGGAGCCTGCTTCAGATCCTCTGTCTCTCTCTTTGCCCCTCACCACATTAAAAAAAATTTATTAGTGCGTAACTTCTTGTCTTTTAAATTAGGGAAAATAGGGAAGAAAACATAGCACGGTTTATTTTGAAAAAGAAGAGAGTACATCCAAATGATTGTTATTGGGGATTTCAATTTTCTTTCTTTCATTTAAAGTGAAATATTATTTTAAAATTTGAATATTAATGTAAAAGAAGGAAGAAGCCAGCTCTACATATACCACCTCATTCATTCCTCTATACATCCTTAATAAAGTAAATATTATTATCCACATTTTATAAATGAAAGACTAGCTTTAGAGAGGTTAGGTAAACTGTCCACAGCCATCCAGACAGTAAGCAGCTGAGTGGAATTGGAAGTGAAATGTGCTTGATTTACAGTTTCTGTCTTGACAACTCTGATCCATGGCTTCTCAAAACATGAGTTCGACCGTTTTGGTAGGTTCTCTATCTATTATGTGTCTGCTACCACACTCTATGCTTTACGCTCATTATCTCCGTTAGGGCTCACAATGATTCTGTGACTTGGCTATTATTACCTGCATGTTAGAGATCAGGAAACTAGCTGAGGTAACTTGCCCAAGGTCATAGAACTTATATGGTAGAGTCATGCTGTAGACACCCTTCACTCCTTCAGCTCATACCTATTAAACAAAGCCTCTGTGCTGGGCATCACAGGACCAGACCTGGGCCAGGGAGAGAAGGAAACATAATTTCTTTTCTCAGCTACTTTAAATATCAGTAGAATATTTTTAAGTGAAGGTATTGATTCATACAAAAACTAAAGAACAGACATTATCAAAGCATTAGTGTGTCTGAAATTTGACTTTAGACTCTCAAAGGACTTCATACACTCCAGTGCCTCCCTGGAGCAGTCTGAGAATTACTGAACTGAGTTTAATCCATTCGCTGTGGAATCTAGGAAGAGCCCCTACTTTTACCCTGGGGCTTTACAAAAATCACTGGCTTCCAAGGGGAGGGAGTGGAGGGGTGGGCAAAATGAGTGAAGGGGAGAGGGAGGTACAGGCTTCCAGTTAGGAAATGAATAAATTACGAGGATGAAAGATACAGCATAGGGACTACAACAGTACTACAATAGTGTCGTGTAGTGGCAGATGGTAGCTACACTTGTAGGGAACAAGCAGAAAGTATAAGCCTGTAGAATCACTGCTCCATACCTGAAACGAATGGAACACTGTGTCACCTATACTTCAATTAAAAAAAAAATGCCTGGCTTCCTTTACAGTCTCCTTCAGAGCCATACCCATTAGTCTCTCCTACAGTGAAGAGACTTGACCTGCTGATGCCCAGACCCACTGACCCCCTCTCTCATTCTGTTTGTCTCCTTTCTTCCACTGCCCGACACCTCCAATGAGGAGTTTGTCCATCTGCTGCCATTTCCACATGTCCTGGTCTTCCTTAAGTACCTGCAATCTACCATCATCCTCACCCCACACAAAGTCACCAATAACCCCTACTTACTAGACTGATTGTCTTTTCATAGTCATCTCCACTGACTTCTGATGACAGAATCAAGTCCAGTTCCCTTAGATCAGACTTCCCTTGGCCTCTTACAACCTGGCTTGCACCAAAATTCTGTTTGCCTTCCTTGTGACTCTCTGATGCAGACAGCTCTGCTTCCACAAAACTGGTCTACCCCATGTTTCCTGAAGGCATTCTACACATTTTTGTGTGAGGCCGACAGCAATTTCTTTATTGGACAGATGAAGTATGGCTTAGAATACTGATGAAGTAAAGACCCAAAGTACAGAGAAAAATGAAGCTTCGATTAAGCTATCTAGAATTTTTCTACTAGAAAATCTAGAAGGAAACTATGTTAATTTCAGCACATATGGCTGGTCTGCACTTCATAGTTCAGGGTGTGCATATGTCTCAATTCTGAGTTAGAGGGTACACTTGTCAGTGCTTAGTACAAGCATCTCTCAGCCCGCAAGAGTCTGCAATTTGCCACTTCCCTTTTAAAAAAACTTGTATTAGTACAGTTAAGGCTGTTTTTGTAAAAGCGAAAATCCCTTTGGATTTCTTTCAACAAAGTGGCCCAACAGGAACTTTCAGAAAGCAGAGGATACTTTTTAGTTTACACCATTTTGTCAGACGAAAGTTTTCACAGGAATGTTCTACTTTTGGATAGCAGTGGGGAATCCTGTGTTTGGATTCCCTGAATGCCACTCATTAGATTTAGGACTCTGGGAAAATTTTCTAAGACATGAGGCTCAATGAGCTCATATACAAAATGGAGATGGGCTTGACAGTATCGTTTGGAGAATGAAAAGAGAGAACGCAGGTAGAATGCTTGGCACGGAGAAGGTGTTTGGTAAGTGCTGGCTCTTCTAGTTGCTGCTGCACGTGTGCGTGCCTCACTATCATCCCAAATGTATCAGATTCCTAGGGCTGCTGTAACAAATTACCATGAACTTGGTGGCTTCAGACAACAGAAATCTATTATCTCACAGTTCTGGAGACCAGAAGTCTGAAGTTAAATGTTAGCAGGGCTGCATTCCCACTGGTGGCTCTAGGGGAGAATCTATCCCATGCCTCTTCCAGCTTCTGATGCCTGCTGGATTTTCTGAATGTTCATTGGCCTGTGGCCACATCACTTGTAACTCTGTCTCTGTCTTCACATTGTCTTCTCTTCTGTCTGGGTGGGTAGGCTCTCTGTCTCTCTCTTATAAGGATGCTTTTGAAGGCATTTAGGGTCCAGGCAGAGGATCCAGGATACTCTGCTCATTACTAGATCCTTAACTCAATCACACCCGCAAAGGCCCAGTTTCAAAACACTGTGATATTCACTGGTTCTACAGGCAGAGTTTCAACATGACTTTGGGAGCCATCATCAGCCTATCGCACCAAATTAGAGGCTTTTTGAAGGGAGCAACACATTTTCCTCATCTTTGTACCTCCCACAACACCGAAAACTGTGAATAGAGGATGATGGGCTCATGGGTGTCCATAAGACATTATTAACAAGTAAACCAATGTGTAGATTCATAAGCCAAAGAAGGGCATGCTTGGACCAATGATAAGCGTGTGCCTAAGGTCTGATTTTAAAAAGTCAAAATCTGGGAGGTGCCCAACTGACATCCATTGAATGAAAAGCCTAATGTTAAATATTTTATAACTAGTCAGTGGTGTGATATGACTCTTAGTTAAATTACTAGGAAATGTTAACGCTCCAGTTAAAACATTGTTCATGTGTACTAAGCTGTGATCTATGCAGTCCAACCCTATCCTCAGTGGTTTCACATTCAAAGAAGCATAGCCCCAAAAAGGATTCCAGTGTTCACCCATGCTTCTCTCAAACATTTAAAGGTGCGTGCACAGTTGTACAACAGCTCCTTATAACCCCTCCTCTCTCGCGGTCTCCAGCCTACTCTGAAACTTTGTGCAACAATCGAACTTCTCATTTTATTGATCCCAAAGAACACTACCACTCACGGTATCCTACTGCGTTGCCCCTTTCCACGGTAAACGCACCCCCATCCTATACAGACCTTACCTCCCTGGCCTAGGGAGGCTGGGGAGGCATGGACACTCTATAAGGACATAGGTAGAGGGAGGCACATTGGAGGGTTTAGAATTGATAGCCACTGTCTGGCTGAGGCAGCTGGCTGTTACTTCATGCCTCGTCGTAGTGTTCACTAATCACAGAAATGTATTAGCTCTCCCCCGGTGATATATACAGTATCTAGAAATCAGATGTTTGGCAAATAGCCCACTTGGGTCCAGTCAAAATAAGATGAATAATTCTTCAATGAGTGAGAGATTAAAAAGACAGAGTCTGTTTGTGTGTGCAAATCCATTTTCTTTCTTGGGATCTTAGAAACCACAAAACACGCACCGCACTAGGCCCTGCACTTTTTATTGCCAAGTAGAAAATTCAAAATAAAGGCCCACTACTGAATGGATTGCTCAGTCAAAGGAGAGCCATGGAACATTAAATTCAATAAACCACTCAAGCTTCTGATCGAATACATTATGGGAACACTATAGGCTATAGTTGAAAAGATTAGTCCAGGAAGAAACAATATACGACTGCATTGGCTTTCTTGCAGGCAGTCTCCGCTTCAGGCCCAAGACGATGCTACCTGATAGTTGTCATGGCAACCATGCAAGTGTTCAGCTGGAGCATTTTCAAATGGAAAAATAGAACATCATACATGAGTCTGCTGTTTAAAGAGAAAAAGGATGGGCAGCAGCTTGAAAAATAGGAGTCTGCCAGTATAAATTCTGCAATGTCAGGCTCACGAGTCTTATGGGTTTTGTGAAGGCAGCTAGGGCTGCCGTGGACACTGGCTAGTGGGGGTCCAAACCCGGAGGTGTCCTGGGTCACTGCAGTGGGGACAATGCAGGGTAAGAGCTGTATCTGTAATGCCGTGGAGGCTGGAGAAGACTCTGGTGGAGACCTTGGCTTGCCATTGTCCCCGAGATAGCTCCGTAATGTCTTGCTGAAGCCGCCAGGTCCTATGTTCACAATGGATTGTGTATCCCCTTCACTTAATGCGCTCTGCCCTGACTCTGCCTTTATGCCCTGCACACCGGTTCTTTGCAATTGAAAGATGGAGAAATGCATTCAGTGTTCATTCAAATGGCCCTTTCAGCCTGTCTGAACGTCGCCCTGCAAAATGAGGTTCGTGCCTCACCTCTGTCTGCAGCTGCTCCGCCCACAAGCACTACTCCCTCCCTCGTGCCCTTGCGCTTTACCACCTGCGCCCCTCCTTTGCCGGGTGTGGCCGTTGTGTTTCCTAGGAACTGCTCCCATATGGGCCCGCTAACCTTTCGTTGCACCTACATAATGTTTGAAAAGTAAACCAACATTTAGTCAGGAGATTTCCCATCCCATCCCAGATCGATTCCGGCAGCTCCAAACCCACGTTTGTGCTCTGGCAGCAACTGACTAGAGCTGAGAAGTGACTGCCCTCTTTAAGATCAAGCTCCCTCGGGAGCGCCTGGGTGGCTCAGTCAGTTAAGGTTAAGCTTTCAGCTTTGGCTCAGGTCATTAGGTCACACCCGCAAGGGGGTCTGTGCTATGCCCGACTCAGCTCAGAGCCTGGAGCCTGCTTCAGATTCTGTGTCCCTCTTTCGCTCTGCCCCTCCCCCACTCATGCTCGCGCTCTCTCAGGAATAAATAAACATTAAAAAAAAAAAAAAGATCATGCTCCCTCACCTCTGGTGGTGGCTGTGTTACCACAATACTGACCTACCTGGTTCCTGTGACGTCGGCAAGGACTGAAAGAACTCCTTTTCCTGAGGATGCGGACAGCACTCCCAGTTCCTCCCTCTAAGTTCCTCACCTGTTTGTTTCTCCCAGAGCCCAGTGCCTTCACTTGGTAGGTACACAGTATGGATTTACTGAAGAAAATCAAAGGTAATACCATCTATCTGTCTGATGAATGCTTACTGCGTCTTCAGGCTCTCTTAAGATAAAGTGAATGCGAGTTGCCTGCATGCTCGGTGACATGCACAGCCTTGTGACAAGAACATTCTGGAGAGGGGAAGGAGATTCTAGTAATAGTGAGGGTCTCATTAGAGGTGTGGCTTAAGTCTGGGAATCTTTCTTTGAGTGGATTGAAGAGAGGACTTGGCAAATCTGGGGATGCATGTCATGGCAATGCTGCAGGCCGGCTCTAAGGAACCATTTTTACAGTCTCCACCCGCCATCCATCATCCATTCAGTCAACCTGTCATTCCATCAATGTCTTCTGGGGCCATTTCACATCCAGGCACTACAGAGAGTGAGAACAGTAAAGAAGACAGGCTCCATCCCTGACCTCATGGTGCTTATGTAATCTAGAGGATACTTTTTACCCAAAAGGCTAAAGCAGCTGCTAAATGGACTTTATGAACAATTTCAGAGAGACAAGATTGTGCCAGAGACAAGTCCAAAAAGGAGGAGGAGAAGGAGGAGGAGGAGGAGGAGGAGGAGGAGGAGGAGGAGGAGGAGGAAAAGACGTAAATGGCCAAAACATGGATGGAAATGGTTGACCTTGACACACAAAGAAATAGCGTTCAAAAACTAATCTTTATCAATACTCAATTTGGCAACGATGATTTAAAAAGAATCATAAGGCCAGTTGTGGAGAATGTATGAGGTACTGTGCACACTGGTTTCTTTTCAGGGGGCAGTAACCTGGCACAGTCTTCAGAGAGCAGCTTGGCACTAAATGTGAAATATCTGTGAATATTCTTTGATTTAAGAATACAATATATAGGGGCGCCTGGGTGGCTTAGTCGGTTAAGCGTCCGACTTTCGCTTAGGTCATGATCTCGCGGTTCGTGGGTTCGAGCCCCGCGTCGGGCTCTGTGCTGACTGCCAGCTCAGAGCCTGGAGCCTCTTTCAGTCTGTGACTCCCTCTCTCTCTGACCCTACCCTGCTCATGCTGTCTCTCTCTCTCTCTCTTTCCTAGAAATAAAAAATAAAAAAAAGAAAATTAAAAAAAAAAGGGAAAAAAAAGAATACAATATATAAGACTTATTCTCAGGAAATAATTTAGGGTGGGCACAAAAATTTAGTAAAAAACATTTTGTGGAAGAGTTGATGATAACACCATCCAACTGAATAGCAACAAGGAAAGCAACCAATGTGTGTTAAGCACTTCCTATGCACACTCCCTCCCTTAAGATACCAAACAAGCCCTGTGAGAGGCATGACTGCTGGTGGAGGGAAAAGTTTGGAGAGGGTAGTAGTTGGTCTGTGCTGACACAGCTCTAAGGAAGCACCCTGAAGGGGTCTGAGCGCATCCAGTTATCACACCATGTTTCCCTTGCTTTTATTAGTGAAAAAATAGTCAAAGTCTCACATTAGGAAACTGGCTTAATAAATTATGCAATGGCCATGCCATGGAATGCTAGTCAGCCATAAAAATAACATAGGTGAAGATACATCCGCTTGGAAAGATGTTTGAAATATGCTGCTAAGCTAATTATCGGACAGTATTTATGGTGTGGTCCCATGTGTAAAAAGAATCAATTTACAAGCACATGTGAGCATAGAAACATCCAGACGCATTGATACCGAGGTTCAGTGAGTGACTGTCTCTGTGTGATAGGATGATTGTTTCATTTTTTGCCCATCCATGCTTTTTTAAAAATCATCTATTAAAAAATCAATTCTGTATTATTTATGTAAAAGTCCTCATGTTTATTTTAAAAAAAATGTTGGTGCAGACTGACTTGGTGTGAGCCCTCCAAGTCATCACATGGCATTCTGATTCTTGTTTCCCTGAATTCCCATTGCTTCCCCTGGGGTGTGATCAAAGTCATTCTATGCTGAGAGCAGGCAGACGTGGGTTTCAGGCCGAGCTAGTCTCCTGATGCGCCCAGGATGGGTCCTGAGGGCCATCACCGGCTCTCCTGGCCTCTACTGGATGACGGCCGGGCAAGCTGAGCTCTGGGGCTCCTCCGGCCCTAACACGCATGTGCGCATATGTATTCAGTTTCTCCTTTAGAGATAGCCTGGAACCATTTCTAGTCCACAGGAGAAACATTTGAGAATGTGAAATCATTTTGGTCTCTAAAAAAGCGTGGATAAACCCCTGCCTAACCCATTTTAAGAAATAATAACATGACATTTATAAACCACTTTGCACAATGCTTATGAATTTCCTCTCTAGAGGCTCCAAGTTTGACTAGAGTTATTCTAATTATTTACATGCCTCCATTTGAGCAGAGAATCTGCAACAGTGAGAAAGGGAAATGATTCCTCCTGAGATTACTGGGGACTGTGTGATGTTGCTCTGTTCTGTTACTGGTACAGAATGTGTTAAGACTCCTTTCTCTGATGCAGAAAACGACCCCACAAAATAAAGTGTGACTTCATTTCAGCCCCAATTTTCTCCTCAGGTGTATCATGGGCAATAGTTGTTCCTGAAGGCAGTGGCGCTGGACTGGAATGGCATATCAGAGCTGCAACTTCACCCTCTAACTGCAGCTCAGAACAATAGGACCTGTTATGAGGAATGTCCTTCTTCTCTGGAAAGGAAGAAGCTGAGTGGTGTTTGATATCCTTGTTTCCCACAAAGGAAGTCTAAGGCTGCTGAGCTTTGATGAGCATTTAAGGGTTCTGACTCTGAAGTCAGACAAATCAAAATTCACATTTTTACTCTGCCTCCTGTTACCATGGAGTTTGGGGGTAAATTACTTAACCTGGTCCCAGAAATCTCATCCGTGAAATGTGGGAATCTGAGTCACTTCATCAGGATATTTGTGTGGATTAAATAAAATCAGTCTGTCAGGAATCCGGTGGGTGCCTCTGCCATTGTAGGTACTCGATAAATAGACGACATTCACGTTACTGTGAATAAAAGGTGTTTATACCCTTTTATGAGGCACGTCCGATATTTGGCCTCATAGTATGTAAAGCAGATAATGGGAGATGAGCTGAGGGGAACAGATCAGAAAACAAATTGTTACATTGAACTTTGCACACCTTCCCTGCAGTTGCGGTTGGAGAATGTTGGGCAGAATAAATTATGGTGTCTACAGATGCGTTTAGAAGATACCTTGAGGGGCGCCTGGATGGCTCAGTCGGCTAAGCATCCAACTTCAGCTCAGGTCATGATCTCACGGTTTGTGGGTTCGAGCCCCACGTCGGGCTTTGTGCTGACATCTCAGCTCAGAGCCTGGAGCCCACTTCAGATTCTGTCTCCCTCTCTCTCTGACCCTCCCCTGCTCATGCTGCCTCTCTCTTTTTTTCTCTCAGAAATAAATAAAAAATTTTAAAAAAAAGATACCTTGAAACCGGTGAAAAGATAATTTTATGGATTTTATGGATTCTTCTCTTTGATGTTTCAATGTTTGTTGGTTGGTTTTAGGATAATTCTTTTTTTTTTTTTCAGCTGCAAACCTGTTTGGGAAAACCTTATCAGTTGAGTTGGCACTTAGTTTGACCTGTCCTGTTTCTCACTGAGAAGTTTAAGTATTTCTCTCTACTAGTAGATTGCGTTACCCAATTTGTGCATGTAGTGATTCATTCTGAACTTTATTATGCCCCAGGCCCTGCGCTTAACAGTTGGTACAGATGCATTTCCTGCCCTCAAGGAACAGACAGTCAAATGCAGGGAGAAAAATAAGTGTTAGATTCATTTGCAAATTTCTCCTTTCCTCCAGGAAAGGAGGTCCCTTTCAGGACCAACTGCTGAATTCTCCTTTGTGAAACAGGCTCCAAGTGGAATGAAACATGAAAGGTGCAGTGGTGGAGGAGGTCTCTGGTAGAGTGAGGGCCTCTAGAGGGAGAAGTCAGTCCAGGAAGGGAGATGCAGAAAAGACTTCATAGCAAGAAAAACTGTTACAAAGCGTTGAAGACATGTCATAATTCTGTTTGTATTTCTATTCCAGGTTCTCTCCTCCCTGTCTCAACTCCTATCATAGTGTCTTAGACATGTTCTCCACTGGACCGAATTGAGTTTTTCTAGGTCCACAGAGGAATCTGTTCTCTCAGTGGGTGTTAACTTCTCTCTGGGAGTCCTCCTTAGATGAGACCCAGAGCTGTGGCATGAAGAGGAAAAAACAAAAACAAAAAACCCAGAGGACAGGGGCGCCTAGGTGGCTCAGTCAGTTGAGTGTCTGACTTCGGCTCAGGTCATGATCTCATCTCTCGTGGGTTTGAGCCCCACATAAGGCTCTGTGCTAATAGCTCAGAGCCTGGAGCCTGTCTTCGATTCTGTGTCTATCTCTCTCTGACCCTCCCCTGCTCACACTGTCTCTCTCTGTCTCTCAGAGATGAATAAAACATTTAAAAAAATTAAAAAACAAAACAAAGCCCAGAGGACAACTCTAAGAACTCACTTCTGAAGAATGGAATAGGAGTGAACTCAGAGTTAAATAGCCCGGGGCATGGAGTCTGGATTTGTCATGTAACAGTGGTATGAACCCAAGTGAGTGACATAATCTCTTTGATTTTAAGTTTATGCACCTTTAAAATGAAAGTAGAGATACCAATGCCACCATGAAATAAAGTTTATAAAATCAGCTGGCAAAGTTTGTGGAATTTAGAAGCTCCCATTTAAATTTGAGCTTCTTTTCATTGATTCCAGAAGACAGTCCACAATATTTTGACCAACTCTTCTCTCCATCCCTCCACTTGGCTAATTAGCAGAGAAAGATCTATTTCAGGTGGTGTCACTTAGAAATTCAGATATTTAAGTCTTGATTAAATGATCCTTTACTTGGTCATAATGTTCAATGTTAATATCCTTTAATGATTGTTGCTTTTATCAGCTGTGATTTTATTTGATCTAAATGTTAGATCCTTATGACAGTTTTCAGGGTAGCTTTCAGCAAAATATACCATGTAATCAAGTTGATTACATAAGAATGACACATCTTTTATCCAAGCATGATAAGCAGTCAGGTTAAGTGTAAAATAGAGAGTCATCTAAAGTCGCATAAACTTTAAATTTATATCAACAATGAGTTTTCTGTAGCTATGTCGGGTCCATCGGTAGATATGCCAGATAAGGGAGAAGAACAGAATGGTGACACCGTGTTCTCCAGGAATGAGCTATGAGATGAAGCAAAGCACACGGTGAAGGTGAGAAGGGCAGAGTGAGAAAGCTGTGTTACACAAAGTGGCTAATCCAGCCTCTCTCAGAATCAATCTTATGAGAAACCTCCCAAGTGTATAAACTTAACTTGGCTTCTTTGCAAGGAGTTAACTGGATAGCATTAATGCTATATACACCTCGAAGTCATTATTTGTTCTGCGTTTAAAATGGGAAATTGAAGTTTGACAAAGTCATTTAGACTAGCCCAGATCTCATGCAAACCAATTGGTTCGGAGCTATTAGCACAGCAGATTTCTCGGTCCAGTGAGAGTTTGATATAGGAGGGGAATCTCGTTGTGATTCTTTCCATTTCAAGCTCCAGACAAACTGCCCTTTCTGGGTCTTGAACTTGTTTCTCTGATTACTTTTTAAGTGTCTCTCAGGAAAGTTTTTCCTCAATTTGGTGCTCACTGTTCCAAGCCTTTGCTTCTAGCCCTCTCTCTTTGCTTTTTTTTTTTTTAAATACACTATCTTTGAGAAACCACATCATATGGAGATCTCCTAAATTTACTGTTCTCCACTCCTCACTCTTTTTTTCTTGGCTGTCTACTCAAATTTCTCCCTTATACTTTTGCAGTAATATTTCATGTATTCACTCTTTTCCTCTAAATGGTTGCCAAAACATGCAGCTGCTTCCTCTTGAATATTGTAAAGATCCACCCTCTTATCTATCAAAAGGGGAAAAAAGACTTTATTTCTAAACCCCGAGTTCCAGTTAACCATATAGGAAATGAATAGTCTCTTACATGTACTACTTGGTCAACTGGTTTGGTTTTTTTTCACTTGATTTTTTTTTTAATTTTTTAAAATGTTTTATTTATTTCTAGGAGAGCGAGAGAGAGAGACAGCGTGAGCAGGGGAGAGCCAGAGAGAGGGAGTCACAGACTGAAGCAGGCTCCAGGCTCTGAGCCGGCAGCCAGCACAGAGCCCGACGCGGGGCTGGAACCCACGAACCGGGAGATCATGACCTAAGCGAAAGTCGGACACTTAACCGACTAAGCCACCCAGGCGCCCCTTCACTTGATTTTTATAGCCCATCTTCATCCAGTTGAGTCAGCCTGGGCCCAGGCAGCCACAAACATTATTTCCATTGCTTCACTCAGCTATTCACCCTGCTGTGCTGTCCAGGCAGCTGCAGGGACATGGTCAGTAGCATGTCAGTAGCATGTCAGTAGCATGTCAGTAGCATGTCAGTAGCATGCTGCACACCTGCAACCTTTTCCCTCTTTGCCAGGGTCACTGGGGCAGTGAGGACCTGTAGAGGAAGCATCCTTTCTCTTGATTCCCATTCTTCCTGGCCAATAAAATAGACATTCTCAGCCTGTGTGGGGTAAGAGGAACTGTGTGTGTGTGTGTGTGTGTGTGTGTGTGTGTGTGTGTGTGTGTGTGTTTTCTTTTTGTGGGCCATTCCCATTACAGGAGGGGTGGTATTATCTGTTTGGTGTGATGGTAAGTTTGGGCATCTAGCAGTCTGCTGTTAGGTGAAGTTAAAATGTGAAAGGTTGGTGGCCTCCTTGCTTTGTCTCTGTTAGTAGGATCCTCTGCATTCAAAGGGGTAAGACAGGCCAGGATTCTTTAGCACCTACTGGGGCAAGTGTCTGTTCTTCAGGTCTGAGGTCTTTGAATATGAAGGGTGAGGGAGGAGTATTCAGAGGCCTACACTGGCCTCAAGTCCAAGCTTTGTTCTTCAATATAGTTTTACTAGTATGAATCAAATTTTTTAACCCCTTTATCTATAATTGGATTTGGGCTCAAGAAAGACAGGGGGCTGATTATTATCTCAAACTCCAATAAGACCAGGTTTTCTATATCTTTTTATTTTCTGATTATTAAAATTATATATACACAAAACAATAATCATCTGTGTTTCCACAACTCATTTATTTTTCCTTTGGTATTCTCACATCAATCCTAATGATTAAAAACCATCTCAAGATCAACATGATTCTAGCAGCATTTCCATGAGATGGACGGGGTCTCATGGACTTAATCACATTCTAGAGATGGGGAAACAGACACAGCAAGGCGAGGTGACTCACTCCAGGGGAGACCACTTCTGTGGGTGGTAGGGAAGCCACCACGATGACTTTATCTCGTTCCTAAATGTAGGAGGCCAGCCTGCCTCTCGCTTTGTGTTCTACTCTCCTAAACGCAGTAGACTCTCAGTCAATATTATTATCTCAGCATACATTGTGAGTCTTTTACTTAGTCTGGGAAAATATGAATTGAGAAATTCTACAGCTCAAGAAGAGAAGAATTAAGAGGAGACATGGCATGGTTCTTGAAGAGAACAGAGCTCCTTCATCATAATCTAAATATAAGAAGGTAAGTAAGTAGGCAGGAAGGTAGGTAGGTAGGTAGGTGAGTAGATACATACATACATACATATGTAATCTTTTGATTTTTCTTATTTTATTTCTTTAAATTAAGCTACTTTCTTCTCCCTGATCTTATTTTCTTTTCTAGCATTCTACTCATCTGCTTTTGCCTGCTGCTGACTCTCCAGATAAGTTTGCGTCTTATCTGGCTTATTTGGATGCTTTCTCAGAAATCACTAGCTAACAGTGTGCCACAAGAAATAATTTTGTGTTTCTGAACTTCAGTTCTCTCAAATTTAAATTGACACCATGAAATGAAATCTCTAGATTCCTTCTAGTGTGAACCCATGAACAGAGTAAGGTAACTCATTTGGGAAGGAGCTGAGAGGCCCAGGCACTCTGGCTAGTGGATATGGTCATCTGCACTCCATTAATGATTGCTTCTACCAACTTACAATGGGGTTAAGCAGCCTCCTGGGAAAATATTTAAACTCTACCCAAGGTTTTACTTTTGGAGTTTCACTCATGTACAAGCATGTCTAAGTTGGGGGCGAGGGAGCTCTGACTAAGGCCATATCATAGAAAAGGTCATTAGGGACTTCCAAGGGAATTCACCATAAGCGAAAAAAATGTGAAGCACACAAAAGCCCTACCCATTAAAGGAGGGTCATATTTCCATCAATGGTTTGGTGAGTGGTAGGAAAGTTCACTTGACACTAGCCAGCCTTAGCATGAGTTGTATGCTCTGGGAGAAAATGACATATGGGAATGGACCAAGCTTTACCACGATGCAATAATGCTTTAGGATTCACATAGTCTAACTCTGGGACCTCTTCTTCTTTCAGTTAAAAGCAAAGGAAGCTGTTCCTTTTCATTTCTTGAAATCAATAATGTGGACCTCTGTAAAGAATGGTGGTATTATATCAGCTCCTCTGCATTCTTATTCCATCAGCAAGAGGGCTTTGCAGACTTCCAGCTCCAGAGACATGGCCACAGAGCAGGCATGGCCTCTGAAGCAGAGTTATAGCTTGAAGTGAAACTGCCATGAACTGCTGGGGCCTGAGTCCTCTAACTTGTCACCACAGTGACAATGATCAAGGCTGATTAATTAGTGCTTGTAAGCACCCCGGGGGGACATTCTAGAAGCTTCCTGAAGAAAGAGACTCTACAAGACTGACTTTCCCGTGGTCAGGCAATAATATAAGCATTCCTGTTGATGAGAGAATCTCTTGTAAATCCATTCGTTGCCCTTCCCTTGGGCTCAGCTCTGGATGACACGTGGTCTCTCTCAAGCTGCGTTTCTCAGGCATCCTAAATTTGGTTTCTGGGAGTTTCAGCCAATGACAGGCACAGGCAGGGGACTGGAGGGTGGAAATAAGGGAGAAACAAGGGTATTTCTCCCCCATTGTCTGGCTTTAGGTGGCATCTCCGGCAGTGATTATGTATCTTCAGTGACTCCAGTCGCCATCCAAAAGACTTGTCAAAGTTTTAGTCTCCACTGAGTGATCCTTCCGCCTTCTTCTCATTTCCCCTCCAGTCTAGGGCTAGAAGCATTTTCTTATTATTACCAATCTCTGGCTTGATTCAATGTCCTTTGGTTGGCTTCTTAGCCTTTTCTTTCACCTAAATAATCAATTCTCTGCATTAAATGTCTCTTTATTAAATAATGAGTGTTTTCTGCTTCCTGATTAGATCTACCAATGCGTCAATGAAGCCTGAGAAACCTAATGTGTTAGTCAGCTATTGCCACAATAATGCTGCATAACAAACTCCAAAACTCAAAGGCTTAACATAACAAATTTTCTCTTAGACTGATGGATCTGTAGATTGAATGTTACTTGGCTGGGCTAGGCTAGACTCCAGGCTCCCAGCTGAGATCAAGTTTTGTCCCATATGTCTCTGCTCTTTCTTGGACCAGTGGTACCCAGAGCATTTGGTATGATCCAGGTATCTTCTTCTGGAGCCAAGGTTGAAAGGGCAGCAGCTACATGGCGAGCATGTTAATCTCATAGTAGACCATCAAAGGACAAGAGCTCAGTTGTGCAAGTTTATTTCTGCTCTGGTCACGTTAGTTAATGCCTCATTGTTTGAAGCAAATCACATGTCTGAACACGAAATCAAGAGCTAGGAGAGTACACTCTGCCCACCATAAAGCCAGGCAGGGGTGTGGCTATATGATTCTATTATGAGGAAAGAAAACAAGTTGGAACCACTAATTACATCTACCACATTTGGCTTAAAGTAAAATTCATCACCTTTGAGAAAACTGAGCTGTATTATCATTTATTATACCTTGTACAAGTGGCAGTTAACTCATAAAATATGTTGTACTTACAGTTGATGTTTTATTTTTTCCGTGTCTGGACACTGATGTTGATTTCCAATTCAGAATTATAGCCCCCCCACTCCCCTCCCTTTTTTTTTTTTACTAGGACCTCTTTTTTACAAAAAATAGAAGAGTATCATTTATTAGCTTTTAAATTAAACTCACCGATCTACCTAATTCTCTCTGCTGGTGAGGCTGGGAATCACCCGCTTCACCAGATGATTCCCTGCTTGGCTTGCCAGCAGGAGGTGCTGGAGGGAACTGCCAGGCTAGAGGAGGAAGTATGGACTTTGCCCTTTTTGTTTGCTTCCTATGGGCTTCCTTTCAGCTCTCTCTCCAGTGAGTATAACAGCAAAACTTTTTAATCTCAGCAACAGCAGTTCATTCCAGTGGCTGCAGTTGAATCCACTTTGCAGTGTCCCTAATGCCCACTGCACCCTCACTGCAAAGAGGCCCCTCTTCCAACGGCCATTAAGTTTTAATATTTCCAAGCTCTCTTTGCTATTTCTCTTTATTTTTAGGAGTGAGAGCTGCTTCCAGCAGTTGCTACTTCATCTTACCTTAGCTTCCTCTTTTTCAGATAGCAATTCTTTGTATCTAATGAAGAATTATTAATATTAAATCCCTTCTTTTGGGGTTCCTGGGTGGCTCAGTCAATTAAGCATTTGACTTCAGATCAGGCTTAGGTCATGATCTCACAGTTTGTGGGTTTGAGTTCCAACATGGGCTCTGAGCTGACACCTCAGAGCCTAGAGCCTGCTTTGGATTCTCTGTCTTCGTCTCTCTCTGCTCCTCCCCTGCTCACACTCTGTCTCTCTGTCTCTCTCTTTCTCTCAAAAATAAAATAAACACTAAAAAAATTCCTTCTTTTAAGGTAACAGGTGAAATTACTGTCTCCTACCAGGAGATATTATACTTTTACCTAATAAGATTCAGCTTCATCTTTAGGGAAAATGTACATTGCCTAAGGAGGAGGAGGGAGGAGAAGGAAGAGGAAGAAGGAGAAGGAGAAGGAGAAAAGGAGATGGAGAAGGAGAAGAAGAAATGTAGGAGGGAAGAACAGTCCAGGGTTGGGGCCTGTCCAGTCTGGCAGAACTCAGCTGAGTTTTTACTGAAGTTTCCCAGGAATACAAAGTTGTTTCCATTAGAAAAGCTAAAGACCTTTTAGATGACCAAGGAGACTGGAAAGTAGTGTGGGCAAAAGAGCAAAGACATAACAGCCTTCTCTTCAACATAGAATAGCTTTTAATTTCTTCTTTGAGGCCTCAACATGATAAAGTAAGCAGATTTTTTGCAAAGTGGGTTTATTATGATTATCAAGTTCTAAGCATCTCTCTGTGCATACAATACTTGCATTCTGAATTGGTTGAGGCATGGCCCATTCTGGACTTTAGGGATTTTTATGGAATCTTCATTGGGGAAACATGATCCATTACTAACTCAATCTTTAGCCCCCTTTCCATCCCCCAAGAATGGCAGATGGGGCTGAAAGTTCCAAGTTTCTGGTTTTGACTGGTCCTTCTAGTGACCAACCCCCATCCAGGAGCCCACTAAGAGTTGCTTTGATAGAACCAAAGATGCTCCTATCACCCAGGAAATTCTAAGGGATTTGGGAGCCTTGTGTAAATGCTTCTATCACCCCATTACTCAGGAAATGGCTAAGGTTTTAAAATCTCCATGTCAGAAGCCAGGATCAAAGACTAAATATGGACAGGAACCAAAATATTCTTATTATTGCACGCCCATTCTCACTGTAGATATAGATAGATAGATAGATAGATAGATAGATAGATAGATAGATAGATATAGATATATATATAATCCCCTCTGCCTCAAATAATGTTCCCATTCTTAACCTTAAATCCTTTCCTCCTGGCTAATTTGTCCTTGTCTTCCCTCACAGCCCTCCCTTGACTAGGGTTAGGTGCCCCGGTTATAACCTGCCATATTGGCATGTTCTTATATTTGTATAGCACTCATCACAAAATACTGAAACGACCACTTTCTACATCTATCCTCACCATTAAAATGTAGACTTAGGTAAAGAGATGTATGTGTTTTCTTCTACTGTGCCTCTGGTCTCTGGAAAGTGATGGGCACATTGTAGCCATTCCAAAAATGTTTAATGGAGGGACTAACAAAGTGCTAGGTTTATGGGGAGCAGGGGGTTAGTGGCAGTCACTCACACACAGATTTGCAAGTTATCTATTATACTATATGTTCTGTGTACTAGATCAGTGCTCCCAGGTGATTTTGATAGCATTTGCTAAGGGGCTACACTTTGTGAAGCAAAGCTATGGAAAATATATCCAAAATGGAGCCCTGTCGCTAAGACCCTGAGTGGGAAAGAAGTAAATAAGCCTCACATGTCTCCATTCTCCCAGATCTGCCTGCTTTTCTTCTCACCCTTTGCATCCTGGCATCATCATCTGTCCTTAGCCCAAATCTCTTTCTTGGAAAACATACACAGTCCTGAGTTAAGTGGCAGAAAATTGTGAATAACCACGGGACCTGTTTAATGTTTATATTTTAAAACAAGGAACAAAGCCCCCGTTTATTTTGAAACAAGGGACTAGAACTCTAATTGCATGATGTCAGGTTTAAGAAAGCTATTAAGGAAACAGGAGACCACACTCTTAGGTGACCAGAGACTTGACTCGCTTAAGAAGTGCAGCCCTGAGAACAGCACCTGGGACAGGGTGGGTGCACAGACATGTTTGTTGAATCAATAAAGTCAGATCAGTCTAGCATATCCCTCAGTGAAAAGAAAAAAATGTATACAAATTGTGCACACACAGAGAATCTGTGCCATTGGGGGCCTTCTGGAGCTGTCCATGAGACTCATTAAAAAAAAAAAACCCACACATCCTACCTACAGAGTGCTTGCTCACCCTCCATGAAAAAAAACTCTGAAAATAAAATATTGTTAAAATAGATGTTGATCTGGCTGAAAATTTGCACATTTGGTAAATGATTCACTCTATTAGGGAGGCAGAAATAGGCACAGAAAATCCACTTGAGAAGAGCCATCAACTCTGGGATGCTTAGAATTAAAAGTGAAGAGATATATGAATGTCTGGGCCCAGTTCTTTGCATTCTCCCACCATTAAGAAAGAGTCTAGCATTTCAAAATATAGACAGTTACAGTTTCTGATTCTTGGAGACTTCTTCTGAATCTCTTGGTACTTGCAAATATGGATGGTCAGTAACATTCTGTAGAGAAGACCTCCATTGTGGAGGATAAGAGCTGTCATGGCCATTATAGAGAATAGGAAGCATAACCTTCCATGTTCCTGAACATTCCATTCCTTCAGTGAGGACACAGCCATTCCTTATGGTTACCCTGATGAGCACCAAGCAATGTTGATGGATTGGTAAGGCTCATACCCTGACTCTGGTACTCCATCAAGGTTAGATATGCTCTACTTTGCTGCCTTTTTAGTGGTTTTGTGTTTGCTTCGCTCTTTTCCTGTCTTTTATACATGCCTTCACGTGACACTTATTGATATCACCGTTGCTGAGTTTGGGCACGCTTCCAAAGAAGCTCAGATTTTGCTCTTACTTTTCCATCCAATAAATTCATCTGTTAAGTATTGGGAGAAGAATTCTGGAAACTTCATCACTCGTTGGCAACTATCACATTTCTTAGGAGAAGAAAAATCTTCAATCTAGTTGGAATCATATTTCTTGTGCTGGAATGAATTTAAGACAAAAAATATA
Organism: Proteles cristata cristata; assembly: GCA_017311185.1. Classification (NCBI taxonomy): domain Eukaryota; kingdom Metazoa; phylum Chordata; class Mammalia; order Carnivora; family Hyaenidae; genus Proteles; species Proteles cristata. Next base: position 416,715 of record JAESUZ010001704.1, read on the forward strand.
TTGCACATTTGGGCATGGACCTTGATTTTTCAACATATATCTTCCATGTGTTAGGAACTGATGATGCACATTTTCCCCCCTTGGGGATCTTCTTTTCCTTAAGAATTAAATTGTCTGTTCAGATGTATAAAGTATCTACTACCTTGAATGAATGTGCTAATCAGCAAAGGCAAAATTTATGTACATACACTGAGAAGAAAGGGGAGATTAAAATCCTGTTTTATTTAGGTATTTTGTGTTTACAAAAAGGAAAACAAATTATGGTAAAGTGACTTCCTTTGTCTAACTGACAATTTAGAAACAGAAGGCAGTCATGCATTGTGTGGAAGGAGGAGAGCAAAAGCAGTCTTTTTTATGCCTTTCCAGCAGATATTTCACACCCATAGTTCTTAAGCCATGCCATCCATGGGCCCCTGAGAAAGCACCCAGGGCTAGCTTTACCCATGCCTCTGCCCATCGCCTTAACTCCTCTATTCAACTGTAACCGGCTTGACCTTCTAGGTTACCACCACCAAACAGTTCCTAAACCTGGCCAACTCTAATTACTCTTTGCTTTTGTGACTTTTTCATCTCTAACTCAGTGGTTCTCAAAGTGTGGTCTCTGCCCCGGCAGCAACATCACCTGAGAACTCGTTAGAAATGTGCATTCTAAGGTGCAATTCCAGACTGAAGACATAATAAGTTTTGGGGTGGTGCCCAGCAATCTGTGTTTTTGCAAACACTCCAGGTGATTCTGATGCATGCCCTAACTGGAAAGATCCTGCTTCCTAATTTGAAAATGAAGATTAAAGGATTGTTATTTGGTCTGAGTCCAGAGTAGTAGACAAGTAACCACAGAACAAGTATTAAACCCATACTAATCAATTAGTGATAGCCACATGCTTTTGAAGGTCAGCCAATCAGCAACAGCATCACTCCAGGAACTGCTTCTGAAAGTCAGCTAATCCCTAAACTTCACAGCTGAAAGTCGGCCAATCTCTAAACACTCCCACTTTAGAGAGTCTGCCAATCCTTGAACACCACGATTCCTCAAACCCTTTATGATACAAAGTTTTGCTTTGTACAGAGAAAATAAGATTTATAAGAATAGCTCTCCATTGTTTAGTATGCAATAAACTTAGCTTCTTTGTTTTAGATATATGTGATTGAGAATTTCATCCATCAATGACAAAAATTATTGGCAATTTTGAGAAAGTCAAAATGTATACAATAGTTCCCCCTTATCCTTGGGAGATACATTCCAAGACCCTTAGGGGATGTCTGAAACTGTTTATAGTACAAGCCCTACATTTACTATGGTTTTTTCTACACTTACATACATGACTATGGTAAAAATTAATTTATAAATTAGCACAGGAAGAGATTAATAAAAATAACTTATAATAAAAGAGAACAATTATACCAGTACATTACAATAAAAGTTATGTGAACGTGGTCTCTCTCTCAAAATATCTTTTTGTACTTACTCACCCTTCTTGTGATAAAATGCCTATGTGAGGAGATGAAGTGAATGACACAGGCATTGTGATGCAGTGTTAGGCTACTATTGATCATCTGATGATACATCAAAAGGAGAATCATCTGCGTACACAGTGCAGTTGACTGTGGGTAACTGAAATGGTGGAGAGTGAAACTGGAGTGAAACTGGTGGAGAGTGAAATGGTGGAGAGTGAAGCTCACTACTATATTGATGGATGATGTGCTTGGCATTACTGAAACTTTCGTGGTAAGGATAAGACATGGTGTGTCTTATCCAAAACAAAGACTAACTATGAATCAGATAGAAGATTTATTTGGTAATCAAAATCTACAAGAAAAAAAAAGGAATGAAATATAATAATTATTCATCACCATACAGGCATCGTTATTAAAAACAATGACTATTCACCTTACAAAAACGCTGTGACATAAGAATCAGGAGAATGGGAAGAGAAGAAATGAAGTCTTGAGGGTGGTTTTGGCGCTAAGTCATAATTTCCTATAGCAGAAAGCCAAGGGGAAAAGGAGATACACGGCAGAGTTGAAAGTAGATAAAATGAGGTCACAATTACATCAATTAAATTTTAATGCAATTCGGGGCTCCTGGGTGGCTTAGTCGGTTAAGCGTCCGACTTTCGCTTGGGTCATGATCTCACGGTTCGTGGGTTCGAGCCCCGCATCGGGCCCTGTGCTGACTGCCAGCTCAGAGCCTGGAGCCTGTTTCAGTCTGTGACTCCCTCTCTCTCTGACCCTCCCCTGCTCACGCTGTCTCTCTCTCCTAGAAATAAATAAAACATTAAAAAACAAAAAAACAAAAAAAAAATTTTAATGCAATTCAAGAACTATCTGTGGAGCACGTATGCAAGGTGGACCCTTAAGATGCTGGAGATATAAAGATCAAATTGTCAGAAGAGGCAGGCCGTAAATAATCTCAGTACAATCCGAAGAAGAAATAAATTCTGACAGTAGTGATGTGGTGAGAAAAAGCTGCAAAGAGGAAGTCATGTGAATTAGGCTTTTTAAAGATGAGTAAGCACTTCCTAGACAGACTGAAAAGAGAAGAACATTCCAGGATGAGGGAATAACGGGGCAAGGGCAGAGGTGTGAAAATAAAAATGCGTTTTGGGAATGAGGGAAATGGACAGAAGTGAGACTGGAAAAATAGTTTAGGGCTAGGATATAAAGAGCCTAGACATCATGATTAGGAGTTTAGATTGATCTTGAAGGCATAATTTTCACTTTAACTTGAAGCAACAATGTTAATTTTAATGTCTTGGTATAACCTGAAGCTGGAACAGACTCATGTTTATGGCTCTCAGTAGGGGTGTGCTATCTTCTGAGCTGTGTCCCTCCCAAGTTATATGGTGAAGCCCTAGTTAAGGCAATCACCAATGTGACTGTATCTGTATAAGGAAGTAATTAAGGTTAAATTAGATCATAGGGTGAGTCCTAATCTGATAGAATTAGTGTCCTTGTAAGATTAGACACAGAGAGTTTTTTCTCTCTCGCCACCACCCCTTTCTCTCTTTCTCAGCCCCCAACCCCATCTCTCTCCCTCCCTACCTCTCTCTCTCTCTCTCTCCCCATCACGTGAGGACCCTACAAGAAGGCAGCCATCTGCAAACAAGGAAGAGGGCCCTCATTGGAACCCAACCATGCTGGCACCCTGGTCTCAGACTTCCAACTTTTATAACTATAAGAAAATAAATCCCTGTTGTTTAAGCTTCTCTGTCTCTGATATTTTGTTATGGCAGCCCAAGCAGACTAAGACAGGTACTACCAACATCGGTTGGAACAATCCTATACTATACAGGGCTGTCGTGTACATTGCAGGATAGTTAGTAACTCTGGTCCCCAACGTTGAAATAGTGTTAGTACTACTCTGTCACCGTGGCAACCGAAAAGTTCTTCGACACCACTCCAAATACCCCTTAGTGGGAGATTGTAATGTTTCTGGTAGGAAACCACAAAAGGAAGCAATCAAGAAGACTACTATAATTAAAATAGGATTCATCATACTTCTTCCTGATCTGTTAGCAGTTGTAGGGGAGAGCCCTTTCTTATCAAAAGTAAGACAATGAGATATAACAAAGAACACTCTTAATATTCTTCCCAAGAATCTATGGGGTCTTACTAGTTTGAGGATGGGGTCTCTGATTCTGAGAAAGCAAAAGTGATTCCATGTCTTGTTACCAGAATGAAAAACACATCATTAGAACGGTGAAAAAACTAAGAAAAAACCCCAAGCTCTTTGCCTTGAGATAAATAAAACCAAAACAAAAGAGAATAGTAAGTACACTGCTTAGCACTAATCTCCAAAATAAATGAAGCCTCGAGTCCTTTCTATTAAGTTGCTTTCACTTTAGGAAAAAGTTATCCCCAATTTTTGCAGTACTGAATTTGGCAGATACGTGGTACTTTGAAGATAGAATAATTGTGTGAAGAAATTGCTATTTATCTCACCCTAAAAAGACTAAATTTAATCTTGGTAAACTTGTGAGGTTTTTATCCAAAACTGTAGTGTCTTTTATTTGGAGATCCCAATCTTTCTGAACTCTTTTTAAAGCTCTTCATGTAAAAATACTTTAGAATATTTTAACCACAGCTGAAATTTTATCATGCTCCTTTACAATTAGAATCAATTATTTTCTGCTTTCTATCACCATAGATTTGTATTTCTCTTCTTGGACTTCATATAAATAGAATCAGTCACTATGATTATTTTGTGTCTGGCATTTCTCATTCAACATCTTTTTGAGACTCATCCATATTGATATGTGTATCAGTAGTTCTTTTTTGTTTGGTTGGTATTTTTTTTTTTTTTTTTTGGTGGAGTTCTTTTTTTTTTCCAATGAGTGGACATAACACAATTTATTTATCTATTCTTCCATTGACAGACATGTGGCTGTTTGCAGGTTTTGGCTGTCATGAGTAAAGCTGCTTGGAACACTACTGACAAATCCTTTTGGGGATATAAGGTTTCATTTCTTATCTAGAAGTGAAAGTGTTGAGTCACGGAGTAGATGTATATTTAACTTTATAAGAAACTAAAAAACATTTTTCCAAAGTTTTTATAGAATTTTACACTCCACTGACAATGTAAGAGAGTTCCAGCTACTTGCATCCTTGCCTTCTGTGGTCAGTCTTAAAATTTTAGCCATTGTAAGTGGTTGTAAACAGTATAGCACTTTTAGCTTTAATTTTCATTTCCCTGATAACCGATGATGTTAAACATCTTTACATATACTATTCATAAATCTCTTTTTAAGTCGTTTGTCCATTTTTATTGGACATTTGTCCTTATATTGCTGATTTATAAAGATTGTCTTGTATTTGTGGATACGAGGTATTTTTTTAGGTATTGTATTTTTTCCCAAGTCTGTTACTTGCTTTCTGTATCTTTTGAGTAGTAAGCATTTTTAATTTTTATGAAGTCCAGTGTATCAATGTTTCCCTTTCCTGTGTAGTACTTTTGTGTCCTAAGAAATCTTCAATTACCCCAAAGCCATGAGGAAATTCTCCCATGAGTTATTCTAGAAGTTTTGTAGTTTTGGCTTTTATACTTGGCTCTGTAATCCATCTCAAATGATTCCTTTTGGTATGGAGTTAGTAGGGTCAAGTTTGCCATATACAGAATTCTCTGTGAAACAAGTTGCATACAGAAGGTTTATTGAGGAACATTCACAGGAAAAATACTTGTGAGTGGTGAAGGAAGCAGGATTGGGCAGAGGGAGAAATTAAAGTATGACACATAAGAGGCATCAGGCAACGCTATGAGGAGCTCAGGATTTAGATGATTCTCCAGCATTGTTTCAAGTGATACAAGAGGCCCAGCCCTTTGTACCTCTACATTAGCCAGTTATTGGATTCCAGCTTTTCTAAGGAGAGGCTATAACATTGGTTGATGAGAACAGTTTCTGGAGAAGGGACTCAGCTGTGAGCCATCAGCAGCCAACACTCCAGTGACAGAGAGATGAGTCTGAAGAGGGAATCTGGATTGTGTACCATAACAGCCATTGCAAGGTTATTTTTGTTTTATTTTCAATTTCCTCTCATTATTTGTTAAAAAGACTTTTCTGTCCCCCATTAAATTGACTTGGTGCTTTGGTCAAAAATCAGTTGTATGGGTCAATGTCTCAATTCTATATTCTCTTTTATTGACCTATTTGTCCTTATGGTAATATTAAACTGTCTTGATGATTATAGTTTTATAGTAATTGCTGATATTGGGTAGTTTAAGTCTTCCATACTGTCAAATTTGTTCATTTCCAAAATCATTTTGGCTCTTGCTGATAATTAGCATTTTCAGAAAAAACTTAGGATGAGCTTGACTTTCTTCTTTAAAAATTTTTATTTTTTAAAAATTTTTAGTGTTTTATTTACTTTTGAGACAGAAAGAGACAGAGCATGAGGGAGGAAGGAGCAGAGAGAGAGAGGGAGACACAGAATCCAAAACAGGCTCCAGGCTCTGAGCTTTCAGCACAGAGCCTGACCCAGGGCTTGAGCCCACAAACTGTGAGATCATGACCTGAGCAGAAGTTGGATGCCAAGCCGACTAAGCCACCTAGGAGCCCCTGAAAAGTTTGTTTTAATGTTTATTTATGTTTGAGAGAGACTGAATGCAAGCAGGGGATGGGCAGAGAGAGAGGGAGGGAGACATAAAATCTGAAGCAGGCTCCAGGCTCTGAGCTGTCAGCACAGAACCAGACTTGGGGGTCAGACTCAAAAACTGCAAGATCATGACCTGGGTTGAAGTCAGATGCTTAATCAACTGAGCCACCCAAGCGCCCCAGAATCAGCTTGAATTTCTTTTAAAAAAAAATGCTGAATTTGTGTGAGGAAGTATTGAATCTATAGATAAATTTGTGGAGAATGGATATCTTAACAACATTGAATTTTTCAATAATGAGCACTATAATTAAAGACCTAAATGTGAGATGTGAAACCATAAAAATTCTAGAAGAGAGCACAGGCAGTAATTTCTTTGACATCCACTGTAACAACATTTTTCTAGATCTGTCTGCTGAGGCAAGGGAAATAAAAGCAAAAATGAACTATTGGGACTACATCAAAATAAAAAACTTCTGCACAGCAAAGGAAACAATCAACAAAACCAAAAGGCAACATACTGAATGGAAGAAGATATTTGCAAGTGTCATGTCTGATAAAGAGTTAGAATCCAAAATATACAAAGAATTGATACAACTCAACACCCAAAAACAAACAATCTAATTAAAAATGGGCAAAAGACACGAGCAGACATTTCTCCAAAGAAGATACACAGATGGCCAATGGTCACATGGAAAGATGCTCAGCATCACTCATCATCAGGGAAATTCAAATGAAAACCACAGTGAAATATCACTTCACACCTGTCAGAACGGCTAAAATCAAAAACACAAGAAACAAGTGTTGGTGAGAATGTGGAGAAAAAGGAATTCGTACATTATTGGTGGGAATGCAAACTGGTGCAGCCACTGTGAAAAACAGTATGGAGTTTCTTCAAAAAAAGTTAAAAATAGAATTACCCCATGATACAGCAATCACATTACTGGGTGTCTACCCCAAAACTACAAAAAGACTAATTCAAAGGATACATTTACCCTACACCTATAGCAGCATTATTTACAATAGCCAAATTATGGAAGGAGCCCAAGTGTCCATTGGTAGATGAATGGATAAAGAATTGGTATAGAGTGGGGCGCCCAGGTGGCTTAGTCGGTTAAGCGTCCGACTTTCGCTTAGGTCATGATCTCGCGGTTCGTGGGTTCGAGCCCCGCGTCGGGCTCTGTGCTGACTGCCAGCTCAGAGCCTGGAGCCTGTTTCAGTCTGTGACTCCCTCTCTCTCTGACCCTCCCCTGCTCACGCTGTCTCTCTCTCTCCTAGAAATAAATTTAAAAAAAAACATTAAAAAAAAAAAGCAGTGGTATAGAAATCTTGGCATTTGCAGCAACATGGATGGAGCTAAAAAGTATAATGCTAAGCGAAATAAGTCATTCAGAGAAAGAAAAATACTATATGATTTAAATCATATGTGGAATTTAAGAAACAAAACAAACAGAGGAAAATGAGAGAAAATAATAGAAAAAAATAAACCCCAAGAAACAGACTCTTCACTATATGGAACAAAGTGATGGTTATCGGGAGGTAGTGAAAAATGGATGAAGTCGGTGTTGGGGATTAAAGAGTACACTTATCATGATGAGCGCTGAGTAATGTGTAGAATTGCTGACTCACTATATTGTACACCTGAAACTACTGTAGCACTGTATGTTAACTATACTGGAATTAAAATAAAAAACTTAATAAAAAAATAATGAATACCATATGTTTCTCCCCCTTTATTTGCATTTTCCTTAATTTCTCTCAGCAATCTTTTGTAATTTACAATGTATAGGTCCTGTATGTCTTTCATTAGCTTCATTTTCAGGTACTTGACTTTTTAGATGTTATTATATATAGCATTTTAAGCTTAACTTCTTTTTCCAATTGTTTATGGCTAGTAGGTAGAAATGTGATGGATTTGCACATTGTGTGCCATACTAACTTTAGTTCTAGTTGTTTTTGGCAAATTTTCAGAGTGTTGTAAATGTAAATCATGCCTGCAAAAATTGACAGGTTTACTTTTTCATCTCTAATCTTTATGCTTTTTATTTCTTTTGTTTTCTAATTGCTCTGGACTAGACTTCAATACAGTGTTGAATGGAAGTGATATCCTTTTACATACTTGCCTTGCTCTGGATCATAGAAAAAAAGGTGTTTGTGGTTTCATGATATACAATATTACCTATAGGTTTTCCATATATAATCTTTGAAAAATTATCACACTGAAAAAATTCACTTCTATTCCTCGTTTGTTGAGAATTTCCATTATGAATAGGCAATGAATTTTGTCAAATGCTTTTTTCCATTTATTGAGATAATTAAGTTTTTGGTCTTTTTTTCTGTTGGTGTCGATCATTGATTTTTCAAATAATAAACTAACTTTATTTTCCTGGAATAAAATCCACTCGGCATGCTTTTTATGCATTGCTGGATTGATTCTGCTAATATTTTCTTAAGTTTATTCAAATCTATATTCATCTGGGATATTGGCCTGTAACTTTAAAAAATATTCTTTTGTCAAATATTATTGTTGGGATTATGTTAGCATCATAAAAACAATAAGTGTTCACTTCTATTTTCTGAAGGAATTTCCTTCTTAAAATCTTTGGTAGAATAAACTGATAAAGCCTGGAATTTCTTTGTGGGAATGTTTTGATTATAACTTCTATTTATTAGATACAGAGTTATTTAACATTGTATGTCTTTTTGCAAATTTTTGTAAGTTGTGTTTTTCAAGGAATTTGTCCAAGTTGATAGCTGGTGTTGGGAGATAATAGTCCGTGGATTTGTCAAATTTTGCATGTTTTGTGAGCTGAATGAAACACAGACAGCTTTTGTCTCAGACTGTCTTTTGAAGATATTATATGGCAAGTAGCCTTGGAAGATAGAAGTCGTGTCTCTTTCTAAAGTAGAGGCAGGTTTGTTTGTAGTCCAGTATAATAAAGATGTCTTCCTCTGGGGCAAATGTCAAACAGGTTTGCTTGCTGTTCCTTTTCAAAGATTGGAGTTTCTCAACCTTGGGATTCTTTAGTTATGACATAAACCAGCTGACACGCAGCATCCACCTGACCTACTGTGTCACCTGATAGAACTTAGGGACCAACGGAGAACCTGCTCAAACATGAAGCTCATATACTTGCTGTGAGGAAGGTCATCATTTGTCTCTGACCTAGGAATCTTGTGTCTTCTGCCAGCATACACAAAACTGACAGGCTAACTGATTAGCTTACAAACACAGTGATATCTTCACAGCTCTTGAATTTAAGGCCCTTGCATTTCTTAACTATTGGCATAAATTGCCATAACATCCCTTATTATCATTTGAATGCAGTTTAGTAAAAAAATTTTGCCTCTTTCATTCACTTTACTGTGTGTGTGTGGTGCGCACGCGCGTGTGTGTTTTCATTAATCTTGCTGGGGGTTTATCAATGTTACTAATTTTTTAATGACAACTTTGACTTCATTGATTTTCTCAATTTTGTCTTTTTATATCATTAATTTCTGCTGTCATATATATTATTTCCTTTATTATGCTTACTTTGGGTTTAATTTTCTCTTATTTTGCTAGTTTCCTAAGAGGAAACTTAGATGATCAATTTTTTTTATATTATTTAATTTTCTAAAATAAGTATTTAATATAATAAATCACCTTCCAAGATTAATGTACCTTGCAAATTTTAAGGTGTGGTTTTTTTGTTACCATTTATTTTTAAATATTTTCTAATTTCCTTTGTGATTTCTTCTTTGACCCATGGGTTATTTAGATGCATATAAAGTGTATATAAATTTCCAAATATGTAAAGATTTTCTAGATGTCTTATTATTATCAATCTCCAATTTAATATTATAGAGGTCAGAGAGCATAGTCCGTATGTCTACCTTGGTGAATGCTCCACGTGCATTTGAAAAGATTATATCTTTTCAGTATTGCAGCCGATTGGGTATTATTCTAAAATATCAATTAGTTTTGGGACTGACAGCAGTTTTCACACTTTCTATATCACTACTGATTTGGTCTATTTGTTTTATCAATTACTGACAGAGGGATGTAAAAATTTCTTATTTCTACCTTTTTGAAAAAAGGTATATTTACATATTACCCCCCTTTCATTCTCTTGGATTTTTGTCCATGTGTTTTGAAATATTTAGAGGATTATTATGCTTTCTTGATGACTCAACCTTTTTAAATCATCAATTAATGTCCCTCTTAAACCCTGGTAATACCCTTGATCTTGAAATTGACATTGTCTGATGTTATAGTCACACAACCCATCTTATACTTGGTATTTACATGTTTTATCTAGTACACTTTTACTTTTCACCTATCTATGTGTTTATATTTAAAGTGGATTTCTTGCGTGGTGGCTGACTGGTTCCGTTGGCAAAGCATGCAACTGTTGATCTCTGGGCTGTGAGTCTGACCCCCATGTTGGGTGCAGAGATTACTTAAGGAAAATTTTTTTTAAACTTATTAAAGTGAGTTTCTTGCAAACGACATAGAGTTGTGTCTTGTATTTTTAATCCAGTCTGACAATCTTTGTTTTTTAGTGGGAATGTTTAGTTAAATTTAAAATTAATGTAATTATTGGTATGGTTGGGTCTGAGTCTACCATATTGCTATATGTTTCTGATAGTTCCATCTACTCTTTGTTTCTCTGTTCATTTTTGATGACTTCTATCAGGTGAATTGAATGTGGTTTTTTTACTTATTGTATCTCCTCCATTGACTTTGTAGCTGTACTTACTTTTTTCAGTGTTTGCCCTAGATATTACAACATGCTTCTTTAACTTAACATAGTTTATCTTCAAACAATATTTTTTATTAAAATTTGTTTATTTTTGAAAGAGAGAAAGAGAGACAGAGTGTGAGCAAGGGAGGCACAGAGAGAGAGGGAACACAGAATCTGAGCAGGCTCCAGGCTCTGAGCTGTCAGCACCTGATCCTCATTTTTTCTAACAGACACCCAGAGGTGATTTCTCTTAATTGTCTTGCCATGCTCCCAGCCTTCTGAATACTAACCCCATAAACTTAGTGAAGGACTGTGTGAAAGAGTTGTTGAATGCATACTTGCTCTGTGACTGGGGAACTTTGGAGTTCAAACCCACTATTCCAGGGTACAGCTTTGTACTATGTGGCTTTGTGCTATGTATTTATAAGAAATACATTTGGTCCTTCTCCACAAAATAAGTTCCTAGTTTATAGCTCCCACAACCCTTAGGATTTCCAGAGATAAGAGCAATGCGAGCATCTTTCGTTACATTTGGCCTCTTACCCTCAGTTCCAGAAATTGTTTCAGGACCAAAAAGGTGAAATGGGTGTCTTGTTATTCATAACAGGCCCCTTTCCACCACAACGGGTTTATGTTAATGAGGTGACTTTTGGAAAGCTCCTAAAGGTGGGGGCGGGGTGCCGGGGGCATCAACCATGAATAGAAGGTTGAGACTTTCAGCTCCACCCTCTGATTTCTGAGGAGAGTAGAGAGGCTGGAGTTTAAGACCATCACCAATAGCCATGGACTTTATCAACCATGTCTGTGTAATGAAGCCTTCACAAAGACCCAAAAGGACAGTGTTCCGAGAACTTCTGGACTGGTGAACACATGAAGATGTGGAAAGGAGGCACATCTGAGAGAAGGCAGGTATGGTCTATGCCCTTCCCCCACACCTTGCCCTAGACATCGCTTCCACCTGGCTGTTCCTGAGTTATATCCTTTTCTAGCCTTACGGCAGTCTAGTAAGTAACTCCTCTGAGTTCCAGGAGCAACTCTAGCAAATTGATTGAACCCAAGGAGGGGGTTACTGAGACTGCTAACGGTCTTACAGAGTGGGAGCTAGACTTGAGCAGTGGAAGGAACACCCCAAGGCAGAGTCCCAAGTCCTTGAAGGGGAACAATAGAGACCGGAGCTGAAGGCAGGGATAACTAGGTTACACATTAAAAGCCTGGGGTCACCACCCCCCAACAGTGGGCCTTCCAAAACCTTGGGGCTGACAGATCAAGAGGCACGGGTGTGGAGCATGCACTCTCCTCTTCCACCTCTGCCCGAGGATAACTTCCAGACTCATTATAGTACATTGGCATTGCAGGTATTACCCCCCACCCCACCACCATGGAGAAAGGCTGCCAGGGCCCTCCAGGTACGTAGGGTCAAAGACTCCCCTTCCCAACCTGTGGGAGGAGTTCCGCAAAAGATTAGAAGCAGACTCAGTCGGAGACCACCCCACGGCATGTCACATCTCCTCCCCAGCCCAGAGAGAGACAACAAATCTCTAATCCCAAAACAACCCAGTGCTCGTATCACCTCAGAACCTACCCCTCTCCCACCTTGACAGTGTCCTTTTCCTTTAATAAACTGCTTTGTGCCTGCTACTTTCCTTCTGGCTGTATTTATTCTGAGCAAGGATCCTCACATAAATCTTCTCGTGGGAATCCAAAGACAGAGAACTCCGTTCACACAGCTCAGACTGTCCCATGGGTAACAAGATCTCCAATCTATAGCCTATGGGTCAGAAGCACAGGCGGTCACCTGGGCCTGCAACTAGTATCTGAAGTGGCAGGGGAGGCAGTCTCGTAAGACTGAGCCTTTAATCTGTGGAATCTGATTCTATCTCCAGGTGGAAAGTATTGGAATTGAGTTGAATTGTAGGGCACCCAGACAGTGTGTAGAGAAGCATCGGATGAATGGGGAGGAACCCCACACACATTGGACATTGGTCTCACAACACCCCTTGTAGGCCATTAAAACCTCATTTAGATTTTGCTTGTTTTTTTCCTTACCCTTATCAGGGGATGAATATGGCCATGGGTCTCTTTTCCACTACGAAGGACCGGTCACTTTCTGGAACGTAGTTCATTTAGATTTCTTTGTGTCCTTATCTCTCTGACAGATGAAGAAAAAAACGCCCACAGCAATGATTTAGTAACTTCTCTGGAGTGTTCTTGTTGCTAGGATAAAAGCAACAGTTTCTCATGACTTTTTACATTCTTACAGGAAATGGCAGTCACCCGATGTCACTTTAGATTTATTTGTGGAACTCAGTCCCTCAGTAAAAATTGTTATAAGCCTTATGACTTCTGTGATCACTTTCAGTTAATAAAAATAGTCAGCAATTCAGACGTTTAGTCCACTATAATGATAAATACTTAAAATTTCATGTAAGTCCCCTTTTCTCGGGTTCAGCTTCCTGCAGGCTGGACATGAGCAATGGGAGAGGGGACATCATTGGCTTTTTTCTTCTCCACTCCGTGCTTTTGCCTTTTCTCCTGTCTTTCGAATCTCCCTTCAGACCCCTGCAAGGTGGAAACTTTGGGGAGAGCGAAGAGTGAGGAAACGGAAATGCCTCACTTGACCAACACCAATTTCTGGCTGTGATGGATTTTTTTTTTTTAACTCAGCTCTTCCTTGAGATCTTTCATGGATTCTTGGAGACCTGCGCCTCTCTCCTTCATTATCAGGGAATCTGACTCTCTCATCTGACTTCCCCGCCATTAAGGTAGATCCATCTTTATTGCAACAGGTCCTTTTTTAAAAAATTTTATATTTTTACATTTATTTATTTTTGAGGGACAGAGAGAGACAGAACATAAGTGGGGGAGGGGAAGAGAAAGAATGAGACACAGAATCGGAAGCAGGCTCCAGGCTCTGAGCTGTCAGCACAGAGCCTGACACGGGGCTCAGTCTCACGAGCAGTGAGATCACCACCTGAGCCAAAGTCGGACCAACCGACTAAGCCTCCCAGGTGTTCCTGCAACAAGTGTTTTATGTTTTCCTCAGTTCTTAGCACTCTGGCTTCAGTTCAACTGTGAATTTTTCTTCCAGGCATTTCTGTTTAACAGAACCTGAGACATCCCACACTGTCCTTGCTCGGGGTCCTCATCCAGTCCTGAAGAAACACACATTCTTTGCCCAACTTTAGGAGTACAAGCTCCCCTTTACCATCTCTTTGTTTATCTTCTAAGCAGCTAGCCTCACAATCCTTACCCTTAGGTTTTCTAAACGTGTGGCCTTGTATTAACTCTCGGGGCAGCCATCTTGAAGCATCTTTCTTTGTCACGAAATGGAGAGTAAGGATCCCCAGTGTTCCCCTATGGGGAACCAGGATTCACAACCCAAGACTGCGGTCTCCGAAATACTTGCTCATCCCCAGATCTCAACCTCTTTGTATCCTTTCTGTGGGTCAGAAGCTTAAGAGTCACTAAACTGTTTTTTTACCTCTTTCAGAAATCATATGATTTTTACCTCGTTTTGGGATTGTTTAAAACTAGACAACAGGTCCGAAATTGAGTGGCTTATGCTAAGCCTTATGTCATCAAAGCAAAACTTTACTTAATTACAGTTTTAGCTCTGTCACAAATGGAATCTTAAACCAGGCAGTCGGAAACTGCGAGGTCTAGAGTAGTCAGGTAATCTGCCCAGTAGAGCCTGGCTATCCCCTAAAGGAAAGGAACCTTGTGATAACCAGTCTATTTTTGTCTAGTATAACTTCCTTATTCCTGTGTCCTTCTGCCTATGAAAGTTATCCATTTTGTACAGCTTTTTGGAGCTTCTTTCTATCTGCTAGATTAGAGGCTACATGATTCATGAATCATTAAGTAAAGCCAATAAGATCGTTAAAATTTATTCCATTGGATTTTGTTTTTTAAGAAAATGTAACATCTTGGTGCCTCAGTGGAAACTTGCATTTAAAAAAAATTCTGTTCTACCTGAAGTCATGAACAATTGAAAATGACCCACAGTCCAGCAATATGGGATAGCTAAATAAAATTGGGGCACAACTATTCCAGGTCATAGTCTATAGTACCCCACCTCCCCCAAAATGATGAGGACACTCTTTATTTGTTGATTTGAAATGATCTCTATAATGTTAAGCAAAAAAAAAAAAAAAAAAAGGAACAGTGTGTAGATACAGGATGCAATTGCTATTTTTAAAAAAGTGGAAATAGATCTCTTTTTGCTTGTGTTTAATAAAATATCTCTGATGGGATTCACAGGAAACTGGTTGCCTCTAGGGAGGGATATTTGGTAGCCAGGGATAGCTTTTTGTACTTTTTGAATTTAAACCAACGGAATATATAATTATGTTTAAAAAGAAGATAATATTAAATTGAAAAAAATGCATGCACAGTGAGAAAGTAAAGACTACAACTGATTCTTTTCAGAGCTTGGCCGTGAAGGAAAGAAAAGAGTAGGAGCCAGGACTGGGTGCAGGGTTGAGGACTGAGGTTTTGTTTTCTTGTAGCAGAGTCATGGCTATTCCAGGATTTGTATAAAATGATGGTGGGGTTTGGGAAATACTACTCTAAATTACGGCTCCTTGGCATATTGAGTATTTTAAGCTAAAGGGGTTTGAGAAAATGGCAGAAGCAGGAAGGTCACTCTGACTTTCCCCCCACCAGTCTCCCCTGCAAGAGATCATAAGACCCTCATGAGAGAGGTGCCCTCTCTCTACCTGGAGGGAAGAAACATCCTTATCTGCAAAAACAAAGAGATACTGAGAAGAATCCTAACAGACAAGTCTTGCTCATTTTCTCCAGTTTATTACGCTTCCTTCAAACTCTCTGACCTATCACATTTCTACACGACAGCCTACTCTTCACCCTCAGCATAAAAATACTCAAGTCCAACTGTTTCTTTAGGTCCTCCTTACCTTGTGAAGCTCTCAGGTCACGTAAAACTTGTATTTAAAAAACGTGTATGCTGGGGCGCCTGGGTGGCTTAGTCGGTTAAGCGTCCGACTTTCGCTTAGGTCATGATCTCGCGGTTTGTGGGTTCGAGCCCCGCGTCGGGCTCTGTGCTGACTGCCAGCTCGGAGCCTGGAGCCTGTTTGAGTCTGTGACTCCCTCTCTCTCTGACTCTCCCCTGCTCACGCTGTCTCTCTCTCTCTCTCTCTCTCTCCTAGAAATAAATAAAAATATAAAAAAAATAAAAATAAAATAAAAAACGTGTATGCTTTTCCTTTGTTAACCTGTCTTTGTGTCCGTTTAATATTCAGATCCAGCCAGGGACCTTACGAGGGTCAAGGAAACCTTCTTCATTCCCAATAGCTATTATATTGCGTTGTGATATCCTTCTCCCACCCAGGTATTTATTGACACCCAGTGATTTACAGGAGGCTTGAGATCGTCCTGGGAAACTTGAGTCACATCCACAATGGGGATTCAGGAGATACCAACACGTCTCCCGGATGGAGGTGGAGAAGCAGACACTGGAATATTTAACAGGATTGCCGAGGAGAGGTCTCTAAGGAGTCACGTTCTGAGTTTCCATTCACATAGCAAATAGCGTGTAAGGGGCCCTCTGGACTTGTACAAGGCATCAGGTCTGGCAGGGACACGCTTGCCATCTTGCTTCTTAAAAGAAATGAGGGCAGACACGTGGGATCCATTCCCTTCTCTTCGGTGTGCAGTACCGCGCATGGTACCGATGCTGGTGTCCACGCCGAGAACGCTGGCGGGCGGAGCCATCAGCAGGACCCTGCACCCCGGCATGGAGCCCCAGCTCAGCGGCCGTGAGGCCGGCGGTCAGGCACACTGCAGATTCAGCCGGAATCTTCAGCTGCTGAGCTGGGGACAAGAGTGACAATAGCTTCCCAGCAGTGGATGACAGAACCCCGGCATGGGCTGGATGTGCGCTGGGAGAGGTCAGTGTCTAGCAAGGCAGCAGCAACGAACACAGTATTTTCATGAATGTATTTTAGACCCCCCTTCCTTCTGGCGATCTCACGTAGGCTGGAGGCAGAGGCAGGTGGAGGTTGGGGTTAGAATACTTGGCAAGGTGCAGGAAAACATTTGTAAACTATTTTTTTAACCTGGTACAATTCGGGTTTAATCTGAAAGCTCATGAAACCTGAGAGCATTTGAGTTGCATTGTATTTTTACTTTTTAAATTTATTTCTGAGAGAGAGAGAAAGAGAAGAGAGAGAGAGAGAGTGTGTGTGTGTGTGTGTGTGTGTGTGTGTGTGTGTGAGAGCAGGGGAGGGTCAGAGAGAGAGGGAGACACAGAATCTGAAACAGGCTCCAGGCCCTAAGCTGACTGTCAGCTCAGAACCCGATGCGGGCCCGAACCCACCAACCCTGAGATCATGACCTGAGCCGAAGCCGGACGTGTAACTGACTGAGCCACCCAGGCGCCCCTCTTTTTATTTTTTTATAATTTACTTTTTATGTTGTAGAGACTTGTATTTATTAGCCATGTTTGAGTAATTAAGAGAAAGAGATTGAACATGAAGGAATATATGTGAAGGAGTAAAATGGACCACTTTGTCAAGGTCCTGGTCCCAGAATTGGCAATAATGATGGAGAAATAGGATTTTTTAAAAAGGGCACCTTTCCTATGAAGGCAGGAGGTCAAGAGTTGCAGTAGAAATGGATTAATACATGGACTGGACTTCCTCAGTGTAGTCAGGGGCTCTCTCATCTGCTGACAGATGAGGAAGACAGAATGGATTGGAGGCCTTTAGGAGAGCTATGAAGGCTTAGCGACTCCTTTTGGGAATTTGTACTTGACTAGACAATAATAAAATAATTGCTGAGTGGTGCCAAGGGCCTCACTGGAGTTGAAGACCATGACTTTGAAGTGACATAGCCTTCCTCGGCCCCTAAGTCTCTAGGTTGGATGCCTTCCTGTGGGTTTCCCTGGTACTCTGTTTTTCCATATGATAATACTTACCACACTATGGTGTAGTTGTAGAACTTCCCTGCTCTGAGAAGGATAATCTCTCTCTTATCTCTGTTGTATTCTTTTCTGAGTCTAGTATACTTTTCTCTGTTGTTTTTAGTGCATAGCAGGTATTCAACAAAACTGGCTGAATAAGCATCAGCAATATGGCAGGTGTGAAATTTCTCCATTCACTATAAAATGCTGGTGTAGAGAAGCAAAAGAGGCAGATGGGGTAAAAAGGTCCAGAATGATTAGAAGATTTTCAGGTGGGAGGAGCTGGGGGTGAAGATGCTAAGGGTGCTGGCAAGAGCCCTGTGGACTCATGTTCCATGAGGACTGGGTTGAACAAGATTTGGGAGATGGAGCATGCCAAGGTGAAGGGAAGGTCTGGGGAGAGGCCTTGGGAGTGGAGTGTTTATGGGAATCATTAGAGCTGGAACAGGGCTGGGATATGACCTTGGCAGGTCCAGATGTGCTCCTGGCCTTGACATTCTACTTCTCAGTACATTCCTCACAACCTAGTGGGAACCTCCCACCACCAAGAATAAGGAGGAGAAAAAAGTTTAAACAACAAATAGATCCTACTTGAAAAACAGATTTGTGAGTGGGAGAAGAAAACAGACTTTAGAACTAGATTTTTAAATGCCAGTCTTGACATTTCAATTCTTACAGAGAATATTTCTTTCACGTAGTTGACATGAGATTGGCAAAATCATGTCATTAAACTTTGCAACTCTCATAGCCTTGGTCAGCATGATTATACTGGGTTTGAAAGCACAGACCATGCCCAGTCTTCCTTGTAGGCCCTGGGCCCAGCACAGGGGAGTATTGTCCAGTAAGCTGGAATTGACCTAAAACCTGTCCCCATGTCTTGCATTCACTTACTGTACTAATAATTAGAAATTATTTCCACTGACGTCCCGATCAGTTAAATTTACATGCCTGTCTTTTTGAGCTACCCAAGAGTTTCCTTTTCTAGCTTGCAGATACTCTGTCTCAGTAACACCAGGCAGGGCAACAAAACAAGCTTGTACTTGTACTTCAGAACTTTATGAGTGAGGAGCACGCACAGGCTCAGGAAGACTGCATTAAGAATGAATGTCTGCGGGGCTATGACATTTTACATCACTCTAGCACATGGGTCCTGGACATCTACTCTGTGGAAAACACTGAACAAAAGGAAAATATGCACTCTTCCTGCTCTCAAGAAGTTTACAGTCAGTTGGAGAATGCTGTGAATGACAGAAATAACTACCAGAGAAACAGAATTGTGGAGGGGCCAGAGGGAAGACAAAAGATCATGGAAATTAACAGAGAGAAAGAAACTGCACCCTGTGGTGCATAAAGGGCCTTCATTAATTACACTATTATAAACAAACAACTTTTATAAGTTTCATATTACTAATATATTTTATATTGATGAATAGTAAATTTGTAATAAAATTATGGTATTAAATTATAAAAAGAAAAGTTACTTGGTGGGATGCCATAGCAATTCCAGAGACTATAACTAGTACATTATATGAAATTAATACTTGAGGATCAAGAAACAATACAGCAGCTGAGAAAGGAGTTATTAAATGGTAAAGGATGTCACCATTGAATATTAATGTGGAAGAAAATAATTTAAATCCATGCCTCATCCCTAAAATTTCATTAAGTTTCAAATGAATTAGTGGGTTAAATTGTATTACAATCAGAAGGAAATAAGAGTCTATTTCTCCCACCTATGAAGAAGAGATATGTGCCTATTAGGTTATACATTTTATATCATTTAATAGAATAAATCTAGGAAATATGACACATTTCTCTTGGAGTGAGAAAATTATAAGATCACCATATAATATAAACTTACTATTAAAAACAAAATTACATATGTGTGTTATATGTGTATATGTACAGTCAGAACCCATAATGTAGTGGTTTAAAATGATAACCATTTATATAGCGCCTGAGTCCGTGGGTTGGTAATTTGAACTGACTGCCTCTCTGCTGGTCTATACTGGCTTACTCAGGCATCTGGGGTCAGTTAGGTGGTTTGGCCTCTAAGGCCAGCTGTTGGCTGATGCAGTGGGACACCTGATCCCATCATTTGAAAGTCTTGTTGAGGTTTGTTCATGTGTGGCAGATGGGTTCCAAGTGCAGCTGGGGTCAAACCCCAGTGCACAAGTGCTTTACATGTCTCTGCTTGCATCACACTGGCTACTGTTCCATGAGCCAAAAGAATCATGTGATCAGTCCCAGAGCCATGTGGGAGGGCACTGCCAAAGTATGTAGAATCAGGGAAGAGGCAGATGGGTGGCCATTATTGTAATCTACCCCACATCGGTAATTGGCAAAGGAGACAGGCAGCTTTCACATGGAATAGATCATCACATGGAAATTTGATCTTGGTACTGGTGATTAAAGAAATGCACATTAACATTGGCTTTTAGTCTTTATTTTGTAGAGGAAGAAACTGAGACCAACAGCTTTGCTATGACAGTATAGAAGATGACCTCCCAGCCCGATGACCAAACTAGGTCTTTGATGCCAAGTCTAGCAGTAGAGGGAAAATCTGGGTTCAAACTCAGCTCCACCATTTCTTGGTGGCATAACTTGTATAATATCTCTAAGCCTCAGTTTCATCTTTATACAATTGGAAAAATAATACCTGCCACATAGATTATGAGGGTCAAATGAGATCATGTGAAAATATGCTGTGAAGGGCCTGGTACCTGCTCAATTCATGCCTCCTTCTTCCGTTTTCTATGATGCAATCTTATAAAACCAGCAACAAAGGGAAACAAAACAAGAAAAGCTCAAGCAAAACACACCAGCAAATAAATCGATAAAGCTATCGGGACCAAGAAGAACTGTTACATTTGTATGTAACTGGTGACTGTTTATATAGTTATTAATTTCAAGAATTATTGGATATGTTTCTGGGCCTGGCCCCATGCTAAACAACGGAAATATATCCGTGCCCTCATAGGTAGTCTAATGGCAGAGACAGACAATAACCGAATCATCACATCAGTAAGTATGAAATTGTGACCTTAATTAGTAGTATAAAGGACTCCTGATTAGTGCTAATAAAAGAGCATATAAGAGGAAAAGGTAACCCAATTAGTGGGAGGGGGCCAGGAAAGACTTCCTTGAGAAATGAATGGGATATGGTATAAAGGGGGCAGTGATGGTTGTTATCTAAACCAGGGTAGGGTTATCGGAAAGGGTCAAACCACACTGTCCTAGGAAATGACAAGTAAATGGTCTTAACCCCCAAAGCAATGTGAAGTCAGGAAAAGACAAACAAATTTGGGATTTGAAAAGCTATTTTTGGAATCAGAGTAGAGAACAGATTGGAGGAGAGAAAGAGTAGCTTCAAGCAGATGAATTAGGAGACTATTGCAGGGGTCCTGTAATTTATAATGTAGATCAATTTCCCACAGAGTAATTGTAGACCTATTCATTCTACTAGGATAAGTCCTGAGGAAATACAGCCCAGATACTTGTATGTTCATCAGAAGTGATCAGTGACTAACATTAGACTAAAAACATACATTTCAGAATGAATAAATTGAATAAATGGGTTTTGGACAGCCAAGTCAGTGTTAAAATCCATATGTATTTTTAATAGTCATAATTGTTTTGTCATTATCAATTTTAAAAGTCACCTTTCTTTCCCAGCTGGGCCAGCTTGATGTTAACAACTTTCCAAGCAAGGTTGGAGGTTGGAAGTTTGACCTCCTTATTAGTAAAATTTGCACAGACATCTCAAAAATCTTGGTCACTCCAGATAAAGTTTGGATTTTGGCTTTACCTTGGCTGCATTTATTTGAAGATACCAATAGCTGAATTAATCTCACACAAATTCCTACATAAGTGAAGCTTTTTACCTGATTTTCAAATACCCTTTCTAACTGCCCCCAAACTGAGTAGACCATAACAAGGCAGAGTGTTGTCATGAAAAATTGTGAAAAACTTGGTAATGGACCACAAAGATTATGGGGCATCTACAATGGTAAAACTAGACACTGTCTAGGCACTGTTTATGGCTCTCTGGTTTTCATTGTTTTTGATATATTTTATAAGTTTGTACATTGTGAAAAATATATAATAATCCAAATGATTCCTGTCCATAGAAATACCATCGAGGGGCGCCTGGGTGGCTCAGTCAGTTAAGTGTCTGACTTCAGCTCAGGTCATGGTCTTGTGGTCTGTGAGTTTGCGTCCTGTGTCAGACTCTGTGCTGACAGCTCAGAGCCTCCAGCCTGCTTCAGATTCTGTGCCTCCCTCTCTCTCTGTCCCTCCCCCACTCATGTTCTGTATTTCTCAGAAATGAATAAACTTTAAAAAATATTTTTTTAAAGAAATACCATTGAAAAGTGTTCAGTGGAAAGAAATGACTAATTTTGCATCGTTTTGTACATTTGATTTAGCATTTTTTGTTACCTATATATCTGTGTTTCTTTGGCTTCTCCTTTGAACTGGTTCTAACTTCCTATTTGCTCTTTCGTTAATTAATGCAGTAAATAGAATTTGTTTTTAAAATGTTTATTTACTAATTTTGGGGGCGGGGGAGGGGCCGAGTGAGGGAGATAGAGAATCCCAAGCAGGCTCCCTGCTGTCAGTGCAGATTCCTTATGTGGGGCTGGAAACTCAGTAACAGTGAGATCATGAACTGAGCCAAGATCAAGAGTTGTATGCTTAACCAACTGAGCCATCCACAGGCTCTAATAAATAGAACTTTTGACCTGCGTTCATTTTATATGAAAGTCTTGGTTTTACGTTTAAAAAAATGTATCCTTTTTCAGTGTCTAGTTTGGGTGCCCTTAGCATTGAGCTGGAGGCCTGGGAAACCCAGGATTTGACACACGTGAAACAGTTACAAACTACACTTAACAGAGGTGGGCAAGTGAGTAGATTTTACAATAGAGACTTAAGGTTGCCATTGGATTTGAGAAAAGAAGGAAGTTAGGACTGGAGTAACCAAAAGAGATTTCAGAGAAAAGGTATGATTTCAGGGCTGATAACTTCAGAAAGCCCAGAAGAGGTGGAAGAGAGATCTTGCTGTAAATACGAAATGGAGGAAATCAGCCTGGCCTGTTCAGAGAGATTTGCTCTTTGACAAGGACCAGATAGAAAAAAATAATAATCCAGGATAAATTTTATTCAGCATCTACAATGTACAAGGCAATGGGTGCCAGAGTCTCAAACCTGACTGCCCATTCAAATTACCTATGGGAATGTAGAAATGCTGCTGCCCTGGGCCCACTTGTCAGAAATTCTAATGTAATCACCCTGGAAAGGGAGGTGCCCAGGACAACTCTCCAGATGATTCTAAAAGGTAACAAAGTCAGCAAATTACAGTGCTAGGCAATTTACAAGTGCTCTTTGATCTTCCATTTCATTTTAACCCTCCTGGTAACCCCCTAAGGAGGGTATTTTCATCCTTGTTTATATTATAGAGGAGGAAACAAAGGCTCAGAGAGACTTGGTGACTTGCCTCAGCAGGGAAGTGGGGAAGGGGGATGGGGGGGTGGAGATTGGGGCCTGCAGCTAAGAGAATGAGGGAAATCCTGGTTAGTATTGGGTGGTTTTGTGAAGATTGCTTCAGGTGGAGAGAAAAGCAAGCACAGTGGTGACATAATATTCCTCTAGAGTATTAAGGAAATGCTGATAGAAGAAATAAGACCCACAATAAACAAACGAATACAAAAGTAACAAAATATGACTCATTTGGGGCTTCTTAAAAAAATGCTTTTTAAAAAAATGTTTATTTATTTTCCAGAGAGAGACAGAGTCCGAGGGGGATGGGCAGTATGCAGAATGCAAAACAGACTCCGGGTTCTGAGCTGTCAGCACAGAGCCTGTCTTGGGGCTTGAAGTCACGAACCTCAAGATGATGGCGTGAACAGAATGCCTAACCAACTGAGCCACATAGGCACCCTTCTGGGAGCCTTATTAAAGTGGAGAGTCTGGGATGGAGATATGTCCTTTCTGATCTTGCTTGGGTCATGCTAATGATGCTGGTTCCCAGCTCACACTCTGACTTGTAACTTTTGGTTTTAGATAGCAGGATCAATGCAGATCCCTGGGTCTCAGTTTCCTTTTCTGTAATTGGGGTCAGTAATTGATCCTACTACATGAAGGTTGTTTATGCACTAAACCCTAGTGTCTGGGAATATAGCAATCACTTAAAAATTTTCCTTATAACTTTATAATTTGCTTGGCTTTTCAAAGACTTCTCATCAGAGCAACACGGCATCCTTCTGGGGGGTTAAGGAAATGCTGCTAGAAGCAATCAGGACACAGGACAGTAAGGGTAAAAGATATGCATGCTTTGCTGACATTATTTCCATATATGGAAATAACAGGTATGAGTCTTGTGAAATTTGGTGGTCTCAGAGTACAAGTGTGGAACTGAACTTTCCAAAATGTATTTATTTGGGTTTATGAACCCCCATAATAATTCTAGTAGCTACTTTTCTGTATAAAACGAATCTCGATATATGAAATAAAGGAGGAGTCTTACTCTTATATTTTTATTTTAGATATATAGGAAATACATGGGAATAGGAATATAGGAATTAAATTAGGGCTATTTTCATATTAATATGTTCTTAAGTCATAAACAGAAAGCTAGGACTATATAGGTTATATCCAGCTGATTTTAGTACCTAATATACAGCTCATTTTCGGCAGATGCTCACTTTCAAAAATCTGTTTTTCTAATGGATGTAAAGCTGAGAAAACCCTCCATCCTCTGCCCCACCTTGAGGAAATTTCTCTAGAGAAGTTTGTATTATTAAGAAATTTCATGATAAAGGAGAAAACTGTTCTACATTTTACTGTTTGGGAGTTTAATTTTTCTCTTCTATAGAGTGCGGTTATCATACAGGAATAATCTTGTGCAGAACTATAATCTGGTTACAGATCCTTGTTATTAGTGTCAATGATAATTACACCATATATTTTTGACAGATTTTACAGTCTTCACAGGGTTTTCACATAGATTATTTCATTTCATATGCTCCACAACTCTGAGTGGGAGGGAATACAGTTACAATTGTTTATGAAGGAAGACAGGTGAGGTTTGGCCCAATTCACTGGCTAATAAATGGGGGAACAAAAATTGAAGCCCAAACCTTCTGACTTTTAACCCAGTGCTCAGTACATGGTCTATCTAGTATTGCACTGAGATTCTGACAATGGATGTAATAATCTCTAATACTCTGTAATGATTTTACTAAATATAGTCACCAGAAATGAAAGGTTAGGGCGATGAACCTAGGGGAAACCCCAAAGAAAAGATAGCCTGTTCTAATTGTGTTGCCTTTCTTTTACACATACATGTACATACATACATACATACATACATACATATATGTGTGTGTATATATTTACATATATATTTACAGCTTGACTGAGATATAATTGACATATAACATTGTGTAAGTTTAAGGTGTACGACTTATTTTTTTTTTTTAAGATTTTTATTTATTTCTAGGAGAGAGAGAGAAAGACAGCATGAGCAGGGGTAGGTCAGAGAGAGAGGGAGTCACAGACTGAAACAGGCTCCAGGCTCTGAGCTGGCAGTCAGCACAGAGCCCGACGCGGGGCTCGAACCCACGAACCGCGAGATCATGACCCAAGTGAAAGTTGGACGCTTAACCGACTAAGCCACCCAGGCGCCCCATAAGATGTACGACATATTGACTTGATATACTTCTATATTGTAAACTGATTACCACCATAGAATAGGGTAACACCTTCATCATGTCACATAATTACTATTTCTTTTTTTGTCGCGAGAGCATTTAAGATTTACTCTCTTAGCAACTTTCAAGTATATAAAGCAATATTCTTAACTGTAATGAACATGCTGTGCATGAGAACCCCAGAATTTATTCATCTTCTGATTGGAAGTTTATACCCTTTGACCAGTATCTCCCCCTTCTTCCCATCTCCCATCCTTTGGTAACCACCCTTCTACTCATAGACTCTGGTCTATGAGTTTGCTTTTTAAAGATTTCATATGTAAGTGACATCGTATCACACAGTATTTATCTTTCTCTGACTTATTTCCTTAATGGTCCATCTATGCTATTACAAGTAGCAGGATTTCCTTCTTCCTCATAGCTGAATAATATTGTATAATATTATTGTGTACATATATATATACACATACATGTGTATATATATAGTGCATATATACAGTATATATATATACACAGATATCGATAAAGATAAATACATATATATTTTATTCATTCAGTGATGAATGCTTAAGTTGTTCATATCTTTTGCCTTTTATTTATGACTGAGAAATCAGTGGAAACAGATTACAAAGTGATAATCCTCTTCACCAAGTTTTCCAGAGTGATGATCCAAGGTGATGAGTCAAGTGTTCTGTGGTGGTGGTGGTGGTGGTGATGTTTTGAAACTTAGTTGATGGTTACTGCCGAATGAGATACTATCTAACTGAGAAAGACATGGAAACATATCCAAAGGGCTAATTCCCAAGGCAATTGCCCTTACCACACCCTGGTTCTATGCCCACCCTTCATCCAGACAGATGGTAGAGGTTTCTGGAGGAAATCAGTGCTCCTCTCTGGGACCCCTCCCATCTCCTTGCCCATCCACCTCTCCTGTTGACACTTGAGAGCATGTATTTCTTCCCTCTGTTCCTCTTCTTTCTCATGATGATCTAAATGAAAGAGCAAAGTTTATCATCTCCATGAAAAGGTTGAGGACGCTGCCATACAATATTGTGAACACATGAGGCAGGGCAAGCCAACAATGAGAAAACACTTGTTTTCTAAGCCAACTACTATGATGTGCTTTCTAGCCAGTATTTGATTAATTGTAGTTTGCTGGCTATGTTCTGGAAGCCTGGTAAGGATTGGCTATGTGAGACTGTCCCTGCCTTCTGAACTTTGGTTTTGTTTGTTTCTCCATCTAATTATCTGCAAAGTCCAGAAAGATCCCTATGGTTCAAAGACAATTGTATTCATTTATTTTCATTTGTCTTGGAGTCTGGTTGATGTGTTGGCTGAATCATCTGAGAAGCAGGTGCCAAGATGAACTTAGAAGTGGAAGAGATTTACAGGGGGTAGTCTTTCTGAAAGATAAAAGGGAGAGGGAACAGGAAAAGGCAAGCAGAGCCTTCATAGCATGATGCAGATCTGACAACTGTGAAAAATGAAGGGCTAGAAAGAGGAATTGAGTAAGAAAAGCCTCAGACTGTAGTGCAACTCCAAAAAGATTGTTAATAGAGGAATCCTGCACAGGTACAATAGGGTACAACCCTTGTGCCACTTCTGTGCTCAGTCATCGGTTAGAGAATGACTCTTAGGTAGCACTTAGTCTCAGCTTGAATGCTGAGCCAGATTCTGAAAGTACTCACAGCAGAGATTGGCAGCAGTTTTTCTCTTGAAAGTAGATCTCAATGGGACATAATCACAGCTACCACATCTGGGAGAAGGGAAGCAGATGGTCACAGAAAATTAAGGGCCTAGGCATAAAGGTGAGTGGCTAGATCTAGCCAATGGATTGATGCCATCTGTCAATATGCCTATAGATTTAGGCATCCATCCATCTACTCACGCATGCATCCACACATACACCCGCCCCCCCCGCCCCCATTCACTCATTTATTGTCTTAGACGATAGCAGTATTCTCTGAAGCTTCTGTTGGAACACGAATGTATCCTTGGTGTTGCCACACAAAACAAATCTAGATTTTGCCTCTTCTGCTACTAAGGTCATTATCTCTGAGTGACAACTAGCTTGTGTCTCCACGCAATCTGCCTGCCTCCCTGCTTATGACCATAAGTCAACCTATTATCCACCTAAGACCAAGCCCTTAAACACACCCTAATTTTTGCCTGTGTGACACACCTTTTTCTTGGTTTCTACCAGTATTTTATTCCACTGGGTAGACAATAATCCATATTCTAGCCCTTTGTCCCAGTCGTAAAAGTCACATCACCAGGCATAAAAGGTGCATGGCAAATGATGAGTTTCACTGCAATGTCCATGGGTTCAAAGTCAGTGGGAAAGTTAAAGAGCAGCAGAGATGGGTGAGCCGGCTTGGCTGGGCAACTTTCAATTTTTAGGCCACTCAAGTTGTTTCCCTTGACAATGACCCTGGCCTTTGTTTTTAATATTTCGTAGAACTTCCTTGCAACAAATATGGCAATCAGCCAGGAGAAATCATGGGCTTCATTTTGAAACCACATTATTTTGGAGGATGAAGATGGTGGAAATATCTAGGGTTTGGCATGTAATCAAAAGAAGTTGGTTTCTTAAACAAATATTTCTGCCGATTGCAATGTAATCTTTCTCCAAATCAGAGTCTCTAAGTTTCTTTCATTTCTTTTATCCTATTACTTATTCTTTCAAAGAATATGGGTCTCACCATAATAGCAATAGATTCCCATTTTTTTCATAAAACAATGTTTATGGGTTGGCAGGTCTTCTCTCATGTGGGCTTAAAGAACCACACATGTTTATAAGCATGCTATCAAGTAGTTTAGAGAACATAATACTTGCGGTAATATTTTTGGGAGTAAATTTTATTGTTATGGCTTTAAAACACAATCAAATAAAAACAAGAATTCCATTAGTTGTTGAATATTGTAGTAACAGAGCCGAGGATAAATTTTACTGTTATAGGAACTATAAAACAGCAATAATAAAAAACACTATTATTGTGAATAAATTGAGATGACTAACTAGAAAGCTATAAAACACAACGATAAGGATTAATCTAATCATCAGGAAAGATGAGATGTGATAATAATTCACCCTTGTTAGGGAGAAGTCCATGGTTCCAGTTCATTGGGTCTGGGTGCTCTAGGTTACTGGTGTCATCCCATAAGCTTGCAGAAACATAATCTTTGGCCAGTGAATTGGCAGGAAACCACATATTACAGTGCATTTGGACACGAAGATTGAGGAAAATACAATTATCAGTGACCGTTAGGAAAACCCTGTGTAGCAATGCCAAATGTGCTCACAACATATTTCTAAAGTTTATGTTATTTATTTATTTTGAGAGAGACAGAGAGAAAAATGCAAGTGCATGAAAGAGAGAGTTAGGGAGGGGCAGAGCAAGGGAGGGAGAATCCCAAGCAGGCTCCATGCTATCAGCTCAGAGCCCTGCATGGGGCTCTATCTCATGAACCACAAGATCATGACTTGAGTTGCAATCGAGAGTTGGATGCTTAACTGACTGAGCCACCCAAGTCTGACAGCATATTTTAAAAAATTATTTGTAGGTTTCTAAAACCAATGTGTATATATTATTTATGCATTTTCATGTATTTCTTATTTTTATTTGTGTTCTTCAGCTTCAGAAGAATTGCATATATCTGGTGAAAGGGGAAGCCTATTCTAATCTCACATTTTATTTGGACTACCCATACACTCCTCTCTGGACTACCCATATTCCTCACCCTGAGGTAGAGGAGAATGGGAAAAAAAAAACACCCTCAACTTCTGTCTTCCATTCTCAGTCTGTCAAACTCACAGCTCCATTAAAACCTTTGTCTCAGAGGTAAGACACTGAGGAGACTGCTCTGTCCCTGCACTTGGGTGAGGGGAAGAGTGTCAGGTGTTGCATTTTACCTCTCATTCTGAAGATCATAACATTTGAATTCAATGGTTTGCCTTCCTCTCTGTTTTTATCTTATTCTACCATAATAGACTCTGAAATATAGAGAACAAACTGAGGGTTGATGGCGGGGAGGTGGGAAGGAGATGGGCTAAATGGGTGATAGGCATTAAGGTGGGCGCTTTTCAGGATGAGCACCAGGTGTCATATGTAAGAGATAAATCATTGGGTTCTACTCCTGAAGCCAAGATTACATTGTATGTTAACTAACTTGAATTTAAATTAAAAAAAAAAATACAAATTCAAGATTTCTGAATTGACAATATCCCAAGAGATGATGGAAGA
This sequence comes from Proteles cristata cristata, assembly GCA_017311185.1. Taxonomy (NCBI): domain Eukaryota; kingdom Metazoa; phylum Chordata; class Mammalia; order Carnivora; family Hyaenidae; genus Proteles; species Proteles cristata. The sequence continues at coordinate 446,404 of JAESUZ010001704.1, forward strand.
TCATAACAATGAAGTTTCCATTAGACAAGCTATGCTGATGGAGTTTTCTACACTCACTGCCTCCACTTTCTCACTTCGCTTTCCTTCTTTAACCAACTCCAGTCAGGCTTTTGTCCCTACCACATGTTGACTGAAATTGCTCTTTTCTAGGTCTCCAGGAGCCTCTATCCTGCTGGATGAGATTGCTAGTTCTCAGTCCTCATCTGACTCCACTTCTGAACAACATTTGGCCCAGCTGGTAACTCCCACTTTCTTAAAATGCTTTTCTCACTTGGCTTCTGGTATACAACAGTCTCTCAGTTTTCCACCTACTTCACTGGCTGTTCTTTCTCAATTTCCGCTGCTGGATTCCTCTCTTCTACCAAGACCTCTAAATGTTAGACCAGCCCAAGGCTCAGTTTTTGTTCTTGCCTTCCTGATCTACATTCACACCCTAGATGAGCTCCTCATGTGGCTTCCGACATCATCTTTTGCAAGCTGAAGAGTCACAGATCTGTGCACCTCACTCCAGCTTTCCTCAGGCCCAGCCCGCCATCATTGCTCCCCACTTCACAACCCCCTTATCTAATAAGTACCTTCAGCTTATCAGAGCCAAACAAAATTCTTGAGTGTTCCTTTCTTCAAATCTCGTCCTCCTTCAATTTTCCCCGTCTCATAAGAAGTCACCACTAGTCACTCCATTTCAGAGTCCCAAAGTCTAGGAGTGGTTCTTGAGTTTCCTAATTCCCTCATATGTCATAATTATTCCATAAGCGAATTTGTTAAGTCTGCTTCTAAAACAAATTCCCAGTGTGACTGTGTCACACCAGATCACCATGACTGGCTAACCCGAGGCCCCATCATCTCTCCTTGGACTGCTATGGTCTTTTCTCAGTTGGCCTTTCTGTTTCCATTCTTGCCTACTGTCTACACTGCAGCCAGACAAACTATTTAAAATACAAAAGCAAAATCCTTTCAATCATTTCTTAGAATAATGTTCAAAGTCTGTACTATGGCCCATGGTCTCTAGAAGACCTACCCCTTGCCTATCTCCTTGACCCCATCTTCCATCCCTCCCTCAGTCCCACTGCACTCAAACACTGGCTTTCTTCCAGTTCCTCAATGGCACCAAGCTTATTTCTTCCCTGCATGTGCTTTACCCAGCAAACTTTTCCTACTTAGAACTTAACTCAAAAATCATCTTAAATAAGTGGCACCTGGATGGTTCAGTAGGTTAAATATCCAACTCTAGATTTCAGCTCAGGTCATGACCTTGTGATTTGTGGGTTCAAACCCCACATTGGGCTCTGCACTGACAGCTCAGAGCCTGCTTGGGATTCTCTCTCTCCTTCTGTCTCTGCTCCTCCCCTTTTCACACTTTTTCTCTCTCTCAAAATAAATAAATAAATAAATATTAAAAATACATTATCTTAAATCAGAACAGGCCTCTCAGTCTCAGTATAGTCTTGGCCCATGATCACTCCCTATCTTCTAAATTCGATTCCCTTTACTTGAAATTGTATTATTTGTTTGTACATTTGTCTACTGTTGTTCTTTCCACTCTATTGTGAGTTCCATAAAGTAGAGTCATGGTCTGCCTCATTCATCTTTGTATGTTTTCATCTTTGTACTAAGCCTAGTATATAGTTGGTATTTGTTACATTTTGTAGAATGAATGAATGAATGCAGAGCAAAGGATTTAGGCTGAGCCCCCAAATGCCAAGGACTCTGAATCCTCTACTTCTCTCCACTAAAGCTTGCCTTGCTCAACTAGACATTTTAGCAACAACTTTAACTTGAATTTTTACATTTTATTTGTTATTATTTTTTAAATGTTTTATTTATGTTTGAGCATGAGAGAGAGGCAGCGTGAGCAGGGGAGGGTCAGAGAGAGAGGGAGACACAGAATCTGAAGCTGTCAGCACAGAGCCTGACATGGGGCTCGAACCCATGAACTGTGAGATCATGACCGGAGCCAAAGTCGGACGCTTAACTGACTGAGCCACCCAGGCACCCCATGAACTTTTACTTTTTAGTGATCACTGAGATTCAGGCATATCCTGGGTTTGTCTGAAAACATGGTGGGGTGTCTTGACAGAGTTCTTTATGTGAGAGGGGTGTGTGGGAAAATCCACTTGGGAGAGGATTTAAAATGTTTTCACTGCTCAGATTCAGAGAGACCTGGATTTGTTTAAGAAGCTGATGGTGTGATCTCTCAGAACAAGAGAAGAAATTTGACCCAAAATAAAACTCTAAAAGGGGAGTGGAAGTCCTGATAATAACCATGCCCACCATACCGAGAGCAGAAGACATACAACCCATTATGCCCAGTGACTTGTGTGGAGAGAACAGCAGGAATAATCAGCTTGTAAGTAAGTACAGGTGATGGTGACCACTAGCAATGAGGACTTCACAAAGAGAAGAAACTTCTTTCCAGATCTAGTGGAGTCAAGAGCTTGTGTAAATTTGGTTTTCAAGGAGAAATGAAAAGTCGAATGGTAGTATTTTTCACTATATAAGGAAAAAAGCTATTTGAGGACATGATAGAGTTAATAAAGCAACTGTTCACATAGAATTCTGCTGAGACATCCATTAACTGCCTTATCTTATGTTGATTGTCAGAGCCTCTGTCTTTATGCATTCTCAGAGGTGCTTGGTCCATTGACCTGCAGAAGCCCAAGAGTATCTAGTTCTTTCTGCAGAAGAATGAAGCCTCTGCTTGGGACCCTTTACCTCTTGGGGATCCTGGTTCCTGAGGTGCTGGGATATGATGGGTGAGTGGGAAGTGGGAAGAGGGGCTATCTTGATTTAGATTGTCTAAATGGAAAGCTTTTTTCAAGATCAGTATAGCTGGATTCTCCCATCTTCCAACGCATATGCACCACCATGAAATAAGAATAATAAAGATTGTGGAAGTTTTCCCTTTCAGTGTTAGTCTAATAATCTTTGAATAAAAAGATAAATAGCTAACATTTTCCAACATATGTTAAATACCAATTGATATGTCATGTGTGACTGAAAAAAATGAAGTTATAATGAAAATTCTGTATCCTTTATTTACAGTTTCATAATTGGTAAGTAATATTCTAATTATTTGAGAAAATGTTTAAAAATGTTTAAAATTTCACCAAGATATAGTTACCATTAATGTTTTTGGATAAAAGATAATTGTGTATTCAGTACTATTGCCAGAATTTTCAGTTAAATTGTATTATTGAAAATTTCCTATGACATTCATATTTAAAACATTGCAATCATTAATATTCCATCATTGGTACCCTATGGGTCATATGACTGATTTCTACTTTGTCATTTTTACAAATAATGCCATGGTGAACACCCAGTCACAGAAAATATTTTTGCAAATATTTGATTATTCCTTAATATAAGTTAGCACTGGAATTCCTCATTTGGAAACTGAGGAAAATCTAAGAATCATACTGCTTATTGCCAAATTGCCCTCTAGAAAAGTTGCATCAGTTTACATGTGTATCAAAGACTCTGGGTCTAGAGTTCTCTCTTGCCCAGGAAGAGAGCAGGATGCAGGACTGAAAATGCGACAGAGGCTAATGTCTGAGAGGAGACAAGAGCCCTTGCTTCCTTTTTATTAAGATCAGAAGGCTTACAAGCATGATGGGTGTGCACAGAGAGACAATGAAACCATGAACATTAACTCATGAGTGTGGGGGAAAGGAGTTTTTGGAGATATTTGGCGTTAGGGGTTTGGGTCAGTACAAAATAAGACTCTGATACTGGGTGGAAGGTTATTTACAGCAAACATGAGACCCTGCCTTTGTTTACCTAAACTGGCCTAAAGGCCAAGAAAGACAGACTGGGATGCTACTGCAGGGTCAACAAGGCATCTTTCTTTTGCTTATTAGCTCCCCTCTGGGCAACTTCCACTGCTCCTGTCTATAGCCCTGTTTACTTGTTTACTTAATTTGGTCCTTCCTTCCTGTGAAAGCAGCTTTCTGCTATTGTCCTATACCTTTGTCCTATACTGGGGGCCTTTTCCTAACCTTATTTACCTAATCTTGTTTACCCAAACTTGGGTGTGTTCATCCTATGTCTTTCTAATTCTTTATGCCTTGTTAACCCATCAGTGCAGGCTCAGGAAATTCCTAAACGTATTCCCCACCCATAAGAAAATATACAGGTGACTTACTTTGTATTTTGTTGATTTCTAGTAAAGTTAAATATTTTGTCTTGATTGTTACTCATTTTTTTTAGTTTATAAATTGCTTGTTCATATCGTTTGCTTATGTTTGTGTTCTTTCCCTCTTCATAATGAATCATAACCTTAAAAATATATAATGTATATCAAACTGTGTGTGTGTGTGTTACAGTTTTCACATAAAGTGTATATTTTCCTTTGTTCACATGGTTCACCCTGCTCATTTTGGCATATCTCATCAAGTATGTGTGGTTATAGATAATATTTTTTCCTTTTGCTTCATGGTTAAAAGAATCTTGCAACAAACTCACTCTCATAGAACAGGGAAATCCACTCTGATTTTTCCCCAGATGAACAGTGCAATCTCAGTTTATCTCTTAGCTTGATAGACAGTCTTATTTCAGATACATAGAGTCCAGGATCTCTCCAGTGCCAAAACCTCTTTGAACATTGCCATCTCATGTTTTCCATCAGTTTACTTGGATTCATATATATACTGCATTTATCTTTCCATCTGAGATTCTTCCTTCATAAATTAGGGACAATGACTTACATATATCATGGGGCTTTGATTGGGAAAAAAATCAACTTGCTTAAATATATTAAAAGCCTTAAAATTTACACATTCTTTGAAGTAGTAGCTCTGTCTCTGGAAACTTATAGTGAGAAAATAAGCCAAGTACAGAAAGAGCTTTATGCACTGAGATGTAGCTTTATTAATAATATAGATATTGTATAAAATATTATAATGTTTGGAAACAACCCAATGTCCCATATTAGGTTATATGAATGTTGATATATGATCTATGACAATGGAATATCCATTAGAATAATGATTATGACAAAATTTTAACTGAATGAGGAAAGGCATGTTTTATGACAAAAGCCAGGTGTGGAATAGGAAATGTAATAAAATACTTAGAAAATAAAAGAAAAAATATGTACCAAAATGGTCATTGTTATCTTTGATTGGTGATTTTTCCCCCCTTTACCTTTGACTGTTTATTTTGTGAATGTTCTTCAATGAAGATGCATAAAACTTGTATTGAAAAAAGTATTTTTAAAGCCCAGATTCAATTAGGGAAATGCTTTGACTCAAGCAAGGGGACTTAGATGAGTCAGTTTCCATAGGATAACTCAAGTGCAGCTATGTCTACACTTGAGAACATTTTAAACTTGCTAGTCTTGGTACTTATTGGCTTGTTGCATCTTCATTATTATTTACTAATATAAAATAATGTCCACTTTTATATGGCTCTTACCAACTCAAAACATAGGTTACCTACCATTTTTGAAAACCTAGAAAACCTACAATTAACAAAGATTACAAGCTTTGTATATAATTCTTCTTTTGAGCACTTAGGGAAGTGAACTCCTATACACTGCATACTCCCAATAAATGTGTCAATCTATACAGTCATTTGGGATTTAGCTATGTGAACTACATGCTTGAAAATACTCATCCTCTTTGACCTATTAATTTTCTTCCTGGGATGTAGCTCAAGGAAATAATCAGAAATGAGCACAAAGATTTATGCAAAAAGTTATTAACTCCAGAATTATTTACAATAGCAAAAGACCAAAAGGAGAAATAGATTTTAATATCCAGCATGATGATAATGTTTAAATAAGTCATGTTAGATAATATATACCTATTGTCAACTATTATGCAGTCATTAAAAATAATGTTTATTAAAAGTTTTCATGGGTTTGAGGAAATGATTCTGGTAGAATATACAATACAAAGAAGTAAAAATAAAATTTTATGTAGATATAATCTACAATGTGTTTAAGAAAAAAATGTGCACAGATAAAATACAGATAAGAAATATGCCAAAATATTGGGGCATCTGGGTGGCTCAGTTGGTTAAGCATCTGACTTTGGCCAACGTCATGATCTTGCAGTTCATGAGTTCGAGCCCTGCTTCAGGCTCTGTGCTGACAGCTTGGAGCCTAGAACCTGCCTCGGATTCTGTGTCTCCCTCTCTCTCTGTTCTTTCCCCTGCTCACATTCCATCACTCTCTCTCTCTCAAAAATAAAAAAAAGATTAAAAAAATTAACAACGAAATATGCCAGAATATCAACAGTGGACCTAGGGAGGTGGGATTACTAAGGCTTATTTCTTCTTTCTATTTTCTATTTTTCTCCTCTCCATGCTTTCTAAATTTTCCATGGTAAGTGTATGCTAATTTTATAAGAAGCAAAAAAAAGTTTGAAAATCCATTACTGTTGTGAAATATTCATGTAACTATATCCTTACTAAGCATTGAAAATACAAAATTTGCCTCAGTGTTCATTAGATTTTTGCCTCTTTATACATTCCAGTCAAAATTCCACTAGACAATCTTTGATCCACAGTATTTATTAATAATGTACCCCAAAGGATCATTTTCTCTGTTAAACATATTATGAATTCCTATTCAAAAAGAATACACAAAGTACAATAATCTTTTCATTTGATTGGTGAGATGAGACTGGTGATAATTTGGGGGATTAGCCAGCTTTTCTTCCCTCTCTGCATGCATTATGCATCACCCAAGAAATTACCTAGAAACAAGGAATTGCCTTTTCTAAGTATATGGTTTAAACATTGCTCGAACTAAGTATTTGGGTTTCTGAGATTTAGGTATTGTGTTTAATCTCATGTAAAAATGATAAACCCTCTTAATATCAGATGCTTTCACTCAGATTCCATACGGTTCTTTTTTTTTCCTTTTTTTTTTTTTTTTTTTTTTTTTTGCCTATTGCATGAACTCAGTCATTCAACGTTGGGCTTAGTAGGCAAGGTTCTCACACATTTGGCAGACATTAGCTGGGGGAAAGCCAGGTGAGAGTGTCCAGTCACCTTTAATTTCTTCCCTTCTCTAGTGTGGCATTGCCAGGGAATACCCACCCAACTGAAACAAGAATTCACCAGGAACAGCTCTGCTTTTTGCATAATCACTTTCCTACCCACCCTGAGTAGATAACTATGACCAATAAACACCCAGCTATTTGCTGAACTATATGAAGGCTGGAACAGGGTTACTCTGAATAGCCAGCATCTCTGTCCCAAACAGTGTTGTCAAAGTCTCTCTGACGATCTCATTTCTAGGCCAGACTGGACAGGCAGGGCAGCCAGTGCGAGGAAGGCTGAAGGGAAGGTTGAAAAGATATCCTAATTTGCTTCATTTCTTCTCTCCCTCCTTCCATGAAAAGAACTAAGATTGTTTTCTAGTGACTTTATAATGCTGGTACTTATTTTGCTTTCTTCTAGTCCAAATCAGAGCTAGACAAAGTTTTAAATGGACTAATAAATATTTTATGCTGATTCTCTGGGGTATAATAAATGCATAATTTACCTATGTAACAATGTCTTTGGAATAAAACAACAACCTGGGATAATAGTATTTACCTTAAAGATTTCTGTCAGGATTATATAAGTCTATATATATCAAGTTCTTTGAGCAGTGCTGGCATGCATAATTGCTAGCACAAAATTGGTTGTTATTACTGGCTATGCCTGGGTTAAGAATTCTCCCTCCTTAGTCTCCAATACACTTAGTGTACCATTTAACTGGTAGTCAATTAAGTGCTTTCCTTTTCACACTTTATGCCTTATTATTTAATGGCTGAGTATTTATCTCTATTCTCTTAAGTATATTTTAAGATCTCTGAAAAAGAAACCGACTTTTATTATTATTACTAACTTGCATACAGTACCAAGAGCACCCACCCCTTAGGTTGTTGAATGAATTAAATAAATGCTTTTATCAGTGTCTAGCATATAGTGCTCAATTAAGGTTAGCTTATATCATAATATACAGATATTTTCTGATTATTTGATAAAGACATGAAATGTGCTTTTGAACATTTATGTGTAGATTCAATTTTTATTAAACACACCAGGGGTTGTACATATTTTCTTTGCAAGATGATCATATGTTTTGTCAATCAGCCTCAACATACTGCTTGCACCAGTATATGTAGTTTATATTAGAATTCTTCACCCTGAATGAAGCACTTTTGCGGACTAAAAAAAAAAAAAAAAAAATCAAATGAATGATACATATTAGAAACAAATCCCTGAATAACATGTAGAAACATATTATTTCTCTATTATTATAATTTTAATAACATTTCTTTTAATCTCCTAAAAGTCATTTTCATTATTTCAACTGATTATTTAGACAATCCTATCTCATGAGATTTTCATTTGGACAGAGTAAATAAGGTAAAATTTATTCAATAATATAATAAAACATTTATAATTTTGGGCGTAAAGAACTTACTCTGATTAAATTAAGAATAATAATTCTTACTCATATTAGCTATTCTTATAAATGTTAGTAACAATTAAAAATAATAAATGTAGTCCCAAGTTTAAAGCCATGGAATTGTGTTAGAGAGATTGATTTCTATTACAGTAGGTAATTGTGGTACATGGTGTTAAATGAACCAGATTGAAAAATTAAAGTTTAGTCAATTCAGTTACTGGAGTTCTGTAGCTATGAATGGAACTTGAGTTTTAATGAATTCTATCCAAATATTTTGTTGTTCAGTATTGTGTGAAGACAATACCAGTTAGATGGTTAAATTATTGTCCATACAATTTTTATTTTTAAAGTTATTGCAGCTAACTAGCATTTTGCTTTGCTTTGTTTTGAACTACGAGTATGTCCTAACACCGATTAAACACTAACTAGTTTTCAGAATTATGCTCACTGATTAATTAGTCTTCATAAGAATCCTTTGGGAAGGTATGGTTATTCCCACTCTACAGATAAAGAAATGAAGATTTAGGGAAAGGGCAGATATAATACCATAAATGTTCAGAGGGGAAAAAATGAGAAAATAGATAAAAGTCATTGAAACATTAACTAATTCAATCTCTGACACATATCCTTTCAATGCAAGATCACTATCCAAAAGTTCACACCCCAGCTTCTCCAAAGGTTCACATCCTAGTGCTGTTAACATAGTAATCACTCGATACATATTTGTTGGTTAAGTGAATTATCAGTTAGTATGTCCTCATAATGAAAATATAGTCCTATTTCTTGCTTAAATAAAGCCTTTTAGCCAGGAAACCAAAATGTTCATCAAGCAATTGTGTGGCTTAGAGATAAGGTGCTAGCTGTACAACTTACTAACTCTGTGACTGTTCTCAAGTTACTTAATTTCTCTTGGCCTCAGTTTTTTTTATTTATAAAACATGGATGATAACATTTCACAAGGTTGTAATGAGAATAAATGATATAACGTGCATGAATGTGTTCTCTTAAATGCTGGCCCAATGTCTGGCATAGAGTAGAGAAACTGAATAGTTTTATTAAACTGTTTATCAAAAGATAAAGTATACACAATCTGAATAGGCCTATATTTATTAAAGAAATAGAATTAATAATTAATAACCTACCAAAACAGGAAGCCTCAGGCCCAAATGGGGCTTTTGATGAATTCTACCAAACATTTAAAGAAGTAATTTTACCAATTCCGTACAATCTCTATTACAAGATGTAAACAGAGGGAATACTTCCTGACTTATTCTATGAGATCCACATTACCCTGATAGTAAAATCAGAAAAAAAATAATGAAAAAAATGAAACAAGCCTACAGACCACTATCTCACATAAATATAGATATAAAAATCCACAACAAAATACCAGCAAATTGAATCCAACAATATATACAAATAATTATACACCGCAACCACCAACTGAAATATATCCTAAGTGAGCCAGTTTAACACTTGATAATCAATTAATGTAATCCATCACATCAATAAGCAAACAATAAAAAAATCACATGGTACAAAATCAACAGATACAGAAAAAAGATCTGACAACCACCACCAACCATTCATGATAAAAACTCAGTAAATTAGGAAGAGAGGGCACTTCCTTCACATCATAAAGAGTAGCTACAAAAAATCTACAGCTAACATCACACTTAATGGTGAAAAACTAGAAACATTCCTGTTAAGATTAGAAACAAGGCAAGGGTGTCCACTCTCGCAACTACTTTTTGAACGGTGCACTGGAAGTTTTAGCTAATACCCTCAGACAAGTAATGGAGATAGAAGGTATACACATTGGGAAGGAAGAAATAAAACTGTGTGCACAAATGATGTGATCATCTAAGTAGAAAATCTGAAAGAACTGACAAAAAACCTTCCTGGAATTAATAAATTCTCTTTCCTCAAATTCCTGAGGGAAACCTGAGGGTGGGTGGGGTCTGTTACATTCTTAAGAGGAACCTTAAGTCTGAGAGGGTTTACTGTGGTCAGACACTCCCGGCTGGCATTGTTCCAAAATTCGTGGTTTTCCCCACCCAGGGACCTCAGGTCCCAATCCTTTCCTCGCTGCCTAGTTTATCCTATCTTTTCCTGTTATAATATACTTATTGCATATTCCTCAGCCGTAACAAAAAGAATGAGATCTTAACATTTGCAACAACATGGATGGACCTAGAGGGCATAATGCTAAATGAAATAAGTCAGACAGAGAAAGACAAATATCACATGATTTCACTCATATGTAGCATTTAAGAAACAAATCAAATGAACAAAGAAAAAAAGAGACAAACAAACAAACAAAAAACCCAGACTATTAAATTCAAAGAACAAACTGATGGTTGCCCGAGGGGAGGTGAATGGGGATATGGGTGAAATAGATAAGAGGATTGAGAGTGCACTTATCATGATGAGTACTGAGAAATGTATAGAATTGTTGAATCACTATATTCTATAACTGAAACTAACATAACACTGTATGTTAATCATACTTCAAAAACATTTTAAAAATAATTTTAGAAATATTGCAGGCTCTTCAATCAGGCTGTTGGTTATCATCAATCCCAATAACACTTACCCTGTGACTAAATTTTTTTCATCTCTGAAATGGGGATACTAAGAGTACTTATCTTAGAGTTTTTAAGAGAAGTGAATGAGATTTAAATTGATCATGGGGCACCTGGGTGGCTCAGTCAGTGGAGTGTCTGACTTCGGCTCAGGTCATGATCTCACTGCTACTGGGTTTGAGCCCCGTGTGGGGCTCTGTGCTGACAGCTCAGAGCCTGGAGTCTACTTTGAATTCGGTGTCTCCCTCTCTCTCTCTCTGCCCTTCCCCTGCTTATGCTCTGTTTCTCTCTCAAAAATAAATTAACATTAAAAAAAACCTTAAGTTGCTTGAGTGTCTCATAATAAGATTCAGTTCAATAAATCTTAGCTTTTATTTCTTTTACAAATTTAAAAGTATGTTCATCTACAACATCTTACTAAATTATCTCAGTCTCCCTGCAAGATGGGAGCGGCTGTCTTCCCCTCACTCAACTGATGAAGAAACTACAGTGTGGAGGGACTCGTTATTGCCCAAGGTCTCACAGTCAATGAGTCACAGCGCGAAGACTCTAACACTGACTTTTCTCCTCCAAATCCTGTTTGTTGGGATCCATTCTGAGCCCACTAGTCGAGAAAACTCCTGGTGAGGTTAAAGCAAGTTTGCACGGTCTCTTGCCAATCAGATGATGACCGATATCCACCCCCACTCAATTATTTCTGCTTGAGCACTGACCCCTAAGGTACCTTGTTGATCGATATCGGGAGTGACTTGTCCCCTTATTCTGGCCCTGGTATGATGACTGCACCTTGTGAAGGAACTTATTGTGGGAACTTCTTCTTTTGATTATGGGAACAGACATGGTGTCTCCAGAAGGTCCTGTTTCCCTCCATACTTTCCCTTGAGCTATGAACAGGCTAATGACCCCTAGTCATAAAAGATTGACCTTTACACATACAATTCTGTTTCTACCGTTGCATTAGTCCGGGATGTTCATACAGCTCAACATGTAAATCAACTAACCAAAAATGTCTCTCATGTCCTAGCTATTCAAGAAATCATAAAAGTAGACACAAAGGTAAATGCACTCAAAGAGGCTATTCTATGTATGGGAAATAAGCTAAACTCTTTAAAGGTATGGTTGGCTCTCTGGTGACATAAAGCATATAACTGGAAAATCAAGTCTTGCCCAGAGACAAAGAGCCTAACTTAGAGAGAAGGAACAGATAAGGGGAGAAGATAAGTTAGTACATACACCTTTGCTAACTAATGGTGTTTAGCAGCCCCTTTCCTAAGGCCTACTTTCCACAAACACCTTCCCTTACCCTGGCCGTTGTGATGAGGATGGATAAGAGTATCTACAAACCTGTGACTTAATCTTAACGTTATTAAAATGTGAACACCTCGTTATTTTCTTAGTACTCAACCTCACTATAATTGGGGCAGTTCTGCAAGAAGACTTCTGTAAAACCTGTTTCTGTACATTTTCCAAAAACACCTTATCACAAAGAGCTATCCATTGTAAACATTCCATTTCCTGATGCCATGTTAACATTTGACCTATAAATAAAGACACCAAAACCGACAGGACAGCGATGCCTGCCTGGTGATCAGAAAGGATCTCGGGGCTCTCTCACTCTCTTTCGCCGACACCGTCCATCCTTCAGGGACCCCTGGACCTGTCGGAGCCGGCGCGGCCTCCGACACCTGTTGACATTGATTCTGACCACCTTTTTTTTATCAGCTTTCCAGTCCTCCTACATGATATCATGTAGTTTCTTCCCTGCTTTCAACCTGGCCTTTCTTCTGTAGATCCCTAGCACAACACAGACGAGAGGTTGTGGACGAGACGGTGAGCCAGAGGAGGGACCTGGTCGCCTATTCCTATACCACATATCACCCCATGGCAGAGGTGAGCAAAGACACAGGGAGTTTGGTGGTGGCCACCACCTACTTAGGATGGGTGAGGAATGGTTCGCTGTTACTTTCCATAGACTAGAGAGGCTTAACATGTGAGGTTGAGATGTGACTGTGCACCGAGTTCAAGGGTTTGAAGAAAATCACCTTTTGATCACCACCATGAAAGCTATAAATCCTGTCACATGAAATAAAAAGGCAAATCAACAACAGAAAGGAAAAGGAAGGAAAGAACCTTCTAGCCACTTTTGCTCCTGTGAACATGGACAGCTCTCACTCTTGTTTGTCGAGTTCTTAGCCAGTTTAAGCAGGGAAAGGCCAGTGTGCATATGGGTGTGGGACATGGAGTGGAGAAGCCTCCTGATTGAATTACATTTAGCTGAAAATGTGGTATTTCTTGTCTGATGCAAGGAGTGCAGTCAGTGTTCTTGAGAGGGGAAAGTTTTCTTAAAGAAATATTTGTATTGCTGCTAAGACGTTGTTTTTGAAACTGGATACAGGAATAAATTAGCTATTATATATACATATTTGTATGTGACTTTATGCAAAACTTTTTTGAAGTCTAAATTTCTAGAAATAGAATCTCTGGGTTAAAGGATAAAGCACATCTATATTTTTATATAAATGCACAAGTTGCTTTCCAAATAGGCTTTATCATTAATTCTCTCCACATTTGAGGGTATACTAATATTTTCCAGAATTTTTTTCAAAGAACACAGGAACAAATTTACACAGTCTTCTGTAGCAATCACCCTCAAGTACTAAAGATTCTAAAAATGTGAACAAGGTCCAGTAAGACCCATGGAAAGATTATGCTCTGGTGTCAGGAGAGGTCACACCTGGCTTGACCACTTGCTCGGTGATCTTGACCAAAACACTTAACCTTTTTGCTTCTCAATTTCCTCATCTGCAAAACAAGAAATCAGAATTTATCCTGCAGCCTTTCTGTGAGAGTAAATGGAATACACTGCATTACTTCTGATTAAACAATAAAGAAATAATTGCTGCTGCTGTATTGTTATTTGTAGCCCTCCCACGGCTTAAGACACCTTCATCTGACTCAGTGCCATTAGGAAGTTTGCAAGATACCCATGTGATAAGCTGTTGTTCTCTTCAGTTAGCATAACTGAATTGAAAAAAGTCCACTGGCCTATTATTACTGTTATAATGATGCCTTTTTTCTACAGATATTTCATGCTAAGATGAATGTCAATCGAGCTACAAAAATTTTCAAATATCTGTTATCCCAAATTAATTATGGTTATTTACCATAACTATTATGGTAGAGATGTTTCAACTGTACAGTTATTGAGTGTGGGACTGTCCCGCACTCAATGGGATGATGACTATCCTAATATATTTTATGTTTATGAATTCCCTTATTCCATTCACAATTATAGGATCCCATATTACTGACTTAGAGGTGAAGGTATAAGACTCTGCTTTTCCTAACATGGTACAAGACTTTTAATTAAATCAATATCCATTCAGGTCTCCTCAAATGAATCAAAATGATTTGTTTGGGATGGATTCAGGAACTTCTATTGGCATGTTCTGTAAAGGGCATATCCAGCTCCTCTCTAATCTGGGATCCATGGACATTAGCAAAGGATATTTTGGGGATCCAAAAAGCCTGACCTGAACTTCTGGCATGATTGGCTGCCACATGGAAGTATGGGTATGGCATTTGAAGGATGTGTTGTTGTATGATGTTTCTTTAAATCCTTTTTTAAAAATACTTATTCATCTTTGAGAGAGAGAGAAAGACAGAGTGTGAGCAGGAGAGGGGCAGAGAGAGGGAGACACAGAATCTGAAGCATGCTCCAGGCTCTGAGCTGCTAGCACAGAGCCCGAAGTAGGACTCAAATTCATGAACTCCGAGATCATGACCTGAGCTGAAGTTGGATATTCAACTGACTGAGCCACCCAAGCACCCCTGTACAATGTTTCTGAAGTGTTATCAGTGGATTATTGAAACTATGAATTCTCAATAGTTTACTTGTAAAGTTCAATAAGGTGTTCTAAGATTGGATGGCACAGTGGATCTTTAAAGAAAATGGGAGGTGGCCAGTGATAGTTTATTGGTTTCGTCTTGTACTTTGTTTAGCACACAGTTGTTGTAATGTAGAGCAAATAGTCCAGAGTTCAGTTTCTTAATGAGTGAAGCAGTTATCTTAATTAGAGGCAAGCAAATGATTTTCTCATTGATATCCACAGTCCTTTCTGGCTGTTTCAGATCTACCAGTGGATGATACAGATAAGTGAGAAGTACCCAGAAGTCGTGACACAGCATTTCTTGGGAATGACCTATGAGACCCGTCCCATGTATTATTTGAAGGTGAGTGAGAAGGCTGAGAATTACCTTAATTACTGCCTCATTACCCTATTACCACTTACTGTAGACATACTCATTTACAAAGCACATTCCCAAATTTAAAAGTTATCTATAACTACAAAAAAAAAAGTGTATTGGCTCTGAAATAGAATTTACTCAGGAGTTGAGTGAATGATTGGTTGATACGTTAAACATGGGGCACCTATTACCTGATTTTCAATAGGTCATCAAACTTTGAGCTAAATCAGCCAAAAAAGATAGCCAAAAATCTTCTGCCTTAAGGAAGCAATAAAGAGAAACACATCATCAAATACATGTACTCATAAAAGGGGTAATTATAAAAGAGAATTAAGGTAAATGGCTTATTAGGAAATATGCTGGTAGTTTTGAAAACAGGTGAGGTTAGAGGGAAAAAGTTCCTTGAATGTAATGAATCCAGTCTTGTATTTATATCAAGTTTTAAATTTCTCATTGATAAAGAGGGAGAGTCTTCATCAACCTTTTCCAAAGGCTTTCAATGAGTAGAGTCTAGGCTGTTTACATTCAAAACAAATGTGACCTTTACACACTTGGGAGTGTTCACAACCTCTTCTCCATCAAAGAGAATCCACAGTTTCCAGGTTAATTCCTACCCACCCCACCCCTCTGAAAGAAGAGGGGACCTTTCTTGGTGGCATAAGCCTGAAATGATGTACAAGAAAGGCACAGGGAGATAAGAAAGAAGATTTGATTGACTGGAAGTGGAAGAGTCTCTAAGGAATAGGGGAATTTAAGGAATTTAGTAGATATTGCAGGAGATTATGTATTTGTATCCATTCACAGTTTCAAAAAGTTTAAATGAAGACCCGGATTCATTTTTAACTACTTGAAACTTACCTCTTGTAGGTATTTTATCACTCTGAGTGAATCCTATGTGGTAAGGTTTTATAAGGTTTATAGAGATTTGTTCTCCTGGCTTGTAGCTTGGGGATTTCTGCTTTTATTTATAATTAGGGGATAGGGGTGAAGGGAAGAGCAGGCTTTGGGTGGGAGGCATGAGGAGGCAGCATATGTTCCTAAGAATAGCAGCCAAGGTGTCTGGCAGGAGAGCAAGAGCAGCCATGGAAAGGGTCATATTGGTAAATGTCTCTGCCATTGTCCCTGCCTCATGCTTGGAACCACAGAGTTGAGGAAGAAAGGGATCTGTAGGGAAATTTAAAAAAACACACACACACCAAAAAAAACCAGAAAAGCCTGGTAACTATGCACAGTGGCTTATGATAATAAGCAATTGTTTGGTAACAGAGCATGAATGTCCCTCCAGATCAGTCAACCATCCAATAACCCCAAGAAGATCATTTGGATGGATTGTGGAATTCATGCCAGGGAATGGATTGCCCCAGCTTTTTGCCAATGGTTTGTGAAAGAAGTAAGTGTCTTTAGCTTTCGTTTTTCTTTTTTTTCCCTCAATGTTTATTTATTTTTGAGAGAGAGAGAGAGACTGTGAGTGTGGGGGGGGCAAAGAGAGAGGGAGACACAGAAGCTGAAGCAGGCTCCAGGCTCTGAGCTGTCAGCACAGGGCCCAATGCAGGGCTTGAATTCACAAACTGAGATCATAACCTGAGCTGTAGTAGGACGTTCAACTGACTGAACTACCCAGGCACCCCTCTTTACCTTTCTTATAATGGTTAACCACCCAACAAAACACCTGCCACAACTTAGCTGTTTCAAAAGCATGCTTCTTTCACATGTAGGCATGAGCTACTCCTTCACTCCAAGGGAAATTGAATATATAAGTAGCTTTACTGAAAACTGAGTTAGGTATTCTGATCTCATTTTAGTGGATCCAAAATAATTTTTACTGGAAGGTGAACAAACCTAATGTAGATGACAGTGCATCTTGGAAGTCAGAGATGAGTAAAGCCTGGTGCTGCCTTTTTCAAATAATCTCTGACAAATTTTCTAACACTAGGGCCCCTACTTTTTCACCTGCAGAAAGAGCGTGGAGTGGCCTCTTTGGGGTTCTGTTGTGTGGATGGAGAGATTTAACATGTGGAAAATACCTTGCTCAGTGAATTGTTACATATTAGCTGTACCCTATAAGTCTTCAGAAACCAACAGAAAGAAACCCACAAAGAGTAATTCTTAAAGTGTGGTTTCTAGATCAACAGTATCAACATAACTGGGAACTTAATAGAAATGCAGATTCTTGGGCTTCACCTTAAGGCCTCAGACCTAGGGAATCAAGGGGAAGGGGTGGAAGTGAAGGAGGAGAGCCAGGAAGTCTATATTTTAACAAGCCCTCCAGGTGATTCTGATGCACAATAAAGCTTGAGAACCACTATAATAACAAATAGGACAACTGAGGCAGGGTGGAGGATAGAAGGGTTGAGGTTTCCTGTGCAATCACCTCTTGTAATTAAGTTGAAATTGTTGGAAAATTGAAAGAAAATATCTCTTCCCAGGCGCATTCCAAAAGTTTCTCTCTTAAATTTCCAGATTCTACAAAACTACAAAGACAACCCAAGGATAAAAAAGTTCCTGAGAAACCTGGACTTTTATGTGCTTCCCGTTCTGAACATAGATGGTTATATCTACACTTGGACAACTGTGAGTATGTGGAGTTTGGTTCTGGAATGCATCCATAAACTAGATTTTGACTCGGGTTTATTTTTCTGACCTTAATCATTGTAGCAACTGAAATGTTTTGTGGCCATGAAAAGAAAGAAACCCCATTTGGGATAAGAATCAACTCAATATTGTTAAGCCAACAATCTACATCAAGTTTAGGACTGAGAGAGCTAAGGCCTTTTTAGAGTTGAAATCCAACACACAGTTTTATGTTTGTTTGTTTTTAACATATTCCCACTTTCCTCCAACTCCACCTCCTTAAAGTTTGGGGATTGCCTGCCAGATTGGTATAAAATTCATATGTTACCTTGTATCCACCCAGTTGTGAAGCATGAGGAGCATAAATGATGTATAAATTCTAACCCAACTTTCATCTTTCATTGTGATCATTCACACAGAGCACAAATATCTCATGAAGTTTTTAGTGAGTAGAAAGCTTCCTTTTTAAAATTTTACTAAAACATATCACTCCACAAACAAGAAGCCCTCCTTCTAAAGAATATCCATTCCTCCCTTTCTCCCTTGGCTCTCCCAAAAGCTGTTCCTGGGACCCCTTTCTCTGCAACAGCCTTTTGACCTGGGTGCAAATCAAATTCTTTCCTCTGAGCTTGTCTGGAGAAGCTTGTCTTTATCTTCATCTCCACTCATCCATCTTTTGCTTCCAGAAATGTGCAGAGACCATCACTGATACACCTGGAACAGCCTTTTTCCATCTGCCAAGCTATTCACCTTTCATCCTGTATCACTTGGACATAAAAAATGACTCTCTGAAGCTTTCCCTGATTAAGCAGATCACGTCCACCAGACACTGCTAATCTGCTCTTGAGGAAAAGGCCACACTCCCTCCAACTTGATGGTTTACATGTAGGTACGCTTGGATTGTACAGATGTTCCTGTTATTGGGGGTTGCTGGCCCATCTGTGAGACTAAAAATTACACGCACAAGCTTCATTATGTTAAAGGCAAATTCTTCCAGACAATCCAAGAGGATGTTTTTTATGTTCAAGAGCCACCCAATCATCACCAACACTGTGATTTATAAGACCTTAGAACAGCAGCCTTTCTATGTTCTCTGTTACAGGATCGGCTTTGGAGGAAATCCCGTTCATCACACAACAATGGCACATGTTTCGGGACAGATCTCAATCGAAATTTCAATGTATCCTGGTGTAGTAAGTACATGTTTTGTAGATGACTTGATGAACAAAACACAGAGAAGAGAAGCTAGGACTGAGGTGAATTACTAGAGATATAATTTGCAAAAATAAACATCTAATTTGGCACAGCTCCCTGGGACTTCTTGACCAGGGTTTTTGCTCTAAGGAAGATCTGTACAGTAAGAAGCAGCAACACTCAAGTGCAGGACTCTCATCAAGTGAGACTGGCTAAATAAGGGCAAGGAAGACCTAGATCAAAGTGAATATGTTTGAAATCTATCACCTTATTTTTACTTATTTTTTAAAACTTCAATTCATTATTTTTAAGTTTATTTATTTATTTTGAGAGAGGGAGAGAGAGAGAGAGAGAGAGAGAGAGAGAGAGAGAGAATCTCAAATAGGCTATGCACTGTTAGCACAGAGCCCAATGTTGGGCTTGATCCCATGAACCACGAGATCATGACCTGAGCTGAAATTAAGAGTTGGACACTTAACCAACTGAGCCGCCCAGGTGTCTCACACCTTCTTTTTAAATATATGAATTGTCATAAAGAAAAGAAGAATCAGAGAATTATCCATGCAGATTATTTTTATAGCAGGGAGGCAGAAGTAAGTAAGGCACACATTTCCTTCTTCTTAGGGCATTTTTATGTTCCTGAATCTCAGCATGCCCAAGGAATCAGAAACAAATAAAGAGGTAGAAAGAGTTAAGAGCAGTCTGGTTAAAAACCAGATTGTAAGGGTTAACATTCAGACTTGACAGTGGTGTTGTCTTGGAAAAATTGCTTCATCTTTCTGCTTTAGTTTTCTCCTACTTAAAATGTGTCCTGGAGGCACCTGGGTGGCTCAGTTAGTTAAGTATACAACTCTTGGTTTTGGCTCAGGTCATAATCTTGTGGTTCCTGAGATCCCAAACCCCCAAGAAGAGCTCTGCGCTGACAGCGTGGAGCCTGCTTAGGATTCTCTCAATCTCTCTCTCTCTCTCTCTCTCTCTCTGTCTGTCTCTCTGCCCCTCCCCTGCTCTCTCTCAAAATAAATAAATAAATAAATAAATAAATAAATAATAAACTAAACTGAAATGTGGCCTGTGTCATACCATCCAGTCAGTAGGTTCTTGTGGGGATTTGATGAATTTCCACATAGGAGGAGCTGATCCCACTGCCCAGGGTACACAGAGTGCTCAGCTGGTGGTCCTTATCAGTGAGAACAGACTGCTGTGTCCTTACAAAATAGCTCTCATGAGAGGGAGACCAGTAAGTGAGTAAAAGAGACATAGGTCACAAGGCCATGTCAGAGCCTGATCTAGGAACCCGCGGAACTGGCTCCCAAACATCTGTTTCAGGGCCCAGCGCAGGTTTAAGTAAAAGCTTATTGAAATGCCATTTCATTTTGCATCTCCCTTTGCTGGCCACGTAAGCATGGAGTTTGTCTCTAAGTCCAAAAGTCAGCCCTCTGGCCTTCCTGAGCTCCTCCTCGAGTGACCGTCCTCATTCACTAATGTAACCAGAACTAACTTAGACAAGCCAGGACAGGCTCTGACGCCACCTGCAGGTTGCCCCGAGCAAGGGTGACTCTTTGTCCTCAGTTCTCAACGGGTGTCATGTTGACCTTTTCGTGGTTTCCTGTACATTCCAGGTATCGGTGCGTCTAAAAACTGCCAGGATATGACATTTTGTGGGACAGGACCAGTATCAGAACCAGAGACAAAAGCTGTTTCCAGCTTTATAGAGAGCGAGAAGGAGAACATCGTGTGCTTCCTGACCATGCACTCTTATGGGCAGCTCATTCTCACTCCTTATGGCTACACTAAAAATAAGCCCAGTAACTACGAGGAGCTGGTAAGACCACAGCACCAGTCTTTCCAAAAGACTCCGTGGGACCCCTGCCTTCCTTTCCTTGGTTTCCATTTTCAAGATTTTGGCTCTAGCCCTGCTTTTGTTCTCCATGCTCTTCCTTATTTTCTGTCTTCTGCTTTTTACACCTTGCCAGACGCCTGCTGGGAAGGCTTCAGGTTAACTGCTGCTTTACCTACATTAATTAACTACCTGTTTCATAAAGTGTCAAGTTGGGAGACATCTTAGGTATTCGTCTATAATATAAATGAGACGATTATGTTAATAATCTGCAGGAATGTGCTTTCATTTCTGTAAATTCTCTTGCAGCTCCGTTCAGCAATTATAGCTTTTGAACCGTGCTTTAAAGAACTTGCCAGCTGTTAGTGGAATATGGCATATCTAAAATAACATGGCTAAATAATATCTGCTCTCTTCTCTGCTAAACACAATGCTTTATTTTCTTCTAAACTCTGCTTCTAGTATTTGCCTAGGAATGTTTGTAAGGCGGAGCGCCCGCGAGGCCCAGGCCCGGGCAGGGAAAATGCACTTTGTCTCACCTGGCTTTCCTGAAGCTCCCTTTACCCAAGCCCCAGGCAAAACTGCTGAAAAGGACAGGTCTTTTTGCCCTTTCATGAATCCGAGGACAACAGACACAAAAGAAAGGGAGAGTAAATTTAGAATTGTCATTTATTTGCTATCTTTTTTAAAGCATATTTTCTTCAATGTTTAATTACAGTAAAATTGGAGTGACCTAAAGCTCACCATTTTTAAGCGGCAGCTCAGTGGGGTTAAGTATATTCACATTATTGTGCAACTAATCTCCAAACATTTTGTCTTCCATAATTGTCACTCTCCACCCATTAAAAATGGCTCCCAGTAGACCACCATTCTACCTTCATTTTCTAGGAGTTTGTTCTAGATAACTTCAAACAGGTAAAATCGTGTAATATCTGCCTTTTGTGACTAACTTATTTCACTTAGCACAATGCCCTCAAGGTTCATCCATGTTGTGTCATATGTCAGCATTTCCTTCCTTTTTAAGGCTTCATGATATTCCATTATTGGTGTGTATCACATTTTCTTTATACATCAGTGCATATTCGAATTGCTTCTACCTTTGGGCTATTGCTTCTATGACCATAGGTATACAGAGATCTCTTTGAGATCCCACTTTCAATTTTGGGGGTATATCCAGACATGGAATTGATGAATCGAGTGGTAGTTCTGTTTTTAACTTTATGAGGAACAATCACAACTGTTTTCCATAGCGACTGCACCATTTTCTATTCTGGCCAACAGTGCACAAGGGTTCCAATTTCCCCCCGTGCTTATCAGCACCTGTTATTGAGATTACAGAGGCCTGGGGACCCAAGCAGTGATTGGTAGAATCCAGACTGGAACTCATGTCTTCAGATTCCAGAGGCTATATTCATTTAGTCACTTCATACCACCTGTCTGTTCTGAAAGGGCTTGCAACTTCTAGGAGCTCCTATCAGCTTAGACGCTCAGACTGCAGTGTCCTATTTCTTCCTATTCCAGAGCTCCAGAAATCTCATTTCTCCTGTGGAGGAAAATATAGAAACAGGGCTTTCAGATGAGAAGCCCAGAACCCTTTTTTCTCCCAGCTTTGGTGGCATTTGTCATAGATGTCTACTTTCTGGTCAAAGGGATCTATGACAAACACATAGATCCACCAAAGACACCACCAAATGGTGGTGAACCATCAAAAGACAGGCCATTATCAATCTTTAATGGGACAGGCCTTCCACCAGCAAAATAAATAAATAAATAAATAAATAAATAAATAAATAAATAAAATAAAAAAATAAATAAATAAAAGAGCAGCTTGTAACCCCTGGCATAATTTTAGGAAATTTTATTGCTTTCTTTGCTCAGGTAAGCAGGTATTACATGACCATTTTGCAAGGTGTGTATTTTAAGACTAGAGGTTCTTGTGTGGCTGGCTCTCTGGTTAGAGCCCTCTGGTCACAGGCTAGAAGAGGCAAGAGGCAGGAGAGACCTATCACATGGACATCATCACTACTGCACGGTAACCCCAAGCTGGGAATTACTGAGAACGCTTTGGTTCTACATGCAGAAACTGGGACAATGAATTGAGAAAGGTTGCTTCGGTTCTGTATTTCTCATAATCTCAGGATCTAAAGAGTCAGCATAAAGAGTCATCTCCAAGACTTTTCAGTGAAAAGAGAGTGAAATTTTTGCCACCTGGTGTCAATCTTGTAGCTAGCAGTGGTTTTGGGTTAAGAAGCTAAGGGTAAGCTGTCACAGAGTGCACAAAGACACAGAATCAAGCCAAGTGTTTAAGGAGATTTCTATTTTTGGTACTGTTTACAACTACCAGAGACTAGCAATTAATCTCTATATATTTACAAAACCAGAAATTTGTAGAAATCATGATAAATATTATACTGTGTGATAGACAACTTAGCAATCACTATGTAGGGGAAACATAACTATATATAGCCCTGTTCTAAATTGCTCTGGAAATTAGAATAGCTATAAAAATTCTAATGTTTTAAATGCTGACATTCTTTCATTTGAACCCTTTCCTTATCAACTTCTAGACTCCATCCCAAGCTCCATCCTCCCACACACATCCAGGGCCTTCGTCAACCTTTTTGTGTGTCTGCCTGTACATATACACCTATAGGAAATTCTCTGGGCTCAGTGAAGGAGTTATTAAGGAGGCTTGAGGTCTTTCAAAATGTAGACTATGTACTACTGGCAAAGAGATTTTTATTATTTTGACTAAAGTTCCTTTAGGCTGAGAGGAAGGCAGCCAAGAAATTGACTCTCTATGACCTGTGGTATAGTGTCAAAAGGAGACGGAACAATAATCAGGAGGTACACCCCTAAGGATAGAAGTCAGAATCTTTGGATTTTACTTTATCTTCTTGGAAAGGACCAAGTCTATACGCTAGGGCCACCATTGTATACTTCTCATATATGTTATTCTTCTATTCCTATTGTCTTCCCCATTGTAATTGCTCATGGTGTCATTGAAAAAAAAAAAGAAAACTCAGAAGTTCAGAGCACGATTTGAAGGAAAGGAATTACATAGGATAAAATATGTAATGGCTGGCAATCAGAAGAAAGAAATAATCATCTGGGGTGAATTGCAGAAGAAAAAAAACTGCAAGTGCCATTTGGAAGGAAAATGTAGCCTGGAAGTAGTGCATATATAACCCAAATAAAAGTTAAGGCCCTCACGGACCAGTTAACATGTAGTTTCACTCAAAGAAATGCAGAAGCATGTAAGAATTACAAATAATTAAGAGCGATTCATATCTCTACCAGACTTTGAAAAAACTTCAAAAGGAACTGTAGTTGGTAAATCACAGCAATCGTTTCCCCTGGCTCTTCAGTTCACTTACAGGTAGCAACTACCCTGATCCTTTCCCTTCACTCTTCATTTTTATTTCCTTAGCAGAATTTCTCTCTCCAGAAATTCCTTTCTGATTTTCTTCTTCTTATGACTTTCTCTTGTTTCTACAAACAGCTCTTATACCCATTAGCAGTGTTAATAATTAAAACCAGCTTTATTTCTCATACTTCTTTAGCCCTTCCTACCCATCATGTCAATTCTGGATAGCGTGAGACCAGGAACTAAGCCAGACTTAGAATCTCTTTTCAGGAAGAGAGAGAGAAGGAGAATGGCCCAAGACAGAATTCACAATAGTGAATAAAGAGGCAAAAATCTTAAATATCTATGTTCAGTCGAATGTTTTTTCTTTTATCTTTGCCACACACAGAAATTCCCAAATACCCTAAGGATGCTGTTCATGACTGCTGCATATGACCCACTACCACTTCCTACCTTTTCTACTCTTCCTTTTGAATGTCGCCATGCCTATCCCTACTCTACCCAAGCACCACTGTCAGACCTTAGGATTCAGCTGGACAATGCAGGACTGGGAAGGAAAAGACAAGATTTAAAGTTAGACTCATCACTAGTCAGAAGTCAGGGGAGCTGATACACCTACAAGAGCCAGTCAGGCTGCCCTAAGAGGTAAATAAAACCAAGGTAGATCCCAGTCTAGGCAGGGAGTGGGCAAGGGGTTTGGGTGGTGTTTGTGTAGAATCTAAGGGGAAACATTAGGGAGTCAGGGGTGGGGAATACTTAGAGAAGACTGTTGAAAGGGTAGGTCAGAAGATTTATCAGAAGGTTCATAAGCATAGCCAATACACTTGATCTCTCAGTATTGCTGGGGCTCTGATCTCAGAAAAGTGTCTGCAGAGAGCAAGGTTGGAACATTAGAAATCATCAAGTTCTGAGAGATTTCCCATTTAGTCAGGTAACAAGGTGGTAGGTGTGAGGAAAGGTGTAACTTCTGGCTCTGAGATTCTATCAGCCTGTAGTCTCAAATATGAAGCTGAGAAGCTTGTGCCTAATCCAGTGGGCAGCTAAGAGTAGGGCTGTTGAGCAAGATCGTGATCATAGTTCTACTCTATAGAAGTTCACCTGGAAGCCAGAGGAGATAGGTTGGGATAAGGATTGGTGAAAGGAAGGGAAACTTACCAGAAGATGACAATAGTCCATTTCAGAAGTAATGAGACTGAAATAGGATGATGGAGTTGGAGATGCAACTTGGTAATCATTCGAAAGAAGGAGAGCCAAAGGTGACTGCAGGATTTTACATGTGTTTGCAGGATCATGACACGTGATCAGAAATATGGAAGAAATATGGAAGCCAGAATAGCTTTATTAGTGGGGAAATGATGAAACTGGGTGCGAGTGCTTTGAGTCAAAAGTACCAGCGGGCTACCTAGGTATAACTGTCCAATTGGAAGTTGGGAAGATGGTCTGGAACTCTGGAGAAGGACTTGGGCAAAATACGAAACCCTCTGGATTGTTGGATTTATTTTTAACACCAGATATCTGTCTCTGCATTTCCCACCTACAGATCCAAGTTGGACAGAAGGCAGCAAATGCATTGAAAGAAAAGCATGGAACCAATTATAGAGTTGGATCGAGTGCAGATATTTTATGTAAGTAGCTTTTTTTTTTTTTTGCCTCTTCAATTGTATCTAAGGCACAAAAGAAGCCAGTGGACTTTGGGGAGTGGGATGGGCAGGAGATGGACGGAAGAACTCCAGAGGTCAACAGGAAGTTATACGAATCAAAATGACTGAGGATAAAAGGGAGTCTGTACACATCTAGCACTATGCTCTCTAGGGATAAGGTGTGAGCTAAAAGAAAAAAATTAACGCACTGGCTCATACCAGAACTCACTCTGGCTTCGGTTAAAAAGAGCTGGCAAGGGAGGAGGTACAGGAGTTAACAGGAAGGACGTTTTCCAGTGACCCTTGGTCAGTCGATTCAGTTCTCAGGGGGCCTATCAGGCTGAGAAAGCAGAGCAGGTGGGGCTCAGAGAAAGGATCCAACACACAAAAGAATTTAGTTAAAAGGACAGTGCACTGCTTTCCCCCATCCTCAGCCACCACATCCTCCACCCACCTGAGGACCACCTGGATAGTACTGGCATAATATTTTCCCTGTTGCTCATTTTGCTTCAGTTCCTTTACATCTCAGTTCACTTGCGTGTAATACTAGGTCACCTAGTTTTTGATACCGCTGAGAAACTTTAACTAATCCTCTGCTATGTGCCAGACATGATGCCAGGTACTCTGGGGAATGGGCAAGAGGAAACAGAAAAGTTAAACGAGAGGTAACTCCTACCCTACAGGGGCTTCATATCGAGAGGGAGACGATGACTATCCATGAATCCTTAATATGAAAAAGTTTACTCATTTTGCTGCATTGAACCTTCCTTCTCTGCCATGGAGACGTGTGCTTTCATAGTATAAATTCTACCTCCGCCTTCATGCTTTTGTTTGCAGATGCCACATCAGGGTCTTCAAGAGACTGGGCTCGGGACATTGGGATTCCCTTCTCATACACGTTTGAGCTGAGGGACAATGGTACATATGGATTTGTTCTGCCAGAAAATCAGATTCAGGCCACCTGCGAGGAGAGCATGGAGGCTGTGCTTTCAGTCCTGGATGACGTATATGAGAAATACTGGGATCCGGACAGTGCTGGAAAGGCAGCCTCTTCTGCTGTGGTGCTGGGCCTGCTAGTCTCCTTCCTGTCTAGTCTCTGAGTACATCCTACCCAGACCAGCTCAGCCCCAGTGACGACAATGTAGTTGCAGGGAAGGTGTTTGGCGGGAGTTAAGGAGGAATCAGATAATTTAACCAAAGATACTTTCCATTTCAATAAAAATGAATCATGTTTGCATTTTAATGTGTGTTTTGCTGGTAATTAACTTTTACTACTTTAAAAGAGTATAATATTAGTTGTTGCCATAATAATGGTACAACCAAACCAAAGTTCAGTGGCTCAAAAATCTATAGGTTAGCTAGGAAGGTCTGCTGATCTTGGCCATGCTCACTTATGCATCTGTGGTCAGTTTCAGGGCAGCAACCCCAGGGCCTAGAGATGGTTTTTTTTTTTTCTCATCTAAATATTTTCAGAAATTTGCTTGTGGTTTTGAACCAGGTTCATACTTAATTTTGTATTATCAAATTACTAGCAGCACTCAGAAGATGTTACATAATCTCTCTATATAGCTGTGACTGGTTTTATTTATTTAATATTTTATTTATTTATTTAAAAACATTTTTGAGAATCTGCTAGGTACATTTTGTTAAGCTCTGGGGTTACAGTGGTTAATAAGGTAGACATGGTCCCTGTCCTCTGGGAATTTCCATTTCGGTGGGTGAGACTGAGGATGGTAGCCATAAATAATTGGAACGGACACACTGTTGCATACAAGGCAAATCTCAGCTCAGGGAAGCCGTAATAATTAAGAACACAAATAAATAAACTGAGTATTGCAGCTTGTGACAGATACTATGAGAGAAATAAAGAATAAGTAGAGAGGTAAGCAAGAGTGAGATTGTACATATATGGGAGTACAGGCATTTGATTGTACTATCTTGTCTATTAAATGGTAAGTGCTTGTAAGGTAGTGTCTATGACTGTCATTTCTTATGTATCTCTACATGACACCTTGAAATGGTGCTAAGCACTTGTCAGGCTTTGAACAGATGTTGTAGCTGTAATCAGCTGACAGAGCATCCTTGGGTGTTCAGCCACCCATTGCCAAATTTCCTTGTTGGTCACAGTCACAATACACTTTTTGGTTGTAACCCTTTTATTGCCTGTCTTTGCCCTCTTTCTTTCTTTTTTTCTTTCTGTTTTGCCAGTGAGTGGCTCATAAGGGTCAGAAAGAAAAATGTCAAGGGCAATAGGGTTTAATGAATCAGAGAGCAGCTGTTTACATGAAAATGCCAACTCCACAATTGTGACATTGTCAGGAGAAAATGGTAGGGTCTCCTCAGTAGTCAGCCCAGGAGGGAAGAAACCTAGTGTGACCACCAATGACATGTTCAAGATGAAAGAGAAGGAGCTATGCCTTGGGACACAGGGTATCAGCTTTAATCTAGCCTGTGTTTTAGTTTCTAGGGCTGTCTTTTAACAATTTGAACCTCTAAGTACTATAGAAACTATGACCTAGAAAGCTTAATTTATGTCTAAAGATTGAGTCTATGGACAAATAAAATTAGAAAGGAGCAGATGGAAATGCAAGCTATTAGCTCCCCTGAAACCTCCTACATGGATTCTCCCAAGAGTCTAGGACACAATCAGCTTTCTTCAGGGGCTTCCCATGGCTTTGAGAGCATGGGGAGATTTGAGGGCCAGGACATGTATTTTACTTTTTCTGGAAGCTTTTTACTTCTTGTGAGAGGATCCTAAGAGCAATGATGGAAAGGTGATAAAGAACCATATAGGTCTTTCTTTAAAAAGCAAAAACAAAAAACCTCCAAAGTTTTATTTATTAGAGAGAGAAAGAGAGAGAGTGCATGCATGCAAGGGGGGGGAGAGTCAGAGAGAGGGGGACAAAGGATCCCAAGTGGGCTCTGAGTTGACAGTTAAGGCACTGAAAGCATCAAGCATGATGTGGGGCTTGAACTCACCAACTTCAAAATCATGACCTGAGCCAAAGTCAGATGCTCACCCTACTGAACCACCCAGGCACCCCACAGATAGATCTTTCTTAACGAAGCTTTTAACTTCCTCATCTTAAATGGCAATAGGTTGGGAAAACTTCACAACTGATGTAATTAATGCAATCTTGAGACTATTTTGTACTGTGATGTTGTTGGGTCTGGGATTTGATATTACCCTACTTTAAAGCTAAGAAGTTAGCTTGTTACCATTTCACGCATGTCGAAAGACATGAGACTCCTGAATCAGAGACAAAGGACAACATTACTCATAGCACAACAAGCAGCTTGAGCATCAACATACTTACATTGGTTCCTATTGTTCTTGAGTTTCAAAAGAGCCCAGATGACACCTTCTACTGTAGTGAGTGGTGCTATAGGAGAGAAACACTGAGCTTGAGGACTTTACTGCTTTTATAGCAAGCAGTAAGTGAGCCTGCTCTTTATCCCAGAAAGAGACACTTCCTTATTACTCACAGTTGCTTGCTTTTGCTGCAAACACAAGTCTGAAAAATGGGCCAGGTGAAAAGTGGTCAGAGCCTTGCATCCTTGACATAGCCAGCAAGGTGCGTAGGAGCAAGAGAAGCCCATAGATGACTGTCTCTCAACAGGTATTATATTAGGTTGAATCGTGGGAAATTGCTGTTTTCGTAGGTCAAAAAGTCCACATATTGTTGATTTTATGTGGTCCAACATAATCTCTCCGTGCTAATAAAGGTGTCTCCATGGTGTCTTTTCTTTAATTTTTAAGAAAGCTTGAATGTACTACATTTTCTGTTACTATTTCTTTCCTTCCACCAAACTCTGTTGGTGTTTTTTTTTTCCCCCATAACTGTTCCTACAAAGGACCTAAATCTTCTTGACTTATAGGTAAATTTAGAGTTTAAAATGATGCAAAATGATAAATTCAGATGGTGGCCAAGCCTCTAACTCCTATTTTTTTCTACATCAGTGTCAAAATGAGTTATATTTTTGTTTTCGCTATGTTTGACCAAGCTCCCGTTTCCCTTTCTTTTCTTACGCAGTTTAAGCATCTTTTGATATGCTGCTGAAAATGTATCCTTCGTATCACCCCAGTGTTATTCTTACCTCATGCCTGTATTTTAATCTGGCATAAATGTATCATGACACTAAGAGAAGACCACTGCCTAAATATAGGAAATTACAATACTAATTATAAAGAAGTTAAAACATTAAAATGAATAATTATACATTTCTGTTTCACTATGAAGTGATTGAAATACCTGATGTATATTACCTTGTGCAATACTCCTAAGATTCCTGAGTTAGGTACTTTTATTTATTTGATGAAGAAATCAAGACAAAGAGAAGTAGCATGACTGTGGTCACACTGTTCTCAGTGAGTGTTGACTGATCAAATAATTATTGAGAATTCCATATTTGTAGGAACTTTCTGGCTCCAGGATATCAGGAGCACAATCTCATGGCCACCACCAGGACTTCATGCATATCCATTCAGGTCCCTTTTCCTATATCTCTCTCTGCCCGGGAGGTATTTTTTTTTTGCCTCCAACAGCTCATACGTGTGTGTGATGCTTCTTCTGATGACCACCGTTTGGCTACTGCACATAGGTTTCCTGAAGCCACAGAGAACGAAACATGTATGGGATTTGTACCTACCACCAGAAACCCCCAGCAGCTGCCTGGATGGGAACTGTTAAATTCCTGAGTATAAAGTTATGTCCCCCTGCAGTGGGTTGGGGGAAAAACTCCAAAGTGTAACTCATGTTGCAGAGATTTTGTGGGATGAGGTTGAAGTTACCCTCCAAAGAACTTTCTCTGAAGTTCCAACAGTGCATGGCTTCTTCCCCTGTCCTGTCCTGCTCTCCCACTCCCTTACCAGCTTCTCTTGGGAGCACTTCCTGAGTAAACCATTTGTACATGAACCCTCAGTGGGAGGTCTACATCTAGGGAACCTAGCATAAGACACCCCCCGCCCCGGGGAATTATTATCCAAACACAATATATTCTTAATTTCCTAAAATGACCTTTATTTAAAAGTAGTACTAGGATTTAATAATCAGAATATGCCTGGGGATTATCAATGTTGCATCAACAGAAATATTCTTAATTTGAAGATGTTAGCATTCTAGAATGTGAGGAATCTTGTTTCAGATAAGGCTTTTATTTCAGGAAAGCAAATGCATTTCCAGCTTTGTCTTCATTGAAAGCAAAGTAAAAAAAAGATAAGCCTTTATGGACTTGTAAATTTTGAAGTATTTGGCGTTATGATAAAACTTTATGAGAAAATAATGGCCACTTACAACAGTTTTCCACTCTGCTGTAATCAAGACTGCATAGTCTTTTCTTAGCTACCCCGAAAAAGGAATTTTATTTCTTTCTAAGGAGTCATTCATTTAAAATAATAATAATAAAAAGTAAAGCTCCAAAGAGTTTATATGGTGAGTGTATTAACTCCTTTTCAAGCTGCATGTGCCTTTCTCATGGAGCCCTCATTAGGTTTTTTTTCCTAAGAATTTGTTCTTTAAAGAAAAAAAAAGAAAAGAATTGAGAAAGTCAGCTTGAAAATAATTGTGCAAATAAAGGCAAACTGTCTTTTCTTTTTATATAGATGATGCAAAAGCAACCACAGAAACACAGAGGAGGCAAAGGGATATGTATTCATAGGTTTGAACTCCCTAAAAACCCAGTTAACTAGATAGAGGATTCAGAGAAAGTGAGGTAGAGAGTCAAGGTGGAATCAGGGGTTGAAGATCCTGAATGTCAAACGGTTCCGATAGTACCCCTCTAGGCCGCTGAGAAAACCAACGCTTCCACACAGGGGCAGAAATTAACATGTGCTGTGTCAAAATAAGTCTGAGAGGATGAATTAGGAGACAGTTGGAGTGGAGAAGTCTGAGGCAAACAGTTCAGAAAATATACCATGCACATATAAACTAAATAAGACTCAAGTGAGTTGGTGGCTGTAAAAATGGAAACAAGGGACAGAAATCAGAGGTGCTATTCAGAAAGATTCAATGTGGGGTCTATTCAAACACGGAAATGTGAGAAAGGAGCATTGCAATCATTGTGAGTGGATGAATAATTGTGGAACTATAAGATCACGAGAACTTGTCTGAAGTCAAATTTGTTTCCTCCGTTCCTACATAGAAAGGTACAATAGGCCAATGCTGAAAATGGACTTACAAGTTTATGGAAGCCAAAAGGGAAGCAGTGTTGAAAAATGAGGAAACCGCTGAGTTTCAGACAGGAAGTAGGAAATACGAAATTGTCATGGTGATGTGTCAGCTGAAACTTAGGTTTATTTTCCAACTTTAAATCAGGTCTCTAGACACAGGCAATCTTCATTTCAATCTCATGTTTCAAAATTTCCTTCAATACAGAAACTTGGTAAAAGCTTTTCTAAAAAGTTAAAAAAAAAAACGTAATATCCACCAGCTTCTTCCTGCACATACGCTAATGTACCCTATGACATTTATTTTATAATTAGGTTTGCAAGTCTATCACTTTAAAGGTTGACTATTTTCTCTAACGCAGTTGCTTCAAAGATTTGTTTTGCAGAATTCCTATCTCAAATAAAAATGTACCTTAAAGCATGATGTATCCGTCAGACAAAAACAGAATTGCTCTGTTGATCTAGGGAGAAGGATAGTAGTGGGTGTGCAGACACCCCTCAGCCCCCTCCCCCAATTTCCCCAAAGTCCCGAAACGCCTCCTGTTTTCACTCTAGGCCCTTACTACCCCAAGTGCGGTCCAAAAGATCTTTGGCAGTGGGTAAAATGTTCATGTGTAACAGGCTCTCCAGTGATGCTGACGTTACTGGTACTTTACTACACATTGAGAAGCCAGAGGCTAGGGCAGCAGTTCTCCAACATTAGCATGTATCAGAATCATCCGGAAGGCTTGTTAAACATGGACTGAGGGCCCCATCTCAGGTTCTGACTCTGCAAGCGGGGCCTGAGAATTTGCATTTTTGAAAGATTCCCTGGTGATGTTGATACTGCTGCTCCAGGGAACACCCTTTGGGAAACACTTAATTAGAGCCATGGGCTGATAATCGGGATAAAACTGCCACTAGATAAGCAAAGAGTACCTTGATTTATTTTTTGAGTGACAGGAAGTAAAATGTGAAAGACAAGTCTCTTCCCTCAAAGATCTTTGAATCTAGTTCAGAATACAGAAAAGTAAACACTCACTTAAGGAACTGAAATAGAGACCATATACATGGAACTAGCTAAGAATAAAAGAGCCATTAACTCAGCCTCTGTGTGGGTTGGGTGAGGGCCAGGGAAGATTTCATCTGATTGTCTTTTTTTTTTTAACTTTATTTATTTATTTATTTATTTATTTATTTATTTATTTGGAGAGAGAGAGAGAGAGAGAGAGAGAGAGAATGTGTGTGCATGAGTGAGGGAAAGGCAGAGACAGAGGGAAGCAGAGAATCCCTAGCAGTCTCCACCTTATCAATGTGGAGCCAGACCCGGGGCTCGATCCCCCAAACCTGCGAGATCATGACCTGAGCTCAAATCAAGAGTCAGACACTTAACTGACTGAGTCACCAAGGTGCCCCTCACCTGGTTGCTGTAAATCTCGAGCAGAACTTGGAAAGGGTCAGTTTGTTTAAATGACCTGTAGTCCATGCAAGACACATTCTTTAATTTGAGATTCTGATAACAGCTATGGATTTTCCATTCAATTATGCTTTTGTAATTAAAAATATTCTCAAAGTCTTTTATGACGTAGAATGGGGTTGGATGGGATGGGGTGGAGGAGTAGGACGGGGCGCCCGGAAGCTCGCAGGGAGCAGTGGCCGTGGGGATAAGCCTGAACAAACCCTTTCCCAAGCAGGGACGAACAGGTTGGAATTAACTCTCAGTCAAGAAACATCTGGTTGTTTCTGGATCTTTGCCTCAAGCGTCTGATGTCAGCTGCTGGCCCTGATAACAGAAGGAAATTCCCAGGATCCTGCTTCTAAAGGAATGAAGTTCTTAAGCCCTAGGACTAAGGGTGTGCCTTCTTCCAAGGGTCCACAGGTGTCCTAGCCATTTTTTTTTTTTTTTTTTTACACAAGGGACTGGAACCTCAAACAATCTGGCTTTAAACTTTAAAAAGGGAATCTATTGGTTTGTGCAACAGAAATGTCTAGACTGTGGAGTTCATGAACAGAAGGATCTGGGAATTCCAAATATGTTTTCAGGGTTGGTAATTTTTCATATTTTAATTTTGCATCAGCTTTTTTTCTGTTGGTTTTACTGAAGCAGACTCTTCCCATTTGGGGGTAAGAGACCCCTAACAGCTCTGGGAGTGTATCCTAGCCTCTCTGCCACTAGGAAAAGTGCTTTTTTCCCCCAATAGTTCCAGTAAGACCCAAAAATGGGCTTCCTTGGGTCAAGAAATGGGAATATACTGATGTCTAGGCCTGGGCCACATGTCTACTCATAAATCAGCTCTCCCAAAACATGTAGACAGAGACAAGGAATGAAGTCAGGCACTTGTAGAGGAAGAAGAATGGGTAGACATTGATCAGTCAAAAATCAAAGCTGACCATGCTACCAGGGAGAGGGCAGGGCTTTGTACCATCTCAGAATTTGTCCCAGTAGATTCAGAATATTATATTCCCAAGAAGCAAGTCAAACTATTTCTTGAACTATGTGCTGGGCATACATTCAAAACGAGGTTCAAGGATCTACTAATAAAGTATATTTCAATATCAATAAAAAAAAAAAAACTAGGTTCAAGGTCCCCCAAACCAAAGCCAAAGTCCATTCTAATCATAACATGTCTCTAGGCCTCCAAACAAGTTCTGCAGGTAACTGTCTTCACGGACTAGTCCCAGGTTTTGTGTATAGGAGAAAATACAGGACAGTTTTAATGGCAAAAATTCTGAAGCCTTGTCACCCAGGTGAAAAGTTGAGCTCAGTTACTTCATGGCTGTATATCTGGGGGAAGTTACTAAACCTGTTTCAACTGCCTTATTGATAAAACGGGAATAGTAAGACAATCTACCTTAAACAGTTGTTGAGAAGATTCAGTAAGATAATATTTGTAAAACACTCAGAAAGGTGCTGATTTTCCACAACAAAGTCACTTGTCCACCCTAGGCCACTTCACTAGTCATAGAGTAAGTGCTCACTAAACATAAAGTGTTGAGACGAACTATAATTTCTACTACCCCAATTCCCAGCTCTCATGGGAAATTCCAAGGTACAGGAAGAGAACTCTGACCATAAAGTAACAATAAAAAGGAAAGCATTTTGGGGTATATTGAAGTGTTAACTGTCCTCCCCCCTGATGACCTGCTTTGCCTAGGATATGTCTGATGTGATTTTCAAGACTAAATATTCCCAATATTCTCTCTTTTGTCTCCTGGTTTGCCAGCGTTCTGTTATTCTGAACTCAGTAAGATGTCTCAGTGGCATCGCTGAAGAGGATTTTGCCCTTCAAGGACACCTGGCATGGAAGGATCGGGTGGAGGGATGGGGTGAAGAAGGGAGGCAAAGTATTAAGTGAATGGCCCCAGAATGCACCACAGGGGTCCCCCACATCTTGGCTGCCTGCTGGGCCTCAGCATCAGCTCTGAGACTCACACCTCACTGACGTCACCAGGAAGGAGGAGCTTGTCTTCCTTCTCTGTAAATCCCTCTCCCTCTTATTGCCTTTTCCTTGGCTGACCCCAGAGCTGTTTCTGGTCCTCTGTGGGCTCTCTTCCCTGTTCCTTCTAGAAGACAAGTTAAGTTTCTGTATCACAGCAATGAGGCATATACATGTCCGGCAAAGAGCAGGTTATCAGTAGTTTCTTAAATATCTTTTTGGATTAGAGGAATAGGAGATGGAAAGCAGAATTGTTGTCTGATGTAATCCAAACAGATCACCTCCAAAAAAAAAAAAGAGGAAATCCAGTGAGAAGGTACTAGATGGCTGAGGGGTCTGTCAGCTCTCTTTGTAATGACCTTTTCTCCAGTCTTCACTGGCTTCTTGCTGGAGGGTGACATTTCGATGACTGGTTGAGAAGGGTTGATCTCCCATGAGATTATCTGTGGTCGACACCAGCAATCTACCTCCAAATTGGGGTTACAAAGTTACAGAAACTAGGCCATCTTGGTTGCCTGGGAGGCAGAGGTTTCTTATGTGTCATTCATCTACTCTTTATGCAGGCCTTTATTTTAGTCCAATAAAGTCTCATTAGTCCTCATAGGTCATTTTAAGCCATTGTCCCATTCTTTTCTATTGGTCTTCATCCGGTTCATTGATGTCGGCTTGGTTTTCTGCTGCTCCTCTTGAGGTCAGAGCCTGATGTTTCTGGCCCTTTCCAGGAGAGTACAGTGTCCCTGACTTATCTAAAGTTAAGCGTGCCACTGCAATGGGGCACATATCCCAAATCACTACGTAAAAGCGACTTTGAATCTCAAAACATTTGATCCGTGCCATTATAGACAGAAGACAAAATGAGATGTTCTCCTCATTTGTTATGAAATAGTGATGTAAAATAGGAGCAAAGTATTCTGTAAATAGTGAACACTGTGTAATTGATTTATTGTTACAAATTCTTTCTCTGTCTCATTTCTTGTTCTTCCACCATCGCTTCTTATTAATAGCTTTTCTCTCCTACTCTCATTTGTTTGTTTATAGCAATCCATTCCATCTATAAAGGGACAAATTGCATTTTTAAAATAACAATAGTGGCCTTTTGTTAAATCCCTGTGATGTAACATAGTAGTTAGAACTTGGGTTTAAAGTCTTGTTCAAATTCTAACCCTGCACCTTAGGTAGCTTGGGTTCCACTTCTTCATGTTTCCCTATGTCTACTTTTGCCATGGTTTCATCTCGGGCAGAGTGTACTTCCCCATTCTCTGAGTTTGGGTTCATACATGTGACTCGCTTTGGTTAATTTTATGTTAAGAGAAATTAGCCCCACACTAGCCCTGAGCCTACGGCTTCCTAGCTTCATGTGTTTCCACTTTGTGACTTTCATCTCTACCAGCACCGCAGGAGGACTATGCCCCAGCTGGTCCACTGACTTTCACCCAAGAGGATGAAAGACACAGGGAGCAGAACCATCCCAGCTGAACCCTGCTTAGCGCAGCCCACACCCCAAAACCCCAGGACATCAGTAGCTGCTTACTGCCGCAGAGTACTGGTAACATGTAGCTGTTTGTTACACAGCATTATTGTGGCAACAGCTAACTGAATCTCCTCTCAGTTTCCTAACTTGAAAAGAAGGGATCACAATTGTAGCTTTTTATAGGGCTGTTGGGGAGAGTAAACGAGACAATACATGTGATGTGCTAAACACACTGCCCAACACACAGGAACCAATTAGTGCTTCCTTGTGCCGGGAGTTTATGTTCCTTCTCTCCAACTACGTGTGCTTCAGTCTTCCCATCTGCTAAGTGGAAAGAAATGGGGCTTAAGTAGGAGCAATTTCAAAAAGTTGAAAGTACCATATAATGTGAAACTCCACCATTTCCATCACCTTCAGATGGAGAGACAAGAGTGAGCTCCCAGTAACCTGCTGAAGTGGTCCAGGAAGAAGCCAACACAGAGGGTAGAAACTTCTTTGAAGGCTCAAATTAGAATGAACTCATGTGACCATATAGCCTCTGCCAACAGATTAGGAAGGGAAGACAAAAGGCTTCCTGCTATGAACTGATGACAAAGATGAAAACACAGATCCAAAGACACAAGTCTTTGGTTAGAAGCCCAAACCTTGGGATAAACCCTGTATGTCAATGTTTTATTACTATTTTAATGTAGGCTTTACACTCCATCTCATCCTTTATGTCATGAGATTTGCTCCTTTTTTTTCATATGCTAGAGTCCCCTGAAAGGGTTGTGGGGTTACTACCATGACCTTGTCAGAAGAGGTGGTGTCTCATCTTCTTGTCACGTGGAAGACTGTGTTCTCAAATTACATGCATTAGGGTTGCTCTCTAGGGGTTAAAACAAAGGATGAGTCCAACCAGGTGAATAGCCGAGCACTTGCTTCCACTTCGTGTTCCTGGAGGCAGTCTGAAGCAAGGTGTTATCAGGCATGTGTGTCCGCAAATCCAGGATCTTCCAAGGATGAGCATTCAACCCTACTTTCAATATGAGGCCAGGGAATGGAAAGGAAGTCCTGTGGCCCTTCTTTTCCCCCAGGAGACCCAAAACTTAAAACCAGGCTTGCAGAAGAACTCTAGCTGCATTTTAATCGGCTTTGATGAGGATGGTGATGAACTTGATTAACTCATATGCAGAACATGATGCATTTTTCCTGCAGAAAGGATACACACATTTTCAGATTTTTCAAAGGGTCTTCCAAAAGATAAGAACTACTCATTCAGAGGGTGGCTAGTTAAATTTAAGCAATTCAGCTAGTTAACTGAAATCAATTAATTTAGCTAATGAGAATATTTTGTATTTGTCTTTATGCAGATAATCATTTATTTCAAAAGAAAGCTGTTGGTAGAGAAATCCGTTACCCTATTCTTATTCATGATGAAAAGTCTGATATCTTCTCAAATGCATTTTGTTCTAACCCAAACCTGACAACTAACCAGCTCTAATCACTAGAGCTGTGTCTAAGGAAATCCACCGCACCTCTACACCCTGTTGTGTGGCCTTCATATGCTGTGAGTGTAAATGGAAACTTAGAGGTGCTTTTCTGAGTCTTTGGTGCTTTCTGAAAATATCTCATTAGTTATCCCAATATGTCTATAAGGTAGAATCTCGATAAACAATTGCCACAGAGCCAATGGCTGAAGAACTCAGGGCTTTCTCCTCTCTGACTCTTGGCCTGGGCAGGTGACTTCTTCGCAGAGTCCTTAGTACCGTCCTTAATAGTGTCAATAAGGTTGCTGCTTTGTCTCAGGATCCCGAGGGCAGGATTGTATCGGTGCCAGCCACTCATTTACAGGAAGCAGCGTCTGTTACCAGCATCGGGAGCAGAAGGCAGGAGCAGTAATCACAGTCTCGGCACCAGTGGCTTCCCCAACCTAGTTACTTGTTTTTAATTAAGATGACAATACAACACCTTTTCATTTCCTTCAGGAATTGGTGTGTTCCCATTTGAAGGGGTAGAAGAAGGCTCTGTGCACCCAGATCTTTGGTGCTAAAGACAGCGGGCCATGACCAAGGCCTGTTTTCCGATTCCTGGCGTTAGAGGAGCAATGACAGCAGGC
The DNA here is from genome assembly GCA_017311185.1 of Proteles cristata cristata. Classification (NCBI taxonomy): domain Eukaryota; kingdom Metazoa; phylum Chordata; class Mammalia; order Carnivora; family Hyaenidae; genus Proteles; species Proteles cristata. Next base: position 485,407 of record JAESUZ010001704.1, read on the forward strand.
CTCATATATAGAAAGTTTTCCAGGAGATGGCAGTGCGCTCTAAGGCTGGCTCCTGGCTCCTGCCTTCTGCATCAACCAAAGAACATTGTAATTGAGACATAGCATTATAATGCATTCCAGACCACACAGCTGCTGGAGTGTCACCTCAAAATGCTTCTTACCAGTCTCAAAGTCACTGTAAACAGGGTAGAGAGATGGAAGTGAGACGGAGGGGAGGGGGATGGGGGAGGGGGCTCTTGGAGACACCAGACAGCAACAATTGGCATGGCTGTCAGCGGTGCTTCAATACCTCCAGGCCAGGCGCAACCCTGATACATATTTACAGCTCTTCCTGGGTTCACCTCTGAAGACCAGTAAAAGGAAACTGAAGGACACGTATTGTCTGCATTTTAATTTCCAGGTTTACAAGAAATATTTCATTATTCTAATTCAGAGGGAAGTAAAACATCTTTCCTTTTTAAATGAAAGGTCTCCTTGTTCGGGGTGAAGAGCATAGCCAATCAGTCTCTCCCCCGAGAGGCAGAGCTGTTCTCAAGGCTGGCGCCACGTTCCACACGGCTAGGGAAACGCCAATGTGGGGGTGATGGGGATGAGTGGGGAGAACGGAGAAGAGCGGCCATGGACGGAATCACCGCGTGTGATGCACACGGAAGAAATGTGTCCATGCTGACTGCATTACTGATGAGGCAGACTGATGCTGTCATCCCTGAGCCCTGACAACGACATCTCAGGACAGACCTCAAGGTGGAGGATGGCGTAGAGGATAGGCAAGTATCTTTCTCCTGAAAGAGGCTGTTGGCTGAGGTGCTGGTTTACACAGGCGCATTTATAGGAATGAAGGAGCTCTATAAGGTCAGGGTCAGGAGGACTGCAGTGACTCTTCAGTAATGTCATAATTTACGAGCTGTGTTCATAGCTTGGGACCCGAATCTCTATTTCCAGGGTTCTTATTTGTATTTTTTGTGGTTGTTTACAGCTCCTTGGACTTGGCCAGAGACCTCCATATGGATGAGCAGTAAGGTCAGCCAGGTGGATTGCTTGAGAAATCTGTACAAAGGAAAATGATATTTAAAGAAGTGGCAGCCAGACTTTTACATGTCTTTGAACTCTTCCACGGTCTGTATGTAATTTCCTTTCCATTTTTTTTGTAGAGAACTAGAGGTTTTCTGTCTTCCTTAACCCTCTTCCAGTGGAACTCTGTTCTACATTCTCCACAAATCCTTTCTTCCATTGAGACTCTTTCTTTATCCACCATCTTACCTAATTCTAATCCTCATTCAGAGTGTTTAAAGTGTAGACAATAAATGCTCGGAAGTAGTGTTTCCATGCTTTGCTGACAGCACTTGCTATAGGCCTGCCTTTGCTACAGCCAAGTGATACTTTAAAAGTTAGAAAACAAAGCAAACAAACAAATGGAAATTCACAGATAAAATTCAGGTTTGAGTGCTGGGATGGTGTTCTTTCAAGAGGCCAGCCTTTCCTCAGCAGCCAAGCTGCTTTCTGGGCAAGTAGGACGAAGTATCCATTTTACACAGAGTAAGAAAAAATTCCGAGTTCAGAACTGGGCTGTTCAGCATAAGTGCTTGCCATTCAAAGGACATGATCAATAATCAAGCAAGGGAGGCAGAGAGAGGGAGGCCGAGGGGACTACAAAATGGGCAGGCATTCAGCATAGAGACTTAGCAGAGAACAGGAGTCTGAAGACCTCGCTAGACAGTGCAGGACAGAATGGATGTTCAGACTACCATAAAAGAATACTTCACAAGAGAAATGCAGTGGAGACCATGAAGGTGATGAAAATGATCAGGGAAATCTATGCACAATTACAGTGAGGCAGGAAGGTCCTCCAACTAAAATAAGTGAATATTGGGAAGATCACAGAGGAGACGCGTTACCTCTCTGCAGCCCCTATGATAACTGGTAGTCCAGACAGAGCACAAGAGTCCTAAAACAGAGGCCGTCCCTGAAGAGACACTGATTACCAATCCTGCTGACAAGAATGCGTGGTCTATGCTAAACTCATCCTTTTTTCATTTATCTGAGTTGGTTACTTCTGTTTACTTCTTACAGGGTTTGTGACTCCTCACAATTAAATTATTTTCCAGAAGTTGCTTTATGTTTGAGTCTCAGTCAAAAGAATCAAGCTTTCTCCTGATGCTCAGATATCTAAATCCATGTCGTTCCTATTGGCCATCTGGCAGGATTGTTATATCATTAGCCATATTTAAACTCGTAAATATCAGCCAGGAAGATTGAGGAGGTAGTGCCAGGATCATACAAATTATTCACCAAAATGGTGTCTCCGTTGTACAGAAATGGTGTAAACCTAAAAAGCACTTCATTCAAAGTCAGCAAGTGCATGGGACAATGATATTTCTCCTCCATTACAGAGCAAAGTATAGGGTGAGGTTCACAAAGGCAACTCAGATCACACAGCTCCAGAATGTGCAAGCCTGCAGCTTTTGAATGTTTGGACATTAGAAAGAACTACATTTCTCAGGCCAGCGCAGGAAGATTGGTGGGAAAGATATTGAGACATTTTTTATGCAAGCATATTACCGACCGAGGTTTCTTTGTGGTTCCCCGTTGGTGGTAATGTTTGTATTGAGTCAGCTGCCTGATCTACAACAAGCGTTTTCTTCTGTTATTGTTTTTTAAACTTAAACACATAGGACTAGGAACAACATCGAAAATCATCTGGTACAAATTCTAATATTTTAGCAGCGGAACTCTGTGTAAAAAACAAACAAGCAAAAAATAAAAAGCAATCTTAATGAAACTTTATCCACTTAGGATTATTTGGTTGTAGAGCTAACTTAAGCATAAGGGAATTTACTGGAAATATATTTGTGTTTTCATATGACTGAAGGAAGGATGGAAGCGTAAGACTGGGAATATACAAGGTAGCAGGAACTAAAGTGGTCTTGAATGAATTTTGACCTTTTCTTTTACCATTGTAGTCAAAGGGTCTATTGGTCAAAATCTGAGGAGAATCTGATTACACTTTGATCACATGCTTGATTGTACCTGGATGATGAGGGCTGTAAGAAAAAAGGAGCCAGTAGTCTCTGGCTGATGGATAGGACATCTTAAGGTTGCATTCAATATGGAAAAAGTAATTCTTCAAATGAAAATTGAGATGTTGGTTGAAAGAAGGAAAGGATGTTGAGAAGAAAAATCCATCAAATCCATCAAACACATAAACACACACACACACACACCAAATGAAACAGATGAAAATAGTTGTGGAGAAAAAGAGGGGAACCCAGAACCTCATCCCAAACCTCTTTGGTGTCTGAGGCATTCCATGGCACAGAAGGAAAATGACCCAGCTAGGTTCATCTTTTGGCAATTTGGTATGGTGAGCCAATTTATGGTCCCCCCAATTTTCAGAGAATGAATTTCACACAATATCTTTACAATTTCCTCTTGGAATTCTCAATTTTCATGATTACGTAATATGAACTCTAACTACTTGTTGTTGTCAAACTCCTTTTGTGGAACTCATTAATTCAATCCCAAGTCTATGTCTTTCCATCACTGGCCCCGTGATATGATTATACTTCGTCACCTCTTTTGAAGTTACCTGTGACCAGGAGTTGGCCAAAGATATGTCGCTGGAAAGGATGTGTGTCACTTCTAGGCAGAAGCTTCAAGAGCCTGTGCACAACTTGTTGTGCTTTTTGCCTGCTGCTGCTGCTGGCTAATGCAAGCATGGGCCTTCAGCCTGGGTCCCTGACTGTCGTGGAGAGAGTTCCCCGCCTCACCTCTGCTGGAGGTTTTGGGATAAGCCACTGAGGTTTTGGAATTGTGCACTATTGCAGCCTATTCTTACTGATAGATCGATTTTCTTTTATTCTGACCTCACTGAGGTAGAATATCTGGTCTCTTCTCCCAAAAAAGGTCCTACTTAGAATCATGATATGCTTTCTTTGGTAAAGACTTCAGGGGTCATGGACTTTACTGGGCAGAAACTGAGGTCCTGTATATTTGCAAAATTACTATGTTAATCCTTAATAGTTGCCTAATCTAACCACCCTCCCAGGCAGGAATCTACTCTGCAACATCTCTGCTTTGGAATTAAACAGACCTGGGTTCTGCCCCTTAGAAGCAATACAATCTTCAACAAGTCACTTAACCCTCTAGACCTCAGGTTCTTCATTTCTAAAATGGAGTCATAAATTTTCTGCCTTGCAGGATTATTGTGAAAATTTGAGATAGTGTATACAAAACACTTACCATGGAACCTGGCATGTAGGGGGTATTCAATAAGTGGCAGTTAGTATTATCACTGTTAACCTTCAGTCTTTTCCAGGACATTTGCAGGGACTATGTAGACTTGGAAATAAAGCCCATTCCCCTCATGTGGAATATCCTTAATTGTTAGCAAGCTCCTTTTTATTCTGCATAAATCTGCCTCTGCCTCTGCCTCTCTCTATTTGACACTTCATGTACTTTTTTTTATGCTCTTGAGCAGCTGGGACCAGCTTTATTTCTTTTTCTGCATGACAACTTATTGAGTATCTGAATACAGTTATCTTGGTACGTCTACAGGTCTTCTCTCCTCTGGTCAAATCATTCTTGGTTCCTTTTTTTCATAAGATTGTATTTCCAGATAACCCATCTAACCTGGGAACTGGGTTTTAAAATCTCTCTGACTGGGGTGCCCAGGCAGCTCAGTTGAGTAAGCATCTCACTCTTGGTTTGGCTCAGGTCATGATTTCAGTTTTTGAGTTCAAGCCCCAAAGCGGGTTCTGCACTGATAGTGCTGAGTCCGCTTGGGATTTTCTTCTCTTCTCTTCTTCTCTTCTCTTCTCTTCTCTTCTCTTCTCTTCTCTTCTCTTCTCTTCTCTTCTCTTCTCTTCCTCCTCTCCTCTCCTCTCCTCTCCTCTCCTCTTCTCTCCTCTTCTCTCTCTTTCTCAAAATAAATAAGTAAACTTAAAAAAAGTCTCTCTGTTTGTAGTGTCAATGACTAGTAAGCGGTCGTCTTTGCTAGATAACTTTGCTCCCCATCTACGACTGATTGGTCTGGGATTTCCTTGATATAAGTCAACCAAACTTCAGTCTCTTGGAACCAAACATTGAAACAATGGAGTCCAGTCCAATCTCCTGGATATAAGAGAGCTATTCACAGCTCTGGTATGACTCTGTCCCCGCCTCCACCTCCATGTCCCGGGAAGTAGAGAAGAAAGCAATAAAGCCAGTATAGAGTGAGAGAGAGCAGGAAAGAAGCAACAGTTGAGGCTGCCCATTCTGTGAACAGCCTTCTACTGAGGCTTCCCTGCAGCCCTTCGGTCCTCTGTGGCACCCAGTCCTTTCTAATACCCCCTGCCTTTTGCATTTAAGTCACTTTGGGAGTGGGGGCTCCTGTTCCTTGGAAAACAGTAAAGTCCTAATTCGTTTGCATATCTTCTAATTCTTGTAATGCATTAGCTCTTGTAACCTATCTTGAACGAAGGCTCTTGGCTCTCATTTGTTAGTTTGTATTTTGATTTTTCCTCCTCTATACCAAGTGGCCTCTGTTTTAAGTCAGGTTCTCTAGAACCAGAGTCTGAGGTAGAAATTCAGGTAGTGTATTTATGCAGAGGCTCCTCTTCAGGAAGAAGTTGTAAGGGAATCAAAGGAAGGAGAAAGAGCTGAGAAGAATAATAAAGTCTAACTTTACCCTGAAGCACAGGGCATTCAGGAGATAAAACACACCACAGATGGGTGTCAGCTTGAAGAAAGAGGGTGGGGCTTTGTATCTCATCAGTCGGTGATTGGCTGGGGGTCAGGGAGGAAGGCAGGGTTAACAACCATCAGCCAATCACAGTTGATTCCCAAAGAATTGGGCAACTTTAAGTTGTTAGCGGCGCACATTCTTAGCTGCTGGGGAAAGGTGCCTGTAACCTGATGAAAGGGATATAGGTGGGGCACCAGTTGTGTCTAGGACAACCTTCTTTGATTCTAATGATTAAATCCAGCTTCCTGTTCGTGCTTGCTGTTTTGAGGACATTTCCTATTAGACCTCTCAGGACACAAAGTCCCTCACCTGATGAATAATGGCTGTCCTTTTCTGCCTTTTGTTATACTGATTCTTTAATTATTCTGCAAAATAGGTGGAAATTAGCATCAGAGTAGTAACTGTAACTGAAAGGGACCCAGCTAGGAAAAGGTTTGGACAGTGGTACTTGTCATGGCTCTGAACATTGTAGTAGGTACCTGTGATTTTGCTGCCTGTAACCATTTCCCCCCTTTCATAATGATACCATCACAGATTTCCTGCGGTGAAAAGCCCCACTTTCAATGGGAATGACCTTATTCTGTTCCAGAGATGAGCTCTGACAAACTTAAGCCAATCTGCAGAGCCAACTCATCCTTTCCCAAGCACAAAAATTGCCTTAGCAGTGAGCACATGACCCAGTTTGGGCCAATAAAATGCAAGGAGACTTTTTCTTGGAGTTCTGGGTGAAAATGTTTCTTTTGTCTTATTAAAGTCTGGCAAAGATGTAGTCTTGTCTTCTGACTGACATGGGAAAAGGATGTGATGTTCGAAGCTGTGAAACCATTTCTGGAATTTGAGCCTGGGATCAACCTGAAGAAAAGATCTGACATGAAAAGTGGACAAAAGGCTTTCAAGTCAACAGAGCCCTGATAATATGGTGAACCTCTGCGTCCAACCGCACGGGAAGCCATATACCCCTAAATCCATCAGTATGTGAACCAACAAATTCCATTAGTTGCTGATGCCAGTTTCAAACAGATTTTTGTTTTTTGAAACATAAATGATCCTAAGTGATAGACTGCAGGGGGTGGGAGGAGAAATGGATCATAGTTGGGAATGTCACCACCTACTCGTTTTTGGCAAACGTTCACGTGTAAACCCTTCCCTTTAGCCCCCTCATTTGTTCAGATTTAAAAGCAGGAACCATTGATTCAGTATCTCTGACAACCTCTCATAAAGCATCTTAACCTGGAAGCCAAGTGCCTGGCTGTCCACTGCAGGCATCCCATTTTAGGATTTGGTTTCTGACATGCTAAACCATTGACATAACATCAGCTTCATTTGGAGAACCTCCAAGTGCTAGCAGAATTTTATAGAAACATCCCCAGAAATGAGAAAAAAATGACCTCTCTCATGGAAGTCTCTTCTAAAGTTTATTAATAAAACATGTGACTAGAACTGTACATTAATGAACTGCTGAAACTACTTTGGAAATAGTAGGAATGCTCAAGATAGCTCAGGGGGTATATGCATCATTTCTCACTGGGGCCCACACTTTCCTAGAACTAGGTCCGGATGTGGGGTGTGTGCAAGAGTCCACTCTGGGCCATCCAAGGTACACCAGGAGTCCTGATCTGGTCCATTTCTCTTCATTGCTCTTCCTCTCCAGAATCTTCCTAGAGCGCTTTAACATGAGGGCTATTGCCTGCAGGTTATAGTACCCCTTGGATGATTTTTTAAAAAAATAATCCCAGTTATTATCATGGTTAGATATCTCTTTGTTTCTTTTCTCCATCTATGGTGCCTAATGCTATCTTTGACCAGATGGAGAATGCAATTAAAATAAATATAATGTAATATAAAAATAAAACAGACCATATTGCTTTTGCAGGGCAATCTGGGCCCAAGATTTTCTGCAGTGGAAATTACTGGCTAAATAAACCTATCTCCTCATTGACACAAAGCTGAGGAGAGAGATTGGTTACAACAACAAAAAAGGAAAGAAATGTGATTATTTCCTAAATCGAGGCAAAAGAAGTTTTGCCCAAATGCAAAATTATTGAAGTAGAAAGTTTCTTTATTATTTTTTTTCTTTCCTTTTTACATAAATACCAGCAGCAAATTCAATAGCATTACAGTTCAGGTGCCACAGAGGATGAAAAGTTGAATAAGGAGAGGCATCTCCCTAAAGAAGCTTTCAGTTGAGTTGGGGAGAATATAGATAGGTACACGAAAGGAGAAATAGAATGACATGGCAGGTGAACTTGAACACGGGAGGGGGGGCAGAATACATGAGATGGGGGGGTAGATTGCTGTAGCTGTGTCGTGACAGAGGCCCTCCTCCCTTGGATCACCTCATGAGAAACTCATTCTTCCCAACAACACACTTCCAGTACAAGGAGGCTGAATAACCTTGACCAGTTAATCATCATAGACACTGCCTCCATAAAGAGATTTTTAGTACAAGTAACAAACTAACTCAAGTATGTGAAAATGAGAATTTGTTAGAAAAATGCATGTTTGTCTCAGAGAACTCAACAACCTTGGGATTCAGGAGAGAAGGAAATAGGGACTGGACAATCTGTAGCACCAAGGGGCTGTTTCCAACCTTCCTATGACTGTGGTGTCATTTGCCTCCACTTCTCTCTCAGCACCCACTTAATTTTTTTCTTCTCTTCCCACCAGCTCCTTTTGCACGTGGTGAACATCATACTGTTTATCTCTAATCCAATCAGCTATGGTCAGCGAAAGACATGTCAGTCAATACAAATATAGCTACAAAAGGCCACCCATTTGGATGGACAGATAGTTCTTAGGAAAGTGATATGGAGAGTGGGAAGACACAAATCTGGTGATAGTTCATTATATTAATTCCTGGCAGTTTACTAAGTACATTCACATGTGGTCAGTTCTGTGTTTATAAGCCCATAAAAGAAATCTTTATCTTAGCTTGAGTTTATGACTTATCATTGACATATGTACTTCAACCTCCTAGAACTCTTTGCCTTTTCCAATACCTGAGAACAGGATTGTCATCTGGATGTATCAGATTTATCGCCTTTGAAAAGGGACCCATCCATGGTCTTTATTCAGCTAGTCTCCCTTTTAAACCCATGCACAAATTGCCAACAAAGACATGAAAAGATGCTTATCATCACTTATCATTAGGGAAATACACATCAAAACTATAATGAGATATCCCCTCAAACCTGTCAGAGTGCTAAAATAAAAAACACAAGAAACCAGGTGTTGGTGAGGATGTGGACAAAAAAGAACATTTGTGAACTGTCAGTAGGGATGCAATCTGGTGCAGCCGCTGTGGAAAATAGTATACAGGGTCCTCAAAAAGTTCAAAATAGAACTACCCTATAATATAGCAAGTGTACTACTGGGTCTTGACCCAAAGAATACAAAACACTAATTCAAAGGGACACATACAGCTGTATGTTTATGGCAGCACTATTTACAATAGCCAAGATTTGAAAGCAGCCCAAATGTCCATCAACTGATTGATGAATGGATAAAGAAGAAGTGATACACACACACACACACACACACCCATAATGGAATATTACTGAGCCATAAAAAATGAAATATTGTCATTTGTAATGAATGGATGGAGCTAGAGAGTATAATGTTAAGAGAAACAAGTCAGTAAAAGACAAATACAGTATGATTTCACTCCTATGTGAAATTTAAGAAACAAAGCAAACAAGCAAAGGGAATAAATGGGGGGGGGTAAATTGAAACCAAGAAACGGACTCTTAACTATAGAGAACAAATGGATAGCTACTAGAGGGGAGGCGAGTGGGGGGATGAGTGAAATAGGTAATGGAGATTAAGGAATGCACTTGTCATGATGAGCTACGGGTGATGTGTGGAATTGTTGAATCACTGTAGTGTACACCTGAAACTAATATAACACTGCGTGTTAACTAAATTGAATTACAATAAAGACTTTTAAAAACTCCACACATGTGGACTCCATACCTGGGGAAAAATGACTCTGCCATGGAGAAGTCTGATCAGAAGCTTTGCTGAAGTCATAGGTAAGTATTTCTGTTAATATCTCGATTATATCTAACCAGTTGTAGATTTTTTGTTCTTGTCCCTTTGAACATTTTGACTATTGACAGAGAATATTGGAAAGAACAAGCTCTAACATTCCTTGAATGTTTACTACATGAAAACCATTTTACGTAATGTAAGGATAGCCATGTCATCCTTATATTAGTCATACAAGGCAGCTTTATTGTTGTTATATCGTAGATGGGAAAGACTAAAGCTTAGGGAAATTGAGTGGCTGGCCATGGTCAGAGGCTAAAGAGCTATATTTATCTGTGGCTAGACTATTCCCATTCAAAATACTACTCACAGTTTGCCTCCCCATACTGATGTCTCCCTTAAGCTTAGATATATTTGACTTGATGGCTACACATCCCCAGAAGGAATGACTGAAAATGCAGGGGGGCTAGGTCCTCTGAACTGAGAAAATATGTAGCCTTAGGAAATTCAGTTCAGCTCTGCAAGCCCGTTTTCTTTATTTACGACATTGGGGCCGCACCCATGAAAGAACTCAAGCTGCAGGCACCATGTCAAAGGACGGAAACAAACTAGGAGTTCTGTAGACCAGTCAGTGTGTCCTCGGGGCCCTCACAATTTTAATTTTTCTGCTTCTTGAGAATTATCAGAGAATTAGCCAATAAAGTAAAAAGAGTAGCTTCTGTTTCCCTTTGCTTCGAATGTCCTAGAAGACAGCTTGAAAATTTCAGTGAAAAAGTTTTGGTGGTAATGGATGGGAGATATTTTTATTTTAAAAACTTGATATTTTGGCTACTGACTGAATCATCACTGTTATGCCACTGTCAACTCTGCCATCACTGCTGCTCTTCCTCTGCTTCTGTCATCTGAACATGGAGGGGGGCCTTATGTCCTGCCCAGAAGCACCACCATAATGCACTGTGCACAAAAAAGCACGGTATCAGAGAGCAATGAGGCCTGCCCTCATTGACCTAGCACCTGGGGAGTCAGACCCCACCTCTGGCCTTCAGTTGCCTCATCTATGTAAACTAAGGTGGCTGGAGAAAGATATCTTCCTGAGCTTCTTCCAACTTTCATGTTCCGTGACTCTGACTAAGAAAAGAGAACACTCCTCAAGGTTTACCTGGTCTCCTCAGCTAAGTCTTTCCAGGGCTTTTAGCTCTGGGAACACTAAACAGGATTTTCCTCAAGCCTCTGTCTTTCATGGTTTCTGAAGTCAATACATAGGGACAAGCTGCAACATCCATGTAGAGCATAGAGAGTGATGCTCCCTTTCTATGTTATTTTATTGCGAAATTTTGTGGTTTGTTTCACATGTTTTGTTGACTGGTACTCTAAAGAACCATAAACTTAATGGGTGGGTTCTTTACAACAGTGAATGATTGAGTCCTCAGGGCCAACTCGGAACATAACTCTAGGTATGAAAGATCCCTCTGGATTGTGCAACCCAGGGACTTGCTAGCGTGGGGTAAGTGGGGTGTCTGCGCGTGACTTTGACACCCTTGCTCATAACTATTACAGGGAGTCAAAGGGCACACACTGGCCAGTACATGGTTCAGATATTTCATTTTCAATTCAGAGATTTCAAATTCCAGCTTCACCACTTACTTGCCACTAGATCTCTGGCAAGATATTTATGTTCTCTGTGCCTTATTTGTCATCTATACTAAGAGAGCATTTATTCCTATTTCACAGATTATTGTTGGAGATAAAATTTCACCTTTCACATAAAATGCTTGCAGAGTGCCTAGTACATAGCAAGTAGTCAAAGCATCTTAGTTAATATTATTATCACTCAAAACACATGCACGCACACACACACACACCCCAAATTCAACAAAAAGCTGAATTTTGATTATATTTGTGTTTACAAAGACCGTATCTCTATTGCATAAGCAAAGCAATATGATTTTTCATTTCTTTGAGTTTTCAAGTAAAACTATGGGTATAAAATTCAGAGCAGGGCCAGATTGACTTTCCAGGAAAGTAGTATCTGAGAAGCTTTTAACAAGAGAGGTTTGTTGGCTGAAAGGCATAAACACATCTCAACCTTAGAATCAGAACGGGAGCAGACAGTGTGGCTGGCCCCCGACTACTTATTGATAAACTTCCACCTGCATGAAGACCAGGGCTATGCCAGCCAAGTTTAACTCTATTCTATGTCTTTGCTCCCTGCTCCTTTATTTCTTTTCCTTAGTGAGAATATCCCCATAAGGAGTGTGGAAAAACTAGGTGCATTCACAGGATAAAACTATCATGGGGAACATGGCACTGATGGGGTGGATGACGCTGAATATGGTGAGCATGCTATTTATGTGTAAGACAATCTGCCCTCATGCTGGGGGGACATGTACAAACACTACAGAGATCAGAGAGACAACATAACTTTCCAAAATGGACTGACTTGGGACTGGGGAAAATCAGAAAACACATATCCTCTCTAAAGAAGGCAACCAGTACTCTACTCCAGCTTGCTGTTGTCATGTTCATTGAATGCCACCACATATTTCCATTTTAAAGAAGTAGAGCCTCTGGACTTCTTTTTTAAATTTTTTTAATTAAAAAAAAATTTTTTTTAATGTTTATTCACTTGAGAGAGAGAGAGACAGAGCACAAATGGGGGAGGGGTAGAGAGAGAGGGAGACCTAGAATCTGAAGTAGGTTCTAGGCTCTGAGCTGTCAGCACAGAATCCAACATAGGGCTCAAACCTATGAACCATGAGATCATGACCTGAGCTGAAGTCAGATGCTTAACTGACTGAGCCATCCAGGTACCCCAGAAACTCTGGACTTCTACATCAAAGTTTCCAAATTCTTAATTGATGGCAACTCATAAAATAAAATGTAAAACACCATTGGAGTCAAAGTCCTAGCCATATAGTCTTAGCCCATTGTAACACCCAACAGTAATCAGAGTTCAGAGTTTGCAGATAATTGGTGTGTGTGTGTGTGTGTGTGTGTGTGTGTTTGTTGCGGGGCGGGGGGGAGGGGGAAGGTTGGGTGAAGGGATGGCAGTCAGAAATTTTAGTTTCTACTGTATTGTTTTCACCAAACACATTTGTACTTAGTCATAGAATCTTAAGATTACAGCTTTCAAAGTTTTGCCCAACCATGCAGGACTAACTGGTACCAGATTTGCCCTACCACCATAAACAAGTATAAAGATGATCAAAGAATATGATGTATCTATTTTTAAGCCTTAAGCAACAGACAGTGCTTCAAGCAATCCTTGAAAGAAGAGACTCACATAAGGGGAACCTCCATTGCTTTCTTCTGGGAGGCATTTTCTTGTCACAATGTGGAAAATTTGAGCTGAAATAGAATGGTCACCTCTCTGAGTTGAAAAGGCAGGGATCAGAATTCCAGAATGCAGAAATATCTGGAAGTTTCAGGATAGAGTACCAGAAAGAAGGAAACTCCGGAAGATGGTGTTGTGGAGGTCTATGTGGGAAATCACTCTTTAAATCAAAAATGATAAAAATGTATTTTGCTTTATTGCTTAGGTACATATAAAACATATGACCACAATAGCACAAAAGATAGTGATTAAATAGAATTTTATTGTTGAAACTCATACATTTTATGTGAAGTAGTGTAATATTAATGGTAAATAAATTATAGTAAATTAAAGATGCATATTTTAACCCTAGAAAAGTGGTCCTCAAAGTTTGGTTTGCAGACTAACCATGTCAGCAATGCCTAGAAATTTGTTATCTATCTATCTATCTATCTATCTATCTATCTATCTATCTATTTACAGAGGGCACAAGTAAGCAAGGGGCAGAGAAAGAGAAATCCCAGGAAGGGCAGAGAAAGAGAGAGAGAGACAGAGAGAGAGAGAGAGAGAGAGAGAGAAGTGGGGCTCACCTGATGTGGGACTCAAACTCACAAATGGTGAAATCATGACCTGAACCGAAGTCAGATGCTTAAGGACTGCACCGCCAAGGTGCCCAGGAATTTGTTAAAAATGCAAATTATTAGTCTCTATGCAGACTTACTCAATCAGGAACTCTGAAAGGGAGCCATCGATTTTTGTTTTGCTTCAACCTGTAGGTGGTTTGAGAATCATTGCTTCAGAAAAACAAAAAGCAAACCATAAAGATGTGTTTTTTTAAGGCAATGGAGAGCACTGGAGAGGAATAAATGACCCCTCAACTCATTTTTTAATGCCAGTATATTTAATGCCTTTCCCGATGTGAAAACCTGAAAAATACATAACAGGTAAGGACAATTACAGACCAGGATCTCTTGTGACAATGAATGCAGAGATCCTAAATAAACTATTAGAAAATTGAATTAAGTGAAATATAAAAAGAATAATATATTATGACCAAGTGAACAGCAAGGCTGGTTTAAGATTTAAAATCATTCAATATAATTCACCATATTAACGGGCAATAAAAAGAGTAACTATATGATCATTTTAATAGAGGCAGAACATAATAATTCAACACTTACTCATGATAAAAAACTTTCACATAAACTGAAAATATAAGTGAACTCCTCTTAACCTGATCTATATCTTCACCTATAAAAGCCTAAAGCTAAGATCATGTTCAAAGGTGAATCAATGGACCTAGCCCATCATTGGGAGCATACAAATTCCACCACTTCCATTCAGATTGCACGCGAAGTCTTAAGGCAAGAAAAAGAAATAAAGAGCTTAAAGACTGGAAAAGAAAAAGTAAAATGAAGTTTATTCACATATTCACATGATTATCTATGTAAAATATGTTGTGTATTTCTATATACTACCAACAAACAATTGACAAATGAAATTTTAAAATATTTAAAATAACATCGAAAAGTCAAATTGCTAAGAATAAATCTAATAAAAGATATGCAAGATCTACATCTATGCGAAAATAAATAAAAAACCCTCAAGCTAGAGAATTGTTTGTGGTTTGGAAAATTTATCATTGTTAAGATATTAATTCTCTCCAAACAGATCTAAAGATTCTACACATTCTCAATCAAAATCTCAATTGACTTTTATTTGTGAAAATTGACAGGATCATTTAAAAAATATATATATAGGGAAAATGTAAAGGTTTAGAAAAGCCAAAATAATTTTGATAATGGGAGTCATTGTATTACCCGTTTTAAAGACTTACTTTGGAAGAACAGTAATCAGTAGTGTGGGATTGGTGTCAAGACAGACAAATAGGTCACGAGAATATAACAGGTCCAGAAATAGACACATACTAAGTCAACTGATTTTCAACAAAGGAGTGAGAGCAGTTCAATGGGGAAAGGAAATCTTTTCAGTAAGTGGTGCTGGATATCCTTATTGGTAAAAAACAAAGCAAAACAAAACTGTGACCTCTACCTCTCACTATACACAACACTGATTTTAAATGGCTTCTAGACCTAATATAATGGCTAAAATGTCAGGTTTCTAGGAGAAAACAGAAGAGTATCACTGAATCCTGAGGTTGGAAAAGATTTTTTAGACAAGACACAAAAGGTACTAACCACAAAAGAAAAAAATTATTCAATAGAATCTATCAAAATTCCATTTTTTCTCCTTCTCAAAAAAGACAAGTAGGTGAAACAGCAAGTCTAGAAAAATATATCCACATTAGTTTTATCTGATAAAAGGTCTCATCTATATTTACAAAGAACTTCTACAAAGGTGCAATTAAAAACAACCAAATCTAAAAACGGGTGAAAAACATAATCAGACGTTTCACAAAAGCAGATATATGGATGGCTAACACACATGTGGAAAAGTGCTCAATATCATTAGTCATCAGGGAAAGGCATGAAGGAAATTTCTAGTCTGATAAAAATGTTCTACATCTTGATTGAGGTGTTGCTTACATAGATATATATTGTGACAAAACTGATTGAACTTTATACTTAAGATTCATATCTAACTGCATATATATCTTACATTAGTTTAAAGGAGCACAAACAGCTTGTATTTTTTCTAGCTGATTTGTTGCTATCCTAGTATTTGTACTTGAGCGTAGGTTTGTTTTTAATTTGTTCTTTGTTTATTTTCTCACGTATTCATTCAACATTTATTATGGACCAAGCTTTAGGTTTTAGAGAAACCAACCTGTCATCAACTTGGGTACGATAGGGGCATAGGAAGGCAGGATGCAGTGTGGCCAGTTCACTTAAGACTTTACAAGATCAACACAGAGGAGAAATGACTGGGGTGAGAACCGAGGAATTGACATTGGAGATGGAGAAAAGAAAAAGGTTTGAAATTTGAGACATATTTGGAAGGTATACTCAATAGGGCTGATGAGATTGGGGCACAGAGTAGGAAGGTTCAGTAGGAGAGATATAGAAGTACATTTAGACTTCCATCTTAAGTGACTAAAGATGAATGATGGTATCCAGTATTCAAAAAGGGAAGTATAGGGAAGTATAGGAAAGAATAGGTTAGGGCAGGGAAGGGGTATGGGTAATGGGCTAATACAAGATGGTAGGTTCACTTCTGCACAGACTGAGTTGAGGTGCCCAAGAGAAACCCAAAAGGAAAGGTCAATCAAGCAATTGTGTATAATATCAGCACATTGAATCCTAATTACTTACCGCTTTGCAGTAGAAACTTGGCTTGGTCCCACAATCCTTTTTTTAGTCTTATCTATACAATGGACTTAATCTGTCTGACTACTGTCACCCAAATATTCCAGACTCAACAGTGAAATTTTGACTTGGTTTGTATTTTTTAAAGAAATTATCATCCCCAAACTTTTGATCAAGCTCTGTTATGCACTATCATGGTGGAAGTAAAAAGGCATATGGTATGTGGTATTAGGCTGACCTTGGTTTCAATTCTTGCTCTACTACATAGAAGCTGGGTGAACTCAGATAAATTAATGTATGTGTACCAGCTTCAATTATTTCTCCTGCAAAAGGGGATTCAAATCCTCTATTGCAACAGTGTTGTGATAATCGGGAGAGATTCTGTGCCCGGGGTGGGGGTGTGGGGTGTGGTGGGGAGTACCTTTCACAGAACCTGGTACACAGTAAATGCTTAACACATATCCATATATCTGGAGCTTCGCTTTTAGATGATGAAGGGATGATATTTCACCAACAAAACAACCTTAGCTTGAAGTTCAAAGTATGCCAACCTCTGGGCTCTGTTTCTCTCCCCAGCCTTCTTCAAAACCCAGGTCTTTCCCCCCTTTTTTTCATCATCAAAATCAACTCTCAAGAGAGAATGTGACATCAGTCATTGACCTCTCCTTTTTAATGAGCTTACATCATCCCCTCCCTTCCCAGGGAGACTTCACATTCCAAGCCTTCTATGTAACAATAGAATGAATGGCTTTGTCTCTGGTTAAAGGCTCAGTGTGCTGGTGTGGAAAGAGGCTGTGCAGAGCAGGGGCCCTTTCCTTAGACTCCTGAAATCCTAGCTGTTAAAAAGTAGCTAATTCTCTCTTCTCTGCCTCCCAGTACATAGCAAAGTGAAAGAGTCCCATGTCACTGAGCTGGCGTCAGAGGCCCCAACAAGCCGTCTGCAGCTTTACTCTCCACCCTCCCTGCCCAATCACTTCCTTGGCAGTGTAGTTTTCTTTTAGATTTCAATTATTATATTATTAGTAGTTGTAATTCTCCATAAGAGACAAATAGGGGAAAGGGGAGTATTTGTCTATTATTTGTTACTCTTTAAGCTCAATGTCTACAGGTTAATTAAATTGAAAAGTATTCCCCCTGGGATGTACCAGGTCCCTGGTGGTCCAGTAAGGTAATAAAAGCATGGTGAAACTGAACGCATTATTGCATGGTGCTTTATTCTCATCAGCAATGGCATCCAAATACAAATTCAGTCAATTATTGGGTGATTCAGAACAGGTTTTCTGGGAATTTAATTATCAGAATGGTCGGTGTGGGCACTGCGGTTGCTGTGGGGCAAATGAGCTAGAGTTGTCCGAGGGCCAGTGGTCTCATGTCCTGACTAAACGCATTTACCCAGAAAGCAACTATTGAACAAAGAATTCCACTCTGCTTTTATCAAAGAAAGTGTCCACCACAGCAGCACCCTCTGCTAGGGATGTGTGTGTGTGTGTGTGTGTGCATGTGTGTGTGCGTGTGCGTGTGTGTGTGTGTGTGTATTTAAACCACCTCATTTTTTTTGTTTCTCCAAACGTCCTTCATTAATTCATTAATTTGGTAAGTCTTTGGAAGCATCCTAAATTTCCCCCAAACAATAGGACAGATGTTATCGGATTTGAACAACAATGAAATCAATAAAGACTTTGGAGGGGAGCAAGAAGAAAGGTACAGGGTAATAGCAATTCTTCCCTGAAAGTAATCTAACCCATTTTTAATTTAATTTGGAGTGCCATTATTTCAAGATTCCAAATGCTAAGGCCATTTTAATCATGCAGATCCCATGTCTTATTGAGTTGTGGCAGAGAATTACTCTTTTTTGTGACCCTGAGTTAGCAAGGACATGCTGGGCAAACAGCCAAGGTGCTATAAGCTCAATAATAATAATAATCTATATTTAAAGTTAGCATGATGGCTATTAGCCACTGGCTCTCCCAATAGGAGGAACGTCACCTCTTCAGACCCTATAGCTATTTGACTTAGCACTTTCTTTAGTGAATGAGAAATATCATCAAATAAGCTATCTTTCTTGCACAAGAGGAAAGGAGGCATAAAATACCGACTGTAGAGAAAAGCTATGAAGTAATTAAACATATCAAGGAAAAGTGCCTGCAGGGGTGAGGAGGGGTTTGGGGAAAAAATGGAAAGAGACTGACCTTGCAAAGGCGGGCAAAAACCTCCCGGTTCCTGGAGGGAGTTGTCTGAGAGTGTACGAAAAACCAGAGATTTATTTGGAGCCCATCTGCTCTTCATCAAAAGAAAAATAACTTGGTGATCTACTTTCTATGAAAAAGCAAATAAATATTAAATCCCAAGTCGTGTCAGCCTGCTTACTAGGTCTGGATTCTCTTTTCTAATAGCTATCATTTACTGAACCCATATTGCATGCAGGAAGTTCACAAGTTCTTTGTATACATTAGCCTTATTTAATTTTCACTGCCAAATCCGCACTATATATTTTCCTCATTTTATGGATGAGGAAACAGACGCTTTAAGAGGAAATATCTAATTTGCTCACAGCTAGCAAGAGGCAGAACTGGAATTTTTATCTGGAATTCCAAGCCTCCCACTTTTTATTCCACATCAACAAGCTTTTTTCAACAACTGGTAAAGCTATTTTGTTGTTACTGTTTGTTTATTTTAATGAAGAGTTCAAACATGGCTTTCTCAGATATGTTTTTCTGGAGTTAAATAGGTATCTAGGCTGTCAGAGAAGTACTGAGATGTCTGACCCTTTATTCTCGCCTTTTTGGAATGCTCCAAATATTTAAGTTCAATTTTAAAGGCACAACTAGTTAAAGCAGGCCTTAGAAAATTGACATGCAATCAGTTTGGAAGATAGCCTTTTGGTCATGGTCCTAGAAATTAGTTGCCGTACAAATGTAGATGTTGAACTAGAGGACACTTACTGAGTCTTGTGCTGGGCCAGCATGTGCTAGAAGGTTCTATGAATATTCCGAAACCCATTTATTCTCAAAGTTGCAGACTTAACCTTCTCTGTGCCTCGCTAGATTGCGGGAGTAGTGTTTTTGTTTTTAGTAACTACCTCATTTTACAAAAACTGTCAAGGATTAATAAAATAGTAATAACAAAATGCCATTTAAAAAAACTACTTCAAGGGTCACCTGGTCAATCAGTTAAGGCTCAAACTCTTGTTTTGTGAGTTTGAGCTCCCCCCTCCCCCGCCCCACCTCATCAGGCTCCACACTTTGGGTGCAGAGACTGCTTGAGATTCTCACCTCTTCTCTCTCTCTCTCTGCCCCCTCCCTCACTCATGCTTTTTTCTTCTCTCTCTCTCTCTCTCTCAAAATAAATAAATAAACTTTAAAAAATAAAGAAATAAAATGAAACTACTTCAAAAACATTAATTTCTTCAGTTCACCTTCTAGGGGATGAAGACACAACATAGTCAATAATTCAAATTCTCTAGTAAAATGGGAGAGTATTATTGACCCTAAAGAGCACAGAGGTTAATTTATTTGCAAAAAATTACCTCCTGCCACATGCTCTGGGTGGAAAAGAAATTATGTTAAGCCTCATGAGAAAACAATCATCTCTCTCCCTTTACACCTTCTCATTTCTGTTTGTTTTGCGTGCGTGTTGATAGGAGTGTTGGTTCCCGGGAAGCCATGTAAGAGAGATGTTCAAGTACACTTGAGTATTTCAAAGCTTGTGTGTTCTTAGTTTGTCCATGAGAGAAGGCATAGGGAGCAAGAGGAGAACTGGTAACATGGATGACAGCCAAGCACAGTTTGCAGGCCAAGCAGAATTTTTACAGGTCTATTTATTTATTTATTTATTTTCCAATGATTGCAAGGCTGGGTAAATGGAATTACTCAGTGTTGATTATAAAGTAGGTTAGTAGGCAAGCCCAGAAGGTCAGCTTGTTCACCACTACAACTGCTTTTTCTCCACCCCCAAATTATTCTTCAGGGAAATTACTGCCGTCTTTAATCCAATCAGTAAAGACAATGGCATTTCCTCAAATTACTCCCAATAATTCAAATAAGAAAACGTAAATTTAAGTAATGACTTGTTGACATTTGAATTTTAAATTCATGCATGCATTTGTTAAGAACTTCTTAATTTAAAGTATTCTTCTAAATTGCATTTTGGAATGATATATAGTGGACAACTGTTCTTTCTTTGGTTATTGAGAATATATCACCCTCATCTTTTAGTGACAAAATCCCAGTTCCCTTTAGGGAAAATATATCTCCCCCACAGTGTATATAGGCTGGGTGGGACTGTAAATGAAGGCTCCTCACCTTCCTCTAAATAAGTGATAGAAATGTCATTAAACCAGGACAATCAATGCCTCCCTTCTAAATATCTTGAAGGTGGCATATACCTTTATGGCAGCAGATCTGGTGAGATATCTTAAAATGGAGAATTCTAAAGCAATCTGGTTCCTTCCTTTCTCTTTGGTCCACTTCCTCAGTTCTGTGAGTCTCCCTCAACTGTAATCTCCCCTCCTATTTATAAATTCCCATTTTATGTAAGTTAGCTGGAATCCATTCCTTCTATTTGCAACCACATATTCCACTAACCAGCTCAATATGCTACAATGAATGGGAAGCAATGAAACTAAGACCAAGGGTATAGATTACTTGTTTTCAATAGTTCTAGCTTTGATCTCATTTCTACCTCACATGGTTTTAGAACATGGCAGGGAAATGTCTTAATTAGCCACCAAATCTCATGAAAGAAAAATCAAAACTTAACCTTTTCTAGTGTTTGCCTTTTTGTATTCTGTACCCTGAATGGTAGTCTCAGTATCCAAGCCAATTCTAACATAAAAACTAAGCAAAAATATATCACTTAACAACAACAACAGTAAGAGCAGGGTAGATTTCCATCTAACGTTTCTCATCCATGTCCCTTGAAAAGGCAATATTAGGAGATTATGAATGAAATGAATTTTGAATTCGGTATCAGGCCATGCCAATTCCTTAGCTTTGTGGATTCCAAAATGTTTCCAGATTAGCTTTTCATTAGCTTTAGTGTATCTTCTAACTCGATTCAGACTCTAAGGTGCATTTTGTAATTTGGGTTCATTCATAATTGACGTTTTAGGAAATTATTGGATGAATAAGAGCTGTAGAGAATCATTCTCCTTGCTCTGTTCTAAGAACTGAGATAATAACAGCATGTTAGCACAGGTTTTGTTGGGCAATCAGATAACAAGTTACTTGGGTAATATAGTGGCTGAGACTACAAGGAAGGGAAGGAAAGAAAGGAAATTAATTTTTATTGAGCCCATACATTTTGCCAAGCACTATGTTAGGAATTTATTATCCCAGTTTTTTAAGAGAAGAAAACTGAGGCTTAGCGGTGCTAAAAAGTTTTTTAATACGTACTAAAGATTCGCCATGTGCTAGGAACTGTGGTAGACCTTGGAGATACAAGTAATAAATGGTGGATCCATAAATTAAATCCAGCTCCATCTGTTCCTAAAGCCTAGACCATAACTAATACTCCTCCCATTGAATATCCCCTAGTTCAAAATTACTTTTTCTGACATGAACATGACACCAAGAACCAGAATAGAGCCTGTTTTCCCAGTGTTCTAGCATTACAACAACAATCTTGGGAATTTTTATTAGAATTATTTCTAGTTTTGGTAAAGGAATTTTATCATTCTCAATCTTATGATTTCAATTTTCCCAAGCCTCTTGCAAAATTGAAAATAAATATTATCACTCAATTAACATATAGAAGAAAAAAATTCCAGAGCTTCATGAGATTGCTTAATGAAGTTTCTGCAATAAAAAAATTAAAAAGAAAATAAATGATCTGTATTTAATAGTCTCTGGGCAAGATGGTGGGTTTGTGCAGATTACTGGCGGCCCCCACCTTCCCACTGCAGGTCAACCTTGGAGATGCCACATGAGAATTTAAGAGGCTAATGGAACACAGAACCTTAGTAATTTACCACTAACTGCATGTACCCCTTGGGAAGACCAAAAATGGTACGAAGGACAGCCTTGGAAGATCAGTCAGAGGCCAAGGAAAGGGATGACTGTGGAACAGCTTTCTTTGTCCTGAGAGATCCTTGCTCACCCACTGCTGCCTTAGGCAGAATAGTGCCAGTCCAAGGATGGAGCAGTGATGGAGCCCAGGAGACCAATGGTGATGAGAAGCAAAACACCCTTTTGGAGAACTACTACAGTTCACAATATCAAGAACTCACTGGTTAGATGGAATAACAGAGTGCATGAACAGGGTTGAAGAAAGAATTAGTGAGTTAAAAAATTATATGTGAGAAGTATCCTAAAATTCATTAGAGAGGATAAAAGTCAGAAAGAATGAGAGAATAGTTAAGTAATCTGAAAGCTAGAACTAGAAGTTAACAGCCCATCAGTTAGGAGCTGCAAAAGGAAGGAAATCAGTCTCCAGATGGAGAAAAGAAATATTTGAAAAAGCAATGAAGAAGAATTTCCTAAAATTGAAGAAAAGTCCTTTGTCCTGTGCTACCATAGTATGTGATCCACTGTGGAGAGTCAACTAAGAAAGAAAAAGACATGGAATCCAGGGACAGTGGTTTCATCACAAGTGAGGAAAAGGAGATTTTTGACTTAATGAGGAGAAAAGATTCCAGGATGACTGTCATGTGACAGAGCGAGGGAACACCAACCAGTCTGTGTTAGAGGAGGAGGTCAGAAGGCTCTGGAGAAATGCCTCCAAGAAAGTGAAATTTTAAAATATCTGAATATTGAATGTTGAGAAGAGACATACTCATGGAAGAAATTTTAGAGGTGAATTGGTGTCTTGTGCTTACAAAACTAAGCAAGTAGAAAAGCAAATTAATGATTAATGCCAAGGGAAAAAATGCTCAAGGAAGAAAACATAATACAAATATATTACAATGCTTTATTTTGAGTAATCTCCATTTTATATAATTTGTGCCCAAAAATGGGAAAAGGGAAAGCTGGCTATATCAATTTGCTAGGCTGCTGTAATAAAGTGCCACAAACTCAGTGGCTTATACAACAGAAATTTATTGCCTTGCAGTTCTGCCAGCTAGAAGTCCAAAAACAAGGTGATGGCAGGTTTAGTTCCTTTGAAAAGCTGTGAGAGAAAAATCTATTCCAGGCCTCTTTCCTTGGCTTGTAGATGGTTGTCTTCCTGTTCACATGGCATTTTCCCTGTATATGTGTCTCTGTGTCCAAATCTCCCCTTTTTATAAGGCCACTGTTCATATTGGATTAGGGTCCACTCTAATGACCTCACTTTAACTTGATTGTTTCTGTAAAGACCACGTCTCCAAATGAGGTAACATTCTGATGAACTGAGGATTAGAATTTCATTATATTAATTTTAGTGGAGACACAATTCAACCCATAGCACTGACCAATGCATTTCATGAAGCTGAAACATCCTTGATACCAAAATTGAAAAAGAATTTAATTGAATAAATTTTGCTTTGTAACAATATAATTAAAAATTTTTTTAATGTTTTATTTATTTCTGAGGGAGAGAGACAGTGTGAATAGGGGAGGGCCAGAGAGAGAGGGAGACACAGAATCCGAAACAGATTCCAGGTTCTGAGCTAGCTGTCAGCACAGCACAGAATCGGAAACAGATTCCAAGTTCTGAGCTAGCTGTCAGCACAGAGACCGATGTGGGGCTTGAACTCACAAACCGCGAGATCATGACCTGAGCCAAAGTCAGATGCTTAAGCTTAACCAACTGAGCCACCCAGGCGCCCCTGTAACAGTATAATAAAGGCAGGTATAGGTCAGTTTCATATATGAACATCAATGCTATAATTTCAAATAAACTGAATCCAATATATATTAAACAATAATTCATAATTAAGCCAGGTTTACCTTGGAAAGGAAGAGGAGTAATTGAGAAATTCTATAAATGTAATTTACCACATTAATGGACAAAAATAAAAAATCACCTGATCATCCCAGATGCAAAATGCTGTTTGATAAAGTTCAATAGTTAACATTTGTAGTTTGAGAAAACTTAAAAAAATAAGAAAAACAGCTAAATGAAAACAATTACATTAAAAGAACAAAATGTAAGGTAATATCTTTGTGACTGAGGGCAGGGAAAGACTTGTAAAACAAAATTTCAGAATCATACATCACAAGGCAAAAGAAAAAAAGAAGGAAGGAAGGAAGGAAGGAAGGAAGGAAGGAAGGAAGGAAGGAAGGAAGGAAAGACATTAGATTACAATGTAATTAAGAATTTTAGTTCAGGGGCACCTGGGTGGCTCAGTCAGTTAGACTCTTGATTTCAGTTGGCTCAGGTCATGATCTCACAGTTCATGGGATCAAGCCCTGGATGGGGCTCCTCTGCACTGTCAGCACAGAGGTTGGAATTCTCTCTCTGTATATCCCCTGCTCATGCTCCTTCTGTCTCAAAATAAATAAATATTAAAAAATAAAAGAATTTTATTTCAATTGAAAGTACTATGCACAAGTTCATGGATACCTATCAAAATAGGAGAAGATATCTGTGTCTTCTAAACCAACAAGGAATACGTTTTTGTTTTTGTTTTTGTTTTTTTTGGAATACACAAAGAACTCCTAAAAGTCAATAAGGTAACAACTATAATAGATAAATGAGCAAGACATTTTATAGAAAAGAAAACCCAAAAAAGTTAACAAGCATCCATTAAGATGCTCAAAATTATTGGTAATCAGCGAAATGAAAATTAAAACATTTAAATTGGCAAAGAAAGAGAAAATTTGATAATGCTAAGTACCAGTGAGGACATGGGGTCAGAGGGGCTTTCATGAACTGCTGGAGGAAGGAAAGTCTGGAGAGCAATTTGTCACACAATAAGATGTCTTGTTAAGTAGACATTTGCCTTATGAGCCAGCAATTCCACTCAGGCATGTAGCCCAAGGAAAAGATTATTTGGGTTTGTAAGGGGACATGTAAGGGATTTGGAAGTACCCTGAGTGTTTATCACTGTGAATGTGGGTAGAAAAAATATTATTAGAATCAAAGGATTAAATACTCAAATGGACATTGAACAAAGTTAGAAATAGAATGAAATGTATAATACAGTATCATTTACAAAAATTTTAAAAATTATGTACACTCAAAAACATATGTATCAAGAACATATTGAGTTAAAAGGACTAGGGGGAAATGATAGTGGTATAAGAATAAAATGGGATACATAAATAAAGGAAAGAAGGAAGGAAGGAAGGAAGGAAGGAAGGAAGGAAGGAAGGAAGGAAGAACCTTATTTGGGGTCTGTTTAATGTACCAGAGCCAGCTATTTGTTGCTAGATGTATATTTAGCATATCAGAAGGAAAATTCAAACAAGGATCCTATTTAGGGGTTGTTAACAAAAATCTGTTAGTGAAAAAATATTGATGGATTTGACCACATCTAAATTAAAGACTTCCATTTTCTGTAGACAAATCAGCAAAATATTGGGGAAAAGCTATTTGCAAAAGAACTTTGTAAACAAACAAAAAAGAAAAAGAAAGGAAATCCAAAATTTAAAAAATGGGCAATGGACATGAACAGGCAATTAACAGAAGGGGAAATGAAAACAACTACTAAATTATGAAAGATCTACATCCTCATTAGTAATCACAGAAATGCAAATTTTAAAAAGTGAAATACCATTTTACTCCCACCAGATTGGCAAAAATTAGAAAGTGCTGGCAAGGATGTGGGGAAATTTTACCCTCACTGGTGGTGAAATTATAAATTGGTGCAAACATTCTGTACAGCAATCTGGAAGTACTTAGTGAAATAAACTATGTGTATACCCTCACAATTTAAAAATTCTACTCTTGGAAATATACTCCAGAGAATTTCTTGCTCAGAGATCCATGTGGAAATATGGTTAGAGGACTGTAGCATCATTTGTGGTACCAAAAAGTTGAACGTGATCTAACTATGTGCTTGAGAATCTATGTATCCACTAAATGTCCACTAGGGAAATGAATAAGTGAAATATTCTGCATGCAAGAGTCAGAAATGGTATATGCATGTATTGGCATAATCTGCAGGACTAAGAAGCAACAAACTGGAGTCACATAGAGAAAAATAGGTGACAGAAACACCAAGTTATATGACAAATAAGGAGAAGGTGATTCATAGCACACTACATCTACATAACTAAAAAGCATACATAAATGACAAAACACAGTCTTCTAAATAAACACTAATAAACTAAATAAACATATGGCAGGTGGATTGGAAGAATCCATGTGAAACACTTGAGAAGGTGCTGATGGGAGTGCCAGGGTGGATGGGGATAGAGACCAAGACAGAAACATAAAATAAAGTAAGAAATAAAATATATATAAATTATATATATTTATAAATATATATAAATAAAATAATGAAATAAAATAATAAAATATAATAGGAGTTTTGCAAGGTTGATTATTTTGTGAATTGTCTCAATTCTGCAGATCTAACATAATAAACAGCAAATGGAGTCCCTCTAACAATTCTAATTCTTTAAAAATGGCTGTGATTAGAAAACATTTCCAAGTTCTTGAAGAAGTCCAGGAACAGATAGCAAACTAGAATTAAAGCAAGCAATGCCATTTATAGATTCTCTTGGATAATCATTCATTTATATGCAGCAGTGAGATAGTGCTGATCTAGAGAGATATTCTATTGGTTTTGACCAAGTTTACTGCAGATGAGTGATCGAACAATGGCATTTGTGTAAGTTAAATTGTTTTCTCTTTGTTCACATGCAGTGACCAGCATTTGAAGACTAAACACTATCAAATAACTACATTTCTGACCAAATAGCTGATTACCAAGAAACGTACAGGCTAGAAACATTCATGCACAAGTCAGTCAGCTCCAAATCTGTCTATCTTTTTTAAAGAACAAATAGAGATACTGAGAAGGGCTGAGCCCTAAGCACCCAAAGGTGACACTTCAAATAATTTTAATAGATCTTGTTACTCATAAGGAATGGTTAGAGTAATAGGATTACATTGCCTTCTTGATTTGGAACCTATGAATGAGCTGGTTATTAATAATGATAAATGGGGCCCAGGCTGCAGAATAGTGCTATGATGCCATTCTCCTCCAATCAGGTTTTCAAGGCAACAATCTTTACAGCTCTGGAGCTCTAATACAAGTGAAATGAGACCCTTTTACATCTGGCTCCACTCTATTCTGGGTTGCTTAATGTACCAGTGCCAGCTCTTTGCCACTAGACGTATATTTAGCATATTGGAAGGAAAACCAAAAACAAGGATTTTACATAGGAGCTAATCTGATAATTACATGGGTATCCAAAAGCCAGACAGTAAGGGATAGTGAAAACAATATAATTAAATAATTTGAGTGAGTCAGGAAGACTAAAGGAGAGGAGTTTGCCTCTGAGACTGGATGCCGAATACATTTTATCAAAGAAGGAAATCGAAGGAAGAATTTGATGCAGAAACACATTCACTCTCAGAAGATGGATGGTAGTTAATAATCCCAAACCTCCCCTTTGACCCAGTGTTCAATTTTCAGCAAGAACTCAAAGTACGATTCTAACTGCAAACAGAATGGCAAGGAAGATTGGGGAGGAGTTAATTTTAACAGCATTCCAGGTTAATTCTTCCAGTTCCTGAGGCTTGAGAATGGGGATCAGCCATGAGAAATGTGGGATCCCTAAGAATGGCATTCTATCAATACTAATTATTTTCAGCTAACATTTTTGCTGTCAATATAGCATTTCCATTTGCCAAAAGTCTTCTAGGCTTTTCTGAAGCTACTCAAGTGATGCCTCCAAGGATCTGGCCATCATTATCTCCAGGTCCCAGGTGGTGAGGCTGATAGGTTAAGTGAGTTGCCCCAGGCCACACACTTTATTTCAAGGCATCGGGTGCCAATATGGGATTATGTCTCCAGGTTTCTGACTCTTTGTACAACAAATAAATCTTTCCAGGGTAAAACATATATAGCATTTGCTGTTTAGACTGTGAGAAACCTTCCTAAGCAGTGCAGACCTCTTGCACAATGTAACACCTACCTTTAGAGGCACCCAGCCCATGTTCATCTATGAATACCCCTGATAACATAGGGTGTACATCATGTTTATTCAGCAGCAAGAACAGGAAGCTTATTCAAAGAGCCAGCACTGAGTAGGCACTTGACCTTCCAGATCACTAACAAGATTGAGTCATGTCATAAACAAGCACATCGGTTCTTAAAAAGTATCCAACAGGTATATTGTATCACAGGGAGCCAAACAAACTTCTTGCCATCTTGAAAAGGCAGCATTATAGATAGGAAGAGTGTAGACCTTGGAATCAGATTGGATGTGATATTTGTTCTCCACCAACTGGTAGCTGAGTAGATGCTCAGCTTGAGCATCAAGCTGAATCAAATGAACTTGATCCTCGTTTTCCTCATTTGCAATAAGGAAAAGGGGGTACTCACTGATTAGGGTTGTTGTATGTACCCGTTACTGCCACCACCTACATAACCCCCAGAATCTCAGAATGTGATTTTATTTGGAAATAGGGTCTTTGCGGTTGCAGCCAAGTTAAGATGAGGTCATTAGGATGGGCTCTGACTTAATATGATTGGTATCCTTATAAAAAAGGGGAAATTTGGACACAAACAACATACATAAAAGGAAGACAATAGGAAGAGACAGAGAGAATGCCATGTGAAGACAGATTGGAATGATAAGTACACATACCAAGGAGGGCCAAAGAATGTTGACAAATCGCCAGAAGGTACAAAGAAGCAAGGGGGGATGCTTTCCTTACAGGTGTCAGAGGAAGCACAGCCCTGCTGTCATCTAGATTTCAGATCTCCAGCCTCCAGTGCCAGGGCACTCTGACTCTGGAGATCTCTACTGTTCTAAGCCACCCAGTTTGTTGTTATGACAGCCTTGAGAAATTAACTTATTGCAAATATTAAAAGGAATTATTTATATAAAGCACATATTAGGTCCCCAATAAATGCAGGTTCTCTTCCCCTTAAAGTAAGGAATTTGTACATTGAAATGCAACTACTGCTCACTTTCTCTCTTGAACTTCACCATGGTCTGATCCCAGGGTGGATGGGTCTTTGTATCTGGGGGAGCAAACTTAAATTCTACAGGTCAGTGTCAGAAATTATCCAGTTTCCTAGGGGAATCTCTGGGTTACGAAGGACTGAGGACTGAGCCAAACTCTCTAGGTCGAAACTGGAAGAGAGGAAAGTCCTGACTGGAACATAAAGTGCCTCTTATTGAGAAGAGCTAGGATGTTTTTCTTCAAGGGACACTGGAACATAGTGACAGGCCAAGCCTACCTTATTTGCAACCCACCCCATACCTGGTGCTTCTCAATACTCCCTTCCAGGCTCAACCCTAGCCAAGGTTCTTGAACACTAGGACTTTTTAAGGGAGCATCTACTCTGAAGGGCCACTGGATGCAGTGATTGAGTCTGCACCCTGGAGCCAGAAAGCCTTGGTTTAATCTCAACTCAGGTACTTGCTGTGTGGCCTTGGGCAAGTTACACTCTATGCTTGAGTTTCCTACATGGAAAAATGGGCATGATGACAATAAATACCCAACCCACAGTCATATTGTAAGGATTAGATAACACAACTAAAGCATATGGATGCCACCATACTTAGTACTTAGTACTACGTGAGTGTGTGCTATTATTGCTGCTAGTGCTGTCATTAAGACCTAGTCCCTGCCTACTCCCCAATCCTGGAAGCTGGTTCCTAACCTCAGGCCTGAAGCTCTTGTCCTCATAGCTTGCCTAGTATTTAGTTTCTCTAGAACTAAGACCTGGACCAGACTCTCTCTAGAATCTCAACCCATTGTTGTTAAAAGAAACCCAGTGTCTATGGCCTCTCCATCTCTCCAAAGACATCTCCAATATTGCCCACCTGCCAGGATGTCCAAAAGCTTTGAACTCTCTGTCTCTGGGCTCCACCCTCTCACATTGTCACCTAACCATCCTTTAAAGTGTCAACCCCTCCAGTGATGACAAATGGCTGGGCTTCCACCTGCCACCTGCCAGCCAGAATGGACTTGCTTCATATCTCAGTACCTGCACTGTCCCTGAAAAGTCTGCCCAAACACCCCCAAGCAGGCTGGCTGACTCCTCTTTGCTCTAATTTCCTGCAGAAAATGGAGCCATACCTACATAGGAGACTGAATGATTTCACATTCCACCAAAATGGACAAAGCTGCTAAAACATTAAAACTATGTGGGTGCTGTATGGGCACTTGACGATATCTCTTTAAAAATGGCAAACCCATCAGTCACAAGGCATTCCGTGTGAATGTACCAAATCATAAGATTAAGCAGAATAGGAAAGTCAACATTTGGAAGACTTTAAAGAATTTCTCCTATTCTGCAACATTCTCTGTAACTGCTTCAATGGGAGGTATTTAGAAAAAAACAACCACAACAACAAAATACAAAAGTCAAAAGTTAAAGCTTTTTCTGCTCGTCATCATCTTCTCAACATGACTACCTAGAAGGTATTAGTTAAGTTCTACGTGAAGAGCTGAAGGGCAGCTGAGATCCAGGGGCCACATAGGGAGGAAGGCCTGTTTGTCAACTACTAATTGTGTTCCTGACTTGGTGCTAACTGCTTCACGCAAATAACATAACTGAATCCTCACAATTAACTTGTAAATTAGGTACTAATCTTGTGTTTGTTTTGTTTTGTTATACAGATAAGGCACAAAATCGGTGAAATAATTTGGCCAAGAATCAAAGACTGCTTTAGCTGAGATTTGAATGGAGGTCCTAGTCCAGACCCTGTGCACTTAAAGCTGGAGAAATAACAGTCTTCTGCACGTTTTCCTCCTTTTCTCACCGGTTTTGGTTCCTACAGCATGACAGTGTCCAAGTAGCACACTCCTATCAAATGGATTCAGTGACATTTGCTTATGAAGTCACAGCCAGCAAACACTACTGTCATTGTCCCCAACATAATGCAAAGTCACCATGGCCAGGGCAGCAGAGGCAGCCATCTCCTTACAGTTTCATTAACCAACCTTGGTGGAGGCTGGGCTGGGAAAGCGCTAGATCTACCCTTTCTGTCAGCAATCAGCCCGGCCAGAGGACAGAGGACGACAGAGGTGGGATGTGACTGGGGCCTGTCTCAGATGATGGTCCACCTCTGGAACAGGTAGGCCCTGAAAGCCCATCTTTGGTGATTTGGAGCGTGTTGATGGAAAAAGGAGTGGAGGCTGGAGCTTGGTGAAAATGTTTAGGAGCAGAGGCTGGAAACTGGAGGCAAAGCTTTCCCCTTCCAATCAAAGAAAATGGCTTTAGGAAGTTGAATCTCTACCCCTGTTCCTGTTTCCTCCTCATAAATCTACCCCTAAGTAATCTTTAGGGAACTGAAGTGGTTGCTTTCTCCCTGGCAGTAACGGGAATCCCAACTACAAACCAATTAGGATACACCCAGAACTGCCAGTAAAATGTTTCACCGACTTGATTTTATTGGTTTCATAAAACAAGTGAAAAAAATCAGAGACAGTCTAGAACCTTGCCAAGGCACAAGTCTCTGTATGAAGCAGATCAAAGCCTGCCTCATGGGCTCCTGATCTCTGGTCCTTCCTCCAACACGATGCTCTCAGCCACTGCCACCTGCTCAGGGTGTCATGAACCTCAGATCAGCACACACACCTGAGCTGTAGTTGTCATTTCCCTGAATATCTGATCCGTGCCCTCGGAGGACTCACTTTGTTTTTCTGAGCCTCAGTTTCCCCAGTGGTCAGTTTCAGGTGATACCCGTTGTGTACCTATCTCAGGCACAGGTATAATTGCAAAGCTTAGACAATGGCCGAACACTTAGAAATGCTAGAGATTATCTTCATTCTTTCCCCCCTCCCCACATCACACTTCTGAGTTGGCTGCCTCTTAGTATTTCAAGCCTAGACATAAATTATCCTTGCTCCTATTGACTCCCTATTGCAAGTGCTGCGTGTGTGTGTTTGTGAATGCGCGTGCCCTGCATGCCTGTATCCTTGTCAGTCTTTCTTTGTTCTTTCCCAAGGCTTCCCTGAAAGTAGCGAAGGGAATGGAATGTCCTTGACCAGCCTCCTCCCCTTCAGCAGGACGAGGATGGACCACCTACTATCACCCCCTCTCCAGCCCTCCCCCTCCCCCATCTTTATCAGTGCAGTCGAACTGAAAGCCGAGGAAGAGTGATTATTTGCCTGACCTTTGCCAGTGCCGGAAAATGTGTAGATCCACATGCTTTCCTCCAATACCCCTTTGGGGCATCTCTGACCGAGTCCCCCATGGAGCCCTCCTGTGGCTCCGCCTGAATCAGCCTCTGAGAGCTGAATGTGGTTCAAAGCCTATCGGACCCTTCCCCCCAGCACCCCACCCATCCCGTCTTTATCCTGCATCTTGTTCATCACAAACAACAATTACTGACAGTAATTAGCTGCCCAGAATAACAAGGACGTTATCTTTGCTCTGCTCCCACAGAAGGCGCATGAGCGAACCTTATTGTGCTTAAGCACAATAAAATACATTTGAAAATACCCTTTTAGAATCCCGGAAAACACGACCCTTGCCACTTCCTTATAACCTGTGGAACTAATTCCCCTCTTTATTAAGTTGGATTTTCCTTTTGGGTAGAGTACAAAGAGGTGGAGAGAAAACTTGTGGCTAAGAAAATTCACTTTGTCCATAATTTTGATGATCCCATTGCTTGAAGAAATTTATTTCACCATACACCCACTCTTTAATATGCATTTCTTGGGTTATAGGACTTTACGTCGCCTTGAAGGTGTCAATATTGAAGCAGAAGCAACAATCCAACGTGAAGCTAGGGAGGAGAAAGGGGAGAAGTTAAGACTTTATTTAACTACTGGAGAGGTCGGGAAGCCAACTTACCAAAATAGCAGAATCAAAAAAAAAAATCTGAAAAACAAATTCACCACCAAACACTTTCTCTTGCTCCATTTATTTCAACTAGTGTGGTATTAATAGAACGCCTAACAGCAGGGAGTTGGAAAATAAATGTATTCTCACTCACAAGGGAATGTCTAAATGACTCACAAATGCAAAAATAAATAAATGGTTCCCTATGAAAATCTGAAACTATATTACCCTGAAACAACTAAGCGTCTTCACTGTAACCTAACATGTTAAATTCAATCAGTTTTATTTGAGGCCATAGAACTATCCAGCGATCAATCTCCATTATCCTGGGCTTTTTTTCATCTTCATAGTGCTATTTTTCTTCCTATGAGACATTTCAGTTCATTTCCTTGAGCCTTCTTCAGTTTAATGGCTGATTTTCCGACCAAAAAAAAAAAAAAAAAATCCCCCCTTCCTCTAGAGAGAATGGGAAAAATAGAGCAAGGGAAAAAAATTTAAGAAGGGCAGGTCTTAATCCTATGTAGTAAAGAGAAAGAGGACACAGTGTGAGAAAAAGAGAACAGGTAGATAAATAATGTGTGTTATAGCTTGTTTCAAATGTTAAATGTTAACAGGTACTGCCTCCTGACACTATAAAAAGATCAACTTTTTGTCTCCTTTGTAATTTGTGAACAGGTAGGCCCTGAGGACTTGAATGAGGTCATGCCAATTAACTCTCGATCCCTGCAATCAGAGTGATAATGACATCCTTAGCAACCATCCTAGCACTATGGCGCTGCTGCTGTAAAACTCTTTTTATCGACACTAGTTTTAGGGTAGGTGGCCAAAGCTGTGATCCTGAAATCCAGACTGAGAATGTACGTTAACACACCCCCACCCCCACCCCTAGCGCCACCTCACCCAGGAGCACAAATCTTTTTCTCTTTCCAAAGAGGAATACCGAGAACAGCGTTTTCACAGGCTCTGAAAGCGAAAGGTCAGGGCTTTTCCCAAACATCATATAAATCTCCGGTTGGCTCTTTGGAAGCGTCTCCTGTTAAAGGAAACTCATGAACTTAATCTTTCAACTTCATCCAGCCTGACTGCCCTGTACATGTATCATACATACCTAAAAACTGCTCATTACTGGACTACCTTTATCAATCAAGACTTTATCAGTTCCTTTACAAGATGAGAATTGACAACTCCAGACACAGCTACATGAAAATCATCAGCAACCTCTTAAGGGTTTCTTCCCCAGAATATGTTGAAAATTTTTAGTTTTCTGGAGATCAACTGAATATATATAACAAACGTATACATATAACAACTGAATACATATAACAAACAGAAGGGAGAAGATCAGGGAGACAGAGTCAAAAAATGTATTGGGTGGGTAAGTTTATCTCAACAAACTTCTCCAGCTAGAAGCCTTTTAGTTTATGCTGGCATTCATTACACTGGGCCTCTCCTATATGCCCCTTGGTAAACTGGGTACTTTGGGAAATGAAGACACTTGAGTGGGTCCTTATTTCAAAGGACTTAAAATCTATTTGAAAAGAGAGAGAGAGGCATCTGAAAAACAACACAGTTCTACCTGGAAAAAGAAGTCTTTACGGTATAAGATTTTCATGGTCATAAGACTCCCTTAAAAGACCTCTGGGATTGTAAGTAATAGATGAATAATAAAATGAAAGAAGGAAGAAAGGAAGGTAGGGACAAAGGGAAGGAAGAAGGAAGAAGCAAACACTCTGATAAATAATCAGAACAACTAAACATACCAGGAGAGTAAAGAGAAGGCAGTTGACTATACTCAGGCCCTTTGCGTTGTTGTTCCCTAGGAGGGATACTCTTACTATTTTCTCAAATCTTCATGTGACTCGTTCATTTCCACTTTTCTAGGAAAATGTCTCACTTTGTACTTTTCCATTGTTTCCATCTGCCCCTCTCCCCAGACTTCTGGAACCAGAGCCTCTGTCCAATCTAAAATAGTGCTAGCACAAAGTGGGTTCTCAACAAATCTGTTGAATGAATGAATGAATGATGAATGAATGAATGAATGAGTAGGAAGAGTTAGTTGCAGGGGATGGAACTAACTCAGGGCAGACAGTGTCTAATAAGAGCAGTGGGCAACATAACTGAAGCAAGAGCTGTGTTCTCAGCCAGATTCCCTCAGCATCAGTGACAGTGTTGGGTAGGCCTGTGACTTCAGAGATGATTTGCAGAGATGACATTATCTGTAATGTCAGCAGTTACCATATATTTCTCATTGGAGGATATCAATTCTCCGTTTTCCTAATTGATTCCAGTAACATAGATACCCTGAGTGCTGTATACAGCTCACTGATTGCTGGGCAAACATTATCGAAGTGTCAATATTTGCTCTTTTTCCTAGAGCATCATTTTCAAAAAGACTGCAATTCATTTGGGGACACTTTTCTTATATTTAATGCAAGAAAGTGCTGATACAAACTAAATCTTCATTTTATTATTCTTTACCCTTGCTCTGGTCACAGGGATGGTTTGAGTTACCAGTCACCATGGCCATCCATAGGCAGTTCTAGAATTGTTCACTTTGGATGCTGCTATTGGCCACTGGTCCACAATATTATTTCCACCTCTTCTGATGAGCTTTGCAGTTTAGAAAAAGACAATCTGAAGTGGCTTGGGCCACTGATGGTCAAGGATCTTGATCCTTCTCTTCCACATATGGCAGCTTACTCTCCTGTGTGACTTCTTGGTTCTCAGCCTTTTGGGTTAACCTGAACCAAGCTTTGACCCAAAGTTCAGACTTGGATCAATAAGGAATCATTCTGCTGTCATGTGACGGCTTGATTGCAAGGCCAACCACATGCGACATACTTCGGAACATTCTCTTCCATTGTGGCAAACAAACGTATGGTCCCTTTTCAGTTTGTTTGTTTTGCCTTAGAGAGGAGAGACTCGGCCTTGGCAGTCAGTGACCTTAGGCTAGGTCCCTGTTCACTCATATGGTGGTGATTTTTCCTACACTTATTTCCGGATGCAAATAGAGCCATATTCCAGCACTTTCTGTCTCCTGAGAAACCCCTGTAGCATGCGTCTTCTGGAGCATGTGCCCTGCTATCTCATTGAGTGCACTCTTCTAGGCTTGAGTAGTTCCATTTTTCAGGGTCACTTCCTTCCCACTCCCACTGGGTTAGGATTCTAGACTTGGAACCACAACTAACAAAATCATTACTATGTACATGGGAGTTTAGAAAATGTTTTGACCAAGGCCTTTGATCCTGATGTCCCTGGACTTTTGTGAGCTTCGATCTCTAGGTACCTAAGTGGAAGATATTGATAACTGCTTTATTCCTTCCAGCCACATTAATGGTAATTGAGGTGCTTCTGAAAATGAAAACAACCTGTGATGATCCTGAGATATGATCTGATGTGATGTGTCAGGCAGTAATATTTCTAATTAGTCATCACTGGACCACCTAGACTTTCGGTTTACTTCTAATTGTGTTTCAGATAATGCTATTCCCTGTTAGGCAGATGATCATTGCAATTTCTGGTAATGAAATGGCTAGGGAGCCCATTCGGTGCTGGGAAGTGAGCCAGAGGCTGGCACTTTATAAGAAACAAGTGTTATGGTCTAGGATGGAGAGATGAAGCCAAGGTACTCGTTGAACATTTATAGCATGTATGAGATTGAATCTTTATCTAGTGCCCTCTTTCATACTTAAGACTAATATGTTTTCAAAGGGACATCCCTCAGATTGAAAGCAACTCTGCAGAGAGCAAAGACACTAATAATTTTTTTTCCCCTTTACACCCTTTAATGTGCCAAAGAATCATCATTGGCCTTCCATGGTGGCAAAGTCATTTTCTCGCCATGGGCAATAGTGGTTTGATCAATAGCTTATACAGACAGCATCGATAAATAATAATGGGACATTTTTGGGTGAAAGTTATTGAAATGACTGTAGTTAAGGGCTTTCTAGGTGAAGAAATAAAAAGAGGCCTCCCAAGAGGTGTGGAACTGTCATTCCCCTCATTTTCTGTGTTTCTAACATCTTATG
Organism: Proteles cristata cristata; assembly: GCA_017311185.1. Taxonomy (NCBI): domain Eukaryota; kingdom Metazoa; phylum Chordata; class Mammalia; order Carnivora; family Hyaenidae; genus Proteles; species Proteles cristata. The sequence continues at coordinate 522,563 of JAESUZ010001704.1, forward strand.
CTTCAGGTACACTCATAACAAAATAATCACCTGGCTTCAAGCTTCTGAGTCCTTAGGCATTCCAACTAAATGCTGAAACCCAGAATCTAAATGGCTTCTTTTCAATCTATGAAGCAGTTCCTCAACTGATACCTCATAGGCATGAAGATTTCTTTCTACTCCAAGGTTGGAATAGATCTCTGTTGAGTCCGTAGCTGTGGATGCATCTGCAAACCACGTTTCCCTCGACTGTCTCGTCAACGAGCTTCTGGCTGAGTTCAGTCAATGGGAGGATGCAGGAGGGGGAGGAAGGGAGGACTCAGGGCAGTTCTTTCAGCTCCAGGTGATGTTTGACAACAGAGCTTGAACTTTGTGGTTCATGTTATTCTTCTGACAGCCCTTAGTTCCGGGGTCTCAGCTTCTATCAGGTAGTCCCTGGCTTCTGGCCTCTCTAACATCACCTTTTCCCTGTATTTCTTCAGTCGTAGGGATGGCAGACTCTTCCTGCCAGTGGCTTGATCTCTGCATGGCTTCACCATCATCTGTTTGGCTTCTTGTCTTTTTCCACCACCTTCATAATCATGTGGATATTAAATCCCCTCCATTTAAAATACTTAGAAATGGTTCTGTTTTCCCAACTTGACCCTGCCTATCACAACCTGTTCTATTCTTTTCTGAGACTCTTCACAGGATGCAAATTATACCTTTATTCAGATTTCAGATTATCTCATCAATAATTAAAATGAATAATACAGTCATAACAATAATAGTAGCATCTCGTACTACTCAAGTGGAATTTGTGGTGTCCCCGCAGTCAATCAGTGCTATACTAAGCTCATTATTCATATAGTCTCATCTAATTATCTCAAAGCATTCTGAGGGGAGTGGTATCATTATCAATCACATTTTCTAGATGAGAAGACTGAGGCTGAGAGAATATAAGTAACTTGATCAAAGTCACATAGATAGCAAGTATCAAACATTGATTTGAGAGTAAGTTCATGCCAAAATGCCCCTAATTTTATGACCCATGATGACTTTGATGACCACCAACACTGCACTGTGAAGTCACAGCGACTCCAGAGCAGAGTCATTAAGCGTTCCAAGCAGCATGTCTTTGAATAATGCTGTTCGCTTCCTACTTTAAACTTTAAGGGTTATTCCTTCTGCTTAGAGGCATTAAAATGGATATTTTCTACATGTCAAGGACACAGGGGAAAGAATAAATGCCCAATGCTGAGCATGGCTATTGTCCCTCAGGGTGCTTGTGGGGGATGAGAAGACTGTCTTCTCAGGAAAGGCAGCCCGGGTGCCTGCTGGATGCCTGCTGCTCTCTGCAGCCGAGTGTGCTCTCCGAGCTCCCTGCAGGCTCGGCCTCCCAGAGCTCTCAGGCTCTGATCTCTCCCTACCTACGGGCTCAGAGATAAGCTACAGAGAAAAATTAATAAGAGCGAAGGAAGAAACAGTCCTAAGAGGAGGAGGGGAGGCTTGGAAAACAAAGGGGGATTGTCCAGACACATGTTACATCCTTCCCGCTGGCCCTTTAACTCCCTCTCTCCATTTCCCACCCCCCACCCCCAGGCTTTGTTTCCAGACTGATTTGCCTAAGCATTCCTTCCCTTTCAATGTCTAAATATGGGGGCTGAGGGTCAGGAATAAGAGCCAAATTAGCCAAACATTTTACCTTTGGGACTGAGTGATAAAAATAACAGCTCCATTTCAGCTCTCTGAATCATTTCAATAGCACTGGAAGCATGGGGAGGAGCGCCACAGGAGGGGTCTGGGAGGAGAGGGGTAAGGCTCTCACCCTGTATTAGAACTTGATTTATTGCAGGGATCAAGTCCATGTTCCTCTCAGGGTCTGGTTTTGAGTGAAAGAAATGACAGCCTGCCAAGTCTGAAGTTCAAGACGGTCATGCAGTGCATGGACATACTACCTTGGCTTCTTTGAAACAGGTGTTGGTGAGACCCTGCAAGCCCACAGCTTCTGTGGAGTGTATAAAACATCTCTGGTCCTTCAGCCCAAGGGTGTGACAATACGTAAGAATATGGGGGGCTCAGTCAGTTAAGCATCTGACTCTTGATCTCGGCTCAAATCATGATCTTGTGGTTCATGAGTTTGAGCCCATCATCAGGCTCTGCTGGCAGTGTGGAGTCTGCTTTGGATTTTCTCTCTCTCTCTCTCTCTCTCTCTCTGCCCCTCCCCCCTCAAAATAAGTAAATAAACTTTAAAGAAAAAGAAATAAGAACAGTCAATTTTCTATTATTTGGGGTCACTTACCCAGTTTGTGGTTGGTGAAAACCTCATTTTCCTGTTCTTTCCCTCCAGGTACTTGCCTTCATCACTCCTTCCGAAGAGGTGGGCAATGGGAGAGAATTGAGAATATGAGCAGATTGGTCAACTATCGCTGTGTGCTTCTAAGCAACAGCAGTATTGCTTTTTAAGGTGTCCTCTTTCTTTCTTTCTCTTTCTCTCTCTTTCTTTCTTTCTTTCTATTTTTCCTTCCTCCCTCCCTCCCTCCCTCCCTTCTTCCTTCCTTCCTTTCTTCCTTCCTTTTCTCTTTTATTTTTCTGAATGCAGAAAACATTTTTTAAATATCAAAAAATCAAGAGGTATAGGTGACCCTTCCAGTAAAATCCTGTTTAGATCTCACTGTCTAACAGACACCATATTTTTAACTGTGTGAAGAGGGGAAAAAGATATTCTTATTTACCTTCTTGCCCAAATTGGTGAATGGTACATGGCTGCATATGCAACAACATCTTTTTACACCCAAAGCCAAAAACTGCCATGGTGATTTAATACTGCAGTATAAGAGCTATTGAAAATGCAATTTATATGAAAAGGGGACATTTTTACATAAATGCGAGGATGATGTAAAGTGAAAAAAGCAAAACAAATCCAAAGATACATCTTACGAATGATAAGTGTCTGTTATTTTAATTATTAGTGAAAAGAAGCAGAAGAATAGCAGATGGAGAGAGCTGAAGGAATATACGTGTGGACTGAAAGACAAAGGAAAGGAGAATAAATGATATCGTGACACTGAGATGTGTGCCTCAGCAGCAATTATCGCCTGCATATTCTGCCCCGACAAGGGGGAGGCAGGAGTTGTATAAAAGGGCTTTTTCATTTCTAGGTCTTGCAGTTTCTGAATAACTGGCTTCCCGGTGACAATTACTCTGCCTCCTCCGAACGCTTCCCTACTCTCTTAGACCATTCACAGCCCGAGCACTTAAGAAATTACCACGACCACCTCCCTCCTCACCCCCCCCCAGCTCCTCCAGTGCTCTTCTTTCTTTGAATTTCAAGCCTGGCCTTGATGGACCTAGAGTCTGGGAAACAAAAATAGATAAAGAAAGGCTACCTTAAGACAAAAATCTCCTTTTCAGGATTGAGTGGACCTGCAACATCAGCTGAAATGAAAACACGTTCCCCGCTCTGTGAGCCCATCAACAAAAGGCCCAGACAGAAGGCCATGTGCTGTCTTGAGCCACTTCAGACTCTCTGGAGAGTGTGATGGTCAGCATTTGAATGTTCCTGAGGCAGGAAGGAAGCCTGGGAAAGTGCTGGTGCACTGGCTTCAGGCTCCCCTCGGAGGGACTGTCTGTACAATGGCTTTGCTTAAACGTATCTCCCCAAGAGTGCCAGAAATTCTATGGAGATTGATTTAGAGTAAATCCATGGGCCGTATTTGCAATTTGGAACATCCTTAGGAGATGTGATTTCAGAAAGACTGGGCTAAATATTTCTCCTTTCCCAAGGAAGTCTTTTCCCCTTTTAGGATTCCAGTATCATGGGGGTGATTGTCATTAGTGACAAACACCCTTGTGTGGACAGGTTTGTCCAGATTACATTCTTGTAAGCACATTTTAATGAAATAATGTACAAGGCTCACTCTTCAAAGACGCTAGCAATCTCTTGGGGGAAAGATTGGGGATGAATATAAAGGTTAGAAAAAGTGTAGAAGAGTGCATGCATGCCAACTGAATTACACAAATAAGAAATTTTAGAACTCAGGGCAGAGGTACGTCAAAAGCTTCAGGGAGGAGGTAGGACTCAAGTTGGATGAAAGTTAAATAGAAGTGGAAAAATGTAGTGATCATCCCACTTTTTGCAATGTTCACCGGTTGGAGACTTCTTTGTGAGAATGACATTGACTGAACTAAGACTTTTGAAAAATTAACACGAAATGCACTGGTACTCTTTTGGTTTACGCCACCAAGATCTTTCCCTGAGGTTCTCATGTGTGCCCTCCTGTCAATTCTATAAAGAGCAGCAAAGGGATCTAAAACTCTAATTGGACCTTAATGCGGCTGCCAGTGAAAAAATCTTCATAGTTCCTCATTGGTTTAGGAGACAATCCAAACCCACACACACAGTTTACAAGACAAAGCTCACACATCTGTCCCTAGCTCTCCCCTTTTCCAGCATTGAATTTCAGCCATGCTCTCTCCCCTGTTGTGCAGAACAATAACTCCTACTCTACCTTCCTCTCTACCCCCAGAAAACCTGGTTAACTCCTATACATCCTTCAGGCCTCAACCTAAATATCATTTCTTCCAGACACCTAATCTGACTCCTTCCCCAAACTAGATCCCTTCCCTTCTACATGTACTACATGTCAGCACTTTTCTGGATCCTGTCTCCACGTTGATTACAAATTAATAATGGTCCTTGCTCTTGGTGGAGCACTTATTCTGGTGGGAGAAGACACAAGACCAAAAAACAAACATGTTAACTCTACATGATCATTTCAAATGGTGCTTAGGACCCCAATGAAAATAAAACAAGATGGTAGGCCAGAGGTCAACTAGAGCAATGGAGTCAGTGATTAGGGTACAGTTATGGCCTACTTCAGTGGAGTAGTCACAAGAGTTAGGATCCCTCCAACTGTTTCCCTTGCACCTCACACTTCCCCATAGCAGGTGATAACCACCCAGTGTGGGAAGGGTCATTTATTCATCTATATTCCCCACAAGATTGTAAATACAGGGACAAGTCCCATCTATTTCCTCATTTTCCCCTAGTTACTTAATGTGGTGCATAATGCAGTGCATAATAAACATTCGTTGAATGAAGGAGAGATTAGAAGGAGAAAGACTTGAGCGAGATCATTATAACCACTCAGTTAGTTTAGTAAGGCCTGAGGTAAGATGATAGTACTGAGAATAGAAAAGAGAAATTGGATATGCTCAGTGATGTTGTAGACGAAATATTAACAGGACCTGGGGATTAGCTGGAAAGGGGAAGGCAGTCAGAAGAAGACATGAGGGATACTACTTTCAGGGTTTGGACTCAGGGTATAGGGAGACTAGCAGACAGCTAACTACTCACTAAAACCTATTTCCATGTTGGCATATGACCAGATAATATTACCCAGCCTCCTTTGCAAGGAGGCCATGTGACCAAGTTCTAGCCAATGGAATGTGAACAAAATGCTGGTGCTACTTCCCAACTTGGACTATGTGAACCTCTTCCAACAATCCTCGATGGCTTTTCTACTCTTGACATCTGGGTGTCAGCCCCTGAGACTTCCTTGAAAGCCATGCACTGAAGGTGGCAGAACCTCTATCTGCCTGAGTCATGAGTGACCGAGCAGAGCCCACTCTTCTTCCATCTCTGCCCATCTTGGGGTGGGAGGAATATTTCTGCCCTGAGCTCTTGCTAGATCAAGAAATGGTCTCAGATTAAGAAATATATAGAAATAAGTTAGGAGAAAAGGATTGTTTGGGTTTGGTGTGGAGAACACGGATAAATTGGATTTTAGATAGTTGGGAGTAGGAGTGCCGGGTGGCTTACTCGGTTTAAGCATCAAACTCTTGGTTTCAGCTGAGGTCATGACCAGGTCATGATCTCAGGTTTAGTGACTTCAGTCCCCACATTGGGCTTTGTGCTGACAATGTGGAGCCTGCTTGGGATTCTCCCTCTCTCTCTCTGCTCCTTCCCTGCTCTCTAAATAAATAAATATATAAATAAATAAACTTAAAATATCATAAAGAAAGAAATAAAGTGTAAAGTTTCAGAAAAGTATTCAGCTGAAGATGTCCCTAAGGATGTTGGAAAGAGATGCGACCCCGTGAGGACCAGATTGACCCTGCAGGCTGCACACCTAGGAGCTCTGTGCCATCACTCTCTTATTCTTGTTTCATTTGGAGACTCCTGTTCACATATCTTGTCTTGCCTCATCAGCTCAATGTATTTCTTAATCATTAAATCACAGGATTGTGTCCAATGTCAACGACCTGGACCCTGAATGGTACTTGAGCATCCCGAACAGAGATGATAATTATGTGAAAGCCAATACACTGGCTGAAAGAGTAGAAAAGAACCGCATTTCACACTTGTAATTGTAATGCGACTAAGAAGCCTATTCTGGAAAACAGTCTGCTTCTCTTGAATTGTATAAACTTTCAGGGACCTGGATTCCTGGGATAGAAAGGAAAATCTATTTTCCACCCCAAGCATAGAGCCTGAAACATAGTAAGAGCTCAGCAGATGTTAGCTGCTCTTCTTAATATCATCATTAACCACTCTCCCCTGGGGGGTAAAGTAGTCAGCCTAGAGTGTTATGACCAACATTAGACCAAGGGGTCGTTGTTCATTACAGCTGAAGCCTCGGATTTTCATGGCAGGACTTTCATTGGTGGGGGAGGGAGGAAGTGGAGGCAGGACAACTGTGGGCCTGGGCTTCCCACTAATGAAGAGGGTCAAATTTATATTTTAATCATTTTACCAAATGAGGTGGTGTCTTCAGTCTCAGAGTTACTCTGACAGGACTGAAAGAAGCTATTCATCCTACAACCTTAAACTTGTGTTCCATTTTTGGATCGGACTGCCTATGGTTCCCTAAGAATAACTATTTTTCATAAATCTTTAATTATCTTGCAAGATTAAGTTGCGTTGCAGCCTCATATTAAATGTTATTAGTTTAAATGTAAACATAAATTATGGGTTCAAATTATGCTATTTAAATAATTTTTAAGCTTCATTTTGATTTTTCGATTACATAGAAACCCCCCAAAGTCAGATCTGAGTTCTGATAATTCCTGGCTAGAGATGACCTAACTTAGTGATTTTTAACCAGAGGAGCACATCTGAGTCACTGGTGGTATTTCTTGCAAGACGGTGCTCCACCCACCCCAAGAGTCTGCTTTAGGTGGGTCTGGATGCGTCCAGACCTGCATCTATTTTGGAACAGTCTTTGGTATTCCGTCCTACAGCTCTGATTAAGATCCACTGATGGGGCCCAGTTGCCTCTCTTGACTCCCTATCCAGGGCTCCTCCCACCGGTTCACAGCCTGCATGTCATTTATAAACATATGTCCTGACCTGGAGGGCCTGGGGCAGGTGCATTTGCCCTCTTTCGATATTAGCCAAGTGAGTCATTTGAGGCGTTTGTTTCTTGCCATTCTTATTAAATCAGCGCCCTGAAGCAGGACACGATGAGGTGCCTCTTAAAAGCCATGTGTATCTGGCTTCAGAAACAATGAAAGAAAAGAGTCCCTCCTCCTCCCCCTTTTACTCTCATGAAATTTGGTTTGGGAGGCACATGTCCCTAAACTTGAATTACTGATTAACTAAGAAGCTTGCTTTATGAATGGGACTTTAGTCCCTGTGCCACTGGGCATGGAAATATGATCGGTGCATTTTCACTTTCTAGCATAGCAGCCTGAGTCCTATGCGCTTAGGATCCTGGAACTCCGTCTTGCCCTTGGGACACTCCTCCTGAAGAGGGGCTCAAGTCAAATGGTTCAGCTCCTCCCCTCCAGGACACACAGGACACTGGGACAGCTGGCCTCTGGTGCTCCAGGAAAAGACTGAGCATTTGTTGATGTGCCTTAGACTCCTGGGGGACGGTATAGGACACAGATGCTGCCTAGAAAAGGATCGACCATGTGTCATCTCTGTGCTTCCAGAGGGTCACGGCACATTAGCATTGGTCTTGGTGCGTCTCAGAGGGACAGAGCATTGTCTCCCGATTTCATTCAAATTCTGTACTTAATGTCTGCACATTTGACACTAAATCATATCCTGTCTCATAAAATCGATAATCTTGTCTTCTGTTATTCTATATATTCTATATATATAAACTTTATATGAGTGTATCCCATCTTCCCCTTTAGATTGCAGGTTCTTTGGGTGGGAACTGTAAGCGGTTCATCTTTGTGTCCCCACTACCCAGGGCACATTGTGGGTTCACCAATTTCAGATCAAATGAACAAAAGGATTCAGGAAGGTAGCCCCAGTATAATTCCTAGTTACTGGTGCTATTAATACGAAGTCACACTCAGAGATATGATCCTTAGGCCTGGTCCCTAACTGGCAATCAAGTCGACCATTGAATACACTCCTGTTGTTAAGGGTAGCTCTCTGCAGCTAGGTAGATCCAGGCTTTGTTCACTGTTGGGGAATCATCTATGGACATCACCATTTCACGTTCCTGAAGTTTTAAAAATAATGGAAACACCAAGAAGAAAGATCAGAGTGGTAGTGGATGGCAAATGAAGTGAATAGTTTGGATCTTTCTCACCTGAAGGTCAGGTTTTAGATGATATATCAATGACTGAGGAAGAGAGCACTTTGAGACACAATTGCTAAGAGTACAGATCCATATCACCCGGTGTAAACGGTATCAACACTCTTATTTAATCCACCTATCCTCCTTCTAGGAATTCACTTTGAGTAGGGAATACAACAAGTGTTTTTACACTTGTTTTTTACAACAACCGATTTACATTAAGGAAGTTCACAGAAATTTGAAAATATTGGTAACCACACAAATGTCCACTCATGCAAGATTTGTTAAGTAATTTACGATATGGCTCTACAATGCAATATTCTGTAGCCATCAGAAGGTTAAGGTAATTTTTTAATCTGTCTCATCATTTATAAGATGCCTTTCAAATATTTTAACATGTCTGAAATTTGGATATGTCTTATCATCTACAGAACCTGCTGATTATAATCTGTAGCATTTTTTTTTCTTGCAGATACATAACCTTACAATCAGAAGTGCGTTTCACTCACTGAAGCCCGGCATATTGACACGAAAATATGGCCATCATACGTGAAGCAAAAAAAAGATCCTACAGAACACTGCATTGAGGAGATCCCATTATGCTATATATATATATATATATATATATATATATATATATATATATATGTTGATTTTTGGAAACATGCATCAAATTCTTGATGGTGATTATGTGGGTAGGGTTATAAGATTATCTGGGTAGGCTTTAACTTTCTGTTTTTTTTTTTTAAATAACTTACAACATTTCTGTATTATTAGGAAAAAATAAAGGATATTTTCAAATGAATCAGTTGCTTTGATTTTTCCTTTCTACCCACTAAGAAGCTATTACTCTGAGTGAGAAGTTTAGGACTCGTTCCCATAAATGAGCCAGGTGAGCAAATATGGCCTTTCTCTCCTCCAGCCTAAGTCAGCCACATGGTCATGGCCACGAGTCTACTCCTTCGGCTCCAATTATACAGTTTTTTGTTTTTTGGGTTTTTTTTGGCTGAGTGAACTTGTGTGACAAGGATCCTACTGGGCCGATATTACACTTACCCCAAAAGCACCAGTGCCACATTTTCTTATGATGAAGACAGGGACACGTTGTCAGGGGACCTGCCTGGCAAGGGGAGGAAGGAGAAATAAAAAGTAGGTGTTTCAGGAGAGACGCTGCCTGTGCCGATAATGGAAAAAGTAAGGGACAGAGGAGGAAAAAGAATAAGACATTTAGAACCTATTTGCCAGTTGTCTTCTTCTACCTCAACAACTAGCTACATTTGGCAGAAATGCAGCCATCAGAGTAATGTTACCTCCGCCAGGACTGCAGACTTGAACAGAAACTGCTTCAACGGAGGACTCGGAATATGAGAGTGATCGCTTAAAATTATTAGGGCTTTTAACTTTTTTAAACACTTAATTGTATTACATTATTTAAACAACCATAATTAGATGATAACCAGAACCATTTAAATTTATTTGATGTGTGATTTTTAAGTTCTTAAGCACTGTGCTAAGTATGTTATTATCAACTAAATTAGCATCCTCACCACTTTTGCTCTCAGTAACTTTCAGCTGCTATTATCTGGAATTTTAGTAGCATCTCATCAGTAAAGGCTCACTGTGGCTGTCCCGTCTGTTCCATTAATAATTTCTTAATTAAATGAGATGACAGCTGTCCCTCCTTGTCCTCACTACCTTGTCACTCTCTTTCTTTCCAAAGTAATTTTTTTTTGGTCTTCCTCATTTTTGCTCCTTATTTTTCTCCCCCCACAGACAGCTCCTGGTGTCGTTCACAAATGGATCTGGAATTTCTTCTCTGATCCTCACCCCGCCTACCCCCATCTGTTCCCTCTCTGTCTTCTTGATTTCAGTTCCATATTCATTTCTCTGCTTCAAAAGCTTTTCTCACTTCTTGCCATCCCCTGTCTCTAGTCCTTTCTGTTGTCTTGGGTTTCTTTTCTGCTGAGCTCTCATTTTTGCCTGAAACACCTCAATCATGTTACCTTCCTGTCCTGTCCATTTCTCTCGATGTTTCACCTTATGTTCTAAATATCCAGGAAAGGAAACACGGTCCTTATGTGGAGAGACAGAATTAGTGCCAGCTTCATCGTGAAACCCCTGATGACCTCACAACTGTCAGCTTCACATAAACAATCCCCACTGCAGCCATCCATTTATTTATTCAATTCCAAATATTTTTTCCCTAGCGATTTTTCTTAATGAGAAACGGAGAATGCTAACTTTGGAACAAGTAGTCTACTTCATACCAAAATACAACTCTCAGGAGAACGTGTTTCTAAAGTAGTTCATCTTCCAGGATTGCCTTTTACTTGACACTGTATTGTCATCGTTTTGAAGTCTTTCCTCTTGTTGATAAATAAAGCAGCTATGAACTTTAAAAAAAAAAGTATCTAGGATTATCTTCGACTCAAGAATAAGAAAAGTGACTCAGGATGCAGCCCTTTTTTATTCAAATTGTCTTCTCTACTTCCGAATTGTTTATGTAGAAGCACAGATAGAACTGAAAAAGACATCCTTTTATAGGTGAGGGCCTTGAAAAAGTAGAGTTTTTGGATGCTGCTCTATAACCACTAGCCACATACGGCTATTTAAAATTCAAATAATTAAAATTAAAAATAAATAAAATGTAGTGTTCCTTTATCATCCCAGCCACATTTCAAATGCTCATTAGCCTCCGTGGCTACTGGTCATTATGTTGGATAGCACAGATACACATGTTCATTTCTGGAGAAAGGTCTATTGACAGCACTGGTTTAGAACTATATAAGGCAGGACTTTAAGAATCTGGGACTCGGGGGGGCGCCCGGGTGGCTTAGTCGGTTAAGCGTCCGACTTTCGCTCAGGTCATGATCTCGCGGTTCGTGGGTTCGAGCCCCGCGTCGGGCTCTGTGCTGACTGCCGGCTCAGAGCCTGGAGCCTGTTTCAGTCTGTGACTCCCTCTCTCTCCGACCCTCCCCTGCTCATGCTGTCTCTCTCTCTCTCTCTCCTAGAAATAAATTAAAACAAAACAAAAAAAAGAATCTGGGACTCGGGGTGCCTGGCTGGCTCAGTTGGTTAAGAGTCCAGCTTTGGTTCAGGTCATGATCTCGTGGTTTGTGGGTTCGAGCCCCTCTTTGGGCTCTGTGCTGACAGCCAGTTCAGAGCCTGGAGCCTATTTCGGATTCTGTGTCTCCCTCTCTCTCTGACCCTTCCCTGCTCATGCTTTCTTCTTTCTCCCTCTCTCTGTGTCTCTGTCTCTCTCTCTCAGAAATAAAAATTTTAAAAAACATTAAAAAAAAAAAGAATCTGGGACTCAGTCTTGTTCTAAACCAAAGACCCTAGTGCCCCATAATACAATTTATTTCATAATGCTGCCTTACAGCATAGGAACCTGAGAGGTCACATACAAAGGGAAACTATAATTTCATATAGTTGATCACTCATGAAGAGATGCTTTTCAACGTACAAAGCATTTTCACATCCATCATCACATTTGAAGCTCACAACAGTCCTGTATGATGGAAAATACAGGTGTTTAAGCTTCATTTTCCAGAAGGGGAAATAGCAGCTCAGAGAAATGAGAACTTGTCCAAAGCCACACTTCTTTGAAACTAGGATGTAAACCCAAGTCTCCTGCTTCAAATCCCTTGATCTTTTTGTCATGTTGAAAAGTACAAGGAGGATGGATGCTACTAAAAAAAAAAAATCATGTGTATTAAGAACATTCAAGAAGCCAGGTGCTCTGTCAAGTGTTTATGAGCATTATCTCATGTAACCCTAGCCTGACCTTTGGTCTTAAATGTCCAGCTACCTACTTGACCTCCCTCCTTGAAAATCCTTGAACTTGAAATAAGTTCTCTAACTCACAGTGTCTAAAGTGGCAATAGCCTAGACAAGACAAAGAAGCTGAACAGAAGGTAGTTTTAGTGGGAGTGGAGAGACATTGAGATGCTCAGGGTATATTTTAGGGAGCAAGTTCACTGAATTCATCAATGGAGCAGGAGAGGGAAACTGAGGATCCAAGGACTTAGGTTTTCCACATGAGCAATTAAATAAATGTTGGTGCTCTTTACTGTGGCAGTGTGCTTGTTTAAAAATGTAAATCAGTTAAGGACACCCCTCTGTTTAAATTCCTCAGTGAATCCCCGCTGCTTTTAGAGCAAAGCCCCAGTTCCCGACCTTGCCCCCAAAGCACTTTGTGTCCTTGCCAACTTCCCACCTCTCTCCTACTTGGTTTGCTTTCTAGGCTCTGGCCCCGGGGCCTCCTTTCTGTTCCTCCAGCTCTGCATTTGTGTCCTCACCCTGGGCTTTGCCCTTGCTTCTCCTGCCCAGAAAGCTCTTCCTTAGCTTTACACATGGGCACTTGTACTCTCCCCTCCCAAGCTCTTAGCCCCAATGTCACCTCCTTAGAGAAGCCTCTTCTTACCGCATTGTCTAAAGCCACCTGCATGGCCACAATTGAGTCCACATTACCTTGTTTACTTTTGTAGCACTGCATCACATTTTAAATTCATTCATTTACTTATTTATTTTCATGTTTATTGTCTAGGGACCCTGTTACCTGTGTTTTCTGAAATACCTTCCTGAACCTTGAGCACTGCCTGGTTCCTAGTGGATCCTCAATAAATTTTTATTCAGTAAGTAAACAACCTTGGAAGTAAGTTCCATTATTATTTTCATTCTACAACTGAGGAGGTAAAGGTTTAGATAATAATTCACTGATTGTTTCACATTTAGTAGGTGGTTCAGCCCACACCTGATCCTAAGACCTCTGATACCAAGGCTCTTAATCATAGATCTGTGTTGTGTCTTTATTTTTTAAAGTTTCCTTATTTTTTAAAGTGTTGGTTGATTCATTCAGTCAGTCATCAAACATTTATTGAGCATTTACAAAGTAAGTGCCAGGCACAGCAGGATACTCTGAGCAAATTCTGGCCCTTCAAAAGTATGCCTTCATGTAGCTTAAAATCTAGCAGGCAATTATTCAGGGAGGTGAAAAAATGATCACCAGTTTATTTTACATATTCATCTGCTATGCTTAAATCTGCATGTATTGATCATAACAAAAGAATCCAACAAGCCAGTTCCTGAGGTTATTTCTTTGTCCCTCTCACCTCTCCCTCCAGGTGAGGATATATTCTTTCAGGTAATTTTCTGGAATGAAGGCTTTGCAAGATTTTTTTTTTTAATTTAAAAAAATTTTTAATGTTTATTTTTGAGAGAGAGAGAAAGACAGAGTGTGAGTGGGGGAGGGGCAAAGAGAGAGGGAGACACAGAATCTGAAGCAGACTCCAAGCTCTGAGCTGTCAGCACAGAGACCGACGTGGGGCTGGAACTCACGGAGCCGTGAGATCATGACCTGAGCTGAAGTCAGACACTTAACTGACTGAGCCACCCAGATGTCCCTGTAAGATATTATTTTTAACTTTGTTATTTATTTTGAGAGAGAGAGAGCAGGGGAGGGCAGAGAGAGAGAGAGAAAGAGAAAGAGAGAGAGGGGGACAGAGAGACTTCCAAGCAGGCTCCATGCTGTCAACACAGAGCCCAAAGTGGGGCTCAGACTCACAAACCGTGAGATCATGACCTGACCTGAAATCAAGAGCCAGATGCTTAACCAACTGAATCACCCAGGCACCCCAGAAGATATTTTAATAACTGGCCAAAACAAAATATGCAGAGCTCATTTGGCACCATCCAAGTGGCTTGTCACAATAGATTGAATTATTAGTGACACAGATGTGATCCCTTATGTTGACATTAAAGGAAAACTCAAGGAGGGGCAGAAAGAACACTGAGTTGGGAACTGAAAACCCAAGTTCCATTCACACTTCTTCCCCTAAACTAACCTTAGCCAAGTCACAGTCGTCTAAAAATTTCTCTCTTCATCAATAAAATGGGGTGGGGGGAATGTCTGTCCAGTTTGTATCATGCCAAAATTGTGTGAATCCAATGAAAAAGTTTATGTAAAAGTGCTCTGAGGAACCCCTGAGTGTCTCAGTCAGTTGAGCATCTGATTCTTGACTTTGTCTCAGGTCATGATCTCACAGTTTGTGAGATCAGGCCCCTCAGGGGGCTTCGCTTTGGGCTGATAGCTTGGAGCTTGCTTAGGATTCTGTCTCTCTGTCTCTCTCTTTCTTCTCTGTCTCCACTTGTGCTTGCTCTCCCTCCCCTCCCCCAAAATAAAGAAATAAACTTACAATAAAAATGCTTGGAGAAGCCAAAAGTGCTGTAGGATGTGCTTCCTATCATCTCAAGACCTCATCTTCTTCCTAGAGGATGAGGAAGGTGGATGGGTCATACACCTGTCGACACAGGGATATAGAGCACTCTTGCCCTCTCCAGCCTCATGTTTCACCTCTGCATCATGGTTCTCTGCCGCTGAGCCTTTGGACATGTAGTTCTCTCTGCCTGGAATGCCCCTTTCCTTACTGATCATTTTTTTGATCATATTTCAAAACTCATCTGGAATCTTACTTTCTTTGTTCCTGATTTCCTCTTAGGCAGAGTCATTGCTCCTTGTGTGTTTTTAGAGTGATTTGATATATTCCTTTTCTTGGGTTCATGTAATTATAGGGTCGTTATCTCTTTATATGTCATGACATTGGGAGTTTCATGAGAGTTGGTACTGTCCATCCTTCAGAGGACTGTCTTCTCCACACCCCTCCTGGTAGCAGCCCACCTTCACCTTCGCCTGAGTGGTTATCATATGACCCATCCTGCTGGTCCAGTGTAATATCATCCCCACCCCCAACCAATTGGTTAGGAGTGAGTATCTGACCAAGACAGAGCATCCTACCCCAAGGGGCAGAGTCATATGACCTAGGGTGAGCTCCTGATCCAATTTGGGAATTGGAACTAAGAAAGGAAACCCAGTCTTTCTTGGTTTAAAATAATAAACTCCAGAGTTATCAGCAGCCATATTATTGACATGAGGGCAAAAGAAGTAGAATGTTTACAAAGACAAGAATGAAATAAATGAGCTGAGTGGAATAGAGCTGAGATGGAGGCTCCTGAGTGCTGGAATCACCATTTCTAGTTGTTTTAGAAATCATAGTCTACATCTAAGGGTTTGCACAAATATACCCTAAGATACCTATAGTGAATTACACCCCTATCCTTACCATGAATCTCCTTTTGGGCATAGACCATTTCTGGTTGAATTTCTGTTACGACCAAAGATAAATAAGTAAACATAAAAATACAATTCTAATATATTTGCCTGCATACTTGTGAATCCTCAGTGTTGAACACAGCCTTTAACTTATTGTACTCATCAGATGTGTTGGCCAATAATTAATACTTATCTAAATTCCTGTGTCATACAGTTTTCACGATCCTAAACAAAAATGCCTGATCTTATAAATGACCAAATATAATAATGCAGTTGTGTTTTTAACCTTTAAATGTGGACTAGCAAAACTCATTTTTGAACAAACTTCCAACATATTAGGGTAACTTAATTATAAACATAAATATCTATTAAATGAACCAAATCTTTTGGTAACATTTGCTTCATGAAGTGCTGATTGGCCCCTGGTAGATGGGAGAAAGAATTAAGAGAAGAGGGATGTTATCACCTCAGCTCTGTTGCTTAGCACATTTGTGACTTTGGGCAAGTCACCCAACCTCCCTGGGCTTTCCCTTCCTCATTCAAAAGCAAATAGGGGGTAGGGAGTTAGGCTTACATAAATGTCGTTCCTCTTGATTGCACAATTGTGTTATAAATATTAAGTGAGTGGTATATTCAAGCTATGGGCAAACTATTTAAACAATAAGCAAAGTGGGGGATAACTTTTGTTATTATCCTGTTATGTCACTAGTGAATACTTGGATAACTTGTTTTCCTTCATTTTGTGCCTATGGAGAGCTGATATTAAAAATCTAAATAATCAAGTCAAATCAATCAATCCCACAATCCTATGACAGCTGTACTGGTAAAAGCACTGTGACCTGTGATTAGCTGGTGAAAACCTCTATAAAGTTCCTTCTAAAGAGAGGTGGGGGGTGTGGAGAATATCTCAACATATTTTTCTATAACTCTCTTTGGTGCCTTTCCCTTTTGAAGATTTCCTTTCTTTTCTTCACCTCTCACTGAGCGCTACTTCCCAAGACAGAAGCCTTTTACAACAATAATAGTAAGTTAGACTTGCCTGACATCTCATTTGGAAGGAAATCCAAACCATTTATCAAGCACATATTGTCTCTGTTTAGGGGCTGAAGAAATTGGCCTAGTGAGATGAGGCTCTTGGAAAGCCATGGCTCGTGAGTGACAAAACTGAAGGCAAAATGCTGAATCTTCTGCTTATATCATCTGGGGTCCATTAACAAAGGCCCCATTCTTTCTATACAAAAATATCCAATACAGGAACATCTCAAAACCCTTTCCTGCCGTCGTGAAGGAAAAGGATGGAAATGAGTGGGCACTTAATCACTGCTCCCCTCTGTGCTGAGTTTCCTGACCCCTCTTCCTCCTGGTACTCTCCAAGAATTGCAGGAAATTGGACCTCTAATATGGAAAAAATAACACTTAGCAAAGAAAATGGCAAACATTTCCACCGGGGTAATATTTTCTGAGAACACGCTGATTGGCTCTTTGGGGCTGAAGTCTCTGGAGAAAGAGAAGGACTGAACTTGGAAAACATTCAACACCCCCTGCCTGCCTTTCCCCCTAGCATCTCTGCCAATTTCAAAGTCAAGGAGAATCTGAGCCAGGTGAGGAGTGGGGTGGGGGACATAGCACTTAGGGTGGCTGCAAGAGAGGAGGGAAAAGAGAGGCTGCGTGCTGTGAATGGAGCTCCCTTTGTGGTCTTTCCTTCTCTGAGCCCAAAGCAGAGGCTGCCAGTCCAAGACTTGGGGTGAGTGTGAGCGGAATGTCCAATTTCTCAAGGACTATGATTAGATTCAGATCCAGGAAACCCTTCCCTGAAATGTTTAAGCTTGCTATCAGTGATAATAATGATGGCCAGCACTTAATGAGCATATAGCATGTACCAGGCATGTAACATGTGCCATGCAGCAAGTAGGCACTTACTGAGCATGTAACATATCCCAGTGCCATCATTTCCATGTATTAATATGTTACATGTAGCATGTAACACAGAAGTACTTGGCTGAGCATGTAACATGCACCAGTCTCATCATTTCTGTGTATTAATGCATAATTCTTAAAACCATCTTTAAGTTGCTAACAGAGGCTCAGCCAGCCAACGTGGGAGAAAATTCATAATTAATGTCTGATTGTGTTTCAAAATCCTTTTACATTTATCTTTGGATATAAAGGCTTCCAGTGTTTTGAGAACTTATTCCAAACCTAAAAAGGAGGCTTTGTTAGAAAGACTCGACACAGAAGGAGATGGAAAAGTGGGCCAATTTCTCTAACCACCCATGTCCATGTTTTTCTGCAGCACTTAAATGTTAGGGTTTCAAAGTGTTTCACCAAGAGAGTGAAGTCTGCATTCCCCGTTAGGCAAAGAGAAAGAAGCCATATATCATCAGTGTATGCAGACATATATGGCAGAAAATAGCATTAAACATAAAAAAGGTTTACCTCATAAATCCTGCAATGTAGATAATAAAGCTTTTCCTTAATGTGCTAAATTGTATCTTTTGTGAGTATGGAGTACGTTTGTCGCCATTTGTGTGCGCAGAGCATAGGACAGAGATTAGCTGGCATTAAAACATTCTCAATAATTTTTTGTTTAAGGAATGAAAAGAATGGATGAAAAGATGATCCATTCTTTGGGACCATTCTACACTGTTGTCCACTAAATTTTGTATCATACAGTTCTCCAAATTGTATTGTCACAGACTTTAAGAATAAGAACAGACTTACAGATTCATCTAATCTGTTCTCTTCACTTTTTAGGAAAAGAAAATGAGGCCTAGAAAGGCTAAATGACTCGCTGCAGGTCCCACAGCTCACCAGAGACAGAGTTAGAACCAGGAAATAGTTCCTGGCTTTTTTTCCCCCTGCCTTCACTGCTTCACATGTGATTTCATAGGGAAACTCGTCGTTGTCCTTAATAGAATTATGTGTTTTTCCCCCTCGTTGCAACATTTCTCCTGGTTCTCCTGGTGCTCTGATTTTGACCCCCTCTCCTCAATCTTTTGAAAGGGGACATGGCAGAAATGTGAATGAGGAGCCACTGGAAGTCCCGGCAGAGTGAGTGTTATCAATGCAAGTGTTGGGGTTTATTATAAATCAGGAACAGAAAAAAACAAAGCCATTTGCAAGGCCATGTTGGATATTCTAAGATGCCTGGCAAATGAAAAGGCCCTTTTACATTGTTCTGAGGCTGTGTGTCAGAGCTGCCCGCATTTTGAGAATTGGGGCCCAGGAACTGTGTCCGTTCCCGAGGGTAGCCAGGTTGACAGGCCCTGTGGAGGCTGGAACCAAAGGAGTTATTAGGGGGCAGCTGAGGGGAAAGTATCAGGCTGTATGCGGTGTGTGAGGAAGCCAAACAGCTTATTTGTAGGAGGAAAGGCAGAGCAACAGGCAAAGGAAAATGGAAATAAACTATGGGGGTGGGAGTGGGGGACCCACTGACTCTCAAATTCCCTCAGGGACAATTGACCCATAATGAGTTTTGAGGAAACTCCCCTGCAGCTTTTTATTCATCTTTCTATCTTGATACAATTGTGGTAAATTTTTGTTCTTTGCAAAGAGAGGGTGACTTCTGAGAAGAAGCAGGAGAGGAAAGGGGCAGGTGAGCTGGGGCTGGAAAAGGAATGGCTGTTTGAGAATGAGCCAGAAGGGAAGAGAGGCTACAGAAACAGGCACGGGGACGGGCAGGACCAAAGCCTGGTGAAGCCGAGGGGACAGGGGTGACGATGGCTGCCTTCCAGATCCCCCGTGGACCGTGCCCAGCCAGCCTCATTTTCCATCCCCAAGAGCCAATCAGACGCTCCTCGCTGCTGCACAGGGACAGCATCAAAGGGATTTAATAATGGTTGGCAAATGTCAAATTACATTGAATCTAAACCAAATTCCAGACATTTAGGGCTGCATAGTCATTAACAACCAATTAGTGAACTCGCTTTTCAGTCAAAGCATTTTTTATACCCTCTCCTCTCTGTGACAAGGAAACACATGCTTAGGCGGCCGAGCGACGTATCACTCCTTGAGCTTACTCAGCGAGGGAACAATCTAGTCCCTGTTCTCTTGGGGCTTCATTTCCTTGCTTGCTCTTCCAACAGCACTTTCAGGAGTGGAAGGAAACGTTAAGTGGTGTTTGTACATCCCATCCTGCAAACATGAGGAGCTAAGAGAAAGAGAAATGGGTCATTTTCTCTTTCTTGGGAATCATGAAGTAATAAGAGGTAAAGAGGATGTGGAGAATCATCTAAAACCTTTTCTCTAGTTGGAAGCAAGGGACTTTGGATCCTGTACATTGAAGAGTGATGCGTACCAATTACACAGGAGGGCATTAGGTGAACTCATTTCACCTCTAATGGCCCATGTTCTGATGCGGCGGGATTACATTCCAGCAACAGAGCCGTAAACATTCACCACAAAACAAGACGACACTCTATTGATTGCTGAGTATCTGCTTCATCCTTCCCCTTCCAAATTAGCTCAGATTTATGGCAATTCCCTTCCTGTTCTCTGAGCCAACCACCTCATCTCTGGGGTGCTCTGGGTCAGAGGAAGGAGATAAGCAGGAAGCTGTGGCCATATTTCTAAGGAGAGCTTTTGTAATCATTTTGAAAATTCCCCTTTCCTCCTAGTTTTCCCTGTTAGGTCTTCCACGGGCCTATTTTTGGAACAACTTTCTCAGAATATAGAAAAACCCACATTCTCCAACTGTGACATGGATTTGTTCCTCTAGTTTAGTTGATAAAGCCTGGATGTAAAAACCAGGCTTAGCTCAAGGGCTCTGTTGACAGACAGCAGACTCCTCTGGGGTCCTCAAGCTCTTGTCACAGCTGACTTCTGGTTAAAAGATGAACTTCAATGGTATCAAGGGGCAGTGATGAAGGAGGCAAAGGTTTAAAAAACAAATAGGACTTGACACTGAGAGGTTGTTGTCGGCATCTCAGAAGCCAAAGACAGGGCCCAGACTTTGGTCTTGTGCCCAGAGGGAATGGGTCATTGAGGCCCGGCAATAGGCTGGCATTTCTATGCCCAGGTTAGGGCTCTGCCAAAGATCATCTCTGCACAGGGCACGAGCTGCCAAGGTCATACAAGAAGTTTGAATCAAAACCTAGAAAGATGAACCTTACTATCCCAAAGAATTATCACTGGAGTTATTTCTAAGAAAAGACCCAGAGACCACCTGTTGCATTCAGGTGAGGATCCCTCGGACTTCACCTGATCACTTACCTTGCTGGACGTCCCTCACTAGTCACTGGTGGAAGGGCCATCCTCATAGTGACAGATCCTAAACAATGTGGTCAGACACACTATACTCTGAGCCAATCATAAGTGCACACGAAAATCCATATTTTCACAGAATAACAACTAGAAAACACTTCCATGAAATTTTGAACTGTTGCTTTGCTTTACATGTGAGTGTTTCTCAGATGCTGAGATGCTCTGAAAATAACCCCAAAAGAACATGCTAAAATGTTCATGTCTAGATCCCACCTCCAAAGAATATGATTCAGGTTTGAGATGAGACTCCGAAAGCTGCGTTTTTGAAAAAGAATCTTTGATGATTCTGATGCAGGTGGTCATTGGTCTACACTCTGAAAAACACTGCACACACTTGGCTTCTGTATGCATTTAAACAGAAGTCAATTTCTATGTGGGGGACAAATATGTTGTATGAATCAAAACCCACTTATGTTGTAATGGACAGGACTGTGCACTAAAAAAGAAAATCGACATTTGGTATTTTACAGTCCTGACTCTCTAAGGTCCATTTTATTATTATTTCATGATTGCTTACGTGTCTTATTAAAGAAATGTTCAAAGAGGTATGCATGTAGCCGACAAATCTTCTACAACACATGTATCCTGAGTGACTGCCCACTGCCTGGAGACCACAGTGTTCAGCAGATGAAGACGGGTTAGAATCTCCCATGTCATCCTGCAGTTTTCGAACTGTACCCAGGGAAACCAGGAAAACAACCCAAAGCATTCTCTTAGTGGCACCATTTTAAGTTATGCTGAAAAATGTACACCCTTCCACAGGGAAATAGGGATGATATAAAGACACAGAAGAGGAAGAAAGGGCACCAGGGAAGATGAGGCCAGGTCACTGGGACAAGATCAGAGTAGCAGGCCCAATATGGGCTTTGGGGCCAATTCCTCACAGTCATTTTCTGAAGATACCAGGAGGCAGAGAGCAGGGAAGGAGAAAAGAGGAAAAGAGAATAAATGGGACCACAAATGAAAAAAGAAATCAAGATTGGGAATAGAAAGGTGTTAAAAGTTCCCAGGGCCAAAGAGAAGATACAAAGTATAGCCATACGTTAATATTGTCATCGTATACTGTATCCTCTAGGGTGTGATTAGCTATTTCTAAGCAGGGACAGAAAATGATTTTGTAACAAATTTGACACTGAGATCATTCAGGTAAGGTTTCAAGTGACAAGCCTTTGTTTATGTTTTGGTGAGTTCTGCAGAGCATGTAAATGAGGTCAGGGTATTTATTTTGTATAGTCTGAGTCTTTTGACTGGCAGCCCATGGTCTGGGTCATGTGCGTCTCAGAACAGTCTGCAAACTCAACTCCCTGGTGAAGCTGCAGAAAATATATCCTCTTGCTTTGGCTTTGATATCAGTTAGAGTCCGTTGGTGATGATCCTTTAAATATTCCCCCAAACACTCAAGCACATTCCCATTTTTACGAAGGGAACTTGACTTTCTGCTCACAAGATCAGGACCCAGGAAGCTGTTGCTTCAAGCAACAGAACCCAGCCCAGCAACTGGGGTGGGGGGGTCTGTCATTGCTATTATTATCTAACTAGAAGCCACCCATTTACTGGTAGCTGTTTCCTGTGATAAGCTCTGCACACCAGCTTCCTGTAAACTCTTATTTTGATCGTGTAGCGGACTTTGCCAGCAACAAAATATTGTTTAAGTCCCTTTATGAAGTCATTTGACTCTCCCGTGGTTGTGTAGTGATGGGCAAAGAACTGCCTGCTCGAGTGCTTACCCCTCTCCACTTCCCAAGTCCCAAAGTTAGCCACCTGGGTGTATGATTTTTTTTTGTATCCATGATCCCCACATCTCCCATTCACCTTGCACTTGAAGCCTTTCCTATGAAAGGATAGAATAAACTTGTGCACATTAAGGCATGCATGATGGATAAGGCATAGAGTTACTTCTTTCTGGCTAGCTGTAGTTTAAAAACAGGAAAGCCACTAGGCAAAAAATAAATATTTAGGAGTAGACTATCAAGTGCCTGGAAACTGGCTGGAAAAATATTTGGGGGCCACATTGCATATATGTGTGCACATACAGATGGTGGCCTGGGAATTTCAGGAAACATGCCATGGAGGTGAGTACATTTTTGAAGTTGTATTTTATAGTACATTCATTTATTTCTAGGCAGGGACTATTGATGGGGGGACACAAAGGAAAGGTGATTTCCTTGATTCAGTCTCAATGCCTAACTTCTAGGGCGCCATTCCCAGGATAATGGTATGACCTGGCCATGGGTCCATCCATGGAGAGTGCTTTTCCCTGAGGGAAGATGGGTGTTCCAAGGATGGGGAAACGAGGCAGAGAATGCATGCACACTTCACTCACGGTCACATTATCTGCTTCCTCCTAAGAGACCTCTGGGTCCTTAAGTAACTTCCCAGTCATCAAATCAGTCTTTATTAAATTTTCACATGCACTTAGTTTTAGATTCAATTTGAAATGTGCTCCAAGGAGCATCATATGGACTAAATAATTAGCTGAAGAGAAATGGAACAGAATAGATTTCAGACGATGGCACAGAACAGTGTCTCTCTACTACCACCAGGAGTAATTGTCTTTTAATGTAACACAATGAGGAACATTTTTTATTTTGAGCGATATGTTTATTTTGATTTGTATTGAAAGCAAAAGCAGTCAAATCCGTGTTTGCAGGTATATTTTTGCTTAAGAGAAGCTATAACAGGCATTTAAGGCTTCAAACAGTGGTTTGATGTAAAAAAAAAAACATATTAAGGAAGTAATAGTGCAAGGATATCACAAGAATCTTGAAGCTTGTACTCAAGTGACTAAATTTGGAGAAACACTGCCAATATTAGTAGAGCATTACTACATATCAGTAACCCTGGGTTGACTTCTGTTCTGCAAAGGATGTGCTATATGGCCTCGGGCAAGTGGCAACCTCTCCGAGCCACAGTTTACTCAAGTGCAATGGTGGCCTTGAAAGAGATCTCCAGCTTCCCTTTCTACTGTGTGATGACTTATCCTTATTAAAGGTTACCTACTGTAACGAATGGAGGAGGAAATGAGGGAAATACAGTCAGTGTTGTCAGTGGTGATGTCATGGCTAGACACACTTAAGCATCAAGTTAGCTCCTGGATTATCCAGAAGCAGGGGGTATAGAGTTACCTCTTTCTGGCTTATTGTCCACTGGATTGAGAATCAGGGGACGTAGGAGCCAGCTCTGTCACTTACTTTGCCCCCTGGGCCTTCACAAAGTCTCCTGCCCCCTTTGAGCCCCAGGTTCTCTATCTGTGAGGGCAAAGAGTCATGGTGGTGAATGATGCCTATTCCATTACTATGCAGTCTTGCTGGACAGCTCAAATGCAGCGCATGTGAGGAGAAAATTCTATAGAAACATAAGCCTTGTTCTACCACCCTTTAACCTGTCTTTTTCTTTTCATTATTTGTAAACGGTCTGGTGGTATGTGTAGCTATATCATGATCAGACAGAATCTCTTAAAAAGAACTAGGTCAAGTTCAAGCAGTCAATGTTGATTGTTTCTGATAGCTCAGATAAAATGTTCAATGTTGGAGACAAAATCATGGATTGGCTCATCATGGGTAACCTGAAAACCATCCCCTAGCAGTCATCTCAAAATCTTATTTCAAGTAAAAGTTTAAACCATCTCCTCTTTTAAACCTATACTCATAAATGGAGGATAAGCTACATTATTTGATAATTGACTAAATTATTTATCAATTGCACTGAGCTCTGCTTTTATGAGGTTCCTTTCCATTAGCACAGAGTACCCAACTGGATACACGGCCTCAGATTACAACTGTCACGGGGCTTACACATTTTCTCCCCCAGGACAGCCAGGTTACACTTTCAGATGACAGCCCGTTGAATCAGAATTATCTTTATTTTTGCATTCACTAGTTACCAAGCTTGCTTCTCCAATCTGCTAGTTGACGAGGCGATAAATATTGCCAAAAGCTGACACAGAGAGTATAATTTGTGATGGGGAGGACACAGCAGAGAAGGGGGAGTCACCTAGTATAAAGTGAGGAGTCATTTAGTGTGAGGTGAGAAAAGCCAAAGTCTGGAGTCCTCCCTGAACTTGTATTATATTGCAAAAATGGATGCTCAAAAAGGTTGTAAAGTGGGTAGTGTATTTTTCGACATATTTTAAGCCAAAGTTAAGTCTCTAAATGTGGAAGCTTCAGTTGTCTAGAATATCCCCTTATGTAAACCAGTTTGTTTCCTTATGTGAAATGATCAGACTTATTACCTGTTTCTCATTTCAGCACAGAGCTGGTCGTCCTCCAGCTAAAATATCCAAATCGATAGCTTTTTATCAGTCAGCTTCTCATTACAGAATAATAGCCTTTGTTCCAAGTCATACTGCAAAGCTATCTTATCCTTCCTCCTGCAAAGAAATATCTAGGCAAATGACTTTGGTTATGAGAATTAAATCACTCCTCTAGTTACGGAGCTACTGAATGACCGAGAGCCAGAAGACAAGTCCGTGGCTGCCGGGCCAGTGATTTTCCCCTGGAGCCCTAGGTTTCTCCTCAATCAGCCTTGGGTTGCTCTGCTGCCCACACTCACTTGCCTGCTCGAGAGATGTGGCAGCTGATATTTACAATTTTCAAAACCTTTCCTGGTCCCTGCAGAACCTATTGGTCTTTGTAGCTTAAATTTTACCAGGGTGAGGACGCAATCACTCAGCTTCCCTTCCCACACCACCACAACCCTCCTTACACCAGTTTCCCTGTTCAGAGACTGTGACATGCCTGTGCCAATGGACTAAGTTCGGTCACTGCACCAGTTTTTAAAAAAAAAAAGTTTTATATATTTTTGAGAGAGAGATAGAGACAGCGTGAGCAGGGGAGAGTCAGAGAGAGAGGAAGTCACATAATCTGAAGACAGGTTCCAGGCTCTGACTTAGCTGTCAGCACAGAGCCCAATGCAGGGCTCGAACCCACGAACCGTGAGATCATGACCTGAGCTGAAGTCGGCCGCTTAACCAACTGAGCCACCGAGGTGCCCCTGCACCAGTTTTTTTTTTTTTCTGTGAAAATTTACTGAAAAGTTTCTTGTCAGATTCATTTGATGAGGAACTGAAGTTACTCACCGTTCTATCCATTTCCACATCCAAAGTGTGAAAAGAAAGCTTGAGTAGTGATGTGTCCCTGGTAAGTGAGAAAGGTGCTTGCTGCTGTGTCCAGATAACGATACCACATCTCTTAGCGAATCACCCTGCAAGGGGTGATGGGTTAATCACACCAGTTAGAGTCCCTACTTGCCTCCTCACTTGGATGTTCTTTCCTGGAGGTCATGCGTGGAAGACAAAATTTTAGGGAGTGTTCTTTTTGGCTCTGAAACATTTCCCAAGGCCTTTCATCCCCGTCTCGGTGTTTGAGGCTCCTTACATTTGCATCTCCCTTCCTGCACTACACACGGCCACCTGAAGCTCTCCACCTCTATTCAGCCACCTCTTCCTCACTTCCTTACCAACCATCTCCTGGACATCGACTCCCCACAAACCCTTACCTAAATTATTCCCTCCAGCTTTTGCCCCTTTTTCCTTCCTCTACAAACTGCTTCCGGGTATCCTTTCCAAATATGTTCCTATTTAACACCGTCCCGGAACAAATCTCCCCTTCTCTCGCCAAATAAACTGCTTTCAATAAGCCTCTCCTAACCCCCTAAACAAATAACATCCCATAACCCACCTCATTCTAAAATATTGCTTTTCATAACCTCCAACCATTTGCTCCCCTCCTCTCTAAGAAACAAACTGTTTTCAGAGTTCCTTCTTATTGGGCACTGAGCTACCTCAGCGAAACCATAAAACACACATACACAAACACACACATGCGCACACATGACCAACAGCCTCCCAAACAAAGAAAAATGGCCTAATATAATCTCGCCTTCCCTTTCTCTCTCTGAGAAAGAAAACTCTCTTGTGAGGTATATAAGGACCCATTTGTGTCTCTTTGAGGATTTTCTTCTTCCTGTCAAAATAAGCTAAGGAGAAATACAGCAAGGCATTCCAAGGCCAAACACATTCTACTGTTTATTACACATATTACATTCTTAAATAAAAATGCGTCACATAACATTTTTTGCATAGATATCTTACAATATACCAATTTAAAAAAGAATTATGAAACAGACCAGTAACAAAAATAAATTTTTTCTTCATTAATAATTTTGTAACATTAACATACCACCATCATATAATACAAATAATAGTTTTAAATCTTAAGACTTTTGTACAGCAAAAAAACTTGACAAAGTAATATATTTATATATATATATAAAAAGCTTAAAAAAAATAAAATGTCAAAAAAAGGCATAACCGAGGGCTATAAGACTGGGTACTTCTGTGATATATTATAAATACCAGAGAAGGCCTGAGAGAATGTGACCGGGGGAGGTGGGGGAGGGGCGGGGGCTGGGAGCAGGTCTCTCCGAACACACTTGTTAGACACATCTGGCAAAAAGAAAATGTATAGTGCAAAAATAAATTTCTTCAAGCAACTGTTAAGAGGATAATAAAGATTTGAAAGAAAAGTGGTGGTGGCTGGGAAGTCGTGTGGTGGGCATGGGGACAGGGTGATGAGAGAGAGGAGGAGTTTGGGGCGATTTATGGAAAGGAAGGGGAGGCTGCAAAAACATTAAACATTTATTTTTGCCTCTGTGTTAGCAAGGAGATCTTGGCCATAATAGGTGTATTTTTCCTCCCTGGAATGAAGCAGAAGTGAAAGATAAAGGAGATTAAATCAAGTCTGGGTTTAGATAGGAAATGCATGCTGGAAAAAAAAAAAAGAAAGAAAGAAAAGAAAAGAAAAGAAAAAAGAAAAAGGTTGAGAACCAGCCAATGAGCCCCAAAGCCTTGCAGGACCTAGATTTGCAGAAATCATTCTGCCTCCAGTCCGAAGGCCTAGGATTAAAATGTCCCCTCTCCCCCCCTCTGCCCCTCCCCTCCATGTGGGACTCCCAGTGTGGTTTCAATATACTGGCATTATAAGCATCCATCCCCCCCAAAAGATATTAGGCACTGGTGGCTACTCCTCTTAAACGTCAGTAGCCTGTTTTCCTTCTGCGAAGGTACAATAGGTACATCTGCACACCTGTCTAGGCGTGTGCACACATACCACCCTCATTATTCTGACGTGGGGTCCATTTTATGGCAGTAGACAGAAGCTGGAGTCAAAGCAATTTACGATTCCAAAGCTTACAGTTGAAAAAAATGGTATAAACAGTCCCCAACAAAGAACGTATCACCCTTTCCTCATGACCGCTGAGAGGGAGCCCTGTTTGAAAAGAGTATCTGGTTTGGGATATTAGTGAAGTGACGGCCTAGGATTTCACTCTTGTTTCTGATACCTGTTTCCCGAGGACTTAGAAACGTAAATGCAAAACACCTGAAGAATACAGTACTCTACTGGGAGGGCGCACATAAGAAAGTGAATTGCAGCTTTAGTATATTTCCCCTCCTTTTCCGGGATCTATTAGGAACCAACCAACAGAGGGGAGTTAAGAGTGTTAAAAGCAAGAGAAAACCCTGACGCCTCAGGCCATTAGTCATGTCATCTCACATTTACAAGCAGTTTTTGTTTCCTTGGACACATTTTTGTTGTTCCATCTCAAGTATTCCCAAAGATCCTCATTGAGGAAAGTAGGCCATCAAAGAGGCACCGATGTATGCTCACGCCAGCCCCTCTCGCTTCCAAACTGAGATATCACCATGTTTACCGAAATTGAACCCAGACTCGGCACTCGAATTCTCTCCTCCTGCCCCTAACCCCCAACTTGGCAGGCGGCCACTTCTGGAAGATTCCAGGGAAAGCTTCCACAAGTACATTTCAAACAGGTTCTACTTGACGAATTTTCACTTTGGCAAAGATCTGGGTGCAAAATTATGGCCAGAAATGCTGGCCCTCGTAAGATCTTTTTAAAAAGAAAGAAACGATAAACCTGATTTTTGCTGTGAAAAACGTTGCATCTCTCTGACTTTCCCTACCCGCTTCCTTCTCCTAAAACCAACTCGCGCAAAAGAGAAGACAAAAACACTCTGCTCTGCAGTTTATATCTTATGAAGCGACTTCCATGGCGGAAATCATTTTGAACCAATGAAAATGGTCACCAGATGTTGTCGTCCTTGCCATTTGAGTTCATTTCTTTTGCTTTTGCCGTACAATTCGGGCATGGGGGCTATGGGCGGAATGTTCTGAATGCACTAGGTGAGCTGCCCTGAAAGTCCCGCTGATCTCCCCTTTTGATGCAAACAGACATAGCTAATCTGGAAGCTTATCCCAAACTAAAGTCCTTAAAAAATCTTCTCTGGCTTCGAGACTCAAAGAAGATTTTTTAAAAAATAGGAATCAGTTCTGCGAATCATGCGTGAGGTTGGCTGTCTTTTTTACCCTGTTATCATCAGGCAATCGAAGATGTAAAAAGGGCACAAGAGGTGCAGGAGGGGAGGAGATGAGGGTATCTGAAGGGTTTTGCAAGGGAAAGCACACAGAGAGGAGAAGGAAATGGTCAGCATGAGTTCATTTTGGGGTTTCCGATATTTGTATAAAACGCAGCTTTGTCATGGAATCTGAACATTTCTTTTGCTGGACACAGGACTCATCACCACCAGGCTTTAAGCTGTGCCAATGAACCGTTACTGGGGCAGGAGGCCAGCTGCTAGGAGAAGCATTGTAATTTCACGTTGCCACGTCTTTGACTTACAGCCACGTGGCAGGAGGAAGAAGCACAACTTGAAATAAAGGAAATGGTCAACGGCTTAGAAACACTCTTGCTCTGAACATCGAGCTCTGAACCCTGGATAGAATGGGCTCCAGAGGACAACCACAGGAAACAGCCATGCCAGGGTTTTCCTTCCAAATTTGGGAGCCCCGGAATGTCGGGAGGTAACGATTTAAATGAGAAAGCGGTTTAATGTGTTTTAGATGTCCATTAAAGCACTGTTTAAAGTAACCTGTCCTCTTGGGGAGCAAAGCATCTTCAGATGGTTATTTTGGGGAAAGCCTGTTCCCTCTCACAGGCTCTAGCCAACCATGTCTGCCATTTTCAGAGACGATGGACATTTTAGCACATCCGGTTCCAAAATGATTGGGTGTTAGCCTCCCTTTTGTGGCTAGGTCATCGATCACAGGTGTCAGCCGGGCTAGAGAACAGTTTCAAAGTCATACACTTAGCACCCACCGAATTTCGGGCCACTGCTCACAGTCCACAAATGACTCTGAAGCAAGCAAGCCTCACCATCATGGTTCAGCGCACCCTGCTCTGAGAAAGGTCAGGAGCAGATTACAAAGGACCTCACTGATACAAAAGAGAGAGGAATTGCTGAACATTTCAGACACTGAGGAAGACCAAAGCGGCCTTTGTTCTGCCACATTCAAATGAGAACTTTTCAAGACCACAGATGAAAACAGGGAGCAAACAAGCAATGATTACTCTTTTGCATTTTTTTTTTAAACTTTCTTTTTAATAGAGCCTTGCATTGGTCAGTTCAAAAAGTAAATTCAGTATTATAAACCCTTAATAATAGCATTTCGAGAGGCAAGAGCAGCTCCAGCTGGGGAGAGAACATTTGTAAATTGTGGCAGCCACGGCTAATGCCATCACTGGTATGTGCGTGCATTCATGCTGGAAGCTGCTATCGAAAGGGAAATCACCAAACCAACAAAATCTGGGGTGTCTAAAGTTTCATCTAGTGCACTGACTGGAGGCGCTACAGTTTAATACAGCTGAGGTTTAGGGTCCCTCACACATCCTTCATCCAGAAAGGATGCACCACACATTCAAATACAATCCCATGATACGCCCTGATGGACTGGCCACAAAATGCACTCAAATGCAGTAGAGAACTACAAGATTGTCAGCAAGCAGTGCTCCAGAAAATGTTTCTAAGTCATGTCTAGTTTTAAATCTTTGGAATAAAACTGATTTTTTTTTTAAATACCCTCCAACTAACATATACAGAATTGCCTCCGGCAAATGGGCAGATTTTATTTTATGTGTGTGAGTATGTGTGTGTGTGTGTGTTTTAGGGTGGTTTTTCTTTTTCTTTTCTTTGTTGTTGTTGTTGTTGGTTTTTGTTGTTGCTGTTGTTGTTGTTGCTGTTGTTTTGTTTTTTGGTCTAAATTGAAAAAAAAGAGAAAGAGAAAGAAAACTTTAAGGGCCAGACCTCAGAATGCCCAAGCGTCCAACTGGCAGCTACAGCATTTGTGATAAGGAGGCTCCTTTACCCTTAGACGAATAGTTTCAACATTTCAGTGAAATCAAAGGTTGCAGAAAGCTGAGAAACCAAATGCCAAGGATCTTGAAGGTTGCTGTCAGAAATGTGTTTGTGTTTCTTAGATTATTATTTCCTTTTAAAGACTTCAGTGTTGCATCCCAAATAGATATGGGGCGGCATTTTAACAGTCAATGAGTCAAACAGTCAAAGGAGGGTGGAAGGGGAGCCAGCTGGTATGAGGAAGCAGCAACCATGTGTGGACCAAACGCCATTTTTGTTTTTTAGACGTGTCTTGAAGGGATGGTCCCGGAATATACAAAATATACAATCTGTCCCAATAACCACCCCGCTTGCTTGCATAGGCCATTTAATGGTCCTAAAGGCAGTCTTTGGAGTTGAGGCCAGTGCCAGCTAGCTAAGAATGCGGGTAAGATAGAGACCGATATTGGATGTTTGTGGGATGAAAGTGAGGAATGTAAACCCCCTTGGAGTCGGCTTGCGGAGTACATGTGAGGCCTCTGTTGATCCTGGGTGCTCTAGGTCACAAGTCATGGGGAGGGGGTCTAGCCAAAAAAGAATTAGAAATAGGTCTCTCCTTTTAGACAGACCATGAGAGAAACTTCTCGACCCTTTCCTTAAGCGTCCACCCTTCGTTCCCATAATGGCATTTTGAATTGCGTGTTTTAACAAGTGGGGGAATATGAGCTCAGTGGGTGTGAGACAGGAAGATAGGATGATGTTTTCTGAAGCCACTAGCCTCGGGAGGCATCCTCAGTTTTCCCCACTCCTGGAAAGAGTGATATTTTTGGCTTTTGTCAGGTCAGAACCCAGAGTTAGGTTAAATATGCAGCTGCCCTTTGAGACTAGCAACATCTATGCTGAAAGTGGTTCTAGGGTGGCAATGACACACAGCACGGGGTTGGTCACTATGAGCTGAGGTCATGACGCCTCAAGGGGGATGAGAGAACTGTGATGTCCCATCTGATTGGCTGCTTCGAGAGCTGGACATCCAGGTGCCGAGAGAGTCCTGGAGAGGTTTAGTCCATGGAGAAAAGATAAAACATTTAAGCTTCCAAATAAGCTTTTCAAGTTTTCGTTAGCAAAAACAGAGAGATTAAAAAGAAAAAATCTAGCACTGGCAATAAGGTGAGGCTCAAGGGATATACTGTGATTTATCATCAAGGACTTTATTCTCTTGGCCACTTTGCAGTCATGCTAGAAGTTTCCAGAATCCCTAGTGCATATGGTGTGCAAGAGTCAAAAAGTAAGAAAAGAAAACTCCTCCCTTGAGAGTGAAGTTTAGAGAAATGCAGGCCAGAAAGGTGTAAGGTGTTATTCCAGAGTCTGCCGCCGCTAAGGCCGTTGGTATTGACTCGAAAGATCTCGATAGTACTAAGAAGAACCAAAACCGATCAACAGTTCTGTGAGGAAGTCGGACGCACGGAATAGTAGGACTTTTCACACACAAAGGACAAATAAACCAAGAGTTAATTTTGGCTACCAAACTGCAATTTGGTTTTCTAGGTCATTTTCCCCCAACTATTTAAAAAGAAACATTAGTGCTACACATATGCAACTTTAAGACGTTGTATTCTCCTATCAAGTTGCACTGAGAAGCAAGTTAAATAAGCCCCTCTTACTGCCGTCCACCTGCAGAGACGTCACATCCATTTTCTTTGATTTCCATTGGCAACAGCGGGAAATAATTCCAATAGTGCTGAAGTAAGCAGCCAGTCTGCCTTGCTGAGTTCACCTGGTTTCCTTCTTCTTCGTCTTCTACCATCTGGCAAAGGCAAGGCATAAAGAATAGACGTATATATTTTAAATATAGCTGAGTGCATGGCTGTGCGTGTGTGTGGGTCTATGTGAGTGCGTGTGTGTGTGTCTGTGTGTGTGTCTGCGTGTGTGTGTACACAGAGGTTTATACGTGAGAACTTTCTTCTGCGAGGCAATGGCTCCCCGCCTGAAGTCCAGCCCCCTGCCTCACGGCATTTCCTTCAGACAACGGCCGACGCCATGGCAACTCTGGCCTTTAGGGTTTTTAGATATGTCTCTTCATATGGAGGGCAAGATGGTCAGACCTGGAAAAACACCTAGGAAATATAAACAACAATAAGGATATAAGAGGGGTCCAGGTAACAATTTCCAGCACCCCTGAGAAAATGACTAACCCTACCTTAAAGGGAGCCGGTACAAATGTATTGAGAAATAAGGGTGGGCTCGAGGTCAGACTGCATGGGTTCAAATGCCAGCTCTTCCAATACCTGTGTGACTCTGAGCATGTTTACCTCTCTGTGCTTTAATTCTTCTTCAGTAAAATGGGGATAATTGTAGCATTTACCTCACAGGATGGTCTGGGGGATTAAACGAGACGATCCATGTAAAGTGCTTAGAATATTGCCTGGCACATAGTAAGGCCTCAGTGAATGTTCACTATTATCAAGGTTGCCATTATTAAAGAAGAAACTAATGTAAAAGTGCTTCAGAAACACGGGACATGCCTGTATACAGGAAGCATGGCAAAAAATGATGAGCCTGTATCACTAATGGTAGAATTCTAACATCTCAACACCCAGATTTCAGTCTTGAGCTTTACAAGGAAAGCCCAGAAATGCTGCCTGTGATACCTACAGGTCTACACAGACACTCTATTATATAGTAAGTCAAGAACAAAAATGGAGAAGTAAGTTCACATTTATTGAGAATGAGAGGACATGCAGGCCTGTGCTAGGTATTTCCCCTTTCCTCTGACACCAGCAACTTTATCTTCCCTTGGGTAGCCAAGTTTCTGCACTCCCGGGGGGGTGGAGCTGACCCTCTTCCCTAAGACTAACACTATGGCTACA
The DNA here is from genome assembly GCA_017311185.1 of Proteles cristata cristata. Lineage (NCBI taxonomy): Eukaryota > Metazoa > Chordata > Mammalia > Carnivora > Hyaenidae > Proteles > Proteles cristata. Next base: position 556,490 of record JAESUZ010001704.1, read on the forward strand.
ATGGCCAACGATCACGTGCTCCATGAAGATTCATGAGAGCCAGTCCTGGAACGCTTGCTGAAACTATTGGAAGAGAAAAGCTCTTTTCCCACTGGGGCTGCTGAGCTACTGAGATTGAAGCTGGAGCTGCTGGTGTCCATTTGGCCATGTGGGAAACAGTCTGCTTAAGAATGAAGTCAACAGAGGAAAATGGGCAGGATAAGAGAGAGAGAGAGAAAGAGTCCCGATGACAACATCTGAACTCTGGATCCAGCCAAACCTAAAGACCAATCCAACTTTGGTCTTCTTAGTCAGTTGAGCTACCAAATACCCTTTGAGATTAAGAGCAGTCTGAGGCAGGTTTCTGTATCATGTAACTAATAGGGTGGGCATTTCCACATCCCTGCAGCCTACAGTCTAAGGTTCTGGCTAGAATCCCAGTGCAGTCAGCACTAAGACAGCAATCAGTCTTAGCTCTGAGTGTGTGCTCTCCCTCTGGATTCTTCTCTTGAAACTGGCCACTCTTACCTGTGAGAATATTCCCAGGCTCTCTCCTGAGGCCCAAGACATGCTCACAGTCCAACCTTCTTGTTAGGATGTTAGCAAGCTGCCCTGATCAGGTTAGCAAGATTTCCTGTTTGGGGCAGGGTTTCCCTGATGTTTGTTCATTCTTTCAAACTAACAAACAAAAAACCCACCCTACCTTCTGTGTTGAGTTAACCCACTCTACTTGCTCTGTGTTGACTTCTTAAATAGGTACACATGCAGGATATAACCCCAAGGAAATGAAACAAAACAGAACAAAGGTGAAAATGAAAAACATGTAAAAATGGGGAAAGTACAGTAAAAATAATCTAATCCAATAATGTATTGAATAATAATAATTCTAATTACACCCACTTATTTCTGGCACTAATTTAATATGAGCAAGATATTTGGATAATCCCTTAGGGTGCCATCTAAAGGGATTTAACTTACCATAAAACAGTGATAAATATTCCTTAAAAGTAAGTGTTTGATGTCACTGGTATACAGATTAGCAATACAGCCTACAGGGAATCCAGCAGTTAACTCCCAGGACTTTGTCCTATCCCAAGGGTATACTCAGTATTGACCACTGCCTGCTCTCTTTCTTCCCTCCCTCCCTCCTTGCCTTTCCTCCTTTCATTCTTCCCTCCTTTCCTTCAGCCCAACAGCCCAGAGAAAAAGGATCTCAGTTGGAAGTTCTTTTTGTAGGCGTTTAAAAAAAAAGTTAACATCCTCAATAAGAACTCTACAAAGACGACGCCATTCTTGTCTCCACCTGCTGGGACAGTCACCAGAAGGAAGCAGAGCCAAAATGTGAACCCAAGTAGTGTGACTCCAGAGCCCATGCTCTAGCCACACCTGCTGTTAACACTAAGAACGGAGGGCTGAATTGTCAATTTAAGGAGTCTGTAGCAAGAAGAGTAATGGGGTTGCCCCCTGCCACGTGTCTACACCGAATCCCTGGAAGCTGTGAATACGCTAGGTTACGTGGCAACAGAGAAGTAAGATTGTGAATGGAATTAATTTGTTAATCAGCTGATTCTAAAACAGGGAGATTATTCTTGGTTATCTGGATAGGCCAATGTCATCTCAAATATCCTCAAAAATGGAAGAAGGAACTGAAAGAGAAAACAGAGAGATGGCAGCACTCAAGAACTCAACACTTTGGAGGGGAAGGGACGAGTGAGTAGGGAAGAAATGTGGGCCACCCCCATAAGCTGGAAAAGATGAGGAGATGGAGTCTCCCTAGAGCTTCTAGAAAAAGATGCAGCCCTGCTGATAGCTTGATTGTAGCCCTGTGTGACCTTGTAACCTACAGAAGGTTACCTGTAAGAGGGTGCCTATAAGAGAATGCATTTATAAAGTTAAATAATGAACATACTAAATGTGTAGCAATTGGTAATGGCAGCAACTAGAAGATGACTCCAGAAGGATTCCTGACCACGTGGTCAGGCCTGAGTGGTGGGCACCTGTGAGAAAGCAGTAAGCAGAAGCACCAGGAGCCCTGGCCGTCTGAAAGAGGAACATGGCAACTGGAGATGGTGGCAGTAAAGGACAGGTCTTGGCTTCTGGACAAAGCCTCTTTCCTTTCTATAGCCTGAGAACCTAAGGGAAAATAGTATTCTTGATACAGGGCTTCATCTGAAGAAATAACTCAGTGATGCATGCATTCAGATGTTTATTCTGCTTTACCAGTTGCCTACTATGTGCTGGGTATCTAGCAATACATGCACAGGCATCTGTCTTTACGCTTCAAGATCTTTCAGGGAACAAGGTGAGAAAACAAACCAAGTCTTTCACGTGAGAGGAAATGTAAGTGCACTCCTCCTGAATCAAACCAGCATCGTTATTCATGCAAACTCTTGGAAGTGTATGGTGCTTAGAATTTAGACGAGATCCCTCACCACTGGGGTTGTATTTAATTTCAATATACCAGCAAGATACTTAGTCGTGATTAATTTATACTTATTAATTTATACTTACTGAGAGCTACATAGGAATAGAAAAAGGTAATGCATAAACTCCCCATCTAGAAATGCAGAATCAAATAATTCTAAGGGTAATATACCCCCAGAGGGTATTTATGACTATACAACAGTCAGATGACCTTAAATAAGAAGGTCCTTAATGATTGAAATTTGTTCACTACAGGGAACTAGTCAAACCGCTATTGTCATTCTGCTTGCTTATGAAAAAGGCAGGGTAAAGTCATGTGGGCATTAAGCCAACAGCAACCCTCTAGGGCACTAAAGGGGCTGGATATGGGTTGGTATTTTTTACCACCTATAAGTGGGCTGACGCAAAGATCACAATGTTTCCTCTCCACTGCCCAAGATCTCCAAGGTACTGCGCTCATAGCAGTCTCCCTGAATTATAACTATGCTGAGTTGGCAGAACAATGGCCTATATATCACTGCTCGTGGAAACAGAGCCCTGTTTACCAGCACCAGTGGCCTCAGGCTGCATTGGGTGAGACACAAGGCTCACGCCTCTAGCAAGTGGTCACTCCGCGGGCTATCCCGTTTAGTCTGATGGCAAGGAAGTGGCAGAGCCTCACGGCCTTCTCCCCCACCCCAAACCTAAAGCCAGAAGTCACAAAACCCAAAGTCTTCAGGGGCCGGGCAGATAAAGTAAACAAGCGCAATGGGCCAAGGACTATCGGATTCTACTTTTGATAAGGCACGGATATGAAGTGATGCTGCTCTTGTCTAAGAAGGGACAACTGAACAAGCATGGATGCATGCCAACGGGTGGCCTGGCTTCACCTTGGGGTGCCCCAGGGTGTGGTGGGAACAGTGAGAAAGTAGAGGTCACATGGCCGTCACAAATGCATAGTGATGACTGTTTAGCTTCAGAAAATTATGGCCACACGGGAATGTGAGCCCAGGGTGACTGGATTTTCGGATTTTTCCGGACAAAGCCAGAGATGCAGACATTTTTGTGGCATCTGGTGATTTTAAATGTAAGCAAAGCAAATAAACAAAGAAAAACTCATTTATTTTTTCAACCTACCCAACAGGCAAAACAAAAGTCTAAATTAAACTTGCTTTAGAGACAAGAAGCCCCCTTGCTAGCTTAGCCTCTAGAGTGGTCTGCTTTCTCAAAGCACAAGAGGCAGGAGGGAGGTTTCTTACATTTAACCACTGTGTCACCAACGGGATTCGCAGTCCTGCTTTTCTAGCTACAGACGCCCTCTTTTCTGAAGGTAAGAGTCCTCTTAGGAATGCCTGCTCCCCTGTCACGCTACGCTTTCGTCTGCTTTGGGACCCCTCCGGTCCTCCATGCCACCTCCTGGACCTGCTCTATTCTTAGCACCAACTGCCACAGTTGAAATGTAAGATGCTGCCCGATGTGAGACGCTAAATGAGAATCCAACCCTTTATCCCTGACGTTGTTGAGAATGCACTGTTGAGAATGCCAATGCCACAGGACTTTGACACAGATCTCTCCCGAATCACAATCTCCCCCAAATACCATGTCATAAAACATGTACCATCTGCCCCGTGAATTTCTAGCTCTAGAAACCATACATTTTGGTGAAGAAAATAAAGACTAACCAAATCACCCATCTCTGACATCTCCTTCACTGAAATACCCAGTTGGCTTGCAGTATTTCTCTACAGAAATCATACAAATGGGCAGATTCAGTCCTAAGACTAACCAAATTACCCATCTCTGACATCTCCTTCACTGAAATACCCAGTTGACTTGCAGTATTTCTCTACAGAAATCATACAAATGGGCAGATTCAGTCCTAAGCTATCAACAACTGTAAATTCCTTAAGTCAGTTGATCTGGAGAGGAATACTAACCCTGGCAATTTCCCAATGAGAATTGTTTTTCCATTTCTAAGGATGAACGCAATCTGTAAGGCACAATTTCTGAGTGCCTTACCACTCTTCAGGGATGGGCATCTTTGGCGTATGGTTACTACCATGAGACTGTGACAACTCACAGAGGATTCATCTTCACCCCAGTTGATACCAACCTCTCCCTCAAAGAGCTGTGGGCAAAGAGCCACCCCATGTGCAGCTTCTTTATTAGCAGCCAGGACTAGAGAGAAATGAACTTGAGATGTCAGTGGAGGGAAGATGTCAAATGAGAAACATTACTGAAGTATAATCTGTGGAAAAGCAGCCGATTCACATAAATTCAGGAGGCCTTGGTGGTAAGGGATAGAAACTAAAAATCAGGTTGTGTTCTTGGGTAACGGAAGAGAGGTCGAGGGAATGAAGGACGATAGCTTTGTAAAGTGGACTTCCTTGGCCCTGGGCTGGGAGGTTATCTCTGGACTCCAGGAGGCATGGGGGCTTTATTTAGTTCTTAAGGAATGAAGATAAGAGGAAAATAGCCTCTTCAGGAAGAAGGGGGAAAAAGGAGGAAAAACATGAATGCTCCTTTATAAGCATCTTAAAGGAGCACCAAGCCAACTGGCCACCCATGAGAGCTGGCCACTGCTCCCCTGCTCTCCACATCACACACACACACACACACACACACACACACACACACACACACACACACGACTACAGAGGAAGGCCTGGCGCGGGGAGGTGCCAGCACAGGCGCGGGGAGGCAGGATGTGAAAGCGATCGCATTTCCTCCCACGGAGAGCCAGGCCTCCACGGACATCCTGCACACCCCTCTTGCCATCCTGCAGGCTGGGGAACCCTGAGGCTTTCAGGGCTTTTATCGTATTAGGAGCATTTTTCTCATCATAACTGAGACCTTTAGTATTGCATTAAAAAGATGGTTAATTTTCTTAAGCTTCCTTTTAAACACAGAAATAGGATTAGAAGGATAACATGCTCAGATGCAAGCCCATTATTTGATTATGTCTAAACCTAATCCTGCCTTCACCTTGGCCTGCAAAGTCTCCATTTTGGGGTTTATTGGTTGATAATGCCAGGGCTGTCAGATACTATTACTTGTGTAGTATCTGTTGCTACGTGCTCCTTCTTCCACTATCAAATGCTGAAGGTTTGAAATTGAATTATAGGATAAGTTCTCAAAGCCTCGCCATCTTTTAGACTTTAGTGCCTATTTTCAAAGGAGAAAGAATGAATCCTGGCCCCCAAAGAATGGGGACCTCTCTCCAGTAAATTCATTTCTAATAATGCTTCTGAGGAGAGCCTTGTGAGTAACCTTCTTTCCGTTAAGCAGGCTTTCTATTCTTTCATGTTATTAAGAGTGAGTAAAACTGGTATTGATGTTAATAAAAAGATCAGAAGAAGCAGCTACAGGTGACCATTCTCTAGCCTATTACTTTTCATATTACAGTAAAATTATCTGTCACATCATCTCCTTGAGGGTAGGAACTGTGTCTTTTTGCCATTCAGTGACTAACAGGATTCCTGGCTCAAAGCTGGCATTCACTAAGTACCTGTGTCACTGGACCAAGAATCCAGATGATCTCTTGATTCTACCCTGGAAGGCACCCTCATCTCCTTGGTTTTCCCAGTGGCAAAGTAAAAGGCATTCCCAAGCCCGAGTCTCTGGGACAGAGGGGTGGGATAACCCCAGAAGCATATGGGCAGTCCACCCCCCAACCCACCTCACCTTCTCCCCTCCCCATCCCGGAAGCTTCTATGTTTCTTTACCTGTCGCAGTGGTTGCATTTAAAGGGCTTTGCACCTGTGTGTTTCCTGTAGTGCCTCGTGAGCTCATCGCTTCGTGCAAAACGCCATTCACACCCTTCCCATGAGCACTTATAAGGCTTCTCACCTGCAAGAAGAGAGGGAACAATCATGGTCAACAACAGAAACAAACTGGCCACACACCCGATCGGGTTCTGCTGCCCATCCATTGTGCTGGAAAAGGGCTGTGGAAGTCACTCCTGAAAGACTACATTGCCTACTACACGGTGTCACTTTTGCTTTATCTCCTGGTGTGTTGTTGTTGCCATTGCTGTTGTTGTTTTTAACCTTCAAAAGTGGTTTCACAGGATCCTCTAATCTGGAGCTGCCATTTCAGTTCACAGAGTCAGAGCATTTCCTTCAACTGGTGAGGGATCAATTTTTATTTATTTTCTATTCCCTGGAGCACTTTGACCCCCACTGTCCAAGCAGAAAGGAAATGTGCTATTTTCATCTGAACCACAAATGCTTCTAATTCTATTTTTCCCCAGAACCTACAGTAATTTACCATTTCAGCCTTTTTAGCCTTCTCCCTCCTCTTCCCTCCCCCCCCCAAACTGGAGCCAGGGCCCTGACTGACAAGGCAAACAGCTCAGGTCTCCCAGAACCACGGTGCCTTCCAGTAAACGGGAGTGGATGGACAGTCCGAAGAAAGGGCTACAGTTTGAGAGTCAGACAAAAATCACTTGACGATTCCTGGCATTTATGTAAAATAGAGTCACAGAGTCCTATTTACGAAGCCCGTAACTTAATGGCTCCAGAGCTTTCATAGTAGAGAGAGATACAGAGTATTACAAAATATTTTTAAAGCCAATTTGTAGAGCAAGGTTTTAGCCACAGTGAAGCTGCTTATAAGTATGAAATTCGAGCTCCTTGTGCTCAAGTGACCTTTTTGCACAGTAAATACAGATGGAGGGATATGTAAGAGAAAGTACATGATTTTTCCTTAGACCCTTTTTTTTTTCTTTAACCCATCAAACGTCTGTCACCAAACATGGCAAATATTTACCCTTCCAACTGTATGGTGGGCTGGTTCTGATTTTTCAGAAGAAAAATAATCTTAAAAACCCCACGAAATCATGAGAGGTATGGAGCCCTCCTAACTGAGAGGCAGGGTAGCACGATGGTCATGAGCTCTGGGGTCGACCTTCGAGGGCTCAGCTTCCCATGCTCCCCCCAACTGTTTAGCCTTGGGCAAGCTGATAAACCTGTCTGTGCCTCTGTCTTTCTAGAGATAATAATAGTATGTACCTCAAAGTGTTTGAAGAGCATCCCTTAATATACCTATGTTTTATATGTTAATTAGTACAGTGTCTGACACACTTAATATTGGCGTAACTGTTAAATATTATGAATCGCCAAAGCCACAACTTCAGGATACACACACGGGTGCCAAAGTAGTACTATGGCTGCCCCATTATATCTCTATTTTTAATAGCTAGACCTTCACTAGGCAGCGCTTAAGGAGACATTGCCCAGGTACTATACTTGACCCACTTTCTTCTTACCACCTTTCTCCTTCCCTTTAAGCCTGACTACAAAGTGTTCACAATTCTTTATTTGTATCACCTGGAATTGAACCAAACATGATTGAAAATTTTATTTCATTAAATCGATGCCCTAGTGAGCCATGGCTCTGTAAGGCCCATAGAGAAGAGGAATGAGAAACACGGGCACTTCTTTTAAAGGGAACCAAGAGAACATGAAGGACGGCTTGAAGCACAGGAGGAAACCCATTCAGTTTTGGAAACCAGGAAAAAAAAAAAGAATCACTGATCAATGCTCAAAGTTCACCTTCTGAATCCTTAAAGCCAAAATTTTAGAAAATTGTACCTGCTGAAAGAGAAGGTAGCAGAATGGGGGTATCAAATCAACTTTGGGGTTAGCACACTTGGAATCCGAGTTCATTACAAACCCTATGCCCTCTGTCAAATGGGGCTGAGCTTCCCATGTTTGTTGTGAGGTTTAAATATGTTGTCGAGTAGAAGACACATATCCTGAAGCCTGACACCAGGTAAATATTCAATCAATTTCAACTTCTTTTCCTCCCACATTCACCTGTGTTCTCAGGAGCTGTCTAATGGCCGTCACCCAAAACTTCCATAGCTCAGGCTCCAGACAGCTGAGTTGGGAATCACTCTGGGCAACCTCAAGATTGGAAAGTAGTGTTTTTTTAAGTTCTAAATATTTTCTCAGTATATTGATGGAGAATGCACCAGGAAAATGGAACGTTCTTTAGATCTACTCAGAATGAGTGAAACGCTGAAGGGGAAATAAGAGACCCCAGTTGGAGAGAGGTGTGCCGGCATCATTTACTTAATGTGATTGATTACCAACCGGGCTCCATTACTTCAAGAAAATCTGGTACAAACAAAGGAGAATGAGACACCAAACGTATTAGAAATTCACAATGCCCTCCACCCCAAGGCCCTCAAATGCAAGTAAAACTGGAGTTTCCTGGAACCCAGGGGAACTAAACACACCCCAAATGCAACAAGGCATCTGGAAATCCCGTGACATTCTACAGCACCAAGCAGAGACATACTGTCCCTAAAATCAATGCCACAATCGGACTAACCAATCCATCATAAGGCAACCACATTTTGAAGGACGCATGAAGGACAGAGAGAAAATGGAGGTTCAAGTGGATGTCTTTGGGTATTTCTCAAAAAATTATTACTTCAAACTGTTTGGTTTTCCTCTTGGTGAATTTTTAAAAATAGGTTTCATTTTATTTTGACAAATAATATCAAGGATTTAGTCACTTTCTAGAAAAAAAATGTAGACTTTTAATTAATTCTGGCACAAAATTAACTATCCTATCCAGTAGCTAGTTCAGTGTCCCTTTAGCCAGTGTATAGACAGAGTAACTACAGAGAGTTTGACTTGGCTTTGGATTGTATCACTTAACGTACTTTCCAGCTTGCACCCGGAACAAGCCCCTTTGTGCCCTGCTAAGTTTAGCCAAGTTATAACACAGTGCTTCATCAAGCTCTTTTTCCAGTGTCTGATTCATTTACCTACAAGTTGCCACTTCTGCAAATATGCAATAATATGAAATTTACAGTAACCAAGAAAGAACTCAACCAAATGAAGAAGCAGTGCCTGCTACAGTGCAGAGTTCAGAAATCAGAGGAGCAAAAAATAAATAAATAAATAAATAAATAAAATTAAAGAATCGGGAATAAGACTTCATATTTAGGGCTCAGAAAGAGGGGTTAGGCTGGCCTCATTTCTGGGTTCTGTACTGGCTTCGGTAAGGCAACATCTACTTGAAAGGTAGCAGTGAAAATCCTCTGTCAGTACTTGGCATGGCCACGATTACACCTCCCTGGACCCCAGCATCCATTGCTTAATCTCGGGGTTGGGGTGGCAGTGAGACAGTGGGGGAGGCGGGGAAGTGAACTACCTATATCCACAATGCATTAGTTTTCATCCGAACAGCCTACATAAAGATTTCTGTGCATTTCATCAAAAGCTTGGGTTTCTTTCTTTATAAAAGAATAGCTTTCTTTCTAAAAGAAAGGAAGAAAGGAAGAGAAAGGGGCCAGAGGGAGGGAGGAAAGGAGAAAGAAAGTAAGGAAGGAGGAAAAAAAGAGAAAAGGTCGTTCAGTTGTAACTGGAGCAGACTTCATCCAAAATCAGCTTATCTCCTTCATCCTGCCCTCTCTTTCACTTTCCTCCTCTGCCTGCTCCAATCCAGACACTACTCAGGGTAGAAAACGGAAAATGGCATGCCCCTTGCACAGCGCTCTATGGTATGGCACTCTACTAATGCCCGCCACCCAGCTCACTGCAACTCAACAGTGATAAAAAAAAATGTCCGGGAGGGGTCCATATGAGACAGGCAGATGGAGAGAGGCTTAAAACATGAGGACCCGGGTCTAGAAGGAGTATGTGGATGAAGGTGGGCTACAAACCGGATGGATGAGGGAGCGTGCCCGTGCCTGCACAGCTCGCAGGCCACAGGCGGAGACTCGGCCAGAACCTCCTGAACTGCAGGGGGAATATCAAGATCTACTTTTCCTATCTGGAAATTAGCCCCAGGAGACGTGTTTCCCTCAGAGGTGACAGTAGGTCTAATCAGGTGTAAATGGATTTATAGCCATACGAGGGCTCTTAAGGAGAGCTAAGGATGCTTGAGAAACAGGACTTGACATTTAGCAAGGTTGAATCATGGCAAGAATTCATGCTCTCCCACAGAATGGCCTCTGAAATGGAATGTGGGCAAAACCAGTATGGCATTTCTTTTTTTTTTTAGTTTCCTACAGAGTAACTCTCTACATCACGATCATCAAATGTGATTGGTCAAAATGCACATAAATACTTTTAAGCATGCACCTCCAGTATAAGTAGGTTTATTCATGAATTATATAAGTACACTGATGTCCTAATACATTAGGATATGATAAAATATGCATTCACTATAGAAACTAAAAAGAAGGGGAGTGAATTAACTATAAATGGGAAGTATGCATCTTTCTTCATGTACTCAAAAAGACTATGCTGCACACCCTACTTTAGAGACCATTGGCCCATAGATACATGGGAGCAGTGTGGCTCCCAGCCCCCTGGTCTCGGTGCTTCCATACTCGGTCTCCGCAGCCCATCCTGCCTACAACAGTCAGAGAAATCCTTTGAAAATATAAATCAGAGCAGGTGATTTACAGGGGATTTTAGTCTTTATGTTTCCATACAATTGGTTTCTCTGGCATCCCCTGTGCATTCGAAAACACTCTATGAGGGGCACCTGGGTGGCTTAGTCGGTTAAGCGTCCGACTTTCGCTTAGATCATGATCTTGCGGTTCGTGGGTTCGGGCCCCGCGTCGGGCTCTGTGCTGACTGCCAGCTCAGAGCCTGGAGTCTGTTTCAGTCTGTGACTCCCTCTCTCTCTGACCCTCCCCTACTCATGCTGTCTCTTTCTATTTCTCCTAGAAATAAATAAAAACATTTAAAAAAAAAAAAGAAAGAAAGAAAACACTCTATGAAACGTTCTACACACAGATTTCACCAGACTGCCACAGACGTTCATGACCCAAACAAGGTTAAGAAGAAATTAAAGTATAAATGCTGCACTGGCTTCCTGTCATTCTCAGAATCCAAGTCAAAAGCGTGGGCAGCCCTGTAGTTTAGACGCCACATATCTGGCCCCTTTCTAATCTCATCTCCTACCCCCATCTCGGGGCTCTTGCACTTACTAAACCCTCTGGCTGGAATACTTGCTCCCTCATGCCATTTAGGCCCCTGCTCCAGTGTCTCTCCCTCTGAAAGACCTACCCTCACCATCCTCCATGGAACAGCAGATTGTCACCTTCTCTGCTCAATCACTCTGAAGTTAGGTTGCCTATTGTTTGTGTATATTATTGTCTGCCTCCGCTACTAGAGCGTAAGTTTTGGGCAGGCACCTGTTTGGTTCACTGTGATACAACAACACTAAGGCAGGGCCTGGCTCAATCCTGTAGAATACAGTGAATGAATACGGCATCCTGAGCCACAACAAAGAACCAAGTGCACACAGAGGGGCAGGCAGCCTGTGTGATTTCAGTCCCTGTCTTTCTATATATTGAACTGGCCTAAGAGTAGAAAATGTTCGTTTGCTGGCCAATCCTCTACTCCAGGGACTCCAGTATGGAACTACAGTGGATTAAGTATTCCCTCACCATCAAAGGTCATTCTTCTTCTCTATCTGCCTAAGCCTAAAGAAAGGCATATCCTGAAAATCTCCCCGTAATATTCCTCTCACACCTGGGACCACAGCCGCCTGAGCAACAGCCCCTCTGGGAAGCCAAGTGCGTCATTTTATGGAACTCATTTGTAAAGGTTCTCACTGAATACGTGTTTGGGAGAGCATAAGTGATATGTCGAATGTATTGCACCCTACATTTGCCTTTAAGATATAGATTGTAGAATAAAATATGAACATTTCAGAATCTTGCATTCCAGGTTGAAAATCCCTTGAAAATAAACATCGTTAATGCAAATTTTCTGCATTCATTTCCTGATCTGCAAATTTTCAAGTTCCTAATCCGATTCCTAGAGAGACTAAGACCTTGACATGCCCAGATTTCTGTTAAAACTAATTTTATCTACTGCTTTTTACTTTTTAGGAAGCGTTACTAGATTTCTGTTATCTGGGCATGTCAAGGTCCTAGTCTCCTTAGAACTTGGATTAGGAACTTGAAATTTTGCAGACCAGGAAATGAAAAAGGAAAATGGAAAGGAGGAAGAATATTTCGTAATGGGTTTATATTGCCACTGAGTACATCTAGAGGAAATCAGCAAAGACCCATCAATTGCTTTCACATCACACTCGGCGGCACTGGAGAATAAGCCACCTGGGGAATAAAGACACCGAGTGAGAAAATGTCACTAAGCTTTCTTAACGCTGGAGAAAGAGTAAGCAGTAAACATCACTCCACAGCTTGGCAATCCCTTCTCAGGGTATATGAGCAGCAAATAAAAAAAACCCATTATTAACTCTGCTTTGGAAAACTGGCTCAGTTTTTACCTTCCAGCTGAATCTTCAATATTTTCTTTTTCCAAGGTATTTTAGATCAGGTGATTGTTGGAAAATGAGAGCAGGCTTTCTTTTCCAGAACTTGAAAAGCATTTCTAACCACAACATAAAAGAAAATGTGTACTCATTTATTCAGGTTCCATGTGGGGTTTTTCATTCATCCATTACTTGCTCACCCAAAGCTATAAGGTGCTAGGACCTGAGTGGTTAACTCTGCATCAGGCAGTGGTCGCTGCACCAAGCACACATTTCCTTTTTTTGTTGTTCATAAAACAACTAATAAAACAATAACTGACTGATGTTAGGATAAATCCTTACAGCCTGGATCACCAACTTAAAATGACCGTTTAAAATGTATAATCTAAAATTTAAACCACACCCTCAGTTAGAAAGAGGTCCTATTTCAGCACATGGAGAGAGACAAGAACGAATTCTGACATCACCCCACAACTACTGACATCTTGTTTGGTGTCCGGGACAACAGTCACTAGCCCCATGTGGCTAAGGTGACCTCAGGAATTGAATTTATAATTTAATTTTAATTAAAATTTAGAAACTGAAACAAAAAGCATAATTTATACTCTTGTTTGGGTAGGACTAACTACATTTAGCTTTAACCATGGAAAATTAAGCATATAGATTTAAATATGCTGTAAGTATATGTAATACACCCTGGATATCAAAGATTTGGTTTTAAAAAAGAATGTAAAATATGTCTTATTAATTTTTTTCATATTGACTTTATATTGAAATGATCGAATTTTGGATATATTGGTTTAGGTAAAATATTATTGTCAAAATTAATTTTACCTATTCCTTTTCACTTTTTAAAAATACGGCTACTAGAAAAATTTAAATTATATACATGGCTTGCTTTCTATTTTAGACAGCACTGGTTTAAAATATATTTTCTATGTGGAAACTCCACTGTCACCTCAAGCATAAGGATTCAGCCTTCCTAAACTTCTCCCCATGCCCAGCCCAAAAAGCTTGTTATCACCTTGCCTTCCAGATCCATGAACCCTAGCTGGCATTATCTCCAAAACACCTCATCTCTGTCCACAGCTGAGCAGGCAAGGTCAAATACCTAGACTAAAGTCTCATTCACTGATGATGAAACTACAGTGTCTTCAGTGTGACAAGTTGGATTCAATCTACATTAATTGTTGGCTCAAATCTGTACTGAGCAATGACACTGCTGGAGATTAAAGAAAAGCACAGGTCTCTGTAGTAGAGGATTCCCATGTGGGGAAGCCCCATACACACATACAAACAACCCAAGACCCGTGTGTTTGACAAATACGTGTGAATGACATGTGGAGGAGAGAACCCTGAAGACCCTGTAGGATACACATCAGCCACGGCTGACGCCTTGATGAGACTTGAATCCTTGCTCTACTAGAGAAAAATGGACTCATTACCAAGAACAAGGATGAGTCATCAAAACCAGATTCTTCTAGTTCCACCTTGGCTGCCTAATAGCAGTGTGGCCCTGTAGGGTCAGTAAACTTCTTCAGGATTTAGTGCTTTTAACTGTATAGGGAAGGAATACAAAAAAACTCTGTCCTCCTTCCCTTCTAGTTATGAAGATTTGATGGCATTTACTCTATGGAAGTGACTGGTCAATTACAAAGTCCCAAACGCATGAAAGGTGTTATCATGATGATGGGGATATCAGAAGGGAGCGTACAGGGCATGGAGGCTGTGGGCGCAAGGGATTCTCCAATGAGACTTAAACTAGAGCACAAGCATCACTTCTCAGACCCACCTTACCTTGTGAAGCACAGCCAGGAAATACACAGGATTAAAATCTTTGGGGGCTAGATTCCATTTTTAATGACTTAACTTTTACCAAAATGTTTCTTTGGAAGGAAAGATTCTTGGTGAATTTGTTTGAAATGTTGGAGGAAGACAGGGTTGGTCATGAAAACTGGCAACTATCCCAGATGCTGGAATAAGTATAGCTGTTGGCAATTGCAGTTTTTTCAATGTGCAGCCTGTGATTCCAATACACGTGTTTCAGAAACCGTAGCATGTTTCTCTTAGGCCAAGGGGTATCATAATAGCCTCAAAGTCAAATCGAATTTTTATTTAATTTGAAACATATGCAGTGTTCTAATATTTTTAGTGGGCTCATACCCTCCCCCCAAAAACCAAAATAAAATCCCACAAGTCTTAAGATAGGAATTACTGTAATTCTCAAAAGACTGTAAACTCACTCCAAAATTTAGATTTCAACACTCATACCTAAAGTTATAGGTTCTCAAGTCATAAAACAGGTAAGCATGACTATGCAGTTCCCTCCATGCTTTTCTCACACTGAGATTTGTTTATTTATTTTTTTGCATTTTTGCATTTTTTCTTACTTGGCTTCATTCTTTTTTGTCTTTGTTGTGTTAATTTTTAAAATTATTTTTATCAGCTTTTGTAGAGATAAATTCAAAGCAAGTTTAACATCAACTTAGAAACTTAAGTACATTTTGGTGATTACCAAAGTTACAAAAAGTTAAAGGCTAGATATAAACTGAATTTGAAGAGAAAAGTTAAAACATTTATCTTTTATCCTGTGAAGATGATGACCCCATGTGAATTTATTAAAAATGAATTTATAGAACACTTATTTCACTTAGTAGTAAAGGTACTATTCTGTAAGCCAATTTCCCACAATTGAATTTGATGTATTTAGATAGAAACATGATTGTTTAAAAATCTGAATTTTAAACTCAGGGACAATCTTTGGTTTGGTCCAAAAAGATGGTCATATTGCAGAGGACATACGCAGGCACAGCCTAAGACCACCACAGTGACCAAACTACTTATTTCTGAATCACTTTTAAAAATTAAGAATTTTTAAATGAAGAGAAAGAAATGTTATTTTTTTCTCTGTACATGTTCCAAGCTTAGTTAATATCCTAAGTTATCAACAAGCCACTCAGAAAGGGACATCTCTAAAGCAGATGAGGTCCCTCAGAAGTAAGCCAATAACGGGTGACAACCCTTCCCCCAAAGATCCAGTTCATTGCAGGGGTTGGCGACTCAGGTGTACAACTCCAAATGCATATTGCAAGGAACTGAGTCTTCTGCGTGGAGTGTAGTAATGAGGGAAAGCACAAATGTGGAGCGCACAGCTTCGAGGAAAGGCTGGTGTACCTGACAGCTCCTGGGGACGACTGAGGTCATTGTGTGAGGACTATACCTGGAGGTGATGGAAACGGGGTGCATGGAGGTCCAGGATAGGTGGGGGGGGTGGGTAAGGGGAGGCTGAAACAAACCTCATGAGACCCAGGACCCATGGCAGCCATCAACTGGCACGTATCACAGTAGTTGATCATCTATATCGTTCCAAGCACACTGAAGTTTTTACTAACTAAAAATTGGAAAATATAAGCCCAAATCATTTACTATTAGGATGAAAGTTAACTTTTTGGTACACATTTGATAAATATGAAAAGAAATACACCAATGGTCTAGAAAACCCATGGGAGTGAAAAATCCAAAAACCACCTCAGATTGGATTTTGGAAGCTAGCAAATGATTGCTTGCAGCATGTTGAATTTGTTCTGATTAAGCTAAAGCTAATATTAATTGTTATTCCCTGATTACATAAATGCAGATGGTGGAGAAGTGACCCAAGCATATGATTATTTTATAAGGCAATCTGCCCTAAAATTAAAAAGAAAAAGAAAGGTAACTTTATCAGTCTTCAAGAAGCACAAATTGGGTAATTTACATAGAGATGATAAAGAGATGGGTCCTCCCCTGGACCGGTTACGATTAAAGTATGGATCTAATTCTCCAGAGATTTTTAGAGGTAAATATTAAATCAGCCAAGCTTTAAAACATCAATTTGTCTGCATAACTCTCTTCCAAGATGATCAAACACTGTTTTTCAGAGACTGAATTTCCTCATTAGCTAAGGCAACCCAAATATGTACCTCACCCAAGTATGAAATATAAGAAAAGGGTAACTCTAAAGGGAAATTTAAGTGTCTTATTTTGACAAATAATAACCTAAGACAGATGCTCTTCACATACCACTGCCTATGTGCTTAAAAAAGATGTCCACAAAACCGTCTCACTTATTTTTCTACCCTAATCTACCCACTACTCCTTACATAAACCCCTCACTCTCCATCATCCTCCACTCAGCCCTCCCCAGCCTGTCCCACTTACTAGAACGTCCTCCACTCAGAATGTATCTGTCTTCCACATGTCACCCCAGCCTAAAGTAGTTCTCCTGCTTAGAAACCTAAAGTATTGTCAGAGTTTTCACTCTCTGGCTATTTACTATGTCCTATGAGATATTTAATTTCTTACGTCTTGATCCCTCGCTCTGCTTCCCCTGCCCACATTACATAGAAAGTGCTTTTTACATTGGGAGGCCTTACACCTCCATTTCAATAAATGGGATTAAGAATCCAATGCGTGTCCAGGAAAGGGGCTAGATGATTCTCACTTGCTTCTGTGTCATCATCCGCAATGTCTAGCACAGGCTCAGGCACATCATACAGAATCAATACAAGGCTTGCTAATTAACAGACTGAAGATCAATCAAAAATTAACAGCACAAAAACCTGTTACCGCCTTGCCTTCCAGATTCAAAACCCCTAACATACATCATCTCTGAACTACCTCATCTCTGTCCATGGGTGAGTAAGCAGAGTCAAATGTCTAGCCTTCTGGTCTCATTCACTGATGGTGAAAATACAGCCTCTTTAATGGGACAAGTTGGATTCAATCGACATTAATTGTTGGTCTAATACATACTGAGCAATGACAGTGCTGGAGATTTAAGGTAAAAGCAAAGGGTCTCTGCACTGGAGGAGTACCCAGGTGGGGAAGCCCCATGGGTGCATACAAACACGAGGCCTGGCATATCTGGTAAATGTGTGTGCGGGAACATGTGGAGGACGGAAGCCCCAGTGCTCTGTAGGAACATGATGACAGGCATCTCAGGGAGAAGGAACAGTGTGTGCAAAGGCAAGAGATGAGAGAGAGTGGTTTGTCATAGCTGAGGTAAAGGACGAGCTTATAAGGAGGAATGGCTCAAGAATGGCTGAAGAGGTGGTAAGAGCCAGACCTTGTGGGGCCTTGATGACAAGTTATCACCCCAGGAGACAGACGACTGCCCTGGGGTCAGAACCCATGTCTCTGTGTATCTGTATCCTCAGAGCCTAGCCCAACGTGGGGCATTGGTACTTTGAAAAGCACACCTCTGGGAAGTGATTCTATACCAACTCTGGTAGAGTTGGGTGCTCCTTCCTCTCTGTTCCCATAACTTCCTTTAAGAGTCGCATCATATTGCTTGAATAATTCTTCACATGCTGTAGCCTCATAAAACCAAATGGTTCCTTCATGGACAGAGACCAGGCTTATTGACTTGAGCATTTCTAATACTCAGAATGCTGAAGACATGTCAAAGACCCTCGATTAACCTGACTGAGTGAACATGCGCATGTTACTCGTCCGTCTTCAAAGCTTCTTTAAACACTGCAACCTAGATCCTCCTACATGCTCTTTCTGCTGCTCTGTAATATGAATAATTAGGAAGAAAACACAATTACTGAAGCCACCCATGGAATCTACATTCACACACACACACACACACATACACACACACACACACACACGACATCCCGCCCAAATCTGCAAACAATTCAGCACAAACATATTGACACCCACATATATAGAAACACCCCCACACAATCTGTCAGCCTACATACCTCTAACCTGAAACAGCCTTAATTTTGTCTGTGCTAAACTCACAGCCACAAAATACTTTCTCTTTATTCTTCTCCTTAATTTTCATTCCGGGAAAAATGACAAGGCAATGTGACTTTATTCTCTGAGGGGGGTGGGGGGGAGTGCAAGAAAGATTAAGATGTGGTTATTCTGACACTATAAGCTTGCTCTCTCTAGTTATTAGTTTCCCATTCACTTCATATTATTCCAGTAATGGACTATTCTCATAAAATGCAAAATGTAAATTAAGTTTCCATTCAAAACTTCTGGTATTCCACAGGAACCTAGTTCTCATGCAGTTATTTTGATTTTGCAATGTGCCACCAATGAGAATATACTACAGTTTCTCCCTTACCATGTTATACATTTGGAGTTTCAGAACTCAGGTACCTGTTTCATGTTCAAATGCCTGCATTACAAGCTGAAAAGAAACGATTCTTAAGACAGAGAGCTTAGCACAACTGCCACCTAACTTTCTATATTCATTCTCCCTTTCTCTATGAGAGAACCCCCAAATTTTAGTTGGGCTCATTGCTACCCAGGATAAAAACTGCTTTCCAGCTCCTTTGCAGTAGTCTGTTGACATATGACTAAGTTCTGGCTGATGAGATGTGAGTGGAAGTGACAAATGCAATTTCAAGCTGTACTTTTAAAGGTCGGGACATCGTCTCCTCTTCCCATTTTCAAAACTGCCTCATGAAAACTAGGTTCCGGAAAGCAGGCCTGGTGGCGGCCATCTTGAATTGTGTGGACACAGGCAATTCCTGAAGGACAGAAACTCTAGGGATGGGGGACAAACAGGAGAGAAGGAGTCTGGGCTGCTGACAACTTCTCTGAGAACAGCTGTCTGGGATTCTCGGTTTTTATGTGAAGGAGCAAAAAATCGTATATCTTTTTTAGCCCCTACTAGCTTGGATCTCTATTATACATAGCTTCATTTATGTTCTTAATAATTCAAAGAGTGACGGAAACTGACGAATGAAAACAATACATGCCTGAATGGCCCATTCTTGCAGTATAAACATTACTTCATTTCTCAATCACGTCTTTTACTCAGAAAGGTTATCAGAGCTCCTGTAAATGGTGTCTCATGTGTACAAGTACAGTTTAGTAGAACACACACACATGCACATGCACACATGACTCACAATCAGGAGACCTGGGTTCTAGTCCCCATTCTCACTACGTAGTATATGATCTTAGGAAAGTTACAAACTCTTTGAGTCTCACTTTCCTCCTCTGCAAAATGGAGCTAACCGCCTCTTCGATGTTGGCCTTACAGGACTATTGTGAAGTATGACGAGAGATAATATCTGGGTTAATGCTCTGCATATTGTAAAGCACTTATAGGTGTGGTGATTATTAAAATTTTCCAGACAAAAATCCTCCTTTATGCAAGGTGGCTCATAAAAACACCTTGTGCCTGAACAGACTTTCCTAGTGAATAAACGGCCTGCTGTCACTGTTCTTAGTCAAGAGGAGTAGAGATCTGTGTTCTGGACTTAGGAGCAGAGTGTCTCCTGGGGCTGGCCTTCCATTAATTCAATACCCCAAGCCTCAGTGTCTCAACGGGCAACATGTCATTGCTTAGAAAGCGAAAGAGTTTAGACCAAACAGCACAAACCCAACACCATATATAGAAAGGTAGCCCAACGCCCATGTACCAATAAAATATGGTATGTATCTCACCATGCCTCATATACCATGCACTAAAATATATTTGGCTTTTTCTGCTGGAGATATAGATGGCAGAATCAAACCATGATGAGATGTCTATATTTTCCTTCCTCACAGAGATATACATAGTGTAGAAAGCTGAATGTGAGAGAAAAACACAAAATGTCATACACAAACTGGACAATAAATGTATCTTTTCAGAGGAAGCACCTTGAATGACCATCCTGAGCCAAGACTGTGGCCCAATCAAGCCATCCTCAATTAATGATAGTGTTTTACAAATCCTGGGGCAATGGGCTCTTGGGCAATATTTAGCGAGCTCTCCTCATGCGCTGGGCACTATAGGAAACTAAGGACTTTATGTATGTTCTCTCCTTTAATCCTCTCAAGAGTCCTAGGAGATACATCCTCCCCAGTCTACAGATGAGAAAACTGAGAGCCAGAGAAAAGAGCCGCTCACCAAGTTCTCCAGCTCATAAGTGGTCCAGTCCAGATTTAAACTCAGGCAGCTGCACCTTCAGTCCACAGGCTTAACCACCGCCTCACTCTGACTCTTACTGAAATGCCAGCAATTAAAATGGAATAAATGTTTACATTCCCCTTGGAAACATTTTCTGATAAAGTGAATCTTTCAAGCGGAAAGAATGTCAAAAGTGTTTAGGTGCACCCATATAATAGCTGTTGTAACTTTTTAAAAGTGAGGAAGTGAAGGAATGTAACCTATTGAGACTAGAAGCCAAGGGTATGGAGTGCAACTCCCTCCTCCTCCCCCAGATCCATCTTGAGCTCTCAGAACAGTGCTACACACTACAGGATGTCTGTGTGGGATACGTAGTTGAATGTCCTCAGAAGAGAATACCACAGATCAACCTTACCAGTGGTGTTCCACGTAATTCCCTTCACTTTCTCAAAACCCATCTGTTTAGCCTGACACAGCCTTAGATAACTGAAAATGGAAACCCCCCCAAGGCCAAAAGCAAAGCCAAGGCTTCCAGACCTCCAGCTGCCTGAGAGCCCTGCAGGATACAGTGCAAAGTGAAGAAGGCCCAGTGTTGGGCTATGTCTTCTACTCCTTAGCAGGGGTGAGTTTCTCCACTCCTCTGCCACCTCCTCTCCCACACCTACCCCGGATGCCCAGATGTCCCACGGGGATAGAGAGTCACAGTGTGGCTGGAGAATCAAGCAGGGCTAGACGACAAGGGCTTAAAGATGAGCTCTGTCCAGGGGCGCCTGGGTGGCTTAGTCGGTTAAGCGTCCGACTTTCGCTTAGGTCATGATCTCGCGGTTCGTGGGTTCGAGCCCCGCGTCGCGCTCTGTGCTGACTGCCAGCTCAGAGCCTGGAGCCTGTTTCAGAGTCCTTGTCTCCCTCTCTCTTGACCCTCCCTGCTCACGCTGTCTCTCTCTCTCTCTCTCTCCTAGAAACAGATAAAACATTAAAAAAATTAAAAAAAAAAAAAAAAAGATGAGCTCTGTCGAATCTGGTGGCCGCCAGCCACGCGTAGCTCCTGAGCGCCTGAAATGTGGGCAATCTGAACTGTCATGTGTTTTGAATGTAAAATACACACTGAATGTCAAAGACTTAGTATGAAAAAAAAGGATGTAAGATTGCTCATTAACAATTGTTTATATTGATTACATGTCGAAATAAGCTTGGATATATTGAGGTAAAGTCTAGTATTAAAGTAATTAATTAGTACAACTAATAAATGAATAATTAATAAAGGAAATAAACTAATGAAAATAAATAAAGCTGTTCGAAATTTTATATGTAAGTATACACACGGTTCACATTATTTATTTCTATTGGGCAGTGATTTTATAGGCCACATTTAGGATTTAGACTTTATAACTATGGCGGCCATTGTGAACTTTTAAGCCGAGACACAACATGATTAGATGTGAATTCTCAGAGTATCACTCTGGCTATAAAATGGAGAATGGGCTGTAGAGGGAAATGAGCTGATGTGAGAGGACTTCCGAGAGACAGAAGACAGTGGCTGAAATGCAGATGGCATTGCCCCTAGCAGCAGAAAGGGAGAGAAGTGGACAAATATAAAACATGCTTAGAAAGTAGTGCCAAAAAGATATGGACACTGACTGAACAAGGGGAAAAGGAAAAGATGTGTATCAGGAATGCCTCCCCGGTGCTCTGCTATGAAGACTGGGTGGTCAGTCAGCTTCCACACCCTAGCAAGCACGCATCCGGGTAAAAACAGCCCATCAGGTTATCCCGGGAACGCAGGACGCTGTCTCCATGAAGTTCCCCTGCAAGGGGCATGAGTCATGGAGGCTCTGGGACTCTGGAACCAGCACATGCTGTTCCAAAGCGCTTTCCTTCTGAAGAGCTCCAGAACAAGTTACCGCTAGATTCTGCAGAGACAAAAAACACTTTGGAGAGCTGTCGGAAACGATGAGGGTAATTGCCGCTGAGACCAGGAAATGGGCTGAAGCACAACACAGGGGATGGGCTGCAGTGGAAGCAGGGTGGGGTCTTCGCTCCCAGGCCTCTTCCTGGCTTCTTTCCTAGGAAATTCCAGGAGAATACGCAGGAGAACGGGCTTTGGAGTCACAGCAGACTCAAAAGTCAGGTCAGCCCCTTCCTATCTGGGTACCCCTGGGCTCTTCCAGGTTTACCTCTCCTCCGTGGGGAAGCCCCACCCGCAGGATTTAGGACAAGGACATGGGTACAGCACCAGCAGCTTCCTGCTAAGCAGACAGGGCGCCGGGAATGAATCCGGGCTGGGAGGCTATGCCTTTCTCCTTCGCTGCAGTGTGCGCCACACCTGCCCCCCAGAAAGGGGCAGCAGGTGTGTCGGACAAGCCCCCTTCCCCCCCACCCTCCAACCTTTAGCCGGCTCACCTGTCGCAGTCAAGAGCACAGCACAAGTCCCAAAAGGCTGGGCAGCCTGGCTGGGTGCTCGCCACACCGAGGACCGAGCGCGGTGCCGAGGGACGTGGGAGGCTCGCTCCTTCCAGGGCAGGCATTATCATGAATAATTAAAGCGAAGCTCTGCTCGCAAACTAAATGAACAAAGGATGCTCCTGACATAGCAGCCACTTTTTGTTGTCATTGTCGTTTTAAGGAGACCCTTTTTCTTTCTCATACTGCTCCTTCAAATCTGATCATCTTCAGAGGCCTCCTTATCAATTTGGGTAAATTAGCGCGCTTCTCCTTCGCATGGAGCTGCAGCCATAAATCACTAATATGAGTGTGTGTAAAATTATATAGCATGGGCCCAGTGTAATAATAAACACATTTATATTTTATAACCGCTGTTTTCTCCACGTTCGAGCTGTCTGGCTGCCTTGGCCCCAGGGGCTCGCAGGCAGCCCCCACCCACCCCGTGCGGGCCGCAGTCCTGCTTTGGGCGCAGGTTTCCTGCCCCCTCGGCCCAGCCCGCTATCTGCCAAATGCCAGCCAGCTCTTCTTTGTGCGGCTGCAGCGGGCAAGGGAGCCTACCGGCTCGCGGCACTCCGAGCACCGCGGCACAGACACAAATGAGCAGGTGACCTTTCAAACCGTGTCAAAACGGGCCCTTGACCCAGAGACCTCAAAACTTCAGTGGTTTCACTGTCTAAATCAGCCAGCTGAAAAGACCTATGTTTGCACAATGTGATTGTGTTTACACAAAGATTTAACGCCTCAATAGAGCAAAAGCTGTTCAGTTAATTTTAATTATTGCTTTATTCTTCCCACAACAGAGTAAAAAAAAAAAAGGTTAACAGTGAGCTCGTGGTAATTGATCCCATAAGCTTTGTGCCTATGGTCCTTCTAGCTCCGGCAAGGACAGTGTGGGAAGGAGGTGTGAAAGGATTCTTTCCAGTCTCTGCCTTTGCTTATTAAACATTCTTTGTGGAGAAGATGGACACCAAAGAAAACCACAGGGCAACTTCAAGACCTGCCTGTGGCAAGGGGCAGGCTCACAGGTGGGATAGGAAGCACTCTACATGCTTGGCAGTAAACTCAGTAGGGAGCAAAAGGCGAATATCAAATGCAGATGGGGGCCCTGCCGAATATAACGATTTATGAAGGTTATTTCTTTAGCAGGTAGAATAAACGAAAGGGGAAAGTAAATCTGAAAATACAAAGATAGACAGGAACACAGTTTCAGACACACACAAAAAAACGTTATTTGTAGGCGAACAGTCCTTAAGAACCCACACAGGTCGTGTGTGCTGTTCCTACCACCTTCCAGGGATTTGTCTTTTGGTGTTAAAACCTTCTCTTTCTGCAGATCTCTGGAAGACAATGCCAGGGCCTGTCGCTCGGCGCTTCCCGAAGATCCCCTGGCCGAGCGTTAGAAACAAGCTATTCTTCCTCACCGCGTGCTTTTGTGAACACGGCAGCAGAATCTTAACCTGAGCTTGGGGTCGCTGCCCCTCAGGGGACTGAGAATTCCTGCATCGTGCAAGGATTTTTCTCCTGAACCCATTTAATATATCCACAAATATCCTCCAAAAAGTGGGGCGCGAAAGGGGCTAAAGCAGGATTATCTTTGAGTTGACATTTATCATACAAATAAAATAAAAGCACAAATTGTTTGTTCACACGCCCTTAGCAAAGCTGGGGTGGACCTACGGCTGCAATGTGCAACCTGCACACCAAGATCCTTCCGCCCATAGCTTCTTCCAACTTCCCTAAGGCACCTCCGTTCGGATTTGCCAGTTTAGTACTAAATGAGGACTTCAAGGTGCATTCTTCTAGGAGGTCTGGGAGAAGGGTCTGTTCACTCTCCACAGATTTTCGACAACATGCAAATGCACTAGTACTGAGATAACGTTTTGGGAATCTATACCCTATATGTGTCTGCATCTTCGAAACTAGCTTTCTTTCTTAAAATGGAAAAAAACGTAAGATCAAGGATTTTTAAGTTCAATCAAAATAGACAGGGTATAGGAACATAACAATATCCCTATACATATATCATTCTGTTCTCTTAGCTCTTCTGAATGTGCTGTTGTATGGGACAAGTACGATAATAACTTGTGTTACTTAGCGTAGGTAAGTAGAATGGCAAATAGCAGGCCCTTTATTTTGCTGAACTATAATAATATACCTGAATTCATTTATATCCTGTTTTAATTTAGGCACCCTTGCAAAAGCAAAAAACAACCAAAAAAAACCACACCTGATTTCTACAGGAAAAACAGCATAGGGCAGGCTCCACGGCCCCGCAGAGAAACCTGTGAAAAACCACCCTCTGAGCCTCAGTTTCTTCATCTATAAAATGGGAACAATGAGAATATCTGCCCCGTAGGTAAGGGAAGGTGAAATGAAATGAGGTGTGTGAAAGCACTTGGTAAACTCTAAAAGTTAATGCAAGTTATATTATTGCCTATTTACTCGGAAAAAGCAATAATGTGGAGGCAGCCATCCCCAGGCTTGGTACCCAACTGCCTCCTCATTCCCAAAGCCAATCTGAGTAGGAATGCCTCAGCCTACCCTCTTTTAGCCCATCTGCTCTGGGGAGCTGTCTAAATAACCACTGCCTCTTCAGGTCATCAAGCTAAATATTACTAATTCCCTCCTGGGCCTAAAACTAAGGTCCGATAACAACTGTGATCCAAAACATGGCACTTACCATGACCCCAGGAGGCCAGCTCACGAATCGCAATCCCTCCAAGAGGCAAGGGATAAGCTAATCTGTGTGAAAGACACAGATGTCACGTACTCCCTACAGCCACATTCACATGTATGAGAGGAATAATGTCAGCAGTATTATCTCCAAACAGCAAGGACAATGCCATACAATTCTAATAGCATATTGTCCATTGTATCTGGGGTTGACACTTCTGACAATGTTATTTTCTATGCACGTGAGTGTAGCTGAAAGGGCCGATGCATAATTCACATCTCCTGACAAAAATGCAAGCATCAAGTACGTGGCCATTAGATAATGTCATTTAAATCTTTTTACCTTCGATAGCACCTTTCTCCCTGAGAACTCGAAATGCTTCACAGTGCTTTCCACACAGTGTTGGTGTGAACTGGAATCGTGAACGACGACGGGAAAGGCGCTGTGGTAGCGCATGCAAATGCAATACAGTTTCCCCAACGGAAGTTCTGTTTTCTGACTGAAAACACTTCTTTCTGCACCAACAGCCAAACTTCTTTTTAATAACAAGGAAACAATTGTTATTATCCAGTGAGGCTGCCGGAAGTCAGAGGACAGGTAGAATATGATCGTTAGTGCCCAGTCGGCTGGGGCCCACTTGGCTAAAGGCCTTCGTCCCACACACCAGTCTGGCAGCTCATGTGATTCAAATCCCTGCCTCAGCAAAATCTCAAATTATTACAGGTCAGGAGCCGTCAGCAAGCGGGGAGGGGATGTCGCTTGTGAAGAGTCCCAATCACAATGTTAAATCTAGAAAGCTAAGCGTCTCGCGGAGGTGGAGAGAGTTCCCTCCTAGTATGGGGGTGGGGGTGGGGAGGGGAAACCAGCACGTCTAAGTCTTGACAGAAATAATAAATCATACAATATTTATACTTAGTCCATTTTTTAAAGATCATAAAAGGGAACCAGAACCTGGGGCGTACTCTTAAGAGGATAAGGAAATACTTTGCAAGCAGTGCAGAGTAACACAAAGAGAAGAAAAGGATAGCTACAGTTGTGTTGGGCCAGAGTTTCTCAACCTTGGCACCACGGGCCTTCAGAGGGCAGTGATTCTTTGTTGTGGGGCTGTCCTACGCACTACAGGACGGTTAGCAGCATCCCTGGCCTCCACTTACCAGATTCCAGTAGCCACACCCCCCTCCAAGATGGACAACCAGAAATGTCTCCAGACATTGTCAAATGTCCCCTGAGGGGCAAAATCAGTCCGAGTTGAGAATCACTGCATTAGGCAACTAATGATCTCACATTTGGGGAGAGTGGCTGGGCTAAAAGGTTTGCTCTCATGTATAATGGCCTCTTTAGCTACTGAGAGCAGGCCCCAGGACCCCCCTCCCCCCACGGCCTTAAACAGTCACGACTTTTCTGTTCCTGCTGGAACCTCATTAGCCTCACAAGTTCTTGAAGGGTCAGGGAAGGCCCGCTGGAGTGGATCAGCACCTGCAGTGAGCAGGCGGCCATGTGAGGTTGTGAGCACAGGGTGTGCAGCTGAAGGGCTGCCCACTGACTTCAGCCCTTCTCTGACACAGGGCTGCTACCTGCCCCCAAAAAAGAGGCACCTTTTCCTGATTCCCATGAAGGCATAATATGGGTTCGCAGCAGGCCTGCTGGGCAGGCAGCAGCCATCAGATTCCTCTTTGCTAGGTTTGTCAACTGCTTTACCCAATGTACGAGGTGGTAGTATTGCATGCAGATGAGAATTAGCAAAGCAGGTGACGGAGGAGAATCGAAAGGTTGAAGCAGGTAGGTGGAATACCTCCTTTCCTCAACACCCAAAGCAGGCCTGCTTTCCAAAGAATAAAGACTGCCCACCCACAAGGGTTTGAAGATAGGAAGCTCAGAACTGGGTACTGGTGTTCACTCATGGCTGAGGCTACCCCCGACTACATCCATCTTCAAAAACCCCCGTTTCTCAGGTCTTACCAGAGCCAGAGTGTAGATATGTAACCGCACCCAATGGATGGGTAAAGAAGGGTGGAAAAGCCAAACACCAGGACATCTTTGGACTGTTCATTCCAGATCCTCCTTCACTTGACCAGGGATGACCCACAACACACAGGGAAAGTTGGTATTCTGACAATCCTCCATCAGCAAAGACTAAAACCACTCAAGCACTCAAAACCACTCCCTCTCAAAGACAGAATGTAAAACCTGTCAAGCAATGAAGGAATGTTCTGGCATCTGATGGCTCCCCATAATCAAATGGCTAAGTCCTTTAATAAGAAATACTCCTGAGTGATTAACAACTGGTCCTTTGAATAGAAATAGCAGGAATAATATTTTGCCTGCTCTGAAGTTACCCTCTGATGGTAAGGTTTCCTTTTGCAGTGTGAATGCTAATGGTTAGCTGGTTTAAGGCCTATGGAACATTATAATATTCTCTGCATCATCCTAGACGAGTTTGAGGTTTCCCTCAAACTAGTATCCTTAAAATAGGTAGAACTTTAGGCAGAAAAGATTCCACAGAGCCTGATCTGGTCTTAGAGTGGCTTGTTCCTCTGAATAGAACTCGTCTTTCTTCACTTTTGAGAGGGAGTGGTAGTTGTCATTAGTATAAAGAACCAGTATCCGCTATCAACGTCAAATAAGAGTTGCCTTTGCTAACTATTTCTGAGCACAGTCACACAACAGTGTGAGAGTCTTCTCAATAAAACAGCTCCTTTCTAGGATAATGAAGATGCTTCTTCAAGGGGCCTCAATTTGCATACACCTTTCAACCATTTAAAGTGGACCCCCCACCCCTTGAAATATCACGTCACTTCTGAAGAATCTTCATCCTCATACTTCCAAGGAGGATTTCAATAATGATGAAATGGAAACCTCTACTTCAACAGGAGATACAACTATATGGAAAGCAGTTACACTTTTCTGTTTTTTAAGTCACAGAACCGATTTTCGGTTATTTTGCACCACATGTGTTCATTTGTTATAAGGAGAGAAAATGAGGTGTACAAAACATGCATTCCTTCTGTGTAAGGCAATGCCCCACTGAAAAGCATTTGAGACCTGTGCTGTGCATATCAGAGGAATGAAATCCACAATGAAAAGTCATGTGTCTAGAAGTCTCCTTTTACTCCTTCTTAATGAATAAAACACTTGGGAAAATCCGATGATTGCTTTTGGTCCATTTTACGTTTTACTTTATACTCTGTATGATACCAAGAAGAATGGCTGCAAAAGACTCTGGTCCATTTAAGAGATAAAGAGGCACTGCCTTTAAGATGTTAAAGATGCTGCTTTGTTATTACGTTAGTAATTTTAATGTTTGTGCAAGTGCTATTAGTGCCCATATCAAATATAAATGTGTCATAATTTGCCAGTTCTGTCTAAAGAAGACCAAATCCATCATTTAAGTAGTCTTCAAATGTCTTATTTGTTTTAAGTTATATTCAAAAGGTATGCAGAGAAAAGAAAGACTCCAAGATTCGAATCTGTTTTCATAGCTAAAGGATTTAGTTGAGAAAGCAGGATGAGGGGACGCAGGTGCCAGACATTGTGTAGAATTTGCACTTATGCTCCATTAATTGCCAGCATATCTTCCTTTTCCTTTTTCCTTCCCTCCCCCCCTTTAAATCCCTTTGGAAAACAGCAGAGCAGCAGGCCCAGACTGGTACCCAGCAGCAACACCAGGAGCAGAAGTAGCCAATTAGCCTCCAGAATACAAAGAGGGGGGAAAAAAATGATGCAGTTACCTAGCAACCAGAAAGAGCAGAAACAGCTGTGTAGCAGGCCCAGGCTGGTACCCAGGCAGAAACAGGATAGCCAATTAGCACACTGTATTTAATGCTGATGTGGTTTCCTAGTAACAGGCTGTACAAGTCTGTCTGTTGCATTTTTCTCCCTCCCTTCCTCACATTTTCCTCAATCATGCACAGTATTACTATTTGCCCTAATTACTGTTTCTCTACTGCTTCGAGCGGCCATTATTTTGTCCCCAGAGAAATTGGAAGAACTCAGAAAAAAATCTTCTGTAATGACAGTATTTAGTTTCAAATTTAGATTAGCTGTAAGCCTTGAGACACTAAACAACAACAACAACAACAACAAAGAATAAAAAAAAAAAGCCAGCAAATCGCCTCTGCCTAAATTTGTAAGTAGCCTATGGTACCTTTTCTATATGCTAATATTTACATGTGGGTGAAGCAAAAAATATTTAATAATACATACTGTCATTTTGCCATACGCTACATTTCCGAATAGGTTGAATCTTCTGTGTACTTGAATTTATTCATATTGATTTTCTGACACTCTCTCCTGAACACTAGGAACATAAAATGTCTTATTACCTATATCAGAGAAGGGAGATGTATCTTTTGTTGCTCTTTTTAAAATACCAATACTAGTTTCAACAAGCTTGTGACCAATTGAGAATTCAGTATGAACGATCATTATTTCCTTTCTACAAGAGAACTTGAGTAGGGGTAAAGAGTGTGCATACCCCACAGTAAGGAGATTCAAACACCAGAAGTTCATAATCCCAGTAACGAATTCCAATAAGGTGACATTAAACCATGTGAACACACAAAATGAAGACAAAAAAACTTTTTAAAATGACTGCTGCACAGCTATCCTCAGATATTCCTACTGTATCATGCTGCTCTTAGATACTAGAATATGTACCAGTCAAGCTTTTTCTTGGGTTCTATTCATCAGGGCATAGATTATATAATTCTACATTTTTTAGGGCATCCATTAGACACCAAAACCTTTCTTGCTTAACAGTGCCTTCACTTTTGGAACAATTTACAGTCCTTTTTACAAAATTTCCCTGATATGAAAATAGCAAGGGCTCCAAAGGAAGACATTATATACCATGACACACTTAACTGGGCAATAATAATCTCCCATGAAGGGAAAGTTCTTTGTCAACTGAAGAAGGTTTCTGGCTTCCTTCCCTAAAACAAAAGAATTGATTGCTTTTATCAACTTTAGCTTAACCTAGTAAAACAGTTGAAACTATTCTATCCCAACTTTGTTGGGATTTTTAAAAATTGTATTGCTTGCGTGGAAACAGTATGTGTAGTAACTGTTTTACTTTACTTCATAAATTAAATGTCAATTATAGTAATGAATAGGGGATATATTCTAAAGGCAGAAACAACAAAAGAAGCCCAACTCTATGTTTTATGATACTGGATGAGTGGTTTACAATATAAAATGGGTTTTAACTTATAAATGCATTTTATTTCGCAAACAAAATAAAAGGGGTCTAACCTGAATGCAGGTAACTTTTGAAGCTAAGAAAGCAAAAGACTCAGGATCCAAGGAAAGGGGCAGGGGCAGTGTGCCAATGAGGCCTAGTTTAGGGGGTCCAATCCTGGGTCAGTCCCTAACTCTCCACCTCAATAAGCACAAATGGTGAAGGAGAAAGAGAGGTGAACAGAAATATGGGACACACCATGAAGAGCTTATTCTCACTGCAGACACTCTTAAATAATTTAAGTGGGTTGACCTCCATTATATAAGCTAGTCCGATTCGAACACTGGCAACCAAACACAGAGACACTGCAGGAATGAGGAATAACTCTTGTCCTCGGTTGGCCAAATTAACTAGCACTTAAAAAGTCACTAACTTTTGATTACTTGGAACAGTCTTGCTTCCACTAACATTTAGCTTAATAACTGTCAATATGTCAAAAAGGCTTTTTAAAATGACTGAAAAGAAGTTTCGTTTTGAAAATGTAGAAAATCTGGTAGCAGAAGACGTAAGGTGAAAAATGCGGTCCCAGCTTCCAAAACACCCCCATCTTGTCTCCCTGCTTGCTTGAAGATTCCTGAAATTCCGCTAACAGCCTCCCGTAATCGAAAATTTAAAAAAATAATAACAATAAGAAATTTCATTCTGACGTAAAGAAGGGTAATGAAGGAAGGCTTCAAAGGCAGGAAGTAACTCCGTGCAGGAAAGCATCAGGTATAAGGTTCTTAAGTGGGGCGTGAAGAAGGAACTGAGAGTTTAGGAAACAGATTTGCCTAGGGCCATCCAGGGCACCTCCGTTAGGGTGGGGACAAACAGAAATTGCCTGGTTGGAAAGAACCAGGCTCTCACCATTTAATACCTGCGTCACGTGGCAGAGCTTTGAGCCCACCGCACATATGCCCAGCGTAGTAGGCTGGCTCCCCAAAGAGTTCCATTTGCTTATCAGAACTAACTTCCTTACATGAGAAGTTTGTTTTCTCGTCATCCATTTTCCAGGCTTCAACCATAATTTCTACTAAATTCAAACTGGATAGTTTTCAAAGAAAGACAATCATTTTACAAATACATTTTCATCTTTCCTTATATTCTAACTAACTTTTTGAAAAGGATATTCCACAGTTAAAAAAATTTTTTTATTACATGCTACCTTCTTAAACTCCTTTCTGTTGGTCTGATTCAAATAGAAACACTCCACTGTTGTTTTAACCTCAGCAGACATAAGACATAAGTATTGTCTACCCCCAGCTAATTCTTATAATATCACTTAGCCTGTACTCTTTACAAACCTTCATTTAATCTCCTCAAACCTCCCAATGTAATATATATATATGTGTGTGTGTATATATATATATATATATATATATATATATATATATATAGGATAACCACGATAATCATGGTGATTAACATTCTTATTATAATGGAAACAGCTTCTGTACATTATCTATTTATTAAACAGAACAGTTACTTTTTTTTAAGTTCACATTCGGTCTTCCCAATGTCATTCCTTCATTTGCACAGACTTCTCATGACCTTCTTTTTCAAACAGAGCTAGCCTAACCTTTAAGTCTTAGAATTTATAAAATTCTATTACTTCAACTGCCTTTTCTGAAATGCGATTCCTCTTTTCTCTTTCCTCATGCCTACCTCCCACCCCCAATCCATGCTCTCTTCTCTTTTGAGATCAGGTTCCAAATATAGTGACTTTATAAAACCACAATTCAGGCTTTTGCATCAAAAAGCAAAGTCCTGAGAGATGGGGGAAGGAACAGTGTCTAGTATAATGGGTGTTCAAGAAATATCATTTATGATGAAATAGTTATTTCATACTTTTTTTCTTTTCCTTCCATTCTTGTTTTTTTTTTTTAAATATTTTTATTTATTTCTAGGAGAGAGAGACAGCGTGAGCAGGGGAGGGTCAGAGAGAGAGGGAGACACAGACTCTGGAACAGGATCCAGGCTCCGAGCTGGCAGTCAGCACAGAGCCCGACGCGGGGCTCGAACCCACAAACCGCAAGATCATGACCTAAGCGAAAGTCGGACGCTTAACCAACTAAGCCACCCAGGCGCCCCCCTTCCATTCTTGTTTTAACATGCTTACTTACTTTGTGACTACCAATTACCAATTAAAAGGACATCTGGAATAGGCATCCCATGAAGCCTACATTTATTACCATATTAAAATAATAAAATAAATATGCTTGCTGTGTATATGCCAAGTTTACACCATTCCATCCAATATATGTTTACCTAAATTTATCTTCATAAATGTTAGGAGCTAGCATATTGCTAAATTATCATGTGGTGAGGCTCTAAGAATTTCTTGAATCATGAAATTCTCCTATCAATTGTTTTCCATCATCTCATTCACACCCGTTCTTTTCAAACTCTTTCTCTTAAGCTCTTGAATATGCTAAACCCAAACTATCACACCCTCCTATTAAACTCTCTCCACCTTGTGAACTGAACAGTTAACCCTTATTCCAGTTTCCATCCCATAATAGGGGTTTAATGAGTTTCTGCCTCAACACATGGATAAACTTCATTAGCAGCCATGTGTCTCAGCATATTAAAGGCCCTTTAATGTCTTAAAATTGCCCTATTTCAGTTGCTATTGTATAAATTCAAAGAATCCTTATCTATAGGGCTGAGGAGGTTGAAAGTGGTCGATGGGCCCCCTACAGTTCCCGACTGAGGTATTTAATTTTATCCTGCTGATATGCCTGACCTTGAATTAGGGCTTCTGTTTATACAAATTAGTGTATTATCACATTGGCATCATTTGAAGCGATGAATAGCATCAATAAACACCCTGTCCAAAAAGAGAAAAGCAACTTTTTCTGAATCATGCTCATTGCTTCTGACCTCTGATAGGCACCCCCCTCTCATTCAGCGCTCTGTCTCCTTTTGCACCCTTCCTTGGAAGGGCTTCCCCAAGCACTGCTTGCTTACTCAGTGGCACAGTGCTTGACATCTACCGGCACTTACTACCTGGTTGAGGAATGACTGATAGAACAAACAAAGCGAATACGATGATGATCTATTAAATAGCATGCAAGCCCAAGGGACAGGAGGCCTGCGTCAAATTTTAATTCTCCCAATGACAGGTCACAGAACCTGGGCTAAGGCATTTTTACACTGTTGGTGCTCAGTTTCCCCCACACGTGATAACGCTTGCCTGATTTCATAGGGTTAGAGTATTAGCATTCGTCATGTTAATGAGTGCATTGGGACTGTTAGAAGTCTCTCTTTAAACCTAAGGTAAAAAAAAATGGCTTAATAGTAATGATCATAATAATAGTAACTATAACAATAACAATAATGGGCCGAGAAACGGAAGACCATTCCTTCGTAATTTCCTTGTTCTGGTACTTAGTCACCTGATGAGGCAATATGTTTAAGGACCCTCCCAACTTTATTCTATTTAGAAGACACTTAAAGTAGTTTTCATTGCCAATTTGTGTTTAAACTACGCTTCTCATTTCCTCTTAATAATGAGTTATTAAGAAAAAATATCTACTTGATTTCTTTTCCCCTTGTTAGTTAGCATAGAAGTTAAGAGCTCATATTTGAGCAATACCAGTTGGTTTGAATCCTGGCCCAACCACCCAGGAGCTGTGTGACATCGGGCAAGTTACTTGACCTCTCTGGGCCACATTCCCTCTATAAAATAAGAATAGTACCTATGTCATTAGATTAATATGAGGATTAAAAGGATTAATATTTGTAAAAGACTTAGAACAATGTCCAGGATGTAGTAACTGCTTTATCATTGTTGAACAAAGAAAATAAATATTTCAAACTTTAAAGAACTTTAATTATATAAATTAAGCATTTTTGTCTGCCTTTTAAACACAACACTCATCTTTTTGTTTATTTTTAGCTACTTTTTCATTGGAAAACAAACTATTTCCCCACATCTGAGTTAAACTTATAAATGGTGCCACTCATGATTCAATGAGGCCTGTCCCAATGCAGATATAAACTGTTAAGTAAATTGTACACTTGTGTTATCTGTCCACCTAAAAAGCACCCCTTTACCTTCTTTGGTACAAAATCCAGAATGTACTTGTCAACACCCACTGATTAGCCTAAAACAACCCCGTGTCCAGAGGAAGAACCCTGCAAGCAGAACATGTGAGAACATGGCCTCCTTTTCTCCCTCCTCTTTGACCAACAATCAAAGATTTCATGACTGGCCTTTGTCCTGACTCTGTCAACACGACTTACCCTGCATAGTATACATGTGGAAATGTTTTTATACGAATTTCCATATTAGAAAAGTCTGCTCAATTAACACAAAGCGCCATTCCATCACGGGCTTTTTTTTCTTCTTGGAAGTGATCAAGAAGAAATGTGGAAACCAATTCTTTGTCTTTTTGCATAGAAACCACTAACATTTTAACAAACTGACTTGTGCTGAACATGGGCATAATAAAGTGATTTTTCGACTGAAAGTGAAGATTTCCTTTGCATCAAAATATAAGAACTAATTAGCTGACTCCAAGAAAATGAATAAAACTATGATCATGATTGAATTATTGAGCAAGAAAAATCTGTTCCACAAAGACCAGAAAACAGTGGGAGAGAAAGGTCTGTAATGGTTTGGCTGCTAAAGGACATTTTTACGCACATCCCAGCACTAAGTGCTCTTCGCAATGAATAAACCATATGTCCATTTTTATATGCTTCCTTTCACTAAGATCCTGAGACTTCACAATATTCCCTTTGTCCCAGTCCCTGCCTTGTCTTCCCCCTCCCTCGATTCCCCCATCCCTAACTTCACCTCCCTGGGCAAACGGTATTTGTGCCCCAGCTACCAGCTTGAACATCTGCTACCTTAAAAAAAAAAAGAAAGAAAGAAAAATCACCTCATTGCCTAACATCCTCCAGGGCAGAAAGTTTGAAGGATTCAGCATCCTCAAAAGAACAGCCGCAGAAGGGGGAGAAAAAAAGGCATATCTTTTCCAGCTCAGTAAATTCTATCTATATAAAGATTAAATGAATAATATTTTAAAAATTCTTCAGTGCAAGCAAATCCATGTTACCAATAACGTATTGTCTTTCTTATGCATAAAGGGAGACCCACACATTTTATTGTATTTCATTTTTGCAACTGTGTCTCTTTTTCAACATATTACCATATAGAAGAGATATAGCATATATATAACTCTGGAGAAAAGAAGGCCAATATTTTCCCTCTTTTTACCCAGTGGTTTTCTCCTCCTCTTCTTCTTCTTTTTTTTTTTTTTTCTGTCCCCAAACACTTCCTCAATTGACAAATAAAGAAATATTTCCACTGGATTAAGGTGAGCCTGAGTCCAACCAGAGCCCATTTTTAAAAAATTCCATTTCAACATTTGGTCGGCAGCTCTGCCCCTTCACTCACTTATATCATTGACTCCTCCAACCAGAATTCCCATTGCCTTATACCTTTGCCCTCAAGCTTTTACTAGTCCATTGCTTTTATATGTTTGCACTTAATTTGATTCCATCCTTCATGCTTTTTTCATTATTCTTAGTTCATCCACACCACATAAATTATCACCTGTGTTTTCAGTTCCCCATGTGCCCCATTTACACCAATTCCAAATAAATACTTCTGATTCTCATCCATTTAATCCAAATTAATTCATACTGTCTTTCTCTCCATCCTCCATCCCCACCTCTACCTCCCCTCCTATTTCTCTTATAGCACCTGCTTTTCCTTCCATGCTTATCTAGAGGAAGG
This sequence comes from Proteles cristata cristata, assembly GCA_017311185.1. NCBI lineage: Eukaryota > Metazoa > Chordata > Mammalia > Carnivora > Hyaenidae > Proteles > Proteles cristata. The sequence goes on from JAESUZ010001704.1 coordinate 593,109, forward strand.
TTTCACAGGCAAGATGCTTCTGGAGGAGGCAAGGTGATTGCTTTCTGTCTTAAGAAAGCCAAGCTCTATAGTGCTGCCACCTTCAATGAGCCAATGGCTGCACATCTCAATGCCCTCTCCACACTGATGAACCCAAGCATCATAGCCCCCTGCACAGAGTGATGAATAAAGCTTCTTCCTTTTTGAGAGTATTCAACTTTAGCTTACAGCCTTATTTCTAGTATACATAGAGGCGTTTTTTCACACAATCATCACTAATCAATATCAACAGCTATTGTAATAACTACAACCAATTTCACTACGATCTTTAATGAGCTCTTAAGATCTGCCACATATTTTACACACATTTATTCATTGAAGCTTCAAAACAATCTAGGATGTAGATAAAGTTATCCCTATACTTTATAAGTGACTACACTGAGACTTAGGGAAGACAAAGCACTTAACCAGGTCACAGATCTAAGAAGCAGTAGAGCCAGAATTCAGACCCAAGTGCACCGAACCACAAAGCTTCACTCTTAACCACCCTGCAGTACTGCCTTTCAATAATGCATGGTGCCTCCCTGAATAAATCCCCCATGGGGAGGAGTCTTTCCACTTCAGTCCACTATACAGCAAGTGGTTGCAGGTGCTGGGGAACATAATGAGCTCCACCTTAGTAATCGCTCTGTGTAGACAATGCCCCAAAAACAAAGCACCGAATGAGGCATTACTCCTAAGAGGTCTCCTTCTGACACATCTGTTGGGAAAAGGGGATAGGAAAAAGAAGTAAACGCTCTGGACTCCCCCTTAAAAAAAAAGAACCTTGTTTCCCTAGCGCCTTCCGGCCTCCATACTAGGCAGGATGTAGCCTGTCTTAAAGTCAATAATTCAACAATGTGTCCATACTCATGAATTCCACACCCCCAACGAAGCTCCACAGTCTTGCCTCATCCTGCTTTCTCTGGTTTCCTGGGGAGAACAGGAAGTGAGTCACCAACGAAGCCTGGGAGCACGGCAATGTCTTGTCATTACCTTCCTCATTGACTTGAGAAAAAAGAAATATAAATAATTATGACCTCCAGGACAATATCAGAGAGAGAGAAAGAAAGCTAACTTGAGCAGGGAACGTTAGCCTTGGTGTCTGTGGGATGGAGAACTCACCCTCAAACTCATGGGAAACCCTATGTAGGTCTGAGCTGTGGGATTTGAAAGTCAGGTTAGGAGATCTTCCCATGAACCGAGCAAGAGCTACATAGGCAGTCAAGTACAGAATTGGAGGAGTACGTACCAAAGTCCTGTACAGCAAAGATTTGTATTCTCATCCTCCCACGGGAATGATTTTGAGGTTCAAAATGGTGATTTCTTCCGGACACATATGATGCACCTTACTTCATGGGAAGTGCTCCTGTACTGCACAAAGGCATTTCATGCCCCCACACACCAGTGCATCAGAGCCGCCAGGGGCCTTACGCCAGCCTGTTTGATAGATGTGACCCATGAGGTAAAGGGACACTCTCCAGGCCACAGAGCTAGTTAGTGGCAGAGTTAGAACTAGAACTAGTTAGTTTTTCTGATTTTCCAGCCAATGAACTTTCCACTGCACATCTTCTTGGTGGCACTGGCCAAAACCCACCATAGAGTGCCAAGAAGACAGGCTGCAAGACCAAAAAGAACTCTTACCAGCCACTTCTGGCTCAAATCCAATCACCCATTTCTCTCTGGCCACACTTTTACTCCGCTGCTTCTACTCCTGGAGTTTTCCCCGGTTCAGTTGCAACATACAAGCAGCATGCAAAACCATACAGACGACATAGTCGGGACTCCTTTAAAAACCACCAATGACAGTAATGGCTCCTAGGACGCTAACACCGAGAAGAAACACCAGCTCTAAGCTTGTCCCTTCAACCACACAACAAAGGCCAGGTTTCAAGGAAATGACGATCTCACTCTTTTCTCTATAAACCCCACTCTTCCAAATTATCCCGTTGCTCCAAAGATCCATATGATTCCTGGGAATCACGCAGAAGTCCCAAATAAAATATACAGTCCCTGCCAGTCCCCACGCTCCCCTACCACACACATAGCAATGTAATCACTTTAGCAACTTCTCAGTAACAAGCTCATTAAAAAGCAATTCTGCCATCTCTCCATAAAGCACGCGCCAGAGAACAATGCAAAAGAGGAGATGCCAATTAATTATAGAATGATCACATCAAATGAACTCTGAAACCCTCCTGCTGTTGGTGACTTTGATGAAAGATCAGGGATGCTGGGAAAAGAGTGAATAGGGACAGCCCGACTACCTTGTGTAACTGAATTCTTTCAAATGTGCCTCCTCAGATTCCGGGGTTGATGGAAACTGCAGAACTACGCTCCTAAACAACGGGGAGAGTCGGGGGGTGACAAGTGCCCGTGCGCACACGGCGGCGAGTCACACTGCCAGAGCCCCATTCGGGCATCCTTGGAACCGTGTGGTTGCACCGCGTGGTTGGCACGGCCTCTGAAAGCACCGCACTGCCAGCCAGGAGCCACAAGCCCGTGGCCTGCGCCCGGGGCCTCGGGAGAGCTCAAGGCCACGGGTGCCTCAGCTGCCCCGCCCCGGCCACCGCCCCCGAGGCAGCACGCGGCCGCTCCTCGCAGCACCGACTCCCTTCCCACCGCGAGGCTAGAGGAGGAAGAGGAAGAAACCACGTGCGGCCAACTTGTACCACTACCTGTGTGAGTCCTCTGGTGGGCCTTTAGGTGGGAGCTTTTTGTATAAACTTTCCGGCACCCGTTAAACTGACAGCGGTGAACCCTCTTCTTGTTTTCGGGGCATGCCTCGGCCCCCACCCCTCCTTGCTCGCTGTCGCTCTGTCCACTCTTAACTGCCCCAGCCGCCGCCACGGCCGCCGCTGCCGTTGCCACCCCTCCCACCTTCACCGAGCCGAGCGCGGCCTTCTTGGCCACCAGTTTCAACGTCACCGTGCCATCCACGGCTGACAGAGTCTGTGAGGTTTTGACCAGATGGCGGCTGAGCTCGGGGGACGAGGGGGGCGTTAATGAGGTCACTGCGTTGAGCTGGGCCTGGTTGACGGCTGTGTAGCTGTCGAGAGAAGAGCTGGTTGGCTGGAGGCTGAGGCAGGTCTCAGATAGCAACTTGTCCCGAGAGAGCAGAATGTCCACTGCGGAGCTCTTCTCGCAGATGGTGGCTTCCACGGGGAGCAGCAGCGGGTCCAAGCGCCGGAAACTCTCCTCAATGCACGGGGGAGGAGAAGCATGGAGGAAACAGTCCAAGTCCTCACCGAAGGTCTCCGAGATCCTCCTGGGCTCCGTCTGTAGGTAGCGTTCCAATTCAAGGCATGTCTGCAGAGGGGAAGGCGGGAGGGAGAGAAACAGCCATCAGAGGCAAAGAACACCACAAGGCCACATGTTGACGGGCAGGGCAGGAAGACACAAAGAATGGTTTTGTGGCCGGAGTCTAAAATTCTCTTGGTGGAAGGTCTAACCTTGTTATTTATTCCCTCAAGACTTCTGAAAGGTTCATAAAGGCCACATCATGTGAGTTTAATGAAGGGGAACTGGAGGCCCAGAAGGGCTGTCTCACCCCCATCAGGATCCCAGAGAATATTCAGTGTTAAAATCATCTCCTGCCCCACAACCCAAGTCAGCAGGTGAGATGCTCCAAGCAGCCCCAGGAGTTCCCGTGTAAGCAAGAGGCAGATGGAATCACAAAGTCTTTCATACCAAAATAAGACTTCCCATACTCCAAGTTCATTTTTCAAACAGACTAGAGCAAGCCACAAAAATAAATCAATTTTCCAACTTGCTCTGAAGAACAAACCATGCCCATCCAAGCTGAGGTGACCTCAGCCACAATGAGCCAACAGCAAGTCCTGCCTTGGATTCCCTAACTAGGAGGACCAGATACTAAAGAATGCCCCTCACAAAACCTTTGATATACAAGACAAAACTCTCATTGTTTACAGCAAGTTTTTCAAAATGCTATCGTGACCTATTTTGTGGCAAGAAGCATGAGCCCCATTACAATGGTTTAGCATCTCTGACTATGTGATAAAAATAAGTTCAAACACAGCTGTTTGACTTGCTAAAGATAGGACCCAAGATATTTCAAACATAAAGCTTTCACCTGGTAAAGAAATAGAGGAAACTGCAAAGTTCAGAGTTACAACAAACCTTCACCCAATGTGCTCCTAAGTCTTTGTAAGGTAATGGAAGTGCTGTTACGTTATGGCAACAGCGTGGATATTTAACTTGTACTAGAAAGCTCCTCACTTAAAAATCCGACTTTTCCGGAATCTTGTGTAAAACCGTGGCACTAACTTCCACCATCAGCTCAATTTGCTCTGGCTTCCTCTGGGCTTCAACAAAGAAACACTGACGACCAATTTAAAATGAGACTAGCTCCTAGTTTACTGCCTCTGTAGAGCATCTTCCATTTCAGCCAATGTGGAGTTTTACATTTCCCCAGATACAGAATCATAGAACCATGGAGTTTCAGAGCCCTTTGTCTGGCTTTTATATAGACTGTGCTTCTCTACCATGTGCATATGTCAGCATTTTACCCGTTTTTCTTGGACTGCATGCAATAGCCATGCCATGCTCACTATTTTGACAAGGTTCTAGCTGTGTTAGTACTAGGGTTAGTACTTAACCTCTAAATCAGAATCCATTGGTGGTCACTGCCTTCGGTATTCTCTGCCAGCCTGCCCTTCAGGCCTGCCAGTCCCCAATGACATCTCATGCCCAACTTCTCCTCCTTGTTTGTTTCATTCACTCCTCCTCTCTGAATTACCCAACCTCTCCCTGTGAAGTTTTCTTTCCTATTTGCCAAAGTATCTAATACCACCTTATATACTTTAATCTTAAAAATCTTTAAATCACTGTTTATAGTCTCACTGGTTATATATTTGTCTTCTGTCTTCTGTTTATTTTTTGTTATTATATTTTATTGAGGCATAACTGACATATAATGTTATATTATTTTCAGGTGTATAACATAATAATTCAATATTTGTACACACTGCAAAATGATCACCACAGTAAGTCTAGTTACCAAAAAGATTGGTTTTTAATCAGCCTCATGGTAAAAGTCTGCATTAATGACTAAGAAAACCAGATTTTTAACTATGAATCAACTTTGAGTTTCACTGTTGACTTTTAGTGGTATAAACTAATGAATGAGTCTAATCTTCATTCAACACTCATGTCACAAGTTTTCATTCAACTACTGTGTTCACAGCAAGGTACAAGGCTTTTGGTGTGCTGGAAGGAGAAGATATTAACAGATCCATGTGATGTAGGTGCAGAATAGGTAATTAAAATCTAAAAATGACATGAATTTACAAAGCAAAGTAATACCAAATAACATAATATAAAGTATGTTGATAAATTTTTAGGGGATGAGTGGACAATGAATTCTACAGTCTATAATACAATGGTATTAGTGAAGAAAAGCTTATTGGGAAAGTAAGTTTTTATTCTATTTTACTTATTGATTAAATAATAGCTCTAGCTGAGTAGCTTCCCATCACTTAATATTTGAAACCAACCCTACCGCCTTCTCAGGTCTAGAAATTTGCATTATCCTCAGTTTCCCCCTTTCTGAATTCCATGTCTCAAAAATTTCCCTTCCCTTTTTCCACCTTGTTGCTAGAAATTGTCATTTACCTCTCTCCAATAATGAAACCCTCAGGTTTAGCTTCAGTGAGTTCACTTCTGAATCTCACTTCTAAAACCTCCCTTTAAGTTCCTCTTCTCTTCTAAAACCCTCACCTACCAAGCACAGTGCCTGGCACCCAACAGGTATATAATATCTATCAAACAAGGACAAAATCAACTTTATACTCTTACTTTGATTATTCTATCTCCTCCACTCCACAACAGTCATCTCCTGACACCCTATCCTGGACCATGCTGAGGCTAGCAATCTTAGAAATGACCACTAATATATGTCTTCTGGAACATTACTCTAATGCTTCTTCAGCTTTGACCAATGGGATGAAGGAGAACTTTGAGACACAGATATGTCCTGGGTAAACATCAGCTGAATCATGGGTTATAAATTGTCCTTGAGGCGGTTCCTTGCCTTACACACAAAGATTATTTCACAACATAACTCTTTTGATAGAGTTTGATAGAGTATCTGTATGTCATGTCTTCTTACACACTTTCTAGCTCAAAGATTTGAAAGTCACTAAGAAATTGTTGTGATCGTTAGGAAGCTCAGATCTCTTCATATTCAGATATCTGGGGAACTGGGAGATTCTAATCACATTTACACACTTTTGTGGGAAATTAAAAAAAAAATCTACCCCGTATGCCCTAGTTTAAATCCCAGGAGCACACAGGTCACACTGCATCTACTAAAATATGGGAAATGCGAGACCACTTAAGAGCAGCTATCATTTGCAACCTTAATACAGGGCATTCTTATTCCGTCAAAGAATCAGAGAAGCAGAAGTACTCATCAGGATGTGCTGGATAACCCTATGAAATCATTCAGGAATGGTTTTTGTCTTGAAAAATCCACTTCCTATAATATTCTACTTAGAAGAGATTTTGTTAATCAAAAACTCATCAGGAGTGCTGGAAAATAAAATGTCAAGAATGAGGAGAATTTTAATGTTAGATTATTTATAAGCCAAAGAGAAAGTTTATCTCCAATGTTTTTCTTTAATGATTACAAGGACTCCCTCAAGGAATGACTGCTGTTTAATTGGAATTTGAAGTATTTGCTCATAGATATTAATACATATACACAGAGACAGAGGTTTATATAGAAATGAACATGTATAGGTGTGTGGGGGGGTATACATACATATATTTTCTAGCTCTGTCCATAGGAAAAGTCTACAAGCAAAGACACCTTGGTAGCAGTGAGCACACCTACTGTACAGATCTTGGTTTCTAAATACCATTATCCAATAAAGGGAACCAGGGCACCTTGGAGAAACAGTTGACTCAAAGTGTGGGGCAAAGTAAATAAAAGATGACCCTAGAATATCTTGTGGTACTGGAAGGTAAGGAAGTGTTCATAAAGTGATAGAGATATGTCAAAAAGTCTCAAGATCCAATTTGAAGGACCTCTCAGCGGCCAGATCTGGACAATATGAGCAATAGAAAGGAATAGTGATAATGGATTTTTAACACATGGAATAAAATTAATATCTATGAATCCACAGTGATATAAATAAATAGTTGAATCAATAAACAAATGGAGAGGGTTAGTTCCTCCTTACAATAAAATTATAATTAATAAACAGAGAAGAGATGATGGAAATAGAAAGGCAAAAAATAAAAGTAATAATGGCTACAGGCAAGAATCACCAATGGATGCTAAAATTAGTACATGAAAGTATAATGAGAAACAAGATATTTGCCAGTCTCAATGTATCACCCCACAACAAGATAGATAGATGTTAACTACATAGACAAAAATAATAATTTTACAATGGAGAAGCCTGGCATGTACCACTTTAAATATATGATCAAAGTTAGCAGTACCAGTAATAAAACAAAATCATATTAGGTACCCTGGTATGACGGGCTTTTTGAAAAGGGCACAAAATTACTCTATACCATTCCTACCAAAAATATATAATCATGTATAATGTAATCATGAGAAAACATCAGAACAATCCAAGTAGAGGGCTATTCTACAAAATAACTGGCTAGTAGTCTTTAAAAAATCTCACGATCAGGGATGCCTGAGTAGCTTGGTTGGTTAAGCTTCTGACTCTTGGTTTCTAATCAGGGCATGATCTCATGGTTTCATGAGTTCGAGCTCCTCACTGGGCTCTGAACTGACAGTGTGGAGCTTGTTTGGGATTCTCTCTCTCTCCCTCTCTCTCTGACCCTCCCCCATGTACAGTCTTTATCTCTCTCAAAATAAATAACTAAAACCTTTAAAAATTATATCAAGATCATGAAGAACAAAGGAGACTGAGAAGCTGTCCCTGATGAGGGGACTAAGAAGATATGAGAACTAAATGCAATGGATTTTGGATAGGAAAAAGATATAGATGGGGAAAATCATTTAATTCAAATAAAGTATACATATTAGTCAATGGCATGGTATCAATGTTAATTTCCTGGCTCTGCTCATTGTACTATGGTCATGTAACATTAGGGGAAGCTGAGCAAATGTATACAGGAACTCTATGCACAATTTCTGCCACTTTTCTGTAAGTCCAAATTATTTCAAAAGAGAGAGAGGGGAAAAAAAAAAGAAACAACCGTTAGCAAACTAGGAGTATCTCCAGATTGCAAATTTGGATGTAAAGTTCAAATATTTGTTTATCTACCAGAACCAGAGATCCACTCTGTCCCAATGATACTCTAGCCAGTAAACCTCAACTCAGAGACAGCAGATGTCAGTTTAATTACATAAATTATGCCTTTTCAATACTTCATGTTGGAGATATGAAGCTTCCCTTAACCTGACTTAATAATACAACTTAAGACTTGAGTCACTGGATCAACTTCCACTCCCTCAAAAATCCATTACAGTCAGCAATGGGAAGGAAATGTGCCCAAGTACAAAGTGATTTTCTTATTATTTATGAGGTCCAAATGAGCTTTGTGAAGATTCTTCCAACATCTCAACTTTGAAATGTGTGGCTGTTTCTCCTAGTTTCCTAACAAATATCACCTGAAATTGGTTTTGAAATCACCCTAAAATTTGACCATCCTAAAATCTGTTTTAATACTCTTTCCATTTTGTTCATATTTCTCGTTGAAACATGCTTATTAAAAATGATAATCCAAGGCTTAGTTTAAGCAGAAAAAGAATTCAAACCTATTACTGCCATGCCTAGAACTTCTGTGACAGGTTCTGGAGGCAGAAATTGACAGAGAACAAGATAGCCCAAGTCTTGTAGCACAAATTAAGTTCCCCCAAACCTTCTCAATGTTGGCAAGAGGTAGTTACTTTCGTGGGATCAAGAAATTTGTAAGAAAATTTGGCCATATATGGGCATGATGATGCCAAGGTTACCAAATGGTTTTCATTAAACCTGTCCTTTTCTCATCATAAATTATATGAAATTTGCCACTCAGGATTGCAAACATCTCCAGTCACTTTTGCCATTTCCCCTACAACCCTCCCTTACTTAAAGATTTCCTTTACCATTTTTTCCACTCTGCTTTCCCTTGTAGTCATATGCTTGATATAATCTTTCAACTTCCCTCCTACCAATCATTCTTTCAAAGTTCAACATGAAGTCTATCTTCTTCAGGAAGCTTGGTCTAGAAGAAAAATGGAATTAAGAAAATATGCTGGCTGCCAAGTGTTGAAATACACGCCTCCTCAATCCTGGACAATTAAACAGTTATCTCCAAAATGAATCTATGAGTCCATAGATTGGTGGTATGCCTGGTTTAGTAAGATTATAATCTCCTTGTGGTTTTAGTTTGCATTTTCCTAATGACTAGTGCTGTTGAACATCTTTCCATGTACCTGTTTACCTATTCAGGTACTCTGCCCATTTTTAAACTGGATTATTTGTTTTCCTGCTATTGAGTTATATGAATTCTTCATATATTTTGGATATTAACTCTTTGAGTACATGGTTTGCAAGTATTTTTTCCCCACTCCATAGGTTTTTTTTTTTTTTTTTTACTTTATTGATGATTTCTTTTGCTGTGCAGAAAGCTTTTAGTTTAAGGTAGTCCCACTTCATTTTTTATTTTGTCGCTTCTGCTTTAGGTGTTATATACAAAAAATCATTACCAAGACCCATGTTCAGGAGTTTTATTCCTATGTTTCTTTCTAGAATGTTTTCTCTCCATCCATGCCAGCATGGCATGGGGGCAAAGAAAAGGGAACCCTTACACACTGTTGGTGGATTGTAAATTGGTGCAGCCACTATAAAAAACATTATGGAGGAGCCTCAAAAAATTAAAAATAGAATTACCATATGATCCAGCAATTTCACTTCTGGGAATATATCCAAAGGAAACAAAAACCCTAAGTCAAAAAGATATCTGCACCCCCGTGTTGATAGCAGCATTATTTACAACAGCCAAGATAAGGAAACAACCTAAGTGTCCATTACTGGATGAGTGGGTAAATAAGTTGCAGAATATATATGCAATGGAGTATTATTCAGCCATTAAAAAAACAAGGAAATCTGGGTGCCTCGGTGGCTCAGTCAGTTAGGTGTCTCACTCTTGATTTTGGCTCAGGATATGTGCTATTGAGTCCCGTGTTGGGCTGACAGAGCAGAGCCTGCTTGGGATTCTCTCTGTCTCTGTCTCTGTCTCTGTCTCTGTCTCTCTCTGCTCCTCCTGCTCACCCTGCTCACTGCTCCTCTTTTTATTTCTCTCTCAAAATAAATAAACATTAAATAAAAATAAGGAAATCCTACCATTTGTGACAAATGGGTAGACCCTGAAAGAATTATGCTAAGCAAAATAAGTCAGACAGAAAGAAATATGCTGTATGATCTCACTTATATGTGGAATCTAAAAACAAACAAATAAAACAAAAACAAAAACAAAAACAAAACTCATAGATAGAGATCAGACTTGTGGTTACCAGAGGTGGAGGGTGGGGGGAGAGGACATTGGAAAAGGTAGTCAAAAGGTATATGAGATATATAAGAACTTCCAGTTATGAGATATATAAAAATTAGGGATGTAATGCACAGTATGATGACTATAGCTAACATGGCTGTGTGATATATAGAAAAGCTTTTAAGAGAGTAAACCCTAAGTGTTCTCATCACAGTGTTCTCCTTTTCATTTCTTTTTATTATATTTATGTGCGAAGATGGATATTGTGTGAACCTACTGTGGTAATAATATATAGGTCAAACCATCATGCTGTATGCCTTAAACTTACACAGTAATGTGTCTCAATATTTCTCAATAAGGAAAAAATTTTAATAAACTAATTTTTAAAAATTACCATCTTCTTAAAAGCAATGATCATCTTCCTTAAACCACATGGGTACTCAAACAATAAAAGTAATCTTTTAGAAATAAACTTCTCCCTCATTATCTCAGATGGCAACGATATCAGTGTCTGAAGTGGAATAAAGTTGTAAGAGTCGGAACTTTCGGAAAGAATGAGCTAAAATCACCTTACAACTCCCACCCATAACCACCACTGTAACTACATCCATATTCAGTTGGGCACACTCTAGTCCAGTCTCCTCAAGGCCATCCCTTTACAAACCAAGTGTTTAGAATATAAAAATTTCTTGTTTTCATTTCTGTGTCTTTTAATTTGAACATAAGACAAAGCCATTGGTCCAATATTTTTGCCATCACTCATTACTGCGTCATTATGATTAATTATTTGGATCGATGAATACTCAAGTTGGTGAATCAAAAACAAGATAGAAAAAAAAGAAATTGCATTTTGTGAATTATTTTTTTCTAGAATAGTATAGAGTCAATTAAATAAAAGGCCACCTACTACTACCTATGTTTATAATCAATTATCAGTCATTTGTGGTCCCTTTAGCCAGCTACCCTTAATCCCAATCATTCTACCTATTTCACTCATCTAAAAGACCAGAGAGTTAAAAGGGCAAAGAGATAAAGCAAACTGGGAGAAGAATATAGATGCAAAAAATATGAGGAAATATAGATCTCCACTTTATGGAAACTTGCAAAGTCATGTTCTTCTGAGATCAGACCTGGACATGATAATGATGATGATGATGATGATGATGATGATGATGATTATGGTGATGATGCTTCTAGCAACGAAGGAGTGAACTCTGTTCCCAGAAAGAATGCTCACCCAGGTAACTGCACATGCAGGTTACTGCATCCAGCTACCCATGGGAGCCCCCTCCGATATTTGTTATGTGTGGTTTTGTCACGTGCTGTTAACCATGGTACCACCATCCCCAAAGAGCACAAAGTGCAGAAACAGGGAGATGAATCCCTTACCTTTCTCCTGGGATTATCTCAAAGCTTAATTACTTTTTTGTACTTTGAAATCTTCACACACATCCCAGAATGGAAATATAAAGTAACACAAAATAAGCCAGTGATAGAGGGGTAATTGGAGCTTCTTTGTAAAAATGATCTTCTAAAATACTCATTTATTTTTCTAATTCCTTATTAGATATGTGTAGACTTTATACTTTTTAGCAAAATCTTTATTCCTCTGACTCCTGAAACCAACTCTGTAGGATTGTAAAGCTTGATATGTACGGGAATTTTGTGATTTTTTTTCTCCTTTAAAGGATGATACAATGAATGTTTCGGACATGTTTCAAATGTTTTAAAACTAGGTCAGAGTTGAAAGAAGGGAAAGGAAGTGGACAGCACGTCAGAGAGTTCTGGTACCATTTTTTTTAGGAGTGAGAGGAGAGATAAGAAGCACCATGATTATGATTAATAAGTTCAGTTAAGCCCATGGGAGAACCTCAGACACCAAGTGGTTGGACTTTATTGCACATCTTCCTGGGTTTAAAATGTTGGGTTTCAACATTTTAAAGTGGGTTCGAGGAGGAGAATATAATACTAAGTTTAACTCACGGCAGAGACAGTGTATAAGCCAGTGATAAGAATCAACCACACAAGATGCAAAGAATGATTCCTTTTAAACAAATATTCACTTTTTCTTGACTTTTATTGTCAGGAAATATCAAGGTGGAAGGTTAGGAGACAATGATTTTGTCTAGAAAATAAAGGTAAGTAATTATATAACATAAGTAAAAATCTCCTCCTGAATTTTTTTAGCTATTAGGCTAAAAAAAAAAAAACCCACCATAAATAAATGCCCTCAAAGAAAAAAGAACCCACCCCAAAGCCACATCAATAGCACACCCCAGAGGTGCAAGAGCATTGCATGTCACGGTCAGAACTGCTGAATTCCACAAAACAACCACGGGACTATACCGTCAGATCGCATTCCTTCCTTCTGTTTCTCACATCAACTGGTGGCTGGAGATGAAACCAAATTAAATATTTCCCTCTAGTAATCTGTAAATTCTGACAGACAATGCAGTGAAAATGAACTGAATACTAAACCAACATGAAAGTTAGGAAATTTGTACCAAAAATTCTTCAGCATCTCTCCTTGCCCAAACTATTTTCAACATACATAGGCTCCTGGGCGGCTCAGTAGGTTAAGCGTTCCACTCTTGATTTTAGCTCAGGTCATGATCTCATGGTTTGTGAGTTCTAGCCTTGCATCAGACTCCACACTGACAGTGTAGAGGCTGCTTGGGATTCTCTCTCTGTCTCTTCTTTCTTTCTCTCTCTCTGTCCCTCCATCGCTCTCTCTTTCTCTCAAAATAAATAACCAAAAAAAAATTTATTTTCAACATACAAAGAAAATATTTGTTTGTATATTTTTCCTTGGGGAGGCAGGGGAGCAAGGAGAGAAGATTAAAGGCCTGGGGTTTGGGTGCTGCCTTTGAAATAAGCAGCCTCAAATAGCCCTTTCATCTTCCAAGGATTCCTTAGTTGCAGCACATAAAAGAAATCCCCAAACAACTCAAATACAAATTAAATGTTAAGGTGAGTTCTAACGTAACCTGAGCAGAGCTGGGGCCCAGGTCTTACACTCCTTGAAGGAAGGCACTTGAGTCCCCCACACCTCCAACAGCTTGGAAAAGCACTTCCTCCTTCAAATATCTACGATCATCAGAAATAAGTGTCCATAAGGGACAGGATGGCCCATGCCCTGAGCAGGCTTCCGACCTTGGTTCAGAGTAGTTTCTCCAGATGTTACCTGTTACATCATACCGATTCAAAGTCTGTCACCCACAACTGCTGCATCTACCTTCCGCCAGCCCTTAAGAAGAGTCACTTGCTATTACCTGGCCACTGGGCTACATCTAAATTCAAATTTGTATCAAGAGACACCACTGCGCATGTACAGCTGGATCCCGTGCGATGCATGGAGAAGCTACCAAACATGTACATGTACAGCTGGATCCCGTGCGATGCATGGAGAAGTTACCAAACCAAGTCTCAACTTAGTTTGACGCACGCTGGAGGAAACCCAATTTATTAATTTATAGCTTGAAAACAAGGTTCATTAGACACCCCTGCTTTGGTCATTACACTTTCATGGACGAAATGAAATTCATGCTTTAACGGTCAATGAAAACTCATCCCACTCTGGACCGAAGATCTAGATTTGGGCTGACAGTGAGGTTTAAGAAAGGAAAAAAGTGCAGAGGAGGCACTCCTAAAGGAAAAACCCATCACTGTACATGAGAGTGCCACAGGCCTTGCTCAGGGAGGGAGGCCCACCATCCCCACCACTGGTGACAGCCCAAGGCCTTGGGAGAAGGCTTCCCCTCGGAGGAGTGATGGCTTCTCAAGAACAACAATGGCCCTGACAGTTTTTCAGCTTCACCATTAATTTTCCATAAAGAGCAGTTTTCTCGATGAGCGCTTGTGTCAGGCAGGGCCTGATGCTTCACAAACCTGTAATTATTCTTGGCTCCCCACCCCCTACAGCCTCTGCACCTGTGTCAGTTCAAGGCACCAGCTGGTCCTGTCTTGCCTCCTGCCTCTGAAGGGGGTGGGGTGGAAGGGTAGGGGAGCCTTCATTGAAAACCCAAACTCACATTACTTGCCTCTTCTTCCAAAACGCCACAACAAAACAAAAATTTTAAACTCACCAATCTCATCCCTTCCCCCAACGGGTCTTGCCAAAGGAAACAAATAAACATTAATTGGCTAGAGAGCCTTCATTCAAACCAAAATTACTGAAAAACACAGTAACAGAGAAAGGTCTGACAAGGGGTTATTAATCCTGTTTTACAACCCACTCTTAACTCCACCACCGCCCGCTCCCGTTAACTTTGCACACACATGCACACACCCTCCCCAAACTCCCCGGGCCCCTTTGCACTGAGTGGCCAAGATGGGAACATGCCGAACCCATGACATCATCTCCCCTGCCTCTCCCAAATCACTTGCACAGGCTGACTCAGGCTACTGGGAGTTTTGTTTTGTTTTGTTTTTTTAAAGCAAACTCATTTCATTGACTCCCTTCTGGAACACTGCTATATCCTTCTCATTTGGATTAATTAAATATACCTTTCCCCTAATCCCCCTTAAAAATACATGTATGATTGCTTCTTTTACCCCAAAAGCACAGCTGGACATGTGTACAATGTATAGACACATGCATGTGTGCACACATACTTTCTCTCTTTCTCTTTCTCCGTCTCTCTCTGTCTCTGTCTCTGTCTGTCTGTCTCTCTCTCTCTCTCTCACACACACACACACACACACACACACACTCAAAGCTTGAATTTCCCAAAAACAACAGGTTCAAATCCCATGGGACCCCTCATGGCAGATGCAATTTAGTGGCTGGTGATCATGGAGGATATTTTCAAATACAAGAGAGTTTTCAGGAACTTCCATTGTGGAATGACCTGGGAATACTAGGAGGAGTATTTGCTCTGCTCCTCAGACGGTGAAAAATGGCAGCCAAAAATACAATGAAACCAAGCTCTAAGCCACTTTTCCTGACATGGAAGGTTGTACATTTACTCAAGTTGAGGTACATAGAATCAACTTCCCACAATATTTAAGGCAACTGCACGTATGTGCCACTGTACTCTCACCCCAGTTAAGAAAACAGACGGCCCTGTGCACACTGAGGGGCAGAAGACAGGGGGTTAAGCGTATTGACCCTGGAGCTAGACTGGCTGGGTCCAAAATTAGGCTACACTACTTACTAGGTTGAATCATGGTTGGGCAAGTTACTTAACCCCTCTGTGCCTCAGTCTCCTTATCTGTAAAATAAATACCAGTAGCGACCACCACAAAGGGGTATATGAGAATCCCATCACTTGTATATACCAAGTGCTTATAACAGGGCCTGAAAAATACACTATGTATGTTGTAGCTATTATCTAACTAGTGTTATTTTCACCATGCTTCCAAGAAGATGGTAAATATAAACAATAACAACAGCAGAAAAGGGGGAAAAAAATACCAAGTAATTATCAAAGTAAAATAAACCTGTTGTGTGTAAAAGGTTAAAAAAGTAAAGCAGGGGACTCTCGCTGAGCAACTTGCCTCCCCGAGGACTCAGTTTTCCTCTCTACCAAGTGAATGGGTGGGACTTCTAAGGAATCTACCATACTGGTCTGGGGTTCTATGAGGCTGTGAAATCATGGTGGAAGGGTAGAGAAGGAAACGTGGGAATGGCTCCTCGAGAACAGGTTCCAAGAAACTGACACGTGGCTCTGCTGCCCAGCGGGGCGGTGGGGGGAAGGAGGCTGGAGACCCTGGAAGAAGATGGTCCTTGGACTCTATTCTGCACAGGACACTGTGAAACTAATTTTCTGGTTCACCATGGATATCAGCTTCACCAGCATCTAAGTGTAAACCTCACTAGAATGGAAGCTCTTCAAAGACACCTAACAGTCCCTGAATCATCATGGCCTGTCTCAGTCATTTGTCAAATGAATGAATGAATGAATGAATAAAGCAACTCCCAAACAAGCCAGTCAAAAGTCAATGGTAATCACAATCCTGAGCATGCAGGAATACAGGTGTCTGGTGAAGGCCAAAAATTCTTCCTTCTTAGAACAAACAACATCAGAAACAAGGTGTATGCATCTATTACCACTATTTCTTATAGGATATGTCAGTATTTAAAGATCTAGCTATAGGTGATATTTACTTGTCTCTTCAGTGTTTTTTATTTGAAAAAAGAAATCTTTACATGTTTCCTGTCTGACCTACATCCAGTATTCTCAACCAAGAGGCACATTTAGGTTCACAAAAGGCCACAGGGTAGCCCTGGGAATATGGACCTGGGTAGGAAGTAAAAACCAATTCCTCACCTAAGTCAGTGTCTCCCTTTCTTCTGCCCCTTGCTTTTTTCTCCTCTGACCTCTAGAAGCCACCAGAAAGAGAAGCAATAAAGACAAGTGGATAAGATGCTATTTTCAACTCTCATTCTTTATTGATGAAAAGAACCTGACCTAGGAATCAGATTCAATCCCCCACTTTCCCCACGCTGTCTCTCCCGCCCCCACTAACTAAACTACTGAACTGAGCAGGGCATTCACTTCCTTCTCTGTAAGATGAGTGAACCACACTCTCATAAACCCCTTCCAGCTCAAAATCCTTGCTGACAACCCTTTGGTGGCCGGCCGTCGCGTGGGCCTCCTGGTCGCAGCGCACCAGCTCCGTTGATCTGCCGTGATTCCCTCCTCTCTTGCCCCCTCTCCCAGTCACACAAATGTTCCAGGCTTGTACCTTGTCTCAGCGCTACAGTGCCGCTGTTCCCACACCCCAGAAGCAGACTCTCCAGGCCACTGCACACCTGCTTCCTTCTAAGTCCATCATGTTTGGGCTTAATTGTCACCTATTCAGTGTCCTTTGATCTGCTTAGATAAACTAGCCCGAACACCCTATTTGTTCACCATCATACTACCTCATTTTATTTGCTTTTCAGTATTTACCAAGTCTAAATTATTTGTTCCCATGCTTATTGTCTATCTTTCTCTACTGGCATGGAAGTTCCAAGAGAAGAGAGACTTAGCCTCATAAATCAATGAATCTCCAGGACCTAGCACAGTACCTGTAAAAGGCATCCAAAACAAATGAATGAATAAACAAATGAATCAGCGAAGTCATTAATCAGTCCTGGGATTCTAGGGAAGACGAGCTGGTCTATCCTAAAGCTGGCCTAAAATGTCTACCGTATCACGTCTAAGGCTTCATCATCATTTCTCCTCAGTTCAACTTTTAGGACTCAGAAGACACTCGGTGCAATTCATCAAACAGAAGTAAAACGGGGCCTCTGCTCAACACAAACAGATCAGTCTTGGGTCCTCAAATCTGCCCCATTCAAACAGATGCCAAAAGGGCATTTCTTCTCAGCAGTGTATATTGCATCATACGCTCTGAGTGTCGCTCAGATGAACAAAACCCACCCCTCTCCAGGCCTCTGCACCAGGTGCTTATTAGCTGGTGCCTTGAGGGAATAGATTAAAGGTAGAGGCTCAACCCACATTATATCCTTTATTCCCATTTCTATTACCTTAAAGGACCTCCGTGAAAAAAGTAACTCTGGCCACTGGTTTTCAAAGCCAAGTTGGGTCCCCAACATTGGCATCCTTACTAGCATCATCAGTCTTTAAATAAAAGGCCCTTAAATGAAAAGCCTCATTCAAATTGAGCAGTCATCAAGGGCTTGTGTTTTCTGTTATCCTAAATAGTGCCACACTCCATTGACATAGGCGAGGCCCCCATAAATTCCTACTTGGGCCCGTTCTGGTGACTTTCCCATAAATTCCTAGACACAGAAGCATTTCGTTTCTCTCCATTCCCTTTAAGAATTTTACATAAAAAGATATCTCTACTGAGAGGTGCTATTTATTTCGGGATCATTATTTCACAGATACAGAGCCCTCAAACACTGAACCTGGAAGAGAGCCAAAATCCAATTAAGAGGGTATGGCGTTTGAACTAGGCAAGAGCTAAGGGTGAAAATGTTGAATATAGCTGTACAGGATTTGTGTGTGTATGTGCGCGCACACGTGTGTCACTGACAATGAAATGTAGATTCTTTTTCATGTATTTCTGATGCATTTCTCTAAACCTATAGTTGCTCCAGAGCCACAAAGCTACCCCCCTTCTTGTTCATTATGTCAGGCAATAGGAATCTTTCCTATTTGTCCATGCTGTCTGGACAAAGATGAGGGAGAAATGAAGAGAAGGTTTTCCATCATGTAAAGAGAAGTAAAATTGTGCTTGGCCCATTTCTGAGCCACATTACGATATACAGTTTTCAAATTAAGAATTCAACCAAACTTGACAGGGAAGAATCAAGTGCTGGGGCCCTGAAGTTTAGATTCCAGTAGCTCAGGGACCTCGCTTAACCTCAGGTGGCTCAGCTGATATCAGATGACACGTACTCTCAGGCACACCAGACTCTCACTGAAGAAGAGACACTAATTTGAATCATCACTGCCATCCCTTCTCCCCTTTGTTCCTGTCTGAACCAATTTCCATACAGTTTCAAAGAAATCATCAGCCCATGCAAAGGAGAAATCCCAATGGAACAAGAACTACATTAGCAGCATAAGGGGGAAAATCTAATTTCCAGTCCGGTTGCTTTGTTGTTTCAACCTCTAAGGAAGGTTCCTATATATGCACAACATAAATTAAGTTTTAAAACACCACTGCGATTCAAGATTAATAAAAACTCTCATGGGGAAAAGGTGGTTCTTGGTACAAATCTCCTTACACAATGAGGGTCAACTCTACCCAGAGCTGGTGGGTGGTCTGTGGCTTTGAGGTCTCAATCATCTCAGCCAGCAAAATATTTTAGAACAGTGTATATTCATTGGAACCAATGGACTTGCTACTTAGTAGATTATGGAGAATGAATTCTCGGTCTGAGGCAGGACCCACATTAAGAATTCTTAAACTACTTTATTGACAGAACTCTAAACTAAGACCTATTTTAAACGTCGAGATGGTCCAAATTAAGGATTCCTTTTTGGCATGACAGGATATGCCAATATAATTTCCTAGTGCCCTATGTGCTGGAATAAAACTCATGGCAAGACACCAGTGTGACTACATCGTTAATTAACCTGAACCACATACCGGAACATTGCTGCTAATAAAACTTCCCTATAAAGAAAACATGTTTTCTCTACTGAGAATCCTGGAATGTGGGCCCCAGCAGTGCCACTGCCTTAATTAAGGAGATAGTTTGATGTTGTGTCTCTATCTGCGATTGCCATGAAATTTAGTCATATTTGGCTTGATTGTCAATAACTTGAGTTCTTGAATATGCCTTTTGGAAAAAGAAAATGGAAATGTCATTCACACTATCAGGATGTGCAAACAACTCTGTGAATGAAAGGATCGCTTTTGCTAGGATAGGGGTGCTTTATCTGTGCTATTATTAAAAGTAGTCTGAGCTCTCAACCTATGATCCACTGAATCAGAGATCTAGAGAAACCTTCCATTTTTTCTTAAAAAAAAAAACAACAACAGAGAAACAGAGTCATAACTACAGCAACCAGATGAAACTGGGACTTTTTAAATCCAATCCACACGAAATGACGTATACTTTTTTTTACAGAGAATTCCTTTGTGAACAGCTTCTGAAAATGCTTATCAATATTGATCATGTAACCTCGGAGTTCCCCCATAAGACTATCTAGGCAGCAAAGGATTAAAATCCCCACCCTATTTATGGGGAGCCCAACCTGGTAAAGAAAACTGGGTTTTCCACAGTTTTGTAGCCGTATAGAAACAGAACTAAAAGTTTCTTGGTTACTATTAGGCTTTGTTTGGTCCAGCTCTCAACCTTCTACCAGGATCTCAAACATTCTAAAAATTCAACAGGGGCACCTGAGTGGCTCAGTTGGTTAAGCATCTGATTCTTGGTTTTGGCTCAGGTCATGATCTCAGTTTCATGAGTTCGAGCCCTGTATCAGGATCCTCTGTGTTGATGATACAAAGCCTGCTTGGGATTTCTGTCTCCTTCTTTCTCTGTCCCTCCCCCACTTGCAGTCTTTGTCTCTCTCAAAATAAATAAATAAACTTTAAAAAAAGATTTCTAAAAATTCAACAAATCATCATCTCTCAGGATGAAGGAATGGGATTCCAGACAAAGGTTCAGGATCTTCCCAAATTGGAAACACCACACCTTACCTCAAACTTCACAAACTTTTCAACTACATATCTCTGTGTAATTTCTCCTGGTGAGACTGAAAGAAGAGCCTTGGATTGATACCACCCTTTACCTAGAGATTCCTGGGATTTCTCTGACTGCTCCATATCTTGCTTGAATTGTTAAAAGTAAATAGGATTTCAATCATTCCAACCTGTCCATATCAAGTGTCACTGCTGAGATAGGAAGATATGAGGCTGGTACCATTTTTTAAGATTTGTGTTGAGAAAACTTATCATAACTGTGACTGAAGACCTAATTTTATTTGTTTACTGGATTAATGTCAAATACATGAAAACTAGAAATAATACATTCTTAAAGGGGAATTTGAACCTGCTACCCAAGATTTAAAAAACTTCCCAGTTTTAGTAAATATTAAAATACATATTTAAGTAAACCAGATTCAACATTTCCTCTAACCAGTGCCATTCACAATAGTGGCTCTTGGCCCATTTTCAACACCAGTATTCTCAGTCACTCTTCTGTTTTGTTCAAGAGTCAAATAGAATATGCAGCTTTAAAAAAGGACATGGAAGGAAGAGAAGCAGCAAAAAGAAAAGGGGAAAAAATAGCAGCAATGGAAAATAGATGAACAGTAAGCATCTCATCCCTGTGTACAAATCCTGGATGCCAATAGCTCTTATCAGATTACATACCTCTAACCAAGGGAATCCATCAAACTTTGGGCAGCAGATCACCTCAAGGGCATAACTGACATTTGACCCTGCTCCCTACATGAAACCTAAACATTAATTTTAGAGTGGCTTTGTTTATAATCATCTGGTAGTAACAAACTAGAGAGGAAGATGGTCAGTGGGTGAAGAAATTACTGTGATTAAGAAATGTGTGGTGTTAGAAAACCATCTTTGTTTAAAAACCAGGTAATTAGGGTTGCATTTGGGATACTGTGCCTAACCAATCTTAGATATCAAAATCCTTCAACTTTGGGACTTTTTATAGATATATAAAGTCAAAGACAATTCAATGTCATGGAGAGAACACAGACCAAAGCTGGAAGGACTTCTACCAGCTCTTCCTCTGTAATTAGTTTTGGCCTTCCTCAAGTGAACTCCTCTTTGGTCTTTGGCTTCTCATGATCAAATCTTGCTTGCTTAATGCAACCAAGGCATGAGGAAGACAGGATATACTACTGTGATCCCCCTACCTATAGGAGTACTATGTCTCCAAGTATCTCCATTTCAGACTCTGGACTGCAATTTCAGCCCTATCTCTCAGATGAGGTCCCATAACACAAGGCCACATGGTTGTCCTTGGGGTGCTGGAGTAGACAAGTATTGTTTCCACCGATGCTTTACTCCAGAGGTTAACAGTGCCCTTCCTGATAAATCTAGGTGAAGATTCACAAACTCAAGTACCTACAGGGACCCAGAAGATCACATACATTAGTAAAATAGTCAAGGAGTATGACTGTAGGGCCTGGTGGGGATTGTGATAAATATTTCCCCCAATTTTCCATGCAACTCCTTATTTAAGGAGAGACTCCGCTTCCGATAGTCTCTGTTCAGCTACTCTTGCCCAGCGCCACTCAGCCCAAACCTCTGCTCTCAACAAGAATCTCGTCACAAGAATGGAAATTTGCAGAGGCGGCACCATGAAATGTCAAGCAAGAGACAGTGAGAACTATGACAAATCTACAAAAGCTTGGAGGTCTGGCACCAAGTTTTAAACTTCCCTTCGGCTAAGGCACAGCGGTTGGCATAATCAACCGCTCAATAAATACTTCTTAAATGATTTTTTAAAAATCTTAACGAAGAGCCACTATTACTTCTCATTGCATGCTCTTCCCTGGGTGACTGGATCAGACTGGTAGATTTTTCCAGTAGGATAATGACCAGGGAGAGAGAACTCTGCTAGGGTAAGCAAGTTACACCCATTTGAACTTAGCTGGCCTTTCAGGGGAGATACTATACCTTGTATCTCTTTTAAATTACTTTAACAGTATTTCCTGAGCTTCTACCTTCTTCTATCTGACACTTTGCTAGACACTTTAGGGAATCCTAGGGTTCAATGCCTACAAGTTGCCCATGGTATATAGCAGGGAAAGAGGGATCGAAATGCATACAACTTAAAGATAACAAGGTGTATGTGTAACTAATAAATAGAATGAACAAAATGTTATGGCAACAAAAAAGAAGGAACAATTCACTCTCCCACAGAGGTCAGTGAAGGCCATGTGAAGAAATCACATTTGAGCTAGACCTTGCAAAATGAGTGAACTTTTATCAAGTGGAGAAAGGGAGCAAAGACATCCTAGAAAGAGTATACGACATGAGTGATAGTGTAGACACATGAAAGCCCCGCTGTGCATTTGAAAAAGGATGAGCAGCCTAGGGGTTCTGAGCATGGGGTGCATGTTGTAGGGTAGCAAGAAATGCATCTCCAGGTCCTCAAAAATGCCAAATGACTTTGGTTGGCAATGCTCTGTCCTCAGGCCTCCCCCCTCTCCAACACCACCATTTGTTCTGGCCTCAACCTTTATACTTATGAATAGCAGTGGCTGTTTCTTTAGCTGCTCAGTGATAGTTCAGAGAAAAATTAAGAGCTCAAAAGACAGTAGTGAGGCCCAGCGGTCATATTAATGTTGCCAACTAATATTCCTGAACGTAAATGCTTTAGACAATCATCTCAGGAATTTTCCTTTTCAGATTTATACTCCTAATTTAAAGCACACGTGTAACACTCCTTAAAATGAGAATAAAAGAAGACAGAAATAAATATTTCAAAAAAAATTTAGCTTAAAAAAAAGGCTACTGAATAAAGCACAGAATTAAATTTAGCCCTGAGTATCCTGGTAGCCAAGGCAAAAAGATCAAAAAGGAGTTAAGAAATTCTCATCATCAAATAAAAGAAACATCAGTTCCTTAGAGATCAGTTGAGCTGTGCACACCAGGTTTAAAACAAGAGGAGAAGAGGATAAGACAATGTGGAAGAGATGAAAGAACAAAAGGGAAAGAGATGATTTAAAAATGCATCTCGCCCTCTTTAAAAAAAAAAAAAGGTAAAATTCCCTCATTAAAAGCCATCAAATGTTTTGTTGGTGAGGGGACCAAAGGTTTAGCTCCTGGAAATGTTTTTCTCCTTTGTAGTCTCTGTTGATGTTTTTCTGGCTTTCTAAGCAAAGAGGAAACCTCACCCATTCCTGTAGACATGCATTTATGACCACATTCTCCTGGCCAATAACCCTCCGTGGCTCCTTGAGGCACTTCTCAAGGGTGGAGTGTCAGCAATTGGATTTGGTTATGAAGCTACCACTCCTACTGCTCAGGTTGAACTGCTCAGGCGAGTTCAAGGAGGGCTTCAGGGCAGAGCTAAGTCATTAAGGACAAAATGTGCAGGCACATTTGACCTTTGGAAATGCAGCCCTCATTGGAAGCTTCCAGATTCAAAACAAACTGGGCTGGGAAAAGAGTTGGAGGAAGCATGCTGTGAGTGCTGGGCCCATCCCCCTCACATTCCCCAGTGACTGAGAGGCTCACAAAATCAATAGAGCAGCATTATTAACTTTGCAATATCATAAGAGAAGGCTTTGCTCTCTGCCTGGGTGGAGAGGAAAGACTGTAGAAGCAGGCTGGCTCCAAGGGGGAAGGATGCTTCATTAAAGTCTTAACTCTGGGGAGGCAGCTGCCACCTAAGCTCAACGGATGAACCTGGTGTCGATAGCCTCCCATAAAAAGCTTGCCCTTGGTCCAGGAGTTACCTGGAAGAAAGTAAAGCTGGATGGAGCAAGGTCTGAATGGCCAAGAGTTTTTGTATGGTACAAACTTCCAAAAGGTCATGCCAGGGGGCTAACCAAGGACAAACTCTTCAATACATCATTCAAATGTAATGCTCTTTCAATGGCAGTGTCGAATCTGAAAGCATCTCACTGTTGCTAATTTTTCACTCAGTTTTCCTGGGTTACCTATAAGTACCAAAATAAATGCTTTAAGTGTTTTCACCATAAGAAAATGCAGAGCTATTGGTACACCTGAGTGGAAATGAAAGCACCAACTCTATCCTTATGGCCCCCCATTCCGATTTACCCAGAACTCCCACACAGCTGGGTTGCCACTTCCCATTCTCAGATCCAACAACCCAACCCCACTGTCTCTAGCACCAAGTCAGTGTCACCAACAAATCTTGTGCACACCCAACGACCAGGGAGGGGTTCATTTCACCTTTCCTTTCATATCAAGTATGCCTTGGTCTCTCCTTTATCTTGCCCCCATACCTCAATAGTCACAGTAACTGGCATTGCAGGGCTGCAAACTGGCAGACATTAAAGGCAAACAAACTAAATTTTCAAGGACATCTTAATCCCCAAATCCTTCCTCCAACCCTGCAGATAAAACAAATGTCTTACCTTTGTAAGGCTATCAATGCCTTCAGCTTCTCCAACTCTAAACAATAGATGAAGAATCCCAAGTGGCAAATCATACCTACATCAATTCAACCCATTTGCTGTTAAAGAGGTATCACTCTTCCCAGAAAGGTTTTTTCCTTTCACCACATACCACGGCAGAATTAGGACAAATACAGCTTGATATACTCATTGATACTGTTCACGTCACTCAACGGGACAATGGCAACTCGCCAATCAGCTCTGGAGCAGAACTTAAGGAAAGGAATGCTCATCATAGTTATATTTCTAAAAATTGGCATTACTGATGACCATAAACCACCTCCTGCTTTTACATGAACAGACTTTATTACAAAGCAAGGCCTTCACAGACACGCAGAGGCAAACACCTGCTCTGTTCTGCTATATAACAGGGGAAGACTTTTAACTTTTCCTCTCCTTCACACTTCCCTCATTTTCTTTTCTATGTAAGGAATAACACAAATCTATTAGAAAATAAGGTTAAAAACAAAATCTTTAAATAGTAATACATGTACTCAATGCCAGCAATGTCTATGGAATGTGGAATGTGATGACTTCTTTGCTTAGCAAGGCTAAAAACTCCAGCCACAAACATAGCAGGGAAGTTATAAACCCAAGAGGCTAGGCATACATGAAAGAAAAGTATCTAAAAGTTCTAAAGTGTCTGTTCCATTTTAGATTCCTTTTGAGCGGTAACTGTAAACTTCCAGGAAAATGTTCTGGGAACATTTTGGGGAAGTATACTAAAGAGCTGTGAGATGAACAGGAAAATTCCTTGACTATTTCAGATGTGACTGGGCAAGTCACTGAAGAAATATTCTCTCTTGGCATCCTGTTCTTTTCCTTATATCCCAGTCATGAGGCAAACTTCCGTGTGTATTTATCTTTGGGTTCTACTTCTAGACTCTAAACTCCATTAAAGCAGGGACAATGCCTGCCTGGGTCACCACTGCATCCTTAGCACCTAGCCCAGTGCTTAGCATACTGAAAGCCCTCAGAGAAAGGAAGAAAGGAGGAAGGAAAGGAGAAAGAGAGGGAGGAATTAAATGAATGAATGAATGAAAGAGAACCAGGAGAGCAATGTCAGCAAGATGGTGACATGGTTCGTTCTTGACTTCATTCCCTCTCTTAGATGAGCAACTAACAACTATTCATAAACAAGGCACCCCTGAGAATTCCCTAAAGAAAGAGAACCCTCCCCCAACAAATCACAGAAGAGAAATGAAGCATAGCTACAAAATTAAGTAGTCTCAATTTCCCTTTTGATAATCTCAATGGTTTACTATGCATCAGTGTGATTGTCCTAATGTCTTCACCCCTTGTTAATGGATGACATAGTCTGATGAGCAAGGGCCAGTTGACTTCAGAGACTAGGAGTGAGTTCTGTTCTGATGTGAAGTGGCCAAGAAGAAGTATGTGGACAGGTGGACAGGTGAAGGACAAAGCAATCCCCACAGCCAGAGAGCTACAGAGACATGGGATTCTTCTGTTCTCTTCTCTCCACGTATACCACTCTTGCCTTAAGGCTGCTGGTCCAAAGTCCTCAATTTTTTTTTTTCCATTTTTACTTGTAGGTGAGGTTGGGGAATTCAAGATCCACTAGAACCAAACACACCTTGGGTCATTCCCCTTCCCTGATTACTCCCTGAACATTCCCTCTCTGGTCAGTGTTCTTTAAGTACCAGGGCCAAGGGTAGCGTACCCTTGATCCCTTCCCCTGAGTCAGACAGACCAACGTAAAACTATCACTGCTGACTCCAGTCTTCTTTCCTGCCACCCTGAGGCCTCTCTCTTGCTTTGTTGGGCTCCCCCTCCCCTCTTCTGGAGGCTTGGTACTCCTTCTTCCTCAGACTTCATTCTGGGTAGAGGGAAGCCTTTCCCTTGTTCTTTGTTTCCCTGAGGGCCCTCCACCCCCAGAAATAAATACCTCCCAGAAGATCCTGGAAGTAAAGCTTCCAAACTTCCTTTTACTTACTTCATTCAATCCTGCTCAGGAAAGAAAGTAATTGGTGATAACCAAAAAGTGGAGAGGAGAGAAGAGAGGAGAGGGGAGGAGAGGAAAGAAAAACAGTGCAGGGTCACCCTGACCCCTCCCTGGAGGGCCTGACTCTACCCCCCGCCATGGGAGAAGCACCCTGGGGACAGGTTGGCCTGGGGAATCCTGGGGAGCTGCTTTTTAGTGGGTCATATACTTACGGAGATGCACTGGCCCAGAAGCTTAGCAGGAGATGGGACAGGATAAATACTGAGAAGCCAGAATGAAACAGCACTTCCCAACTGGGTCTAACTCCGGCTTTATCAATGATAAACCTGATATTCAACCTCTGTCTCTCTGATTCTTGAATCTATTTTCTCAAAGATTAAGGAGGGAGGGAAGTGGGCTTAATTTACCGACTGCACTAAAAGAACAGAAATCGTGCTATAATTATAGACAACTGTTAACAGTCCAAATTATTGATCCTCTCAAGAAGCTTGGTAATTTTCAAATTAACACGTAAGACTTAAAAATACATATATAAGGAAGAAAACGTAAGTGGCCTATTATTCCATCAACTAGATTGCTCTTAAAAAAAATTAAGTAATGGACATATGTGAAAGTCAAAAGCATTTAAATGGAACAGAAAGGGTATACAAAGTAAAAATTTCCTTTTCCTCACCCCCCATCATTCTCTCCTCCTTCTCCCCCAAACTGTCAACAAGTGCTTATACATATCCTTTTATTCGAAATGTTAAGTGTATCAGCATATATAATAGACATTTTTATTTCCTCTTTTTTCTCATTTACACAGAAGATAATTGGCATTTCGTTTTAACAGTCAAGAGAAGCCAGTTGCAAAGAGGCTGGGGTTGGGCGGCCTGGAATCCTTCTAGCTTGCGGGCTCTATCACTGCCCACAGCAACCTTTGCCCATCCTTTTCTAGGTGTTTCTTTCTGCCACACCCACCCCACTCCCTCAGAGCAAGTGCCTCGGAGGGAACTGAACCATCGGATAGCTCTACAATAAGACGTCTCCACTGCGGGAAGTTGGGTGGGAGGTGCATAGGACTCATATTTGCAACTCCTTGTTGAGTCTATAATTACTGCAAAAATTTAAAAAAAAAATGCTTTTAAAAGGGAAAATAAGTCAGTGCTTGACAGGCGGGGCAAGTTACAGTGGAGGAGTCCTCAAGTGGGAGGCAGAGGAGGAAGTGACAGTGACCAAGCTCTCTGCTAACATAACGCGCTAAAGGCCAGCATGGGCCCCTGGGCTCTGCTGCCCGTGTGGTGCCCGGCGGCCAGGCCTGCACACATGCCAGCGCTTGGGATGTCTTAGGACTGATTTGGTTTTTTTTCAAAACCAAAACAATGTTTTCCAATGAAGCAATTTGTTGTGAACTTAGAAATGTTACCACTAGATCCGAAGCATTGTACAGTGTTTTTTTTTAACAGTTGAGTGTGTTTCTATCAAAAAATCAAAACTAAACCCTAAAAGTATGTAAATATTTAATTTTGTAGAGAAAGGTAAAGGACTTCTTCAGGTGGAGAGTCCGTCCAGTTCATGATCTCAAGCATTTGATGGCCGCACTTCCCTGCAAATCACACTGATGGCAAAACCCCAGCTGTACGCTCAAGTGTTTTGTCACATTCCTGACCCCAGAATCCAATCTCTCACGTGGGAGTTTGAGCCAAAAGGATGTCCTGACAAATCCCTACAGAAGTGGATTGAGAGGCTGACGTTCCTGTCCCTCTTCATTGCCACTTTACATTCAAAGTCTGGAGCCAGATCAGATTGGGAGCTAGGAGCTTCAGGGACCTCATCCCTGTCTACCCACACTGGTGGGGGGTGGGAGGGAGCACACGTCTGCCATCTGACCCAGCAGGCAGAGCTAGAGAGACCCGTGCCAAGCCACCACACAGGCTGCTCCCCAGGGCCACCCCAGGTGCAAACTTCCACCCACTTCTAATGGATATAGAAAGACAGAGCCACTCAACCCCAAAAGAGAGACAGACTAAAACCCTGGTGGCACCTCACTGACAGAGATCCAGGTATGTTCTCATTTCTGCCAGTGCTCCAGGGAAGGCAGGCTGCGGCTAGACCTCTGGACCTGACACTGGTCTCCGAAGTCCTCAACCATATGGCCCCCACTTACGGAGCACGGAGATCTGAGCATCCTCAGTGGAGTCAGTGTGGCCGTCACGTCAGAGAGATCAACCTCCCTTTTCATCTATAGTTAACCTCCTATTCTGGTTACCTAGATGGCATCCATGGTGCTCGGTCGCTCCAGTCCCTACGCAACGTAAGCTGGGTTTCCCTGGGAGTCAAGCTAAGAGGTCATGGTAAGTCTAGGACTTCCTACCCGGGTAAGCCCCCATTCTCTTACCATCTAACAACATGTGACAGTACATTGTTAATGAGTCACACAGACTTCTGCTTTCAGAAGCAAACTGTCCCCAGAATTCTCACTTCTACACAAACCCCAAACTTCTTTCATCTCTGGGTACAAACACACACATACACGTAACTGTTTTATGAATGGTAAAATACTTTAATCTTTAAAAATTTATCTTAAAAATTAAACCAAACACGTTATCTTTATCCAGAAGTTTTGACATGCTATAGACTATAAACTAAGTTTGCTTTTTCAAAATTTATATAAAAACTAACACACACATACACACACAAAGAAATTAGAAAGTTTTGTGTCCCTGCTTTCAGACAGCCAGTAGGAAAATTCTTTCCAAGTGCCATAACTAAGGCATAAATAACAGACCTATCTGAACAAATAAGAAGCAACCATATTCCCGCTCAGAAAACTGAACAGAAATCATAAGGAGGAAGAAAGCAAACAAGAAGTGCTAGTTTAAGGCGTGAAACAAAAGCTTTTCCTACTGAAGAATAGAAAACAATAACACTGTATATAGCATGTGACAGCTTACAAGTCACTTTCACATCCATATATCATTTGATTATAACAATCCTATTATTCTAATCCCCACACTGCAGCTAGGAAAACGCATTCGCAATTTGCCCTGGTTTATACTTACAAAGTCACAACAAAATTCCAGGTTTTCTGACTCCAAAACCCTTGACTTTCCTACCATACTAGTAGGAAAGCCCCTTTCCATTCCACCTTTATGCATTTTTACCAAAACAGCATTCTATCTGTATAATCATTTCCCTATCATTTTCTTTTTTCATTGCCTCGCTAAGGCATTCTGTACTAAGGCTGCATATATTTGTAAATACTTTTCCTGTAAATGTCCATCCATAAAAGATAACCATAAAATTAAAAGCAACAGAACCAAAATGATATTATTAACTTTTAGCTAGATGTTTGCCTGCCAAAAGTTCTGGGTCTGAGATCTGTTCTCTTTTTGTGAGAAGGAGAAAGAGGTGATGCAGAAGGAGAAGAAAAGAAGGAGAAGAAGGAGGCATGAGGAGGAGGGAGGGGAGGATGGAAAGAAAGAAAGAGAAAGTGAGAAAGCAAGAAAACAAAGAGAAGATGGAGAAGGAGGAGAAAAAAAAGGAAAGATTATCAAGCCTTTGGTGTTAACAACACACCACTACAAAGCTGAGTCTTTCTCCTTGAGTTAGTCACAGGATTGGAAGGAAAACCTAAAGGGTAAAATGTTGCCTTCCATGGTGATTTGCTGTTGCTTAACAGGGTTCTTGAAGTTCAAGGAGGGCAGCCCACCCTATGAGAGGCACTGTCTTCAACCATGCTGCACCACGCGTGGGTTGTGTTACCACGAGAATGCATTTAAAATATTGAAAAGGGTCTCACAATTCTTAAAGGTCTAACGCTGGCTAGGACTTAACTAATGATCTCTAAGGCTCAGACAGGTTATCTGCAAATTGAGGAGGAGGAAGAGTAATTGCAATAACATGTCCCATGATCCTCAAATTCCAGTATTTGTAAAATCCTCGTCTCTATGAATAAGGAGCATAAAAAAGAGATCATGGGTGCGAAAGCAGGAGGAAAAGTAGGCAGACACATCTTGGGTAGGAAAGACAAAGGTTTTTCTGCATTCTGCTTCTCTCATGGAAACCTGTGTTGAGACATTTTAAGTTCGCATAATGTCTGCCTCTTTCTTTCTTTCTTTCTTTCTTTCTTTCTTTCTTTCTTTCTTTCTTTCTCTCTATCTATCTCTCTCTCTTTCCTTCCTTCCTTCCTTCCTTCCTTCCTTCCTAGAATTATTTTCTCAGAAATATTTTAATGGTAGCTAATTCACACAGGAAGATAAATAGTCATTAGTTTAAAAGTAATGAACATGTATGTTAACAAGATAATGACCCTGGGCCTTTACTTAGCACTCAGAAATTTTTGAAAAGGAAAAGGAATTGGAGATTGGAAAAAAGAAGGAGGAACCCCCAGCATCAAGTAATTGAAAGGAATGGCTTTTTTAAACAGGAAAAGAACGACCCTGAAAATCACCATCTGGTCAACCTAAGTGATATCCTTACTAATATAAGGGAGCCACTATAAAATAATAAAATTTTTTAAATACCTCTAATGTAGAACAGCATCCTGAAAGCATTAGAAAATGAAGGCCAAGTGCCTTGCTGGCAGTATTTGCGTGCCAAGGGTTGGAAGAAAGCAAATTACTGAATTCTCAGGAAAGTACTTTATTATAATGCTCTGGAGTTCTCCACACGAAAAGCATCACTTCCTCAGTAAAACGAGTCGTCTAAAATCCACCTCAACAACAACAACAAAAAAATCAGCAGTTCAAACAGTCAATAGGACTCTGTATAACATGCCTCTATGTCAGACTGAGAAACTTCAGAACTGGCTACACCTTTTCTCCCACAGAAAAGGAGTTTTTCCCACCACTGACCCATCAAGTCTCTGGGAGTGACAAAAGAAACCCTGACAAATGGCAGTCATTTGGTAATGAAGGCTGTCTGACCAAAAAATACTTTTCTTTTGGATTCTCCCTTTTGCTCTCACTTAGACCAAGGGGAGGCTGCATGCTCAGGAAACTCCGTTTCCAAACTGGAAAATGTTGCAAATCCCAATAAGGAATGAACAATCTCTGGCGCAACTGCTGCTCCGTGCAGGCAGGGAGAGGGGTAAACCAGATGGTCTTTTCCATCCCAGATTTTGAAGATCAACAACAGAACCTGGATGACTAGGAGAAATTCAGATGCAATTTGGAAGCTGCTTTATAAAATAGAATCCTAAACAAAGGCGCTCAACAAGGCAGAGAAACCTAAGACACCATGAAAATGGGTTCTGGGTGAGACCAGAAACCAAACCGGCTTGTGACTGGGTGGGGCGGGGGAATAAAGGTGGTCCCCCAATCAGCATTTTGGAGGCAAAGGTGCCTTTGAGAGCCACCAGTCAAAGGGTCACAAATCCAAATGCATGGTCACCAGGTCAGAGATCAGAAATGCAGTTAGGTAGAAATAATTGGTACAAGGTTAATTGAAGAGCACGTAATCTGTCTAAAAGCATTCAAATTAAAAAGAAAATTGAAATGGGTATGTTAGTCAAATAAAACATGTCTTCAAGGGGCGCCTGGGTGGCTCAGTCGGTTAAGGGCCTGACTTTGGCTCAGGTCATGATCTCACAGTTCGTGAGTTCAAGCCCCACATTGGGCTCTATGCTGACAGCTCAGAGCCTGGAGCCTATTTCAGATTCCGTGTCTCCCTCTCTCTCTGACCCTCCCCTACTCACGCTCTGAGCTCTCTCTCTCAGAAATAAATAAAACATTAAAAAACTTAAAAAAATTAAAAAAAAACAACAACATCTCTTCAAGCCAGTTCAGCCTAGCAGCTTCCTGCTTGTATCTCTGATAATCTAACTTTTCCTAGCTCCACCCCATGGTATAACACACAAGGAAACATAAGGTCCAGAGAGGTCATAATGTTTGATGATAAGCGCAAAACAGTGGGTATCTGTGGCAGAGCCAAAATGGTAGGATTATGTTGCAGACTAAGATGATGTTAAATAGAAAAAATTAAATTATATTAAAGCAAAAACCCTCTACATGTCTTTGGTTCAGGTACACTAAATTCACCTGAACACAAATTAACCATCTAGTTAAACACAACGCTACTCAGAAGTGGGGGAGGATTTATGTAGAGAGAGGCTGTACAAAACAATACCTAAGTAATGGGAGAATCAGGTAGTTAAATCTGTAGTTAAATTTGTCACAATGGCCCTGGATTAGTGGCAAATGGAGTTCCTGACTTCCATTTTCCAGGCAGAAAAAGTGGGGTACTTAGAATCCTTACATCTTGTTTTTCAAAATATGTATTTTAAAGTCACACGTTCAATGTTCCTTCTAGATACTTCTCAAAGAGCAATATAAGAAAAATCCTTTCCATTCCTAGAATTGGCTAATGTATATTTTTTATGAAATTGGATAAATGTAGGACTTTTTAAAATGTTTATTTATTTTGAGAAAGAGAGAGAGAGAGAGAGAGAGAGAGAGAGAGAGAGAGAGAGAAAGCAGGGGAGGGGCAGAGAAAGGGAGACAGAGAAAATCCCAAGCAGGCTCCATGCTGTCAGCACATAGCCCCACATGGAGCTAAATCTTACAACCATGAGATCATGACCTGAACCAAAACCAAGAGTCAGACGTTTAACCAACTGAGCCACCCAGGCGCTCCAATTTAGGACATTTTTTAAGTGAAATTCCAGGAAAAATATCTCATTGATATATTAAGTGGTATGAAGTCTTCCCAGGAAATCTATGAAGTGGGGAGAAGGATGAGAACATTTTCTCTTGAAACAGCTGGAAGCAGACCAGAAAAAGAACTGGAAATGTTCTTTCAAGGAGCCCCCCCTCCTGCCAACCAACGGGACCTGCCTTCTTGGGCTTCTATGTAGCTAAGAAAACACAAGTGTACACACTCCACAGAAGGAGGGAAGGCAGTCTGCACACGGGGCTGGCATCTCTGAAATGAATCTCTCCACAGGTGCCGGGCTAAACCTTCAATATGAGGAAATACTCTTGTTGGAGTTTTATAGCAGCATGTGCATGATTCCTCCCCGTCCCCCATAAAACTCCCACCACGAACAACCACATCAAATTATTGCTTTTCAGAAGCCCATTTAAAAACGCCCTGCTTTATCACAGAAAGAATATTCCTTGTGTATGTGAGTGCTTCCATTATGTCTTATTTGAAGGAGGAAAATGAAATAAAAATCCTATCTGAGATATTTATAGATCTCATAAAACCTGATTCACTCTCATAAGCTGCTGTAAGCTCAGTCATCAGGTAAGGCAGGAATGGCAGGTATAGTAACCAGCACTGTATTATGTTATATATGCCTAATTCTGGCTCTTAAAACATAACCACATGCTGGAAAAACTTAAGAGA
Organism: Proteles cristata cristata; assembly: GCA_017311185.1. Classification (NCBI taxonomy): domain Eukaryota; kingdom Metazoa; phylum Chordata; class Mammalia; order Carnivora; family Hyaenidae; genus Proteles; species Proteles cristata. The sequence continues at coordinate 627,432 of JAESUZ010001704.1, forward strand.
AGTAAGTCCTAAGAAAGACAGGAGAGAAAGAAAAGGGAATGGCTTCAATACACGCACGAGCGGGCCAGCACGTCATGTAGGTCCACCATCAGGGGGCCCGGGTACCTTCCCCAGGTCTAAGTACAGGTGACGTCACAAGAGCTTCGTTCACAAGAGCTTCGCCCGTGGGATGCACAAAGGTATGCCCAATGCCCAGACCTCTCTCTTGCCCTGCCTTCCATCACTCACCTTCTCCTAGACACTCCATTGATACCATTTAGAGAAAAGAGCATTGTGCCACTTCACACTGTTACTGGGGAGAGGGAGGATAGTTGAAAATGGAGAAGGAACGAGAACATGTTAAGTGGTGCTATGTGCCAGACCCTGGGCCAGAGAGCCAACATGCCTACCCTTATTAACTCAGAGACACTGGCTGGCTCAAGCTTTCATCTCTGCCTTATTCCAAAACCTCCTTGTAATTTGACTACCACCAAACACTGCGACCTAAAGGAGATCAAGCACAATCTGGTCCTTTTAGAGATGATGACACCAATCCCCAGAAAGAAGCCAGACCGGAGAATTGTTCAAATCCATACAGGTCCATCAGCTGCCAGGCCATGATCTTTAGCTTCTGCCCTCGTGTGTCCTATCTAACCAAGAGTCAGCCTAAATGTTCAAACTTCAGAGTGTTGAGCAGACTGCCTGGGTTTGAGTCCTGGCTCAGTCACTTCCAAGACATTTAATACCTCCAGGCTCAATGCCTCCATCTGTAAAATGGGGATACACAGAATCTGTATCTCATAGGGTTGGGAGGATGAAATGAAATGCTGCAGCTAAGGTGCTCCAATGAGATCATAGGCAGGAATGAAAATATTAGATACGTATTAGATAGTATTATAATGCTTATTATGGTGATAGGAAGAGTCACCAAGCAGAAGAGGGAGGAGGAAAGTGTGTTCCACCACTGGCTCTGCAACTGCTCCTTAGTCACAGAAGGAATGTGCTAATGACGAGACCATGAGCAAAACACCCCAATACCTCCTGAACAAATGCTTAATACAGATGTGTGTTAGGCTCTCCTCAGCAGTAAGAAAATCCCCATCACAGAGGAAATAATCTCTTGGTCCATACTGACAAAAGCAAGGACCTTGATCTAGAGAGGCCAATGCACAGGAGAGGGTTGGCCAATTCTAGAACACAGAAGTGAAGCCAGCGACTCAAGGTGACACTGAGCAGCATCTCACGTGGCTCAGGGGCGAATGAGCACCACATAGGGCTTCTTCGCAGAAGACATCTTCTATCACCACAGGCAGGGACTCTGCTCTATTATCAGGGTCTATAGTGGCCATAGGAACACACACCAGAAGCTCAAAAGGTACGGGATGGGGGCAATCTATTTCCACTCCTTTGTACGCTGACAACTGTGCCGCCCCTCCAAAAATAAGAGTCAGCACCGGGACCCTTCGATGGCCACCTGCTACCCGAGCTCCGGAAGGTGAGCCGGGAGAGCAGGGTGAGGAACAGGCAGGCACTCCCTTGCACAGCAACTGCTCCACGGCTAATTGCCGTTTTCACAGCTGGGTTGAGCTTTCCAAAAGGCATCCTTCAACCCTAAGCTCTGAGCTCCTCTCACGATGTTCTTTCTTGCCAACCGTACCCCCATCAAAGGCGGTTTATAGATAAAAGGATGCAGCTACAGTACATACATTTTTGCAAACATCACCGTAGGGAGTAGAGGCACTTCTAAGGCTTCTTTGTGAAGATCACCACATGCTATGGTCATTACCACAAGAGCTAAGCCTTCCACGGACAAGGAGGCAGCCTCCTTGCCTGAATGTCCTCAGTGGCGATTTTTCCACGGTATATTTTTGCTCCTCTTACTAGAAACATGGGTTCTTTGAAATCCTTTATAAACAAAGTCTACTTCCAAACAGTGAGGTCAGTAAGAAACATGGAGAGCTGCTTCCTAATGTCTATCTGGCATCATCCAACATCTGCTTGTGCACGCATCCATCCCTGCAAAACCACAGGGCAGGCTGAGGTAAGTGGAAAATCATGGTCAAGGGCCTGCCGAGAGAATGAGTTATTTGAAGCACGGCATGGCTGCAGTTGAATGCCCAATACCACAAAGGTACCAGAAACGGAATCTGACCAGGTTAAGTAAACCTGTAGAGGGTCACAGGAATGTGAGCCAAATGGGACCACACTTGACACTTTAAGGTGAGGGAAAGCAAAACAAGAAGGATGAAACAAGGCTTGGCAGTCACTATTAACCGGTGAGCTGGATGAAGTACGTCCACCAGCACCGTCCTGCTTTATTCTAAACCTCTGTTACACTTAGACTCCAAGGTACACAAGAAATCAGGTATTTCCATATGAGCAGCAGGCACCGACAACTTTGATATACCTGACATTAACTCTCTAAAGCTTAATGGCTCAAAGGCTTGGCTACATATTGGAATCACCTGGAAGCTTAAAAAACAAAACAAAACACTGATGCCTGGCTTCCACTCAAAGGGATACTGGCTTAGGCAGTTTGGGGTGCAGCCATGATTCAGAACCGTTGCTGCAGACATAGTCGAATCTCAACTCCCTGTCATATTGTAAGCCCTACATATCTATTGAATGCCTACTGTGTGCAAGGCTGTCTAGAAACCTGAAGGGTTACATATTGATGGTTTATTACTGGGGTACTTGGGTGACTCAGTCACTTAAGCATCTGATTCTTGGTTTTGGCTCAGGTCATGATCTCATTTTTCATGAGTTCAAGATCCGCTTTGGGCTCTGCACTGACAGTAGGGAGCCTGCTTGGGATTCTCTCTCTCTCTCTCTCTCTCTCTCTCTCTCTCAAAACAAATAAATAAAACTTAAAAATAAGTTTACGATCGGGTGCCTGGATGGCTCAGTTGGCTAAGCGTCAGACTTCAGCTCAGATCATGATCTCATGGTTTGTGAGTTCAAGCCCAACATCAGGCTCTGTGCTGACAGCTCAGAGCCTAGAGCCTGTTTAGGATTCTGTGTCTCCTTCTCTCTCTGCCCTTCCCTTTCTTGCTCTCTGTGTCTCTGTCTCTCTCAAAAATAAATAAACATTAAAAGAAAAGAAATTTTAAAAAAAGAAGTTTACTATCAAAATTATAACCAAGGTGTCAATTCTGCCCTAAATCATACAACCTCACTGGAAAAATAAGTCAACAGGAAAAAAAGAAAAGAAAAAAAAAAAAAGAAAAAAAGGAAAGCTGTACTACAAGACAAAACTAAAAAGCATCATGAAAAATTAAAAAGTTCTACACCAGGGTGTACAAATAGTAGCAATTACTATCGGCCAAGGGAAGGGAAAGAAGGGTCCTGGAAGATGTAGCAACCACCTGAACCTGAAGGATGGGTAGAATTTGGACAAAAGAATCAGAGTGGAAGAGGGAGGAAGAAGGAAAAGGCTAAAGGAAATGACAGAAACAAAGCCAGAAGCAGGAAAGGCACAGTCATCCAGCTTGGATGGCATTTGCTGCACACGAGAGGGGGAAACGTGACTATTCCAGGCTGGGAACATCTTAGAATATCCTGACTCTTAGAAGTTTGACCCCATCCTAGGGATGCAATAGGGAGCCATTGATGGCTTGAAAACATGGTGATGGAGGTAGAAAGTCCATCCAGGGGAGGTGCAAGGGGCTGTCCTGAGGCAATGGAAGAGGGAGCAGGAAGTTGAAGACCAGGGTGTAGTATGTCAGGGGCCAAATCAGTGAGATTTCCAACTGACTGGATTGAAGGGAAGAGAAGGTCCAAAGATGACTAGAGCTTCAAACCTAGACCACAAAAAAGGTCATCTCAAAGAAAGAAACAGGGCAGCCAGGAAGAAGGGAAAGAAGCTGCTGAGGTCAAGCTTTGGAACATACTCAGCTGGGGTGATCTGGGGACAACCCCAAAGGCTTTTGTTGTCACTCCCATGTTTTCAATCCAAAGTGGGACCTGACATTCAGGAACACATCTGGAGCTAGAGATGCAGGTGACAGCTTTGAGGAAAGAAAGGGGTCCCCTTTGGAAAGGAAACTGCAGTTTCTAAGATCAGTGAGATGCGTTCCCACAGAGAGCATCCCACGATTGGGATCTTCTCTCCCAATCTTGTATCCCAAGACGACAGGCAGAGGGGCAAAGAGCACCCTACGTTTCCTTGGCTCAGGACGGCCACTGTGGAACTAAGCCTGCTTCATCCACCAGCCCCGAAAGGACATTCGGAAAGGTTACAGAAGTTGACTTTCTTCCCAACTGCTTATCCCAATATGGAGTATTTTGTTGTTGTTTAAACTTGTAGAACATGACAACCTCACTGCCCATCCAACCTGTTCTAGACATTTAAAAACACTTCAAAAATTTTTTCCTGAATTCGGACATGATTGCTGTTACAGTTTTGTTCAGCCCTTTGGTTGGCCTGGTGTCAGTGACAAAGCCATTGAACATTTGATGCTTTTGACATAAAATCCCAGTTCTATGGTCCATCCAACCCCCTACTGTCCACATCCTGCACCCTCCTTATTCCTGCTCTATGTGTTATCATTTAAGTGACAAAACTATACTTATAATTGGGGGCTTTTGTTCACTTTCTTCAGGACAGTGTACATTTTCCAGGTTAGCACACATTATTAAAAGTGGAAAAGGGATTAAATCATATACATAAGCCTTAGCCAAGAAAACCAAGAGCTTGGTTTAGGTCCCCGATAATTCCAAAATTCCATGCACTAGTACTGTTCTAAGGAAAAAGGGCACTTTCCTGTTCCCTTAAAGGGGAGAGAGGGAAAGAGAGAGGAGGAAAGAATGAGAAGTGACTCAAAGTATATTGAGACAGTGTAACAAAAAGCAAGCAAACTGATGCGGGCATCCATAAGGGTCCTGAGCCTGGAGCCACCATCAGTGTTAACCACAGATGTATGACCTTGGAGGGTTCAATGCTTCATCTTCTTTAACAACCACTTGGTCCAACACTAGAGTCTCAGAACTGAAGAAACCAAGACCCTTTCCAGGATTTGAAATTCCAAGGTTCTATGTTCCTAGGTTTGGTACAAGGCCTAGGACCTGACTTTCAATATGACCCTCAGGGAATGTCAATAAACTCATATTCAGAAATAGATATCGCATGTGGCTCTACATTAATTATTTTAACTACCTCTAATCATTTCCTAATGACACAGACAGGGATGCTGTTTCCTGGCCATTATGGACATGTGCATTCACACTGTATACTCATCTGCCCTGCAAGGGCCACCAGCCCCAACATGCCATTAGCTAAAAGAACAACAGGACCTAGTAACTCTAAAGCACATGTTATAAACAAGGTTGTAGCAAGTGGGGAAATACAGATCAGCAGAGGGAAGTGCTCAAAAACTCACAGGACTTAACATTTCTTTTTTTGGCAGTTATGTTCTGATTCTGTATTACTTAATTTTGAACATGTTGACTCTCCCCTACTGGAGTCGAGCTTAGAGGACAGATATGCAGTAAAAATACCTGCAGTGTAACCTTCAGTCATAAGCTTATATCCAAGTCAACTTTGCATCACCCAAAGAGTCTTTTTGCACATAACCAGAATTTAGGACAGAAGTATTTACTGTGAAATATTTTCCATATTTTAATATAAACGAAGAAAATCTCGTAAGGTGTGAACGACTGCATCCACCAGCTCAATCAGGAACGGTATCACTATGAAATCAGAAGTCACCCACACTTCAAGCAGGCTGGCACTGGACCCCTAACCAAGGCTGTTGCTGACCCTTGGCTGTAATACCAACATGATGACGCATGTGGTGGCGAGGGCAGCTAGAAACTGCTCTAATACAGGGAGAAATGGACACAACACACTTAGCAGGACGCCTAGCAAGTTCGCCGGCACACCAAACACCAAGTGAGGAAAACAAAAAGGACTCAAGGCGGTAGAAAGAATCCTCCAAACCAGCAGCAACAGATAACGGCAAAGAAGGGGGTAGGAACAAGATCATGACGATTTTTAGGCGAAAGCATGTCCTGGTAAAGGCAATGCTTCATTTATTGGGGAACTCTTACACTAAATTGAAAAAGGATGGTTTCTCAGGTGGGTTTCTAGACACATGACGAAACAGGGTGGAGGGGTATTTCTTAACTTGCCATGTTGCATGTAACGTTAATGATTAGGTAATGCAAATTGTTCCACAGATTTTAAACCATTAGTAGTTGTAGAGATTCCTAATCACGGTATTTGTTATCATTGGGCAGTTTGGGTTAAAATGTTTCTACTTGTTTATGCTAAGTAAGCATTCAGAGGATTCAGGAAAACAAAGGGATTTCTTTGCAGAGACTAAATCTCCACCCCTCACTCTTCTGGCACCACTCAGGTTAAATTGGGGAGCTGTCCTAAACTTTCAGCAAATCCTAATTCCAACGTACATGCTAACTGATGTACTGAGCAAACAGAATCACAGACTTCTCTGCATTCCCCAGCCACAGGGTCCAGCATAGGGGATGAAGGACCCCTTGCGCACTACTACAAACTGCAGACATAGGGGGCGTCAGCCATTCTATCAGCATGAGCCAGTCGGAGCTGGCCAGAGTAACCTGTATTCTCCTTTGCCCAGTGGGCACTGAGTAATTAAGGAAGACTGCGATGCCTTCTCGTACTCAAAAAGTTGAAATACAGGAATTCTCTGAAGGGAGAAGAATCTGAAGATTTATAAGTGCGGCTACTAAAAGCCCCATCAGGACCCTCTCGAAACTATTCCCATTTAAGTGGAGAGGCAAATAGCCCCCACTGGCATTTATATTTAAAATGGGCTGGAAGAGACGAAGAGCCCACATCTGAACACTGAAGGTCTCTTGACATACCCTTACATAAATCATTTCAGGGTGAGGCTGTCACAGTGCATCTTCTGCTCTGCCCTTTAAATGGATTGGACCCCAACATCACACTCTCCTCAGGGTAGGGAGCAGGGGGGTGGGAGTTTGCATGGAGAACAAAGAAGTCATCACTTCCTTTATCCCCCCACGAAAGACAAATGTAGTCAGAATATCTGCAGTGTAACATCCCCTCACTTTAACATACCAAACTGCAAACAGGTAGACCAAAAGATCATGTCTGTGAGCCCCTAAATCCACACAAAGATGTATCCACTAAAAAGAACATGGAAAGAATCTATTAAAGAAAGGCTAAGTGTGTGATTGATGGCATACACATGTGCTTTCATTTGTAAAGCGACATGTATTTAGTGACTGCATCCTTATAAAGAAAACCTGAATTACGGGACAGATTTCTTTTTCCATCTCCCAAGTCACTATTTCAAATTTAAAAAAATGGATTTATGGTAACTAAAGAGCACACAAATAACATACAAAAAGGAAAAAAAAAAGCCAGCTATTTTATCCTTTCAGTGTGGTTAGCCAGGCTCCTTTGTGTCTACAAATTTCCCTGGGTGGTGCTGTTGCCAAGAAATTCTAATTCATGACAAGGTTTTCTGCAAATTGGGGACAGAGGCAAACTACAGATGCAGGGACCCTACAGTTTGCTTTGTCTTTCCGACTGGGGCAGCACCTGGCGGCTCAGGCCTGTAGAAGGCAGTGCACAGGCAAGATCACCATAAAGAAGAAGAAGCAATGCAGCTCAGAGAACAAATCCCATCCCTGGTATCATGAGGCTGTTCTTGGAAGGCAACCATTTTTGTAGGTTGTCCCCTAGGGATGCCTCGTATCAAAGGCCCTTGTAAAAAGCGTACAGGGTGCCTGAAACCAAGCTGAAATTGCAGTGTTATGGGGACACTTTAGTTCTTACAGTAGCCAAGTATGCCATTAGTTTAAAACAATGGGGGAATGAGGGGAGGAGGGAGGAATGTTCTATGATTTATTTATTTGTTTCCAGTAGCAGTGGAAAATTTTCTCAGAGCAAAAAGGAGGCCTGAAACTGACCCCATCGGCCAATTATGAATCAGCATTAATGACAAGCATAATTCCATAAGAGTTTTCAAGCCAACATACCATGCTCCTGAATGACATGAAGCAAAGCTAAGTGCAAATATGAACTCAGAACCTCGGTAGTTGACCTGCACTCTTTCCTGAAAGAGCAGACTGGGTATAGAAAATATAGCCCAATTCTCAAAGTCTTTGTAGCATCTTGGAGAAAAGTGACCAAAAGCATCATATCAAATCCTTTTTATTTTCCAAGTCAGCAGCGGGTCCAGAAAAATCATGATTTCTATTGGCACCAAAACTCATGAATGTGTTCCCCTTTAACCATCGTCAAGTGGTACCCTCTGAGCTGCTCCAGCTTCTGTCCTACCTTTGACTTTTTCCTACTTTTGCTCAGACAGCTCTTGGAAAATGTCCTGCAAGTTTCCAAAGAACTTAAGGCTAGTAGCCTTAAGAGTTGTGCGTCAGCTGAATTCCATAAAATAAAAGACCACATAAGCACGGTGTAATTTACAGTTACACGACAGGCAGAGATGACGTTACTTGGGCCAAGTGCTTAAGTACGCAGTCAGAGCCCGGGAATGGAGAGCTGTTAATGTAGGATGTCCAGATGGATTTTAAAATTACACCAGCAATGATTTTCAGAGTTGGAGCTGTATGTTGCTGAAGAAATCACTGCCTGAAAGCCCAATGTCAAAATGACAACCCCCGTCACAGGAGGACCATCCCAAGCTCACTGACTGTTAAGCAGGACAATTATCCCAGACCCCAGGTTTAAAATAAATCCCCAAATAGTCCTTCCTTAATTTCCAAATGCACAGATGTTCTTGGGTTTATCATCCAAGCCACTCTCTCTACAAACCAAATCAGATTATTAGAATCTCTCTATTTTGCTCGTCTTGAGGCCAGGTACACTGTTCACTTGCAGAGAACATCTAATAATTGCTCCTCATTTGACCTCTAAAATCTGATTACCCCAGAGCATCCGGAAACTTCCTCCTGCCTCGGGTTCTTTGCAGCAACCTTCTTAAGCCATTTTGAGCAAAGGAGTCTCAAAATTTCACCATCTGACGGTTGATTTGGCCCCAACAGTTGCATATAACCATCCCCCTCTCCTTACACACAGAAGCAGCAAGGGGTGGGGGAGGGGAGGGCCAAGGAGAGGGAGGAAGGAAGAGATGGAGGTTGAAGGTTTTGTCATCAGCATGAACTCAGAGTCATAGTAACCTTTAAAGAGAGCAGTTGTGACTGTAGAGACCGGAGCAGAAAGCTCCTTGGAATGGTGTCTTATTTAGTAGTGCTTCCCCACAAGTTCTGTTTCAGTACGGACTGTAAGCATGCTTCTCAAACAGCTTGGCAAAGGGTTTTAAGGTAAGAGTAGTTGCCCGTTGGAGAGGGTTAAGGCAAGAAGTAAGGAGGTAAGTGTGTGTGTGTGTGTGTGTGTGTGTGTGTGTGTGTGTGTGTGTGTGTGGTGTGTGTGGTTGGGGGGGGTGATATTCCTTGGCCTGCAGTAGAAACTAAGCTAGAGGTTCCTTGAAGGAGGTGCGTGGAGAGGGGTAGAGAGAGGAGGGGGAAGAAAAGCAGAGAAGGCTTCTGAGGAAACAATAGATCTAATACATCCCCGATTTATCAAACCAGGGATGTTTCTTTACAGATCCAGACTTTCTCCTGGATGTTCTAACCAGATCTAGAAAAGCAGGTTTCCTCTGGAGAGGCCTTCCCCCAAAGCAGGCTTTACTACTGTGAAAACTTGAACCAAAACAAAGTTGTGTGATTCATCAGGAGGGAATGCTGTAACAAATAAAGCCAACTTTCTTCCCTCCAACACTGCTTAACAGTTAGTCACAAACACGGGCTGCCTTGGGCAGGCTGACTAAATCAACAGATTCCCTACCCTAACCTGTCTAGACGGTTGTTAATATGCCACGGATTTGACACCAGTGGGCTGACAATGTGAAATGAAGGCTATTTCAGAAAATGAAATTCTGGCAACATTTCGGCTTAATTAGCATGTGAAATAAAAGGAGGAAAAGATCTAGTGAGACCCTTAGGAGACAGTCTCATTAAGGATGGGGGAAAGGATGCCCTGAAGAAATGCCTTGTGCTAAAAGCGTGTGAACTATGTGTGCGCTCAGAGACAAAGTCGAGTGTATCTGCCAGCATCCCTGGGCAGGTACGTACGTGTGGACACACAGACACCAGGGGCCGGTACCTGGAGGAAAACTCGCAGCCTCTCACCGGGAGGAACGGCAACTAGTAACAAAGATACAGTCAGAGGATCAACTTTGCCCCTCTTCACCCTGCACCAAAAGCCAAACCTCACTGGCTAAAACGGCAACTGTTACATCCCAGCCTCAAGCTGGCAAATCCCACATTGGGTCCTGGCAGAAGAAATTCAGCCGTTCATTAGCCTTAACAAGCTGCTGTCATGGAGAGAAGTTACATGAGCAGCCACACACCAAGCCTCTCTCGGTCCTCCCCAAGGGCAGGCTGGTTTCTCCAAGAAGGACTGTGCGAGTTCCCACTTCCGATGTGCAAATCCAGACTGTGTTCATGGACGTTCCATGGTGCACACTGTAGTATTTTTAAAGAATACCCCCTGCGCCCCCCACACACCCACCATCTTTCCTGCAGAGTGTCCCTTCAGCAGCTCCTAATCCTCGCTGAGAAAACCACTGTTTCCGCAGCAGACCTAGCACTTTCCACTGACCAGCACTTTCTTTATTCCACTTCACAAAGCCCAGTGAACTTGTCACCAGACCCACTTTGCCCTCAGTGGGACGCCTAGCCAACTTGGCATCGGTGCCCTTCAGCATCATAGGAGTTTCTTAACTAGTCCTCTAAGACCGAGTCAGAGGCATGGAAGCACACACCAACCTTTGTCAGAGGTTGTGCTGTCTAACTAGGGAGGGACCCCAAACAAAAAAGAGAGAGAGAGAGAGAGAGAAACAAGGACACATACAGAGGCATTGCACCGGGGAAACCTACAATGCATGGTCAGCGTTAGATACATCTTACCATCCTCCTCCTAGATATCCCTGAATACCTTTTGTCACTGGGCTCCTCTCCCCTCTGCCCACCTTCTCATCTCAAAATCAAGTTTCTCTCTTGTCTTGACACTCGCTAATTACTGGGAAAACACTCCGCTATGCTCCTACCTCCTGACCCCCATCTGATGGTCCTCAGTACCAGTTGAAAGAACTGAACCCGATTTAAGGTACCAAGTAGGTAGAGCTCGAGCGTGTAGGGACGCGGTATGCTGACATTAATGGCTCCTAAAGCCCCAAACTACCTTTCCACCCGGGTCCTCCGAACCCCAGAAGTTACGCAGGTCTGTGCTGGGGACAGCGAGCCCGACAACGTGTGCGCAAGGATGTGTGTTGGTGACTGAAACGCAGGCAGCTCAGACCGGCTGCTCAGCTCCGCGCGCTAAGGGGTTAGAGGGTGGGTGGAGAGGTAAGCGCAGATGACTGTTTCCGAAAACATTTTAAACAACAAACAGCCAAAAAAGGGTGGGGGGGAATAAAACAAACAAACAAAAAAATTCAACCCCAAGCCCGCACCGACGCAGCCCCTGCGCCTCCGCCGCCACCACACGATTTACACAAGTAATTTAAATCATTCACCTGCTGCCAGGTCTCCTCCAGGGATGGCAAAGCTGAGAAGTAGCCGGTGTCGTGGACAAGTTGTAGCTCCTGGAATATACTATAACTAGCCAACACGTCCATGCTGCTGCTGCCGGGCAAAACGGGAGGAGAAACCCTCCCCCGAACACAGTTGGGTCTGTTTGTTTGTCAGTCTGTCTGGCTCACCCCCCAAGAAGGCAGACATCCAGTGGCCCTTTTGTTTTGTTTTGTTTCAGTCAACTAAAAAGGAAAAAAAAATCAATGCAGGAGAGAGGAAGAGAGGAGGTGAGAGAGGAGAGAGTGAGTGGGGTGGATGGAGAGAGGCATCCAGCGTGTACAAGTGCAGACCGCTGCCAGGAAAAGGGGACTTCTCCACGGGAGTAACAATTCCCTTCCAGGGCTCTAATCACTCCAGCTCGTGGATCAGGAAGGGGGATGCAAACTCACTGACACGAAGCTGCCATCTATTTCTGCAGCGCTGTTCGCTCCTAATGCAATCTTTGCTCTTTATTTTGGGAGGTTGCATTTTTTTTTTCTCGCGATCGCTTCTCTCCCCCCCGTCCCTTCCCTCCCCACCCCCCACCCCATCCTTGCTAGTTTGTAGTCTCTCCCCCCTCCTTTTCTCCTCCTCCGGTTCTTCCCCCTCCCCAAACTCCCCCCCTCCGCCCGGCTCTCCGCGCAGCCGTGGGATCTCGGAGGAGGGCGTCCATTAGGCCGCGTGTGACCATGTAAGGTAAACAGGGGACTCATGAAGTCACTGAGGACCAATGGGGAGCACGGAGAGGGGTCCGGGGCGGGGCTTGGCCCTGGCGGCGAGCGCGGATTGGCGGGCTGCGGATCTCCCTGCTGCCTTACAAGGCGGTGCGAGGCGAGCTATTTTTAGAGGGCTATATAAGGGGGCTGAGGCGGCCGCGCGGCGGCCGGGGAGCGCGAGCGCGAGGGACGGGGAGGGCCGCGGCGACACTCGCGCCGGCTCCCGGGACGCCGAGGCGGCCGGGCTTGGGCCGCGCGCCGGCCTCCGACCTTCGCTCCGGTTGCCCGGCGGAGCCCGGGGCGCCGGGAGCCTGCGCCCCTCGGAGGGGCAGGGTCGCGTGTCGCCGTCCTGGCGGTGACGCGGCCGGTCGGGAGGTGAAAGTCCAGAATGCGGGGTTAGAATGCCTCCTGGAGGAGGAGCGGGGCGGGAGCCCGGCGGAGCCGCCGTCGGGTGTGGGGGAGGAGGCGCTGACACTTCCCACTCGGCCTCCCTCCGGGACCCGGGGGCGGAGAGGCGTGCAAAGGAGAGCCTCACTGAAAAATAAACCGAGAAAGAAAGAAAAAGGCCCCCCAGAGCCCTTTCACAAATGGCCCACAGGCTGCCAGGGCGCTGGAAGAAGCGCCCGAGGAGGAAGTGGCACACAATGGAAAGGAACAAAGGGGAGCGGCGCGGAGACAACAACCGGCGCCCGCCCCCCGCACTCAGTCCCCGCCCCGCCGGCGCCCCCGTGCGCGCCGCCACCCGCCCTCCCCTCGCGGGGCCCACGCGGGGTCCGCGTCGCGAGGCAGACGCCCAGTCAGAGTTGATCGAAAGAGGGCATTTCGCGGGAGTGGGAGTCAGAATGGAAGGCACCCGGGCAGACGCGGGGCGCAGGCAGCTTCTGTGGGGGCTCAAAGCTGAGCCCCCCTCCATCCCCCCCCGCCTTGTGGCTCCGGGAGAGGTGTCTACGAGCTGCGGTGGTGAAGAGTCGGAACCGGATCCGACTCTGGAGCTGGCGTATAGAAATACACAGAGATAACTCCTCTCAGATGAAAATCCCCCACGCGACCAGTTGTGTGCTTGACCTTCCGTGTTCAGTGCGATTCATGTTTCCCCAAAACGTGCCGTGAGCTGAGCTTACGCTTTTGGAACGACTGCAGAATTCGGTGCTTATTCAGACGAGAAACTTAATTTTACTCGTAAGAAAAGAAACACCTTAATCTCCCTTCTCCGCTTTCCCTCCTTCTGACTATGTGGAACTCCATATCATAATATTTGCAAGATTCTGCTTCATAGAACGAACACAGTTTGAAATTTAGTTCTTGCCAGGGGAAATTAAACAGGAATTATGGAGTTTGAGGAAAGTCTGGTTTATTTACTTTGTGATGTCTGGAATTCTGTTGGTTAGGTCTATAGCATCCATTGTAGGAGTATAATTGGTGTAGTTCCTGGAGTGTATGTGCATAAGATGTGCAAGGACCTTAGTGCATTTAGTATTAGGTATACACATTAGTGGTGTAAAAAGTTTAAACGGCATACGTGGTAGCACACATATGTGTTAGCATCAGTGAATACTTCTCATGAAGGCCTCTCTTTGAAAGGCCAGATGGGCCTTTCCCAGAAGTCGAAAACCACTTAGAGCCAGCACATCCCAATTAAAGCGTTAACTTGATCCTTATGGTCGCTGGTGCTGCTGTTTACTAGCCCTGTGACTGAGCTTACTAGTTCAGCCTCTAATTAATTACCCACCTCAGAAATCGAAATAGTGGTATCTGCCTCGCCTGGTTGTTATGAAGAATCAAAGTAAGGTTTGTAACTCATCTAGCATGGTATCTGGTGCTATTAGGGGGATACTGAATGTTAACCATCATTATCTCCTGACTTTAGCTAAGGAAACTAAATAGTATATCTGAACTAATCAGACCCATGATGGGGAAGAGACCATTGAAAAGCCCTGAGGCAGAAAACAAGTTCTTGAGTATGTAGGGGAACAAAAGGAACTTACTTAGACATAGGGAAACTCAAAGCGAAAGGCAAGGCAAGGCAAGGCCAAAACATGTAATCTGATGTCTGAACTCAAGTGAACCTAATTTCTGTTTTTTGTGTTACACTCTTACCATTTTTGAACAAATACGACATTCTTGTTAACTTCTGAGTTCAAAGATTTTACAGATAATAGTTAACTAGTTAAACACTTTCACTATGCCAGGCTGTATGGGCACACTTTTTTTTTTTTTTTTTTTAATGCAGTACCTCATTTCATCCTCAGGACAACCTATTGGAATTATTTTTGTTATCTCCAACTTTATAGATGAGAGTACCCAGGCTTAGAAATAGTACATCGGTCAAGGTCACACAATTAAGAAGCAGCTGAGCAGAGGTTCAAATCCAGGAGCCTCTGACTTTCAAGACTTTGATTTGCATAGAGGTCTGTGTGCAGTGAAAGACTGAAGTTTCTTGTTTTAAGTCAAGATTTGTTTACAAAAATGCTTTGGTGTGGAGAACTCTCACCAAAAGTTTGACGTTCTTCTCCTTGTAAATATCAGCTATCCAATTTACAGAACTCAACCCAAATCTTACAGTATAAATCCGAAAGACCTCATTATGACTTTTTTCAAAGCTTTATAGAATATTTTAGAATTCATTCTAAGAGATTTTATGCAACAAGGCCCTCCTAATGTCACATTTTCAATATCAGTCATTTTTAGCTACTTTTTATAGCCTAGAGACCCTAGGTTCCCATGCAAAACACATGCAAAGAATCTGAATGTACAAAATAATTAACAAATTAAGATCACAAGGGAACTTTGACAGTCAAACAAACCAAAAATAAACAGCACCACTCTAAGTACCATATATTGAATGCCTTCTCTGTATTAGGCATTTTATACATGTTCTCATCTGATCTTCACCACAGTCTCTTGAGGGAGCTATCATTGCTCCATTCTCACAGATGAAGGTATCAAAGTTAAGAGAGGGTACATAATTTACCAATTACCAGACGTCTGTTAGGTAGTAGAAGCGTTTTCAACTATAGATCTGAATCCAAGATGACGCCAAAATCTGTGTCCTCTACACACCGTTGCCTTAGGGGACACTAATACCACTTTTAATAATATCACCCTTTGGAAGCTCTCCTGTAGGGAACAGCTAAGAGTAAATGTTTCTCTCCCTTGCCCAACAAAACTAACGATTGGAGATATTTTGTGAACAACATAGTAAAAATGTGATATGTAGACACAACCAAGGCATCAGATCGTTTCTCCTAGAAAAGTCTCTTTCGTTAGCATAGGAAGTCTTTATTAGCCATGCATGATTAGCGCTGGTAAAGCCTCCTAGAAATAAATCTACTTAAAACAGGAACCAAATTTCAGAGCAGTTGGTGAAAAGTAGACTTCACTTGAAAATAAAACTCAACATTATTAAAATACATTTACTCTATCTTATATTGAACAAAATTTGCGTTGTAAGTACAACAATGCTAATTTTAGAATGAATAAACAATAAATCAAGATTATTGTTGGCTAAATCTTATTTTTACGAAATGGGAAGCACCTTGCAACATGCTTTATTTCATTTTTGACTTCTATGCCATAATCAAAAAGAGGGTCATTTTATTAAGATGTTTGAGGGCTTCATCAGTTTCCCGAAGGGTCTCAATTAATTTTTTGATATTCAAAGTATTGTCCTCTCTTCTTCTAAAGCATCAATATAGTCATCGGCCCTGTTGATTTTACCTTCAGCTGTTTGTTTAACTTCATAGACCCTCACTTGCCAGTTACTTTACCAATTTCACTTTCATTGACATCATGAAACCTCATACCTCTTGCTAGATTTGCAATTTCGCTTTGCAACAGATCTGAATTTATTTGCATTGGATTATAAATGCTTACCACCGTGGGGAGTGATGAAGGGGAGCCTTGTATTTAAGAGATGTTTGAATGGGGAACTCATTTGTAGGTGGCCGTGTCATTAATAAATACTTCCACACACCTAGGATTTTTGCTTCCCTTCACAATCTCACTACAGTGAAAGAGAGTGTGAACTTAGGGAGCATGCTTTGATGATATCACAGGAAACAAGCATGTCAGAGGAGGTGGCGGTTAGTAAATAAGACTGAGAGACACAGTTTGAATCTGGAAGAAAAAATATGTGTCCACATGTGTTATACAGTGAATGACATACATATATAGATATAACCAGAGAGTTGTTTCATGCTTTAAAAAAAATGGCAGCTTGATCGGGCTCTCATGTCCTGGAAAAAAATACTCCTCAAGGGTAGACATCTCCCTTTGTTTTCATTCTGTACTCACTTTCTGCTCATAATTTGGTTTCCTCCTTGTTCTGCCTGCAGGGAAAGAATGTACTGGCGACAACCACAGGAGCCCGGTGCTCACCCTGACAGTTTTGGCTGTTTTGTCAATACAAAGACATTTTAGTTATAATTGTGTTTTCTGTAAGTATAGTTAGCATAGACCTGGCTCCCTGAATGTGTTCAGTTTTGACACTCTGACATATTGAGGTTTCTGGACATGATGAGCTAAAAGAAAGAAAGAAGGGAAGAAAGGAAGGAAGGAAGGAAGGAAGGAAGGAAGGAAGGAAGGAAGGAAGGAAGGAGAGAAAGAAAAAAATCTAGGTCTTAATGAAGTAACCAAAAACTCTAGGCAGATAGTTTGCTGATCTCCAGAAAACATGCCAATCTTGCTATTGGCTTGTCAGAATTCTTTTGGTATGTTATAGTTTAATAAAAAACAAAACATTTTTTAAAATGAAATGTTAAAGCCAACCCTGAAAGTTGGATTCTTCATTGCACTGGGTTATCCAAACTGGGTAAAGGTGCATTGCTCATGATGAGCATGTTGCTCTGACTCAAAGAGTCCATTGCTTAACCAAAATTGACTTGTCATAATGATAAAGGTAAGGAATTCAAAAATTTATTTAAAAGTTGACTGTCAGGAATGTCTTTCCCAGACCTTAGTATTGAACATTTAATGTTATTATGACCTATGGTACATTATTCCTATGGAGATTAATATCTGTGGTCACTTTTTTTCATGTTTACTTATTTGGGGGGGCGGGGACAGAGGGGCAGAGGGAAACACAGAATCCAAATCAGGGTCCAGGCTCTGAGCTGTCAGCACAAAGCCCAATGTGGGGCTTGAACTCACAAACTGTAAGATCATGACCTGAGCCAAAGTCAGACACTTAACTGACTGAGCCCCCCCAGGTGCCCCTGTAAGTCACTTTTCTGGCTTAAGCTACCAGCACTTACAAGCATCAGTATTCGCTAATGAAGAGCAAAATCATCATATAAATTCAATCAGCTATTCAACAAATATGATGCAAAACATTCAGTCATTCATCGTATAGTACACAAAACATTTGGTCATTTAATAGATATTAAGCAGAATGCATATGTTGAAAATAGAATCGTAACCAGGCATATTACCAATGTTAGTAGTACTTTGTCTTAGAAGTTTACAAAGGCATTGGAAGTGTCTAGTCCAACCTTCACAGGCCCACTGCTTCCTTCTGCAGCATTCCTTCCTGGAGAGGCCCAGTTGCTCCAATGTTGGGGAAATCCCAGCAGACACTGGGATAAACCGCTGTGACAGAGCCTCGCAGACTCATTTTCCCCACCTAAGAATAGCATCAGAATCTATTCAGGGGCTTCTGGACAAAGATTTTGGGACAGAGGCCAGCAGAAAATGAGAAAAGATTTTTAAATATTAAAAGAATACCCTTGGCTATGTAATGATCGAAACGCCAAGACAGTTTGAAGTCTGTGTGAAATGAAGTTGCTAATGTTTTAGGGATTATTACCCCTTGCAGCGTGTAAGGCACAGTTTGTAAAATTGTGTTATGTTTCACCCTGAGTTTTTTGTTGTGACATGTTGAATACAGCCCAACGTTGCTATTAATACATTAAACATCACTGTCAATGTTTTATCAGAATATTATCATTTTCTTTTTAAACACGCTATTTCCAAAGCGTTTGGTACATGCTTAATGGGATTTAACAGCAGAATGCATCTCAGATTTTGTAATGGAAATCAATGGGAGAATAGGATTGATTTGATAGAAAGTCTCTGTGCCGCAAACTTTGCTGACTGTGACCATTCCTTTAAGTGAGGGATACCTGTTCCACAGGTGTCCAATGAAGAGTTTTTATGTGTATGATAGATCTGGGTAGTTTGGAAGATTAATAATGTCAGCAGCAGTTTTTTGCTGAGTGGCTGCTCATTTGAATTTCACTGAATTCTCTTTACCAGAAGCCTTCCCATTTGAATGGTTAGAAGAGTCGGCTGAGTCACAGCTTTGAATGCTAGTCACTGCTCTGCTCAAGAGTAAGCAAGGCAAATGCCCCAGTCTCCACGTATACGATCCAAATGGGTGTGTGGGGAGGATGCTTCAGTGTCCGTTACAGCCTCACAGTCCTCTCTCCACCCCCCTACTCTTTTGCCGTGCTCACAGACCATTCTAAGCCAATGTGGTCGGGCTTTACGGAGAGTCATTTCATTTTGGCCTCTCCCAAACTGGGCCCCACATACTACACCCTCTTCTGTTTCACTTCAGTGCTGGTCATTATTTGGGAAGGTAGGGAAATTCCACTGATACAGACCAAAAGGCCATAAACACAAAGGGGCTCACTCCCTCCGCCCAGCATGTCCAAATGTAAAATTCTAACCCAGTTCTCTTTCACCCTCACATTAATGTAGACATTGCTTTTCTGCAATATCGATTCTTGAGCTTTGAGAGATGTTGATGTTAAACCGATCCCTAGTATTTTCATCCTTTCCATATGTTCATGTGTATCGTTGCCCTTTTGAGATGATCAATTTCTAGGGGACATTTGTCTGATCACCCTATAGAGAATCCAATATCTGTTGTAGTATGCATAGTTTTAAAAACCCAAATTAAGAGAGATCATACAAAATATTTTTAGTAAAATTTAAAATTAATATTTCTCTTTTCTCCAGTACTGTTTGGACACTGTATTGTTTGTGCCGGCTTCTGTTAGGCTGGCCTAAATAGGAAGAAATGGCATTACCTCAAATGATGTCAAATGTGGTTAAAAGAAAATGAGGATCTAAGGCACTTAGCAAAAATGTCTGTAATTAAAATTACCAACATCTACATAAAGTACATGAGACACGTTGTCAAGGAACCCAGTTTCCAGACTGATTTAGAGATCATATATTTTTAAAATTTTTTTTAACATTTATTTAGTTTTGAGAGACAGAGCGCAAGCAGGGGAGGGGCAGAAAGAGAGGGAAACATCGAGTCTGAAGCAGGCTCCAGGCTCTGAGCTGTCAGCATAGAGTCCAATGTAGGGCCCGAACCCACAAGCCGTGAGATCATGACCTAAGCCAAAGTCAAAAGCTTAACCTTCTGAGCCACCCAGGCACCCGAGATCATATATTTTTAAATATAAGGCACTTCCCATTCTATCAGGAAACAGAGGCTGTTACATTTGTTACACTGTAAAAGAGACTGTAATCTTGAATATTGTAACATTTCACAGAGTGATGTAATAACAGAATTTTCTGGGAACCAGTAACAACTTTAGCAAAAGGAAAGCTGGAAATTTGTTAAATTTAAGTTTCTTTCACTCACCTGGATGAAGGGTGTCCTGGTGCTAAATGGCCTTTAAAGATCACATAGAATAGAGATCTATGTTAGCAACTTGAAAGTAAGTATTCAGTAACCTTGAATTTCCTCTTTCTGTCTTACCTTTACCATAGCAACCTTCTGACCTATGATTTCATCTTCTGAGTCAACTTACTTATATGAGATTGCCTTTTGTAAACATATAATGCCTATCTTTATTTATTTACATACTTTATTATTTCTTCACTGTTTAGAGAGGAAGTATGAATAAAGACAATAAAATATGAGAATGACAGTACAGAAAACTATTAGCATTAACTAAAAGACAGAAGTCCAGTACTAAAGGATGAGGGAAGAAGAAACATAATAAGAATCCATAATCATTCCAACTGTGTCTCCTAGTCAACACTGATCAAACTATGTTTTTAGTTATAAATTATTTTCTTGTAAATTTGACTCATGTGAACCCATACCCCTCAAGGACAGAATCTCACCTCTGTGAAATTAATTGTTTATAAACTTGCAACACTGAACTTCCTATTTTTCCATTCTGGTGACTCCATTAAGATGCCCAGGTAGTCTTATTTAAAACCATATGATTTCATTTGCTCAACATTTATTGAGCACCTATTCTGTCAAACAGTGGTCTGGGGGCTGAATGAGATGATTCTTACTCTTCTAGATCTGACATGTTAAATGAAGAGAGATATAAATAAAATATAATATGGGTAATACGACATACTAGATTCTTGAGACAGACTTCCTCTGTGCAAAAATAACCAAAATTCTGGGGCCTAAGCATTGATGAGCTGACAAGATAATAAGGAATCATTGGGCTAAAATTTAAGTGAGAATGAGATTCAACATCAGTTCTGGCGCAGAGCACTCTTACACTCAATATTCCCAGCACTGGCTGTATCTTAGAAAGAGCTTAGGGGCACCTTGGTGGCTCAGTTGGCTGAGCATCCGACTTTGACTCAGGTCATGATCTAACGGATTGTGGGTTCGAGTCCCACATTGGGTTCTGTGCTGAGAGCCAGCTAAGAGCCTGGAGCCTGTTTCAGATTCTGTGTCTACCTCCCTCTTGGACCCTCCCCTGCTCACACTGTCTCTCTCTCTCTCTTTCTCTCAAAAATAAATAAAACATTTTTAAAAAGGAGCTTAAAAATGCTATTGAGTGATGTGGCTTGCAGCAAATGTAGACTAGCTGTATTGGATGAGCCCTCCCCTTCGTCCCTGCTCCCCCACCAAGAACAACTAGGAAACATAGATGAAATATTAAAATTACATGATGAAGGTATTGGAGAAGTAACAATGCAACAAAAACTCGCCAAGTCGCCTAGGTAAGACTTAATGCTTCATTCTCATCAGAACATTGGAAGCAAAAGACAACGGAATGACCTATTCAAAGTGCTATAAGAAAACAACTGCCAATTTAAAATAACTGCCAATTTAGGTTTCAATCCCCAGTGAAAATATCCTCCAAAATTGTTGGGGACAGATCTACTCTAAAGTAATACTAAGCACACATCTTCACCAGAAAGATAATGGTACCAGAAGAAGGTGTGGTGATGGATGAGAGAAAGGAATATAAATCTCGATTGTATAAAACAATAAGAAGAAGATCTATGAGGTTTTAAATGATGTGAAATTAAAATAGCGTAAAAATAAAGAAATAAATAGTCTAATACCCTTGCATTGTCCTAAGACATGGAAAAGTAGTAATGTGTATTAGCCTTTAACAAATCAAAGAGAAATGTTATCATTTCTAAGGTAACCTAAAGAAAATAATTTAAGAATCATAAGTGACAAGCTAATAAAAGGGGAGAAATAAAATTATTAATCGAAGAAAGGATAGCAAAAGAAATAAGACGTAAAAATAGAGAATAAATAGTAAGATGGTATATTTAAACCCAAAATTTTCAGTTATTTCAATCATTGCAAACAGACTAAGGTATCCAATTAAAAGACCATGTATATAACTGCCTAAAAAACAAAACTTGGGTATAATGAAATTCCCATTTTTATAGATTGGAAATGGCCTAATATTGGCAGTTTTAAGTATTTTTATCAGAAATAAATGCTATTTATAAAATATACTTAATAAACATAGGGAAAAAGAAAGGTTGAGAATGAAAGGAAGATAAAAGATTGTACAAATATAACTGAAACAAAGTTGGCTTAGCTCTAAGAATACCAATATATTAAATTTTCAGTTAGTAAGCACAGTACACATAGAGAGGTGTTTTATAATACAATAGAGTCCATGAAAAGATACACCACTTTTATATCTATTGACATAGACTCAAAATGATACAATAAGCTGGAAGAAGTGGGAGAGAAGCAGAAAAATCTACAATCAAAGTGATAGAGTTAAAAAAAATTTTTTTTGGTAACTGATAGAACAAATAGACAAAAATCAGTAAGGATATAAAAGATTTGAGCACAAAGATGTCTACCTAATTATGAAATACAGAACCTGATACAATGCTCATAGAAAACATATTTTCAACTGCATGCAGAAAATTTAACAAAACAGACCATACATTGTGCCATATGCAAGTCTCAGCAAACTCCAGAGTGAAAACTAGACAGAATAGATGATCTCACTATAGTGGGAATTAAGTCAGAAATCAGTAACAAAAAGATAAGTGTGAAGTCCCCACATATTTGGAGACAAAGAAATATACTACTATATAGCCTATAAGTTAAAGAGAATATCATAGAAAAAAATGTAATATATTGTGAACTATTGGGGCACCTGAGTGGCTTAGTCGGTTAAGCGTCTGACTTTCGCTTAGGTCATGATCTCGCGGTTCGTGGGTTCGGGTCCCGCGTCGGGCTCTGCTGACTGCCAGCTCAGAGCCTGGAGCCTGTTTCAGTCTGTGACTCCCTCTCTCTCTGACCCTCCCCTGCTCATGCTGTCTCTCTCTCTCCTAGAAATAAATAAAACATTAAAAAATTTAAAAATATATATATATATTGTGAACTACTTAAAGATGGTATGTAGACAGATATGTAAGCAAGCATAGTAAAATGCAAATGGTAGAATCTAGATGGTGAGTGTATGGTTATTCACTGGAAAATTTTGTTAACTTCAGCGCAGATTCTCTTTGTGTCAAAAACCTTCTTAGGCCCTTGACTATGCCGTGTAACATATTTATTATTCCTCTCAACTATATGTCACCTACAAATTGGATAGGCCTAATAATAACAGCTTATGTGTATAAACATTCCTATGTACCAGGCACCATTCTGAGTGTCTGGATGTATTATCTCATGCTCACAACAACCCTCTGAGTTAGGTACTAAACATATATCCATTATGCATACTTAAACACACAGAGGTTAAGCTGTGGGCCACACAGCTTCCAGGTGGCAGGTCAGGTAATCGAAGACAAAGCCTGCATGCTTAGTTCCTATGCTTTGTCTTTTCAGATTTCTTTTTTTTTTTTTAATGTTTTTATTTATTTCTAGGAGAGAGAAAGACAGCGTGAGCAGGGAGAGGGTCAGAGAGAGAGGGAGTCACAGACTGAAACAGGCTCCAGGCTCTGAGCTGGCAGTCAGCACAGAGCCTGACACGGGGCTTGAACCCACGAACCACAAGATCATGACCTAAGCGAAAGTCGGACGGTTAACCGACTAAGCCACCCAGGCGCCCCTGTCTTTTCAGATTTCTGAGGGCAATTTGTACAGATGAGACTAAAATGCTGAACTCTTTTAAAGACTACTTTCCAAGTTGAGCCTTTATTAAGGGGAGGGGACTATAAAGTCAATAGACTATTTATCTCACATTCTATATCTTGTCACCCTGTCTGAGGATACTATAAAAGGTTTCACTGGCTGCTTTGCTTAGATGTCCACATGCCCTTTGCCTCTGGCTAGGTCATCCCTCAAACAGGAATACTGTTTGGCCTGTTTTGGCCTGACTCCATCTTGTGTGATAGATGCTGGATCCTGGGGATGGTGGCTTCCCTTTTGGGGACTGTGGAAGTCATGAGTTTAATAATTAATTCTAGAATTTGACTAAGAAATGATGTAAAGAATCAAAATATAATCTGACCCAGGAAGGGATTTCAGTGTGTCCCCAGAGAGACTGTTATCAGAATTCCCATGTTAAAAGAAGAAAAAGAAAAGAAGAAGAAGAAGAAGAAGAAGAAGAAGAAGAAGAAGAAGAAGAAGAGGAAGAGGAAGAGGAAGAGGAAGAGGAAGAGGAAGAGGAGGAGGAGGAGGAGGAGGAGGAAGAGGAAGAGGAAGAAGAAGAAGAGGAAGAGGAAGAGGAAGAAGAAGAAGAAGAAGGAGACCCATATTACTAAGAAAAATAGGATTCTTGGCCATGGGTCTACCTCCTGGGTACCCCTCACATTGTTTTATAAATTTAAGTAATTTATAGATAACATAGATAACTATGTTCTAATGCCTTCTAGACAAGTCTACACTGCTTGTAATTGTCCCTGGTCTTATGTATCTCTTTCCAATTTTTACATACTCTTCTAGAAGCTAAGCTTCTGAAAGATATCCCCAAGACAGGACAGAGTCTTCAGATTCTTTACATATTTTCCTCAGTAGAGTCATTCATCAATACATTGTGAGTTTCAGTTTTGAAAGTTTCCTTCCTACTCCTCTCGGGTTCAGTTTCTCTTTCAGGGACACACTCGCTACTAAAAGTGTGGTCTTTGGACCAGCTATACTGATATAACTGAAGTTTGTTATAATTGCACACTGGCAAACCACACCCCAGACCTATTGAACTGCAATATGCATTTTAACAAAATGCCCATGTGATCTGTGTGCACACAAAGCTTGAAAAGCATTGTCAGAGGCCAACGGCTCATGACCTCTCTGTTTCTAGACTTGTTATAAATGGCTTCCTAAGCCTAAGGCCATTTCCACTTGACCTGACCCACCTACCTGCCTCCTATATGCTCTGAGATCATGAAGTTGTCTCCTGTGCTGGCACTCCCACTTCATCAGTGGGTGCCTTCTTGTTGATAAGAATTAGACTTAGAGGAACTGCTACTCCCTTAGCCCTTCCACCAACTTCTAAGTCTATTTTGTTCCAACTTTCCTTCATTTCCAAGACACTGAAGTGGAAATATCTCCTCCTTAATCATCTTTGTACACCTGAATAGAAAATCCTATGTTCAAAAATACTTTCGGGGCGCCTGGGTGGCTTAGTCGGTTAAGCATCCGACTTTCGCTTAGGTCATGATCTCGCGGTTCGTGGGTTCGAGCCCCGTGTCGGGCTCTGTGCTGACTGCCAGCTCAGAGCCTGGAGCCTGTTTCAGTCTGTGACTCCCCTCTCTCTGACCCTCCCCTGCTCATGCTGTCTCTCTCTCTCCTAGAAAAAAAAAAAAAAAAAAAACTTTCATTGCTGCTATTGTACTGCTGTTGGTCTTCACAGCAGTTCTATGGCGTAGCTAGTGTTAAAATGTTCAGAGCATAGCTCATTATTCCCATTTGTCAGATGAGAAAGCTGAGGCTTACAGCTTAAAGCAACTTTTGTAAAACCATATAGTAACTAGTGGCAACATCCGTGGCAGTATCCAGACCCTTTGCTTTGTTTCCACTGCACACCTATATCTCCAAACTATTGCTCCAAATCTCTGAGCAGTGCTGGAGGGAGAGCGACCCATCCCAGCATCACTTACCAAGCACTAACACTTGCTCTCCTGTGAAAAATGCTCTTAGTTCTCCAGCCAACTCCTTTTTAAATTTGCTACCAGAAACCTAATGTTTCCATCAGGTTCAGTTATATGCATACTTGCTCCTTGTAGTTAGAGGTGGCCCATGGCATTCTGGCCAGCGAGGTCTAAATGGAAGTTTCGTGGGCTGTAGGAGTTTGCCGGGGCTAACAGAGTGCCCCCAAGGGATAGCTTAAACAGCAGAAGCGCACTGTCTCCCAGCTCTGGTGGCTGGAGTCTGAAATCAAGGTGGATGCAAGATCAGTTCCTCCTGAACACTATGAAGGAGAGGTCTGTTCCCGGCATCTCTCCTTGACGTGTCACTGGCTATGCCCCCTTCACATGGCACTCCCCCTGTGTGTGCGTTTCTATATCCAAGTTCCGCCTTTTCATAAGGACACCATTCCACTGGTCTAGGGCCCATGCCAGTGACCCCATTTGCACTTGACTCCCCTCTATAAAGCCACTATCTCTAAATAAGATCACACTCTGAGGTAATGTGGGGTTAATATTCCAACATATTCTTAGGGGGCTGGGAGGAAAAACACAATTCAACCCCAAAACATGGGAGGAGTATGGTGTTCCTGGGGAACTTTTGCTTTTCTCACAGAAGGGGACAGCCATGGTGTCCAGCCACTGTCCTCCTTTCTGCTTTATATTCTACCTCAATCGCTGGACCTGCTCTGCCTTGTTGGGAGTAGGAAAGAAAGACTAAGAGAAGTAAGGAGTTGAACTGATGTTAGTAACTGTCTGACTCTTCATATCTGTTACGGGAGGAAAATTAACCCCTTTGCTAAAAGTCCTTGCAGTGGGGTTTTCCATGACTTCTAGCCAAACACATTCTTAATATACATTACCATCCTCAAATAACTGGGTTTACATGCTTTTGTCAAATTATACAATAATCCAGAGTAAAAGAGCTATTTGTTATCAAGCTATGCTTATAAATGATTTAGATTGAGAAAGAGGTTGAAGGAATTGAATGATGGAAGCATCATACCTTTTATAGACATTTTGAAAACAACGTCTAAGAAAAATATGTATGTTGGAGGCTGTCCACCAAACAGCCATCAAGCTCCCCTTTGTCGCTATTTCGTGAAGGAGATTCGTGTCTTCCATCCCCCAGTGTTGTTCTTGACAAGCCAATAAAAAAGAGCCTGCTTGCTATTCTTAGCATTTATACCAAGGCTCTGGTGTGAGAGGAGGTCATGACTTGTTACCCTCAACAGAGGAAATTTTAGTAAGTCTCTCCGTGTACTTCTTTGACGACTGAATGTGGGATCATCTCTGCAGTTAAAATTTATAGTCTTAAATGCATCTGTGTTCCCTTTCACATGCTGGGTCTTGTAATGATCTCTTTGGGGATCTTTGGGGAGCCAAAGGAGTCTGACAACAAGTGACTATTGTGACTCCAGATATTGTAAGTAGGAAGGAAAGTGCTGGGGAGAAAGCCAAGGAAGGTAGTTACCAATGAGTGAGGCAGGTTGTCCTCTGAACAGGACAGGGCCTCCCTGTGCTCACTCTCCACACTGTGTGGTACAGGGCCAGCGCCTCTTAACGTTCGCCCTGGGCACTTCTCCTGTCTTCACCCTGCCTTTGGATAAGAATGATCTCCAACAGACACTATGATCTATTACTACTTTCAGTTGAATAGCTATACTATTCACAGAAAAAGAGATTTTTCTCCCTCAGATCCAGGCATTTAATTTTTTACAGTGACACCTCAAACAAGCAAGTAGCTATGTATTCAAACTGTACAGGTATTGTAAGTATACTATCTGTAATACTCACAAGAAATTCTGCAACGTAAGCACCATCCAGGTCCTACCTTGTAGCTGAGACCATGAGAAATTAAATAAGTGGCCCCCGGCCCCTCTAACGTGGGTCCACCTTGTTCCACTCCTACATCCACTGCCTGCATCCTGTCCTCCCTTCAGCCCTAAAAATCCCTGCTTTCTCAGTTTTTCTTATTTCAATTCCCTCAATCACCACGAATTCTACCTCTTCGTCTCCTGGTCAGATTTTTCCTACTTAACTAAAAGATATTATTATTGCTTTGCTTTTGCGGTTTTTTTCTCTTTTCCAGCTTAAAAAAATTTTTCATTGAGTTTGAGAGTAGATCAGTATGTCAAGTTTTCTCAAAACATTCTTTAAAGCCACATTCTGACTTAAATGTCTAGAGGGCAGAGCTAAACGGGGCCACGAGGTAAGAAAGCAGGGCAACTCCACACACTTAGAGGGGACGGGGAGGGAGAAAATGGAAAGGAAAAATCTTATTAGGTTTTGTAGGTCAGGGAAATCCTTTCTAGCCTGGATTTTTAAACCTTCTGAATTTTAATTGAAAGTATTTCTCCAGGGTATTTACTTTAACATGACTGTGCACTCTCAAAAAATATTCCCTATTCATATTGGAAAAATATTACAAATTCTAGGAAGACAGGATTGCATTAGAAGGAAGAATTTGATGATGTGCCCTTTCTGCTTTGGACAGTAACCGTGAAATTGCTGGCAGCTATGAAAGCTGCCAGACTTCTATTGAGCATCTCTGCTGGGAAAACCATAATGCTCATGGGCATGATACATGACTTTGTGCTCCCACCTAGAAATCACCAGTAATTCTTATAAGAAGTGAGCAGGACTCCTTTAGAAATTTATGACCATCCACACCTGAAAATGCCCCCAGATTAGAAATGAAAAGGTTGGTTTTAACATATCTGGGGGCTATTGTAGAAAGGTATGAAAAGCAATGAACAAAACCTGAAGCCATACAGATTTCCAGTTTCAACCTCAAGTGCAAAATATTGCTTATTATTTGGTATGGTTCATTCTCTCTCTGTGTCTCTCTCTAACAGAAAGAAATTCTCAACTGTTTTCTTAGAACAAATGGAAAATCATAGTTAAATGTTACTACTCATCTTTTCTTGATTCAAGTGTACGTCTTTACCCAAACTAGAAATTATACTTGATTCTCTTTTTTCTGCACATAGACATATTACAACAACTATCATTATTAGTAGTAATTCAGGTTAGGATAATACACTTATTTAAAGGGAGCTTTTTCTGTCTCTGGCTCAATATATTTTTAATATTGTATCTTCTCATCTTCATTATATTCCTATGAAGGAGGCTGCTTATCGTTTCTGATTTATAGGTGTAAAAATTATGGCACTGAAAAGGAAGAGGACAAAACGTGAGGTCAAATAGTCATGAAAAATTGGTTCTTCAACTCATTTCCCAGATTTGAATTATTTAGCTCTCTTTAGAGACCAAAAATGGAGTTTAGTAATATGCAAGAAGGAATTTTTGATTGAAACAGCGCTTCAGTATAAGAACACGTCTCCAGACTAGGAATCTTCCTTTCCAAATGCCTTTAAACATAGCACAGAAGATGACTCTTTGGATGACTTCAAAGCTGACCCACCTGAGTCAGGGAATTTAGTGGACAACCTTTTAAGGACTCTGAGTAGAATTCTTATGATGCCATGACTAAGTGATCATGCCTTGACTGCTTCATCTACCTCTTACTCACATTTTCTCAGCACTTTGTTTATGAAGAGTCACTTTGGCCCCTCCTTGGAAACATACTTTCCCACAGTACTTCAGAGTTTTTGCTGCAACTGTGCTGCACTGTCCCTGCTTGACACGGCGCCCCCTGCTGTGGGGCTAGAGGCAAGGCTTCCCTTCCGCAGGACCACAAGCTGGAAGGGGTCTCCGCACCGATGAAGGATGCACGACGTGTCTATTGCTCTGCCATCCGTTCCGATGTACTGCTTTGGGTAGAGGTGTCCCTTCTCTCCAGTTTGCTGCTTGATTCATTGGTGCCAGCCCCCACCCCCCAACTTTGGTTCTGTTCTGCAAGTGTCAGGGATCTTTGCAGTCACAGGAGGCTCAGAGATAATATATGAGCATGGCCATGACCTCTACTGTCAGCATTAAGAATACAAGATAACTCAGCCCAGCCATGAAATGAGAAGGTGGGGGTGGGGTGCTGGCGATACGAGAGCAACCATCCACTATGTGCAACCTGCGGGACAGCTGACTCTCATCTCAGCAGGGGCCCCGTACAGGTAGCTCAGATCAATCTAACACTCAGATTTGCTGGTTTCTAGTTTAGCTTAGGCACATTCTTTGCTTCAATTTCCACAGTTAGACCTAACAACACTTTTTCTTGGTAATGATTGTACATTGGGTACATGTTCCCTGCTTTTACATATAATATTACTATTGAGCAGTTACTGGTTTCTGTTCTAGCATGCTGAGTTGCCTGCTTTGCTAACCTCACTCTGGGTTTCCTCTGAGCTTCAGGATGGAGTAAATCCCTTCTTGGGCCTGGGGGTGAAGAGTGTACATTAAGCTTGCCCTGTCAACATTTCATATTTCCCTGGATTAGGTGGATGATTTAGAGGTAAACAGCCACTCAAAGTGAATCTTGGGACTTTACCAGAAGCGACCTGAAGACGCTTGTTCTAGCTCTATCAGTCTGACTGTTGGGAGCCTATGCCACTGAGCCACACCACATAGAGCCTAAGGAGGAGCCATTCCAGAGGAAGAATTAAAGCAGAGCCAAGAAACGGGTGCTGGTGGCCTCGTTGAGGAATAAATCACACTGATCTTAAGCTATTCCTACAAATTTAGTAATAAAATCTCTTTTTAGCTTAAGCCAGTTTGAGTTGAGTCTTCTGCCACAATTTCAATAAAAAAATGCACTAACTGGCACATCATCTCACTTTTTTTCTCACTGCTTCTATTTGCATAAACACTGGTTGAGCTAATACATAATATTGTTGTAAACAGCAAATGAGCTAATGCATATAAAGGAAATTTCAAGAGTATAAGCAGAAATATGAAACCATAAAAGATCATTGTTTAATGTTTATTTATTTTTGAGACAGAGAGAGACAGAGTGTGAGCAGGGGAGAGGTTAAGAGAGAGAAGGAGACACTGAATCTGAAGCAGGCCAGGCTCTGAGCTGTCAACACAGAGCCCGATGCGGGGCTCGAACTCACAGACGGTGAGATCATGACCTGAGTCGAAGTCAGACCCATAACTTACTGAGTCATCCAGGCGCCCCTAAAAAATCGTTGTTGACCAACCATAAAGGTATCCTCCTCTTGCTATTTTCTTTTTTCAGTCATGATATTTAAAATCTGATTCCTGTGAAGAAATTGGGCAAACTGACTTATGGAAGAAGACCTAACTCATTAAAGGTTATTTGGCTGAATTTTTCCTTTATTCCTTTAGAACTGAATTCAGCAAAACATAAAACCAAGTGAAGAAGCCTCTCATCCTAAATACCTGTCACTCTCTTATGCACCCACCTCCTGTCACTAAGTGTATCAAATGCTACCTTTATGTCTACACAGTCCATTCACTTTTTGCCACATCCATTACCACTACCTTAAACCAGGTCTTCATTATTCCTTATACGACTTGTTGAAATTATACTCTGGCATACATGTCTGAGGAGGAAAACACAGGAGGAGTTTTAGATTTGGTTGGAATATTGGTTATATATTTGCTGCATGACCACCAAACTTACTGGTCCAAAATGACAGTAAACATTTATTTTTTTCACAATATTTCTATGGTTCAGTGTTCAAGAGTGACTTAGCTAGATGCTTCTGATTCAGGGTCTTTCAAGAAGTGCCTGTCAAGATGTTGGGTGGGGCTATAGTCATCTGAAGGCTTGGCTGGGGCTGGAGATTTGCTTGGCTCACTCAGAGGCCTAACAAGTTAGTGCTGGTTGTTGGTAGGAGGCATCTTCCATGCCACATGGTCCTCTTCATAGGGTTGTTCAGTTTCTTCATGACATAGCAGCAGGCTTCCCCTTGAGCCTATAATCTAAAAGAGAGCAATAAAGAAGCCACAATTTTATGACTAAACCTTGAAATCCACACTTCATCATTTCTACAATTTTCTCTTGGTTACACAGGTTAGCCCTATCTAATGTGGAAGGGATACAACAGGACATAAAAACCAAGAAGCAAGGATCATAGTGGGGGTCATCCCATCAGCTGGCTATCTCAGCTGGCGACAGTGAAGGCTTCAATCTAGGGTGTTGTTTTGAACCTAAAGTACTTATGTAGTATCGAGGTGAGTGGAAGTGCACAGCAGAGAGCTGGATTTGTGAATTGTGATTCAGAAGGGAGATGTGCCCTCGGGTCATTAGTACAAAGATGGCAGCTGAAAACACAGGAGTGATTAAGATCACCCAGATGGAGTGAGAAAAACACAAAGGACTAAACCACCAGAACCTGAGGATGGACAGAGAATGAAGAGGTTGCAGAGAAGACTAAGAAAAATCAACAAGAAAGGTGGAAGAAAAGCCAAGTTAGAATAATATCATCAACAAACCATGAGAGACTCTTGAATGCTGAGAAACAAACTGAGGACTCTTGGATGGAGGGGGGAGGGGGGAGATGGGCATGGAGGAGGGCACTTGTGGGGATGAGCACTGGATGTTATATGGAAACCAACTTGATAATAAACTATTTGTAAGAAAAAAAAAAAAGAACAATATCATCAAAACCAAGGGAGTTTCAAGGAAGGGCTATCTCTACTTTCCCACTGAAATCTAGAATTCTCTGATCCGCATTGACAGTTGTAATGATATTGGGTTTTGCTAAGGGACTGATAAAATTGAAATAGAATGGGAAAAATCCAAAAGCCTTTGAAAGTCAATATCTCACAGATGAGATAAATGTCTCATTGTCTTGATTATTTTCGGTGGAGGTGATAGATTTTGTTTATTTGACTCTACAAGTTGAGTATTTTACTTCTCTATAAATTCTGTCCATATAGTTCCTCGTATTCTCTCCTGGTCATTAAAAGAATACTCGTCATTATCTGGAATATCCGGCTTGGTTATAACTTCCTATATTCTCCTATCTCTTGAGGCAGCAATCATTCCATTCTCTATAATTCTGAGGGTTCCAGAATCTTTACCACCTCTCTGGTCTATGACATCATGAGATACCATAGTTTGTAAAAATTCTGTCAAGCTCATGGTTTTTGGTTGGTTCATTGGTGCTCTGGTCATCTATAGTTATCAGAATAAAGCTTTAGGAAACATATCTTTAATAGAAATATGAACTAATCATGAATACATTAGATGTTTTGTTTGCCTATTTTGCCTTCGAAAGCCTTCAGGTTGGATCTTTGTGGCTTAGAGATTTGTTTTGTTCTGTTTTGCTCAGGACTATTTCAGTCAATCTATGATCTATTTATCCTGCACCTGACCAAATATATTTGCTCTGACCTATTTCATAAATAGCTGTTTACTTTCCAGGGAGAAAAGTGCTTGGTCAGCCAAGAAAAATACTGCAAATGTTAACAAGAGAATCTTGTGTGGCAGTTTAGCAAACCAATTGCATTTTGACCCTCTCCTCTATATTCTCAGGAATTCAAGTTCAAGTCCCTTCTAGTGGAATTGAATCAGGAGGAAAATAAACCAAATTTATGTTGATTTATAAATCAAATTCTTTCCATGAAAATGAAACCTACAAATAAGATGAAAACACGCAGTCCTGAACACTTATAAAAATAATTGACAGTACTAATGTCCCCAATTTTCTCTTCGCACCATCTCTCATTACAGAAAAAGCACAAGAAACATTTCATTCATATCTGGAATATAGCCACCCCTGGCATGGAAAGCAACAAACTATTTAACAGCTACACAATAAAGCATTTCACAATAGTGAATCAAGATAGTCCAGGCCAAAGAAAGCCACTGTCCAGTGTGCATTTAGCTGTAACTTACCTGGAATGCTGTTAGGATGAGTGCCCGGCCATCACTTTGGGGCATGTCACTATTTGCGGGTTGAATTGTGGCCCCTCAAGTTCATATGTTACAGTCTTAACTTGGAGTATTGCAGAATGACTGTATTTAGAGACAAGGCCTTTAAAGAGGTAAAATGAGAGATTAAATGAAACCACTAGGGTGGACCTTACTCCCATATGTCTGCTATGTGCTTATAAGAATAGAGGATTAGGACTCAGGTACCCACGCATTGAAGACTATGTGCAGACATAGGAGGAAGGTAGCCATCTACAAGCTTAGGAGAGAGGCCTCTGAAGAAAAACACCCTACTGACAGCTTGGTCTCAGCCCTCAAGCCTCCAGAACTGGGAGAAAATACATTTCTGATGTGGAAGCCACCCAGCCTGTGGTGCTTTGCCTAGTAGCCTGAGCAGACTGGTACAGCCAACAGTGGTAGGCAGAAATAGTTCTGCAGCTAGATTTATGGGGGACTGTGTCTCTGAATCCCAGAAATACAGAGAGGGTCTCTCTACTTTTGCCCCCATCAGCCTATCACCCTCTCTTCCTGAGTCTCAGCTCCATTCACTCTTAGATCTAGTTTTTTTTTTTTTAAGCCACATATAACATATTATAATAAGCTAACCTAGTAAGCAGCCGGAGAGCTACATTTCCTTCAGCATGTGCACACACACATGCAAACACACTTTCCATGTTAATAACTAATAAATATTCCTGAAAGTGTTCTGATGGCCAACAAGAGGCAGATTCTTAGCAGCCAAGGTACTCTTGTAAATGAGCTACCTGGGAGAAATTCCGAGTCCACTTAAGTTATCCCCCCTTGGTTGTATATTAAGGCACAGGGATTTAGTGTGAATCTGTCAGGTACAGTCAAAAGCCTCTTCCAGACATTTTTCTTTTTTTGGTATCTTAATTTAATTCAGAATATATATTTGGGAGAATGCCCACAAACATGAATTAAACATAAGAAGTGGAGACCATTAACATATGAACTAAAATCAGTGCTATAAAACAATTTTTTAATCTGAATTAAATTACCCCAGTTAATGCAGAATGTTTATGGAATTTGTGCTCTTTAGGGCAACAGAGTTCTCTCTGGACCTCGAGGCGGAAGGAACAGAGGGGAGAAGAACTGTAATCTATGAATGGAGAGACAGAGGCTGGCTCCACTTCCATTTAATGCAGGGTCTCTAAATCGTGACCGAGCACTCCTGTCTCTAAGAAAATTTTAAGGATGCATCCTCAAAGTATACCTTTATGTTCATTTCTTTGTAAGTGATATACTTGTACTACTGCACTAATGCATTAGATACATTGTAAAGCATACACCAAAAACAGACATTTGGAAAGGACAAGTTTAAAATTTGTTCGTTAGGCTGCGTTCTCTCTGCTTTGGAAACCATCGGATTATTGTGCTTGCTTCGGCAGCGCATATACTAAAATTGGAAACCACTGGATTATTGCCTGCGGTGTGGGAGTGGGGGCCAGATCCTTGGGCTCCCTTCCACACATCTGTTTGGTCATCCAGCCTCTCTCCAGTTTTAAAAAGTACGTAGTTCTGAGTGTGCAAAGGAGCTCATGCCGTGCACTACTTATACTCAGGGCCACCGCATCATCTCTCTAGAAACTCCCTCCAGATTAACCATTAAACACAAACATGTGAACTTTTTTTCTTTTCTTTAGGCCGGGCAGTGCCTATCCCCCCAGAACCATTGGTCCAAATACTCAAGTTGACCTGGAATTACACTCTAAGGTATAGGCATATGTCACACTTAATTATCACGGTAGAAACATATGATAAAGTTATGAGAATGAGCTCAGCGTTAAATGGTTTGGTCTCTGTACCCCCTTGTAAATGAATATAAATGTGTGGGATAAATGTATGAGGTAAAAGTCACCTTCCCATAACAGATGGAGGGGGCAAGTATTTCTTTTAAACTCAGTAATTCCTTTAGCTTCATTTCAGTTTACATTTATTTGTCTTAAATTTGAAATTAAATTAAAATCAATTTTCTTTTGAGAGAGAGCATACATGCACGTATGCTCAAGTAAGGGAGGGGCAGAGGGAGAGAAAATCTTAAGCAGGATCCATGCCCAGCGCAGAGCCCACAAGGGGCTCAGTCTCATGACAGTGAGATCATGACAGGAGTTGAAATCAAAAGTAGATACTTAACTGACTGAGCTACCCAGGTGCCCCTGAAATCAATTCTTAGTGTTTAAAATAGTATCGGGCTTGGATGGCTCAGTCTGTTAGGCATTTGATTTTGGCTCAGGTCATGATCTCACAGTTCATGAGTTTGAGCCCCACTTCTGTCCCTGTGCTGACAGCTCAGAGCCCCGAGCCTGCTTCAGATTCTATGTCACTCTCTTTTTCTCTGCTACTCCCCCGCTCATGCGCACATATTCTCTCTCTCTCTCTCATAAATAAGCATTTAAAAATTTTTTAATAAATAAAATAAAATAGTAAGTGTACTATTACCCAGTTTTATAAAAGCATTTCTATTTATCTACTCTCTCAAAGTAGCTTTATTTAAATGATCAGTGATTATGATTCCTGAGTTGTAGGATTTAGTTTGGTTTTTCTTTGCTGTTTTGTTGTGTTTCAACATTCTGCTTTTACTCTCCTGATCAGTTAAAATATCTTTGTGCTGTAAAAAAGTATATTGTATACAAACTATAAAGTGATTTTCCTTTAAAAATAAGTCAGACTCATATCTAAGTGAATGAATGAATAAATCTAAAAAACTGGTTGTGTCCAAAGTTGAAAGGACACTTTGCAGAGAAGAGAAGAGCAGAAGATAATGTACTTCGGAGGTTAACTGCATATACCATCCCTGCGAAAATAAAAACATGGTCAGCTTTGAGGCTCCCCCCCCACCCCTCAGTGAAGATAGGCTGTTCAGTTCTGCATTTTCTTGCACTGTCAGTATCATGAGCAACAGGAGCCCCATCTGCAAGATAATTAGCTAAGTTTACCAGATACTCCATCCATCCGAAAACCATTTTTTCTTTATAGTCAGCTGAATGACTCATGAAAGCCCCAAACTGTGGAAACCTGGAATTTTAAAGATGGATGATATTTCAGAAATCACTCAATAATATAATCCCTGTACTTTCCAGAGAGATGCAGCATCTTGCTCAAGGTTACCAGTGTGTTAGAGACAGACACTGGACAGTAACCTGCCCTGGCTGTGGCTCAACAGCAACTCTCGTGACTATAGGCTTGGCATATTTCTAGTTTTCTTCTCGTTTATCCTGCCTTATTACTTCCATCTATGGCTTTATTAATGTTGCAATATTGTTGTAAGTAGTCTTAAACAATTTGTAGTAAGAGGTGGGGGACTAAATATTTGTATTGTAAAGGTCACGAGAGCTCTTCTAACCTCCAATCCGAGTGCTCTTTCCAAAGAAGGTAGCATGTCAGAAGCCTGGGGCTCACTGTTTCTTCATGGTCATTGACAATATCTGCCGGGTCCCCAGGGCCATGAAGACCAGCAGTGGTGGGGAAGCACGCTTACAGCCTTCCTTCCTAACTGGAAGCTCCTTGAAAATGAAGTTTTAAAATGTTTTTGAGGTAAAAATCGAGGCAATTCATTTATCCATTCAGTAACTTGTTTAATAATCATGAATAGAATCACCAAAGGTGAGAGTAGGAATCCTTGTTAGGAACCATGATGATTTGAAGCTTTGGAGAATAAAAAATAAGCACCTATTTGAGGAAAGGGGAATTTGTGTGAAATAGTTTTGTATTGACTTAGGAACTCAGAGATGAAAAAGCTAAAAAAGAAACATCTGTAAAGATGGTCAGAGACAACAACAGCAGTAGATACAGTAGTTGATGCAGAAGAGGTAAGAGACATTCTTTTCTGGGACATGAAAATAATTTTCTATAACTTTCCATGAAAATACACTGTTCTATCAGAAATACAGGGAGGTAGAAAATCACAGTCTTTGACTAGAGAATGAACAACTAAATCCTATAAATATATTTATCTGTATAACACTTGAGTGGTAGGAGGATGGGAAAAAATGCATTGAATATTTCTCACCCTGAAAACAACTAATTAGCAATAACCCCAAAAGGAACTGTAAGTTGAGCTTCCAGGTTTGGTAGGATATGAAATTAACAATGACTTAAAACAACTCAGTTATAGTTCACTTAATTATCTCATGCTACATGACTGCTCATGATTGGTGTCAATAATCTTCTTTTTTTTTTTGAGAGAGAGAGAGAGAGAGAGAGAGAGGGCAAGAGTAAGAGAGGGGCAACGAGAGAGGGAGACACAGAATCAGAAGCAGGCTCCAGGCTCTGGGCTGTCAGCACAGAGCCTGACATGAGGCTTGACCTCATAAACCTGTAAGATCATGACCTGAGCCAAAGTCAGACACCTAACCTACTGAGCCACCCAGGCACCCCTAGTGTCAATAATCTTTTAGCCAAGTAAAATAATAAGGAGTAAAGAACCTATTATTACACTAATAGTTTCCTACATTTATATTGCTATGATCTCTCTTCCCGCCCTTTCTTTGAAAAGCTCTAAGTTTGTGGACTGTGTATCATCTGTAGACCATTCACATCCTGATAGGGAATGGTAGCCGTCCTTTGAACAATCTGCCTTTAACTCACTGGTCTTCAGTCAAGGCCGTCAATCATTGTTGGAACAGGACAGGGTGAATTTGAGGCAGTGAGCACATATCCATTAACTGCAAGTCAAGGAATATGAACTGTTTCAAATAAAGCTTATACATAACACAAACCCTTCCATGGTCAAACACAGGAACAAAGCTCTTAATTATTCACTTCACTGGAGTGTATGTGGGGGAGTGATTACATACCATGGGAATCAGATGTAAAGAAACGCCAAATTCCAAAGCAAAACATTCTCAACATAAGAAGTACATTGAGGAGTAGCCTGGTGCCAGTTTTATTTTCTAGATCCATATAAAGAAGTATTCATCATCTTGTTGGAAAAAATAAAGACCTAATATGTAAATGTGTATTGATTTCACCTCAATAACAAGATCAATAGTAAAACTGATAGAGAGTTGTCACACAAAAATTAAAGGTTCTGTTTATGTTTATAATAATAATAATAGAACCTCAAGGTGTAGCAATGAAAAATTATCTTATTTTAAAGCAATTATGTGGGAGGCAGCTAATAATATTACATTGACATTATATATACTTGTCTTTTCAGAAGAACCACAGCAATCAAATCAAATTAAACTTAGAAGAATGTACTAAAATACTCACTATTCAAAGGTGATCAACAGATCTTCCTTAAGCAGCTAACTGTGATAATTAGGAAGGTAATGTTTGATTTGCCCATAAAACTCATTATTTCTTATTCTATTTCAGGGATTCATTTATCTCTCTTACCTATGACCTGTTTAGTATGGATCTGGGTCACTTTTAAATTGAAAAAGTATGCATTTTAGGGTAATGGGAAGTCCACAAAAGGACTGCGGATATAAATAAAATGCAGGCATTCCCTAAATTACAAATATCCAACTTATGAATACACATAAGTAAGAGCAGAGCCCTAGCGAATGAAAAGTATAACCAGTCTTGTCAACCCCAATGCCAACAGGAAAATGCAGGTAACATGAAGGAATACAACCACTCTTGAAATGGAGAAAGCCATCAGCCAGGCCACTCAATTATCGCCACATGGGACTCAGAAGCAGCAAATCCACATTTTTATTAAAGAAAAACTCTGAATATTTGAATTTGAACATACAAATTCAAAATTCTTAAACATAATGCATAAGCCACACAGAAAACTTCTACAAGTCATCATGAACCTTCTTCAATGGAAAAACTCAGGATATTCCACAGGAATAACTCTCCAGATCATCTTTATTCAGAATGTGGAATCTAGTCTGTTTTACTTCTAAACATGTTTCCAGAATGTAAAAGAGCTAATCTATGATTGGAAAATAAAAGAACTATGTTAACATAAATGACACGTTGGTTCACACAGAGTTTTCTGCCAGCACATTAATGCTTTGTGTCACACAGCAATGACAGTTGGATACAAAGCACATTAGCCTAGCTCAGTGCAGCAAATCACAGAGGAATACAGCATTGTTCTGTTCACCCCGTTCTGTCTTAGAAGTGATTATTTACACAGTTTTCCCCAGTCTTTTTCTATTTTGGCCTCGTCTCCATCATCTGCAGACTCAATGTTTCCTTTAACATCCTTTTTATCAAGCGACCTGAATTTTAAAGTCTTATATATAATACCATAGCATATATTTACTAAGAAATTGGCATCACTTTGATTTTTAAAAATATGAGAATTTTAAAAACATTTTTTAATGTTAATTTATTTTTGAGAGAGATGGAGAGAGAGACAGAGTACGAACAGGGGAGGGGCAGAGACAGAGGGAGACATAGAATCCAAAGCAGGCTCCAGGCTCCCAGCTGTCAGCACAGAGCCCAACGCAGAGTTTGAACTCATGAACAGTGAGACCATGACCTGAGCAGAAGCTGAAAACTCAACGGACTGAGCCACCCAGGTGCCACCCAAAATATGAGAATTTAATTGAAATTATTATGTTTTTGGTACTCTGCTTACAATGTTGTCTCGGTGTTAGTTGGTCTGCTTCAATATTATTTTTACCAGAAGTGCTACTGTTTTTAGTGTGGGCTTTTGCAGAACACAAGCTTTTTTGTTGGTTTTTTTGGGGCATATATATATCATATTATAGCAGAAGAGTTGCCCCTTATTAAGATACGGATGTAGGATTCCAAGTTAGATCTTTTCACCAATTAATTAGTATCATTACATCAGTCTTACAATATATGATTCACTTGTGGCTAAGCCCTTTGGATTTAGTCAATTCACATTGCTATAACAATAATAGCATATCTGGTATCTGGTGAGAACCTGCTTCCTGGTTTATAGACAGCTGCCTTCTTACTGTATCCTCACATGGCAGAGGAAGAGAAGGGGGGGAGAGAGAGAGAGTGAGAGAAATGGGGAAGGGGAGATCTGATCTCTTCTTCCTTTTAAAAAAATTTTTTTGATGTTTTTATTTATTTCTGAGAAAGAGACAGAGAGAGACAATGTAAGCAGGGGAGGGTCAGAGAGACAGGGAGACACAGAATCCGAAACAGGCTCCAGGCTCTGAGCTAGCCGTCAGCACAGAGCCCGATGTGGGCCTCGAACCCACAAACCTCGAGATCATGACCCGAGCTGAAGTCGGACGCTTAACCAACTGAACCACCCAGGCACCCCCTCTTCTTCCATTTATAAGGGCACTAATACTCTTGTGAGACCCCTGGCCCCATGATGTCATCCAAACCCAATTACCTCCCATAGGCCCCATCTCCAAATACCTTCACATTGGGGGTTAGGGCTTCATTGTATGAATTTTAAGGGAATACAAACACTCAGCCAATTACATCTTTCTATGTATTATTTCATTTAATTTTCTCTACAAACTT
Source organism: Proteles cristata cristata (assembly GCA_017311185.1). Taxonomy (NCBI): domain Eukaryota; kingdom Metazoa; phylum Chordata; class Mammalia; order Carnivora; family Hyaenidae; genus Proteles; species Proteles cristata. Next base: position 668,214 of record JAESUZ010001704.1, read on the forward strand.
ACCCATTCAGTGGCTCTATATTACCTAGAAATGGTGCCAGGTTGCCCACTAGGCTATGCATATATAGCGAACAAAGCAGATCTACCCTTAATCTCATAGAGCTAAGCTCCCTTAGGTATATACAGGTGGATGTAATCATGCCTATGATAAATGCTTACCTGCCCTGAACAAAACTGATGTCTACGTCAGGGGGGCACTTCTGGGGCACTTCCCCAGAAGCCAAGAGAGTGAGGAGGAGCCTTGCATCCCTGGGTTCCTTCCACTGCCCTTGGGAGGCAGAAGATGGCTTCTCCCATACCACATTCCTGCCAACACGCTGTTCTCCTGGCCCCACCGCTAGCACTGTGGGATGCCATAGCTCCTGGACACTCTGGGGCTGACTTCCTCTTGCCTCTGAACTCTCAGCTGTGTGAACCTTGCCCTCTGACCTCAGAACTGGTTGTTGGGATTTTCTTTGTCTGGGGCTTGAATTTCAGCTTTCCTGTAGTTTTCAAGCTTAAATCATTTCTCTGTTTGTTCTCAGCTTTTGGTCTTGCTTGAGGCAGGTATCCCCTATTCCTTCTTGGCTCTGCAGATCTAATGTCTGCATTTGACCAACGTGGGCTCCCTGAAAAGGAAGTGTTTAGATATTGGGCCCCATGTTTGCCAAGTCTGGGACTGCTTCACAAGCATTCCTCGGTCCCCCATGATCCTGTCTCTTCAGGCTGCACAACTATTGGGCCATGGAAATAAGGTGTCTACCTTCCAAGCAGTTCTTTAAATGACAGTCAATGTATTAAAACAACAACAACAACAACAAAAACAAACCTGTGCTTCACAGTATGTGGCTTGGAAGGGAGCAGTGAATGGGGCTTTTGAGCTGTGAGATACCTCCCAGAAAACAACAGAAGAGCAAGGAACCAACTTTACTTAGGAGATAGCAGAGAGTACAAAGGAAGGAAAGATGTTGATGATTAAAGAGAGGGACAGAGAGAGGGGGTTAGTTGCACTGGGAGGGAGTTTGTGAGGGACCTTGGTGTAGAGAGAAGAACCTGAACCCATTAATATAAGCAATAGGGAATTCTTAATCAGTGGGGTAACTACAGCTTCATTCCAGCTAACTTTAGAATGGGTTGGACAAAGAAGAGATGAATGTTAGAATAATCTAAGAGCTGTTGCTATCTTCCGCTTATCACTTACCCATCACCTACTTTACCACCTACCTATCACCTATCTGTCTATCTATCTATCTATCTATCTATCTATCTATCTATCTATCTATCTATCTGTCTATCTATCTATCATCTGTCATCTATCTATCTATCTGTCATCTATCTATCTATCTGGCAAAGAAAGCCCAAACAACAAAGAGAGTTTGAAAATTAAAAGGAGGCACAAACTCAAGGAGTAGTAGTTGTTATGAAGGAATTAAAAGGAATTTTATCCACCCAGATCATCACTCCATTTTTCAAATAGAGATCTCAATCTAATGAAGCTCCCACAATTATTGCTGTTTTTGAAGACCTTCAGAGAGAAGGATCATGCAAACAAAAGATTTCCAGTAGTGAGTGAGACCCTTTAGCCTTTCCTCTCAGTGTGCCACTGACCACAGTAACACAGGATGCCCTGAGAGTAACTTCTTCTCCTTTAGGAGTCCAGATGTGGGGTCAAAGGACTACTGCTTGTCTATAGGTACACATAAGGTCTCAGGCTGTCAAGGCACTAAACATAGAAATGTCAGAATGCAGTTCAGAAAGGCTCGTGGGAGGACTCATGCATCAGTGACAAAACTCCATTGCACATAACATGAGCATTTCAGCACTAGCTCTTCCTGTGTTGAGCAACATCCATTCGGGAAGGAAAGGGAGGCCTGATGTATTTTGTTCTGCTTTGAGCACATGGAAAGGTGGGTCCTCTCTCAAACCACTACTAATTCATGTCCTTAACTTTCAGCATCTCATCTAAAATTCAATTTATCTAGGAAACTTTCTCAGGTTACTCTTAAAGTTGGTGTTTTTCCTGGCCCGGGATATGAAGTATGTAACCTACTTTAAAGAACAGAGAGTTTCACAAACTTTAGATATTTAGTGTCAATAAATTAGACTATAAACTGATCATATTTACCATAAAGGACCCCTATAAATAGCTATTTTTTTGTTTCAGTGGTTCACAAGGTTCAGTAACCATTTATCTTTTCAAGAATATGGCTATTACCCTGTGTTTGTGATACCATGTGTATTAATCTGGTACTTCCTGTTATTTGTTTCATAATTATATTCTCTAATCATTTCATAAGTGCCTTCTGTCTAACTATATTGTAAATTCCCTGGGGACACAAACCTACTGTATTAATTTTCTGATATCATCCTGTAGTACCCACTGCTATTTCTTGGTACACAGTGGGCATTCTATAAATGCCTTTCCCATCAGATCAAGTAGTTAAGTCAGAAGAGAAGTCAGTGGTTTATAGTCAGGTCTAAATCTTTTCTGACTGGAGAAGAAAAGAAATGGGCAGATATTTTAGCTTTAAAATGGCATGGGAAATTTGTTTTTTTCTCTGTAGCAACTGGAGTAGATGATATTGGATTTACCATGTAGCAGGGATCATGGAAGTGCAATACAAAACCCAGATGACAGTATGAAATGTATTTTGTGTGTATTCACAAAATTCCACAGAATCAATCACCATCCCTTTGACCGAGTTAATATGAACTCCAGTGGCAGTAACCCACGGACCTCTAATAGAATTCACCGATGGGAAATAGTAACAGTTCCCGTGGAGGCATTACCTTCACTGCCGACTGTGATCTATGGATGACAGCCTCCCAGAAAACACATTGACACAATAGGCTGTAATGGCTCAGATGGGGCCTTTATGTGATATCGGGCCAGTGATCTGCAGACAATGTCTTGCCGGGAGGTTTCTCAATTGCCTTCTCCAAAGCTTTCTCTCATGCTTTCAGGGCCTGTCCAGGTACTTTCCTGAGCTCAGGGATGTCTGCTTGTGCTCTAAGGCTATCGAAGCTTGCCTTAAGGCATCTCCATTACACTAATGAGCTGTTACAAAGCCAATGAGAAAATGAAGAATAGCTATAGATGGAAGATTTTCTCCAATTTGCAATGATGTAGGTGTAGATGTGTTTGTTTATAAAGTGTAATTAAGCTCCAACAGTCAGATTTGGGCTTTATTTCTTATCAAGCCCAGTTAACCTGGTTGAAAGCTGCTTTGTTCACACCTAAAGAGACCCAGCTACCCTTGGACCAGTCAGTCAGTCAACAAATGATTGGTAAATGTGCTAATAATTGTGTAAGGCATTTTTATAGATGTAGGATAATAATTGGCTTCTGCCTTCAAGGAGCTTCTGATTGAGTTAGAAGAAGTTAAACTGACCCATGTGAACCCATGTGTATTTATGGCTAAATTGCTAGGTTGGTGCTCTGGACCATGATAATCATGGACTCAGAGCTACCTGATAAACATCCGTACCTCATCATTACACCTGACACTGAGAAATAACTCAGATAGATAGTGCATAACAGGACAAAGAGTGGATTTATCAGCAGATGCCAAAAAAACCTGACCTTACATTCTTAGAGTAAATTAAGGGCATATGAGAAGGAGGACTGGGGAGAAGAAAAGAGACAGGGAATTACTAACATTTATAAATTCCATGTCCCCAGCCACTTCACAGGTTGCCACATTTTCCCTTAACAAGGCCTCCATAGAGATCAACATCATCATTTTACACATAAAGAAATAGAAGCTCAGAGAGGTTACTTATCTTGCCCCAGGCCACACAGCCAGAAAATGAACCAGGACTCAAACCCAGATCTGTCCACTCCAAAGCTCACACTCTTTCCAGTCATCACTGCCCCTATCATACCTTCTGTCATCTTGGCCAAATCATGCCTATTACCATTGTCACTTCCACCTTACCTGTGAATAGTCCACTTCAATATGGCCCCTGATTCTGGGTGGGGTGGAAAAAGGGAAGATCAACACAAGAAGATAAAGGTGAAAAACATGTTCAAGAGACTACCTTCTACCAATTCTCAAAGCTATAGCCAAGGCTGGTCTTCTGCCAAGATGACCCAGAGAGGCAGAGAGAGAGGGAGAGAGAATCTCAAGCAGACCCTACACTGCTAGTACAGAGCCCAACATGGGGCTCAAACCCACAAACTGCGGGATCATGACCTGCACCAAAATCAAGATTCGGACATTTAACCAACTGAGCCATTCATTTACCACTATATAAAAGTTTTGATACTTATTATAATTGGCTTGTGCTTTGGTCTAAACTTATGACATATAGACCTTAGATTTTTAACTTTTGAATAGATACTTTAAAAACATAGTAACTATTCTTCCAGCTTCCTCAATCAATTTCCAATATAGAACTTTTCACAGATAAGCACTTTTAACAGTTTGTTGTGTACCTAGATGTTTTCTACCCATAAAGATAAAATATATTTGAAATATATTTTTGTTTTACAATAATTTAGTCGTATGTACTAGTCAACAGCTTGCTGTTTGTACATGCTGTGTGAAAGATATTATTCCTTGTCCATATATAGAGATCTATTTTGTTCTTTTCAATAAGTGCATAGCATTCTGTGTATAGATGTATCATAACTTCCAGCCTTACTGACATATACTTAGAGTGTTATCAATATTTTGACATCTTAAACAATACTACCAAAAGCATCTTTGCGCATTTTCTCCACTTACATGAATATTTTAATAAGAAAAAAATATGCTCTCTTGAATATCTTTATTTAATTCTTTAAATACCTTAAATACCTGTTAGCAAATCAATGTCAGGTATTCATCTGTATATATTTTACAGAAGTTTATGCATATATTTACTATTACTCTGTATAATTTACTGACATATTATTATGTCAGTATAATAGATTGGTATTAAAATAATATATTTGGTGTAGTTCTTGATCAGATACAACCACCAAATATAACATTGCACTTAAAACTTTATAGTAATTTACTTTCAGTCCGTTTATGGTCACCCATTGCAGTGAAAATGAGACACTATCTTAACAGGTTTCAAAAGCACTGTCAGGACTCAAAATAATAATACAATGAGGACTGGAATAATCAGAGAAGGTTTCTTGGAAGAGCTGGCACTGCAGCTGTTTCTTGAAACATAAGAAGGATTTGGAGAGCTTAAAAGAGGGAAGAAGCCAAGAATGTGAACCTGAGAAGTCAGGACCACGGACAGAGCAGAGATGGTCAAATGGAAAAGTACACTTTGAAAGGAGTAGCAAGAAGAGGTAAGAGAGGCAAAGGGAGGCTTTACGATGAGGATTTTAAAAACCAAATCAGCAGCAACTTCTTACTAGACATGTCTCCAGTGGCAAAGGGAACAAAAGCAAAAATAAACTATTGGGACTTCATCAAGATAAGAAACTTCTGCACAATGGGGCGCCTGGGTGGCTTAGTCGGTTAAGCGTCCGACTTTCGCTTAGGTCATGATCTCGCGGTTCGTGGGTTCGAGCCCGCGTCGGGCTCTGTGCTGACTGCCAGCTCAGAGCCTGGAGCCTGTTTCAGTCTGTGACTCCCTCTCTCTCTGACCTTCCCCTGCTCACACTGTCTCTCTCTCTCCTAGAAATAAATAAAACATTTAAAAAAAAAGAAAAGAAAAGAAAAGAAACTTCTGCACAGTGAAGGAAACAATCAACAAAACTAAAACGCAACCAATGGAATAGGAGAAGATATTTGTAAATAACATATCAGATAAAGAGCTTATCAAACTCAACACCTAAAAAAATAAATAATCCAGTGAAGAAATGGGCAAAAGACATGAATAGACACTTTTCCAAAGAAAATAGCTTTGGAAATGTTAGATGGCTAACAGACACATGAAAAGATGCTCAACATGACTCATCATCAGGGAAATACAAATCAAAACTACAGTGGGATACCGCCTCATGCCTGTCAGGGTGGCTAACATTAACAACTTGGGCAAGAACAGATATTGGCAAGGCTGTGGAGAAAAGGGAACACTTTTGTACTGTTGGTGGGAAGGCAAACTTGTGTAGCCACTCTGGAAAACAGTGTGGAGATTCCTTAATAAATTAAAAATGGGACTACCCTACAGCCCAGCAATTGGACTACTAGGTATTTGTCCAAAGGATACAAGTGTGCTGTTCAGAAGGGGCACATGCACCCCAATGTTTATAGCAGTGCTATCAACAATACCCCAATTATGGAAAGATCCCAAATGTCCATTGACTGACAAATGGATAAAGAAGATGTGGTATATATGTATACAATGGAATGTTACCCAGCTATCTAAAAGAATGAAATCTTGCCATTTGCAATAGCATGGATGGGACTAGAGTGTATTATGTAAGTGAAATAAGTCAGTCAGAGAAAGACAGATATTATATGATTTCATTCATATGTGGAATTTGAGAATGAAAACAGATGAACATAGGGGAAGGGAAGGAAAAAATAACATAAAAATAGAGAGGGAGGCAAACCATAAGAAACTCTTAAATACAGAGAATAAACTGAGGGTTGCTGTAGGGGAGGTCGGTGGGGTGATGGGCTAAATGGGTATTCAGGAGGGCACTTGTTGTGATGAGCACTGGGTACCATATGTAAGTGATGAATCACTAAATTCTACTCCTTAGACCAATAATATACTATATGGTAAATAATTGAAATTTAAATTAAAAATAAAATTTGAATTAAAAAATAAAATTTAAAGTAAAAAAATAAAAATAAAAAACAAATCAGAAGGTCTAGATTTTATGTAGAGATAAAACATCAGGACCAATGGACAGTTTGGGAGAGCATTTAACAAAGTGAGGAGCCATATGGAGTAGGGCATAAAGAGGAGAAACAAGGTATTAGACCAGTAGTAGATTCAGGAACTAGGATGGTAACCCCACAAGAAAGAGTTAGGTGAGACATTCCATTAAAAAAAAAATCAACATGAACCACAATAATGGCTACCACTTAATTAGAACTTACTCTGTGTCAGGCCTGTATAAAGTGCTCTAGTCACATAATCTCCTTTAATCCTCCTCATACAACTTTTTAAGTCTGTATGATAACTAACCTCATAGATGAGATATGCTCAGGCTCATACAGGTTCAGTGACTTGCTCAAGGTCACAGAGATGACAAATCACAGAGTCAGGATCCCAACCCATGTCCAAATCCAAAGCTGGGAACCAGAACTAAAATGCAGATTTACATCACAAATATTATGGAGATTCCCTTCCATATTAACTGATAGCTTTAAAAAGAAGATGGTTCTTCTTTTTCCACTGTGTCTCCCTCCTTCCATGGAAAGCTATGAAAAGGTAGTTAAAAAAATTTTTGTTTTTAAAAACTGAGTTCCAAACATCTCTGATTTAGTTCCAACAGGCTCATGAAATCCTTGAGAAGTTAAAAAAACCTAGATTCTGATACCAGCTTTGTCAGTTCACTGAATTGCCTCATACAATGTCACCTAACTTCTTCGAATCTCAGTCTCCTCATTCGCAATGAGGTAGAGTAGATGATATAATTGGTCCCTCCTAGCTCTTAAATTCCATTTTGCTCTTCTTCATTGTATTTTTGTTGCCAAATGATGTTGATTAGAGAACTGAGCTAACAAAATCTAAATCTTATTTGGCTGTCAGGACTGGATATAATCTCTTATAATTGCCTTATGCATTCATTAATTTAATCATTCATAATGATTAAAAGATCTGGAGTGTCTACTATATGCCAGAAGCTTCTCTAGATGCTGTAATGATAGCAAGGAACAAAATATTGATCTTACTTTTGGTAAAATAACGATAGCTATCTTTTAAAGAGTGCGTCTTTTGACCTTATATATGATTTAAGCATTAACTTATTTAATCTTTGCACCAAACTTGTGAAGTATTTCTTCATAAGAAGGAGGCACAATGAAAGTAAAGTAACTTTAGCTACATAGCAAAATCAGGTCTTAAGTCAAAGGTGCTGGGTTCCAGGGTGCCTTCTCAACCTCAGTACTTTACTCAATAATCATCACACCCTCTTCCTGAGGAAGTATCTCGCTGCCTGTGAGTAACACCAATACTCAGTCAAGGCTGAAATGAAAACCTTCAAGAGAGGCAACAGGATTCAGTGGTTTGTACTTTGGAATTCCAAGACTATATTTGAAGTCCAGTTTTGACCCACGCTTGTCAAATCAATGATACCATTTTCTCTGAAACCCAGTTTTCTCATCTATAACGTTGGGAAATAAAGTGTCTTTCCCACAGGGCTGTCATAGGGCATAGGACAAAAGGAAGTGCTACAGTGGAAGTCAGAATAAGCACCCGAATTCCTGTAGGAAAGTACCCTAGCACTTTGGATGTTGGAAAGTGTTTTTCTAATGTTTATATATTTTTGAGAGAGAGAGAAAGAGAGAGAACGTGTACGCGTCAGTGGGGGAGGGTCAGAAAGAAAGGGAGACAGAGAAGCTGAAGCAAATGCTTAACAGGCTAAGCCACCCAAGGCACCCTGGATGTTGGAAAGTATTTATAGATACAGAACCCCATCCTTACTTCAGCCATCTGATCACCTACTTCGAAGAAGCCTCTAGAGTCTAAGATGTGCTAATTCAGAACTATAGGCACTGAAACATTGAAGTGTGTTTTCATGGAAGAGTAAATTCTTAGAGACTTCCCATGCATTCTATAAACAGTAGAATCACTAGGAACAAGGGTGGAAAAGCACAAAAACATCCTGGAACCATTCACACTGAAGGGAGGTTCAGTTTCCTCTCTGATGAAGGCATGTTGAATATTAAAGATGCCTTGTTGTTTTGTGTACCACTGGTTGTAAAATGATCTTCCACACCTCAGGATCATTGCGTTGGCACCAGCACAGCCCCAAAAGGGAGATTAGCAGGACTATTTTGCACTTTAATTGATTCCTTGAAACATTTCCTAGGTGAGGCCATTATTTGCATTTTCCTGATGGCTAATCCCAATGTAGAACTTCTAACGGTTGAGATAAGACACACAATAAATTTGTGTCAGTGAGAAGCAAAAAGAAAGAGGAATGACAATACCTGGTCCCACTTCTCTAAACGTTAAACTGCTTTCTCTTCCCAATAACTCTGACTCTATAAATAAATATTCAGGCTCATGGAGCTGCAATTTCAGAATATGACAAAAATTCAATTAAACCTATGTGGAAACAGGTAATAGATGAGATATACTCGTCCCTAATTTCTTGTGGTAGAATTATATGATTCAAGGCAGAATCTAAATCACAAACATGACCACCATTTGACTAACCCTTATAACTTAGTCTTTAGTAAAAAAGAATCTAGGGCCCACAGATCAAGGTTTATATCCTTATTTTCCCACTTACTAGCTGGCCAAATTGCTCCAGCAAATTATTTCTCTAAGACTCAGTTTCCTTATCTGTCAAATAGGAAATAAAAATATGATTTACCTCTTTGGGCAATAATGAGAATCAAATGATATAATGCATATTAAGCTGTCTAGCATAGAGCCTGGCAGATAGTAAAAACTAAGATTTGTTATTATTTTAAAGCACCTTGTATACATTATTTCTGATCTTTTAAACAAGGCTTTCAAATAGATGGTAACTCCATTATACAGAAATGGTAACACAGGTTCAGTCCAACCATGTGACCTGCATGAAATTAAATAGCTGCCAAGTGGCAAAGCCAGGTCTTTCTGACCACGGAGCTCAGGGGTGTTGCACCAGTGCCGTTCTGCCTCTCAGAGTCACCTTGGTCCCCATACAAGCCACCATTCTGACTGAAATGTCCAAGTAACTCCATCCTAAGTCAGCTTCCCCCGGACTCAGCTCTAAGGACAATACTTCAGCAAGACTCACCAACCAGACAAAGAAATGCCGACATGGACTTGTTTACAAAATGTCTTTCACCATAGAAACCAGCCACTTTGACAGGCATATTTTAGCAGGAAACAAGGTAGCTTGCTTTCTAAAGTGCTTGCTCTTGCATCTCATAACCAAAGGAGAAGAGCAGCATCTTTTCTTTTTTTTTTTATTGGCCCATAACCTTTTAGTTATGTGAGTTTGGCACAAAATGACAGCTGTTAACACAGCAGGCCACCTCTTGGCATTCCAGTGATGGCTATATTAGTGCCACCACAGGCCCAGGCCTGTCATAAGCCTTTCGTGAATCAAAGTGCCACTAATTTTCCCCTTATAAAGACCACAAGATGGTATCCAGGCTGTGCCTTTCAATTTATATTGTTCTGCCATACAGCAACGAGATCATGAATTTTAAATGCCTACTGTGATTTGGTCCTGTAACTGCACTGTGGGCCCAGTGCCATTACTGAGAGAATAGTACAAAGTAAGTATAATAGTATTTTTACAGTGAAATCTACTTACAATAAATCCTGAGGACAGAGAATAAATTCTGTTGAGGATCCTCATTAAATACTAACTTCCCCTTTCTCCCCCTGCCCCCACCCCACCCTCTCACATATTATGTAAGCCTTATCTCATAGGACTCAGCATAAGACTAAAAACAAGCCTCCTACTGCCTTCCATAGATGCTGGTAATAAAGAGGAGAGATCCAGGGATAAGATAGAGGAGGAAGATAGGAAAAGAAAGAACTGGAGGCCAGTGTTGAATGTAGCTTTGTTAATAATTCATAATCTGTCTCTCTAAGCCGATGCTTCCTCCTAACTTCCTTTCTCAACCAATATTACCATAATTCTCCTAAACATTCAGGCTTAAAGCAATGAAAGCAAATCTCTGCCTTTCCTCACTTTACCCCTCACATGCAGTCCCTAGGTCCATGAATGCTTCCTTTACATTATCTCTCACCTCAGCTCCAACCTTCATTTCCATCCCCACTGCTATCAATTCAATAGAGGTCATCATAACTGAACAACTGAATTATCGTACTCATCAGTTTATCAGAAAGTAGATAAGAATCCATCTTGGGAGGCAAACAAATCTAAGTTCAAATTCTGGACCAGCTACTTGCTAGCTGTGTGACCTTGGACGAGTTACTTAACGTTTCTAAGCCTCATCTGAAAAGTAGAGATAATAAGTAACTACCTCTAGGGCTGTTATAATAATCAAGATATTGTGTGCAAAATGCTTATGTTATTTTTTAAATGTTTTGCATAACCAATATCTTCCCCCTTTATTTCACCCTGTACACCTATTACAAGTTTTTCTTACTAAAATAAAGCAACAAAAAGGGCATCTTCTGCTCCAAAACTGAAGCTAGATTCCCAACATATAAGACAAATATAAAACACCTTGGTCTCTCATTCAAGGCCTTTTACTACCAGACCCTAAGTTACCTTCCCATACAGCCTCATTTTATCACTGCTTACAGGCCCTATCATTCTTTCCCCTCCATCTCCATCCCATCATATGAATGTACACAAATGTTAAGGTCTGCTTTAACTCCAGCATCTTTCACAAATGTCTTCTTGATATTTAACCCAAACGAGTCTCTTTTATCCACCAAACCCTGTAGTTGACACCTATTTCTCATGTAATTTATGTCATAAAATACATATTGTCAAGCTTGAACACCTTCTTTTGTGTATGTATGTCCTATTCGTGTAATTAAATGAGGATGTCTTTCTGTTCCAAGCTAAGGGACCACCTTGCAGGTGAAATGTCAAAGAACAAAGCCTTTTGATCCTTTAGTAACTAGTTTCTTTTGGAAGCAATCCAAAGTATATACATCTTGCATGGCACCTAGGGTGATAACGTTCGGGAAAAAATGACTTTAAACATTTAAGCTTGGACCCAGAAAGGACTGAGAAGATTTCGGTGTCCTCAATGCTTGCTTGGTAGTAGCTGAGGTAAAGCCAACAGTGAATATTCCAGGAAGAGGTCCTTCTTCAAGGCAGAGGAGGATTCTTCCTCGAGGTGTCTAAGGCAGGTCCCTGGGTTATGGCCATATGTCAATGGATAGATGTAGACTCTTCATCTCATGAAGCAGAGACCAAGGACACATAGCCCACCTCATATGTTGAGGGAGCAGAAGGAGGGAATCCCATCCTAGACAACATCCATGGGCCTCCCATAATACTCTTGTTTTTGATAATAGAATTCATACCACAAAGCGTGTTGTTTGAATGGAGCCTTTTTTGTACACAATGAATCATAACGAATAAGAAATAAATAAAGTACCAGTGTGTGAATGGATTCTATTTTATAAGGAGATGAATTGTCTTAATCCTCCATGTCTTTCTTCCATCCTTATTAACCAAGCCATCTGTTTTTTCCAGCCAAACTAAACAACAAAATCTTTGTCCTGATCCATTTGACGAGTATAAAGTCAAATTTCTCATTCCCCAAAGCCACTGACAGTTGGCCCAGAGCACCGGAGGGTGAGCAAAATCAAAACCAGGGTCGTACAGAGCAGTACCAGGAACCAGAAGAAAGTGGTGGAAGGTTCTTCTCAGAGTCTGGGTCATAGTGACAGCAAAGGAACAATCCAGGGGAGTCTTTGGGAGATCAAAATGCCAAAAATCAAGAACCAATTATCATAACCAGGAGGAAGAAGCTAGCTAATGAGAAGCAAAAGTGTTGGGACTATCGTCTTCATCATCATTATACAAACCTACAGTCCCCTGTCTGAACCTCTTAGCCCTAGATACATTCTGGAATTCAGAATTTTTGATTTGAGACATGCCAATTAAGTTAATTATAATGCATTAGTATTTCTGCACCAAAACAGACTAAAGGGGATTAAATGGAGCCAGTAAATAGCCTCATGTCAGTTCAGGCCTGGCTTTGTCACCATATAAATTTTGACACCAATTTATAAACAAACAAAACAACTTTTATTTCAAATTTGGGGGTTTTCAGAATTACAAATGAGACAGTAGACAAAAGGAACTCTTAGGAAATATGAAGTTAATCCACCTGGAAAAGTGGATCTTGGATAATGAGCATCAACTCTACTGCAAAATGAGGAAACTGAAGTTTTCAACAAGAAAGTTAACAACATTCTTACAGTAATCTTGTAATCCACAACAATCGGTAGGTACAGGATCTGGATATAGAAATCTTCCTTTTTCTGACTATAAAAGGAGTCCCATGGCAAAGCGATTTGTATGCAGTGAACCCAGGTTTCTAAGAAAATTTTGATTTGATGTTAATCTAATTTAACTATACTCTGGAGTCTGTATTCGTCTCATATTGCTGCTTTATGGGCATTGGCCATTGCTCTGAAAGATCTCTATTTTAGAATTCTTCCTTGATGACTTTGGGTTATATTTGAGTAAAGAGATTCTCTTATTCTGATGCTGATCATTCGGGCTGGTTACTCCATTTTTTCCTAATGACTAATTTTAGGGATTTTCTCTAAAGTTATTTAAAAAGACACAATATCACCAGCTACTACCTGGACCTATGGCATCATGAGGTCTGCAAGAGAGAATTTTGTTTAAAAACTAACTTTTTTAATGGCCCAAGAAGACAAGGAGATCATGCTGTCCTCTCTTTAGTATGCAGATCATATGTGTGCATGACAATTATGGAAGCGCAGCCAGACAATTATATGTCTATCCAAGCATGCAGGAGACAGCTTTACGGACAAATATCACTATCCCCGCACACTAGCGCCTTGTTTCTTCATCTGATTCTCACTCCCTCCTGCAACCATCCCTCTAGACAGGGTGCAACTCCAAATTAGATGCGCTGTGGAGTCAGATCAGTGACCTTGGCCCCCTCCCGGTACTACCCTAATGATGCCTCCCCTCAGTCATTCTTACATAATGACCAACTCAGCTGAAACTATGTGGGGAGGTACGGGAGGACATCCCTACCCTCCCCCCTACACCTACTTCCGTGAGCTTCCTGGGCCATCTCACCTATGACCTCACTTCTACAAGCAGGCACTTTAGAAAGACATGACCCCTGAGGGGATTTATCATTCAGAGGTTTCTCCAAGTTTCCTGGTGCACAAACTCTCTCCCTAAAGTGGACAGATCCTTTAGGAGAAGAAACACCCCTTGTTTGGGACTTGTTTTCCTGAACTACTTGGTTTTCTAGAACATAAATCATTAAGTCATTTGCCACATCTATTCCCCTTTGGACTTGAATGCTCTGAGAAGTTGGTTTCTCATCTTTGAACCTACAAAAATACAGTTTGTAGAGAATGGAGTATAGGAAAGCCAGGGGAAGAAGGAATAATCCTCTTACTAGCGTGGGTGAATACTTTCATTTGACTACTATTAATACTAATGAGGGTGCTCCGCCAAAGTCCCTGTGCACTGAGATGAAAATATATGCTCTGGTATACAGATTTCCTGTTACACTGTTGATAATTCATTGTATGATGTGATCAACTTATACTATAATAATGGCACTTATACATCACACTTTGGAGATGCTTTTTATTGACTTAATGTGAATATTATTGCCATCGTTTATTACAGAGAAGTATCTTGTAGTAATTGAAATACAATATGGTGTCATTAATCATCTTGAATACAAAATGTTAACTTTAAACTGGTCACACTGTATTAAATGCTCCCCTAACCATAAAGCAATTTGATTTGTGAGTCTGTAAAAAGCTGGATGTTTAGGATTTAGTGTAACTAGCACTTGGAACACGTTTCTCTATTAGATTTCTCAACAGTTTGCTTTACCTGAAGTTAAGTTTTATTGTTTTGTTTGGGTACGTGTTCCCTTCACTGGAGACAGTGATTATTTGAAGTCATTTTCCTACAACCTGAAAACAGAACTGTTTCCTTATCTCACTGTATTGACACTGAGAAGTACCTTATCCATGTTTTCAATATTTAACACATCAGGACATTAAATAAAGTGGTACTATCAGACCAAAAAAAAAAAAAAAAATCACTGGAAATGAGACAGGGGATGATGATTGCAAACTTCTATCCACTTATTCACCTGATATGCCCTGTTCCAGAAACTCCATTTGTTATCAAGTATTGACTGAGATTTTACAGGCTAAGTGATTTGGGGGGTCTTATGTTTCTTTTCACACAGCGAAGTGTATCTAATGACAGGTGTGGTGGAAACATGTCCTCTTTTGTCTTTGGGCTGAGTGATAGATAAAGGGAGAGTAGTTGTTTACCTTTGGATATAATATTTACCTGTCACTAAGAAACATTTCAGTCCATCTTTAACTCACCTTTTACATCAGACAAATATTTCTAAGGGGTATGACGCTTTATCTACATTATTAAATAGTTTTCTTTATTCCAGCCGTTTATAAAAATAACTCATTGGGTGGTATTTTCTTATTTTAAAAATCTGTACTGTAATTCCATTTCTGTTGAAAGTCTTTTTGGGGATTACAGAAGTAATGCCTGCTCATTATAGATAATCTGCAAAATACAAAGAAAAACTTAAATCACCCATAATGCCTCCAGGCAATATTTTCAAAGGCGTGTAACCATTTTGAATCGTACAGAGATGTTTGAAACTCTCATTGAAGACCGTTTCCTTCCTTTTCATTTGGAATAAACCTGTAAGCAGTTTAGGACCCTCTGTGTGATAGGTAACAGAATGATCCCGTGTCATTTTAAATTCAACTTTTGTCAGTAGTACTTCTCTTCATAGGGACATTTATTTTTGACCACTTCGCAACGAGATTAAAATGAAAATGTACGAAGTGTCCCAGACGGTAGTCTGCTTTGAAAAGCTGTTTACTTGCCTCAGGCATGATTTGGGGGGTAAAGGTCAAGGATGAGTCACAAGAAAGCCCCATGGGCTGTCCATTCAGAAGGGCTCAATACCCTTTCATCTCTCTCTGTTTTCGTTGACACCAGCTGTGTCTACCTTAATCCTCCCTGTGAGTTTACATCTTTTTTCTTAATAATCTATAAGCAAACCACAGAAAAGGGGCATGTGTTGACTAGAAAGTAATGGTCGGGGAGCAGGTGATAGGAAGAAAAGGCAAGGAAAAAAGTGTAATAGGTAGCAAATTCCTTTTTATAAAATGTCAAAGCCAACAGCATATGTAATGAGCCTTGATTTGACTCAAAGGTTGGGCGGAAGTTATGATTCTTAAACATTACCCAATACCTGAAACAAAGGAATGTTAATATCCTAAATTCCTTACAAGAATCTCAAAGTATTTTCCACAAATTATCTTTGTTCTAAGTGTAAGAGAGGACACATACGTTTCATGATTTTGAAGGTGTTAGCGATCATTAACGTTGAACACAATTAGCCTAGTGGATTATATGTAAGGTTGGTATTTTGCATACATGCTTTGTAAACAGCGCTACCTAAATAAGATGTGCTACCCTAATCCCCCATCCCCCTTTCCTAAAACAGAAAAGTAGGGATGAACTGGTATTTTAATGGATTTCTAAGCCCTTCAGTGTGAAAAGAATGGGAAGTAGGTGGTAGAAGGAAAATCAGTGCACCTTGGTCAAACCTCTTGGTCAAAAGGATATGTGAATGCATACAGGATAAGAGGAGAGGGTTTAAAAGAGGGGAAAAAAGCAGAACAAGAACAAAGACAACAAAAGTCCTGAATATACACTGTCGTAGCCAGCTATCTGAAGAATCCAATTAAGAACTTATTAATTGAGTAACATCTAGGTTGGTACATTCATTGATGGACAATGCCTGATTGTGGCTCCACCTGCAGAAAGCAGCAGGTTAGAACCCTGTTTTGAGGTTTCTAGAAAAAGCGGTGCTGATGCTGTGATCTACAAGGAAAAACAGGGCAACAAAAGCATCAAAGACAGAGAATACCCTAGGCAACATCTAGGGAATTTTCAGCATATTATTATTTCATTTCTCTTTCAAAGCAAAGAAACAATCTTTAATATGAACCGCCAAGGTGGGGGTGGGGTGTGGAAAGGAGGGAAGGGTCGTCTCTCCGGAGAGACAGGAGCACAGCCTGGAAGTGATGGGTAAGGCTGAGATGCTGAGTGCTCTGCAGTAACCCGTGGCAACAGCCATTCCCAGAACAGCTGTCAAGCAGTGACTTAAATGGATGACCCCAGTGCTGGGTTTGTTTTTATTTGGTTGCTTGTTTTTTAACCCTGATATATGGCTTTGAACACCAAGGAACTCTCTTTTCTGGAAGAAATAAACTGGCAAATATTTTAGGTTGTGAATGCACCTTTTCTTAAATACCCAAGGGAAACAATTTTACTTCCAGAAGCACCAAGGAACTGGCTAATGTATTACCCTGAAAAGCTCAAATCCCAAAATTTAGTACATGCCTTGTGCAAGTACTATCATTCTAATTAATGCTTTCTGCCACTTTTAAGAAAATAGTGCTACGTGCCCCTTGTCTCCCCTCCTATCCTAGCCCAGCAAAGGCACATTTTCTGGACCTGAGCCCTGACTCCTCCACCAGTGAAATAGTGATCCACTTCAAGGCAGCCATGGACTATCTCCGCACCTCAGTTTATATTTCTAGAAAATGAGGGTAATCAAATGACCTACCTCTTAGCAATGCTATAAGAATTAAATGAGCTAGTGCAGGTAAAGCATTTAGCACAGTGCATGGCTCATGAGAAAAGTCCAGTAAAAGTTAGCTAGCTATTGGTACCATATTTTATCAAATGCAAAATGCCATCCATTGTACAATACACCATTATGCACTAAGAAAAGAAAATTGATGCCAATACATTGTAATGAGACTTTCTTGTAGTTTTTCATTTTACACTGTTTCAAAAGTTCTTCTAAACTTATTAGATATGTATTTTATCATATATCCCTCTTGTACATAGGTCAAAAAGGGAATGCAAATTAAAGAAATACTTTCATGTATTCCCCAAACGTTTCAGCATTAGGGCCTGATTCTACAGAATCTCTTTTTGAATTATTAGAGATCTCTACCAAGACCATCATGGAACACTGCTGATTGCACAAAACTGGGTTTATTAAACTTGCTGAGCAAGAGAAAGCACCAACTTGATAGTGTCTTCACAGTGTTTTCAAAAGGGGAGTCAGGGAAGGGCACTTGTGGTGCTCAGAGAAGTCTGCAGTAGGTCATAAGGTGGTTTGGGGCAGAAGATAGTAAGTGAGGGTTGGGTGGGAATAGGTCGGAATTTGTAATAAGATGAGTTGCTGGGAGCCAGTGATCTTAGCCAGGGCTGAATGGGTCAGAACAAGCTGATATTAAAACGCTTTGAACTTGGTTTGTGGTACCTACCATTGTTTGTATAGTTTGCCTGCTTTGTCAGTCACTACCATTTTGCAAGCTGTGGTTTCTGTTTTATTTCCTACCCATTGTCATCAAAGCCCATGATTTCCACCCACCATCATGCTCTGTGCCCTTACAAGTGTCAGTGATGCAATGCCTCTTGTCACCTCCAGGACCTCCTCTGCAGTAGCTGAGACCCATTCTGAGCACTGTAATGCCTGTGTACGTAGTACGGACAGCCACATCACAGCTGTGACCAGGCAGATGACGATTTCGAAATGCCTCTTGATTTCAGAAACCATATGAAAACATGAAAAAAGTGGTGCATCTTAGAATCAAACAAATGCAGAAATCATTTGATAACAATAAGATCTAATCTTCCTCTTGAAGAATAGAACCAACTCTGTGTTCATACTCCCATTAAAGAACTAACCAATGTGGGCGATAAGGCAAAAGATGTATCATAAAACTATAGCGTAATAATACGTATTGCCCTGTAGACAGGCCCTTACACCCCCTCTCTGAGCCCAAAGGGGAGTTTTTATTGCTTTGTTCTGACCCTTATAACTTTAATATTAATTTTGTCTTCTCAACTGAACAACTCACTAATTTTCCAAAGCTTTCTCTACTGGGAAGGTATCTGGTTACAGAAGAAATGATCTAAATCATGTAGACAGGAAATGTCCACTGGGTTTTGCCTATGGAATTGCCATGCAGCAGGATGAAACTAGAAAAGATAAAGACACTCAGAGGTACATTTCAAATTGGATCTTTAATAACTGGATGGATCTGAACTTCATTCCACTGTAACTTTCCCAATGGCAAAACCTAATAAGGAGTGCAACGGCAGCTTTCAAGAAGATAAGTCCAGGAGCATATTATCCATCAGGACCCCAACCTTTGGATCCATTGTGATTTCTAAGAAACAGTGAGTATGTGTGCCCATTAATGTGCTGGGTGGGTTTGCAGAGGGAGAGAACTGAAAAGCTATTTATATCATCAATATTACTATAATATAGTATCAATCACTAAAAGATTAACCTAAGTGTCCTAGGTAGAGATGGGTCATGGACCAAATCCCATCCCAGGAAGCCCTTTAAAGTTTCCATACAGTGAATAGATGTCGGGGCTCCACACCCCTCCTAATTGTGAATAGGAATTCACATCAAAATAACACTAAGTCAGAAAACAAGTATAAAGAAACCCAACAAGGATCTGCTTCCTTCATGACTATCTTGGGACTTTTTTTAAGATGTGAAAAATCTGGGTTTTTATCTTTTTTAACAAAAGAAATGTGAGCTACCCCTGCATTGCTAATGTTCTGAACATATGCTTCGTCTGCCTGCTGCGTAATCCACATCGGGTGGCATCTTGGTTTGCTTCTGGATCAGGAAACGCTCTCGGCGTTAGGCTGTGCAAAATGGAGACATTCAAATAAAATTGTGAACTTTTTTGTGTTCATTTGTAAGCAAAATCCCTCCCCTACCCCTTTCCTAACCCAGTGTCAAATGTGTTGTTTCTTCAAGTATGATTCAGAATTTCTCCACTGCAGATTATTCACCCTGTTGGGTTTCTTTATCTGAAATTATCCTGGGGAACCTTTGTGTTTGAAGTACAAAATGATATGAAAAGTCAAGTTAAAAAAAAAGGCAAACCTAAAAGCTGAAGGCGGGTGTTGGAAGCAGGAAAATCGTTCCTTGAACTCCCCAGGAGTTGATCAAAGAGACAGCCATAAATTGCAACAAAGGCAGAGATCTACTCCGCTCTGAGCGCCAGCCAGAAACACTGGAAATGTTTCATTATTTATTTCATTAATTCTGTGATAGCAATTTCTACTGACAAGATTTGCAAATCTAATCATTTATTAATGATTCGTGTCTGGTGGATTGTGCCCAAGATCTGCCTTAGGTCCCAGCCTCTGCATGGCTGAAGCCCTTTGCTAGCTGCCAGCTTGCTCTCTTGCCACAATATGACATTGGGATTTCCAAGGTCCTCACCAGGGACTCTCTGAGCTCAGAAGCACATTCAGAGATGGCTGCCAGGCTCAGCCCTGCTCTAAGGACCAGTGTGACGGCCACTTCCCGGTATGATTACAGCCAACATGGTTCCTTCTATTTGTAGAAAACATTCTCTAAGAATCACAAGGTCGAGTGTGTGGTTCTAAGTCATGGTCCAAACAGAATGAATTGTTCAAGCTGTATCTGCATTGCTGCTACTCACCCTGATACAGAGAAGGCTTAACCTGACGCTTGACTAAGACATTGATTTTTCCTGGAAATTTCACCATGGTTTCAGATATTTCAAAAATCTCAGCCTGTTTCCTTGGCAACCGTCTAAGCTTTATTCCCTATGAACCAATGTGGCATGATGCATCAGTAAACAGCGAAGCAGCAGCCACCCAACTTGCAGGCTTCCTGAAGATTTCCTGGAAAGCGGTCCCTGCCCTGAGCTATTTCACAGGCACCGTTGTTGATATTCCGCAGAGCGCAGCTAAAAAAATAATAAAAGTTCCATAACCGTGTGCATGGGGAACAACAGCGTTTATAGAGATAATGAAATGCAGAAATGAAAACCCCTCAGCAAAGCCCCTTTAGATGTGCCTAAGCTCTGTTCATTAATCTGTGATAATTAGACTTATTTGCAGAGGTTAACAGCAGTGGCACATGGTAATTAAGCACTCCCTCTCTACCAGAGGGATCGAAAATGCTTCTCCTGTGACGTGTGTCCACTCTTCAACACATTTTATGCTTGCTTCACAGCTCAGGTGCCCGACAGGAGAAAGAAATTGTATTCTATACAGCCATGACCAGACTTCACTTTCTATAATGAGTGGCAACATTGACTTTTAGTTGCAAGCTCCCCAGTGAGAGTGACATAGGGTTAGAATTATTACCTCCAATCACTGACTGGCTGTATTACCTTGGGCAGGTTGTTAAATCCATTTGCTTTAGTTTCCCCATCTGTAAAATGGGGATTAAAAATACCTTCATCAGCATGTTGCGATTATTTAATAATGATAACAATAGCTGACATTCATTGAATGTTTACAGTATGGCATGCACTGTTCTGAGCCCCTTACGTATACTCATTAAGTCTCATTTTACAAATGAGGAAATGAGAGCACAACAGATGGGGTACCTAGCCCAAGACCAAACTTTGGGAGCAAATAATTTAATCCACTTTGAAGCATCCAGCTTCCTTGTGAGCACTCTCCCAAAATGGTCATGGACTCGCCATTTTGAAAAATGTATTTTCTCTCTCTATTCTAGAATAAGAATAATCCTTATGCACTAAAATGACTTTATCCTTGGCAACAGTCACCACGTGGTTTAGGCTAGGCATGGTGGCATAATCCTATCTACGAAGAAATCTGTTAATAAAAAATTACTGAAATGCAGAAAGGAGATGTTCCACTTCTCCCTAGTTTTAATAATTGCACTAAATGAGAAAGTATATGCAATGCTCTCACTATGGTGCTTTGTGCATACTAAGCCCTCAATCAACAGTGGCTAGTATTATTAAAGAAGTGAATGCTGGAGAGCTGCACAAAGGATGAACCGCATTTTTCACCTCACATATGCACATGACTATGGACATACTCAAGACTGCAGTCATCCGTAAGTTCATACACACTGTGATTTTAATCCATTCCGGTCAAAAAGTAGTTATGTCATCTATAGCACTAAAAAGGAAGAAATGAATGAAACTCGACCCCTATCTTACACAATGCACAAAAATATTCAAAATGGATTAAACTTGAATGTAAGATCTTAAGCCATAAAACTCCTAGAAGAAAACAATTGGTAAACTCTATGAAATTGATCTTGACAATATATTTTTTTTGGATTTGAAATCAAAACAAAGGCAACCAAAGCAAAAAGAAACATGCGGGGCTATACCTAGCTAAAAAGCCTCTGCACAGCAAGAGAAACCACCAGCGATAGGAAAGGTAACCTATGGGATGGGGGCAATATTTTCAAATCACATATCCAATAGATAAGGGGTTAGTATCCAAAATATATAAGAAACTCATATAATTCATAACAAAGCAAAGCAAAACAAAAACCACTAACAACCAGTTAAGAAGTGGGCAAAGGACCTGAATACAGATTTTTTTTTTCAAAGAAGGCATGCAAATGGCCAACAGGTACATGAAAAGGTGTTTAACATCAGTATCAGCAAGTAAATGCAAATCAAATTACACTGAGATATCACCTCACACCTGTCAGGATGTCTATTATCAAAAGGATACCAAATGCTGGCAAGGCTGTGTGTAGAGAAAAGGGAATCCTTGCACACTGTTGATGGAAATGTAAACTGGTGCAACCGCTTTGGAAAATGGCACAAAGTTTCCTCCAGAAGTTAAAAATAGACCTACCATATGATCCAGCAATCCCATGTCTGGGTAGACCTCCAAAGGAAACAAGATCACTATTTCAGAGACCTCTATGTTCCCTGTGAGTTGCAGCATTATTCACAATAGCCAAGATATGGAAACAACCCAAGTGTCAGTTGATATATGAATGGATAAAGAATATGTGGTATATGTGTACCGTGGAATATTATTCATCCATTAAAAAAAAAAAAAGAAATTCTTGCCGTTTGTGACTTGGATAAAACTGGAGGGCATTATGCTAAGTGAAATAAGCCACATAAGAAAAACAAATACTGCGTGGTATCACTTAGCTGTGGAACATTAAAAAAAAATTGAACTCATAGAAACAGAGTAGAATTGTGTCGCCAGGGTCTGGTGCAAGTGGGTAGCGGCCTGGTCTGGTGTGAGGACCAAAACAGGGAGCAGCTGATTAAAGGGCACAAACTTTCCAGTTATAAGTAAGGTCTGAATATCTAATATATAAAATGAGGACTATGGTTGATAATACTTTATTGTATAATTGAAATTTGCTAACAGAGTGGAATTTAAGGGTTCTCACTAAAATAAAGGCAAGTATATGAGGTGATGGATGTGCTAATTAACTCAATGTTGGGAATCACTTCCCAATGTATATGTATAGCAAATCATCATGCTGTAAATCTTAAATATATTATAATTTTGTCAATTACACCTCAATAAATCAGGAGAGAAAAAGAAGATGAAGAGAAAAAAGAGAAGGAGGGAGAAGTCAGAGAGGGCTCAGGGAGGGGGGATGAGGAAGAGAGGAAAGGAAACAGAGACAGAAACAGAGAAATAGAGAAATAGAGACAGAAAAAGGAGAGACAGAGAAAGAGAGAAAAATAGGAAACATACCTTAAAAATATAAGTAAACTTCACAGTCCTCAAATCTAAAACAGTGGAATTAAAGCCTCCAGTTCTAAGGAGAAGAGAAGGCTTTTGCCTGGATTTAAGTTGTTACCAAATCAGAAAGTAATAACAGACTTATAGCTGCTTTTCCTCAAGACAAAGTTCATGTTCAACTCGTATTCCAGGATAGCCTCACCTTTGTCACCTTTCCTCTTTATTCATGTTGTGGTTGAAGCCATGCTCATGTTTCTTACGGGAAGTCTAGAATCAGGATCTCTGCAGAAACATGGAAGCCCAAAGCGCAAGCTTGGCTGATTTTCCACACGCAGCTGGTACATTCGTTAGCAGTTCCTGACTCCTCTCTCTGCACCAATGTGCAAATGGGCAGCATGGCGCTTGTTTTTGTAAATCTTCTTCTTTTTATTTATTTATTTATTTATTTGGCTTTTGAAAGACAAGCATTGACACTTTCCACAAAGAAAGAAAGTCCCTTGCAGCACCAAGAAAAGAATTAAATGAGCTCTAAGGAATGATCTGGGAAGTTCCACCCATCCTCATTCACATGGGAAATCTGTCCTACACCTTCTTGCATCACTTCAGATGAGAACAGGAGAGCTCCACATTTACTCATGGTTTGCCCTTACCTTTGTCCTCTGACCAGAGTTTCCTCTGCGAGATCAGCCTTATTCAGCTTGTGGGTGCTGCCCCTGTTCTGAGAAACAGGGCAATGCTGTGGCCAACACAGCCCTGATTGTCTCAGGGTTTTTTTTGGGGGGGGGGGATAATTTTCTAAAATGGCATATTGGGGTGGGGTTTCCCATTCATACACAGAGAGGGGACATGAGATTTAACTAATTGTTTGGGAGGGAGCCTTCTCATGCCACCATTCTATGGTTCTGAATGAACTCAATGTCATGGAGCTTTCCAAACACCATTTATCCATCTCTTTTGTCAGATTTCCAGCACATGCAAGATACTTTTTCCATTTTCCTTCCATTAATTGACTGGACAAAATATGAATTCCAGCCTTTACCTAATAGTTAACCTGTCTCCTCATTCGATAGTCCCTTTATTTAAGATCCCTTTTCTCCCCAGTTTTTGACGGCAGATCTGATGATCTACGTAAGGTTCTATGTGTGATTATTACAGTTGTGTGTCTTGTGTTTGAATGAAGAGAATCTAAGCTGAACGACAAAGATTGGAAGAGATAGAAAAAGATTCCTCTTGTTAAAGTAAATTAATTAGTTGGATTTATATGAGGAGACAGAAGGGAGGAAGCCAGGCTGTGTCCCATATTAATAACTCACTTGGGAGAAGCCAGATTGGATTGAAAGCAAAAGAAGGGGGTGGGGGGAGAACCGTGCCACTTTATAAGAGAAGTAGCTTTGGTTTTCCTCTCTTTGCACTCCATAACCCTTACATACACAAACACACATCCTCACTCCTGACATGAAAATGATGTCATCTTTCTTTTTGACTCACCAACCAGACTACATTAATTCCCTGCAGCGTGAGGGCCAGCAGGAGGCTGCTTAAGGGACTTCAGGCCTGTGAATAAATGATGACCCAGTGGTTAGGGGCGGCAGCCTAGATACATTCAGGATGCATTAA
This sequence comes from Proteles cristata cristata, assembly GCA_017311185.1. Classification (NCBI taxonomy): domain Eukaryota; kingdom Metazoa; phylum Chordata; class Mammalia; order Carnivora; family Hyaenidae; genus Proteles; species Proteles cristata. The sequence goes on from JAESUZ010001704.1 coordinate 693,159, forward strand.
AGCAATTAGCTGGAAGGGGAGCGAGAGCACCATTTCCAATCCCCAAGAAGGACCAGGCCATGCTTGGAACGGGGTGAGGAGCTCTACAGCTGAGGGCTGGTAAGAGCCACTTAGCAAAACAGCTTGACGTGAAAGGAGTATGGTGCTCACCCCTTGGCCTTATTTGATCCTAGTGCCATGTGGGGTGGGGGTGGAGCGATTTCAGGATCAGAGGAGCCATGAAACAAACAAGCAAACAAAAAGACTTGAGCAAATCAGTGTACCTGAAGCAGCCTCGTCACAGATGAGTCCAAACCATGGTGTGCAAACCGGTGTCCCACTGGCTGAATCTGGCCCATGGATGTTTTTTTTTTTTTGCTTGGCCTGACTTTGGGCCAACATGAAAAAAACATCTGGAGATGTCACAAAACCCTGGCAAGTCTGAAAATGCCAGGCTGGCATTCCTGTGCGACACCAATCTGTTAGAGCTAAGTGCCAGCTTCACTCTGATCCCCACCTTGTTCTCTCCCATTTACCACAGTCCTCACCACTCTCTACCAGTGTACTCCCCGTGCCCCTCACTCACTGACTTCTCCACAGACCCTGGAGGCATTTGTTGAGACCTTGACTTTAAATGGCTTCTGAGTTAGGCTCACCCATAAATACCAGGTTAAAATCTGGAGCTCCTAAGCGCAATTTGCCCATCACCACTCCCCAGTTTGTGACCCCGAAAGGCTGGCCTCTAGCCTTGTACTGTATCCCGTATACACGCTCAGCTATTTCAGCCTGGCCAGGAATGATAGCCAGGAAGTGACAATTAGAACAAAGGGGTAAAGGAATACGGCTTCCGATTCAATGACAACTGCAGGCTCGGGCAGCATTGAAGCCCACCAGAATAAGAACAGTCAAAAATGTCACGAATTAAATAAAATGCCAGCCAAAGCATCTCAGAGATCCAGAAACTGCTTGGCATATTTTGTGTCATGGACTTCACGGAGCAGCGAGATCTGAGAAATAGCCCCGACAGAGTAAGAATGGCCTCCCCAAGGCCGACGGTTCTGCTTTCTCTGAAGCAGCACTAGCTCCGAAGCATCCCCCATCTGGGATGGTCCCTGCTTACTTAGGTCAGTAAAGCTTTGTCTAGATTTCGTTTGTTGTTCAGATGAACTTCCCATTGGAAATGTCACTTAAAGACAAAAGAGCTCCAATGACGTAAGAAACCAAATCACACATCTTCTATGAAACTTCCTCCTCCTTCCCACCCTCCTCCAAACCCTGAGATGCTTTTCTCACTTCTTGCTTTTAATCTCCCCTCTTGTCCTTCCCAACCACTCTGCCCAAATGGGACTCAAGTGCTAAGTGGCTCCCCCCACCCCCAAGCTGGGCCACATCTCCACGCCCCTAAAAGGCAGCTTCCAGGCTGCTACTGGCCCACAAGAGCCCTACGTTAGCAATCCCTCTGATGAACACTAGAGGACAAGGCAGGGTTTTAAAAGGTGGCTGAAAAACCGCTGTGACTCTGTGGCCCTGAAAGTGACTGTAACAGACTGCGGTAAAAAGTACCCGGTACAGGGTCAGGAAATGAATAATTCAAACTTCCCTCCCATGCTGAATTAACCTTGACTCATTTCATGCCCCTCATCACCCCGACTTGTGCTTCTCTCCAGGCTGGAGCTGGCTAGAGTCATTCAGGTGTGCATTTTAATCCCTCCAGGAAACTTCTTCTGCTCTATTTGGATCACAGAAAGTGAGAGCAGTTGGATAACTTGTGCTCACTGCCCTGAGGGAAGGGGTGTCATATGGAAACCTAAAGTGACAGGTCCTTGGGGAACTTGGGTCCTTGGGGTGGAAAATGAGCACCAAGAGTTTTTCCACTGATATCGGTAGCCAGAGGGCCAAGGAACTTGGGGTTTAGAAAATGTCCCTCTTCGTAGTGTCACAACACTCATTTTGTTTAAGATTTTTTTTTCCAGCCTCCTTACTCACATTACCACCGCCAGCAAAAACAACCTCCTTCACCCTCAACCCCCAAATCCTCTGCTCTTGAAAGGCCTCAACTGTAGGGATTCCTACTTGCTTTAAGAGCACCTCTTCTGTCCCACAGTACAATTACAGAGTGTGGCAGCGTCATCTCCCTCACCTTCCCAAGCCATGCAGGGAAGCACACTCTGAAAGCTCTGTTTTCGCCCAATTATATTTACAGGCCTTTCTCTCTGATGAGCTTGGCCAACAGTCATGATGTTCAACATCACTCGTCATCAAGCAGATGCAAATCAAACCCACAAAGAGATACCACCTCACTCCCATCAGAAGAACGGAAATAAAAAAACACAAGACATAGGGGTATCATGGGTGGCTCAGTTGATTAAGAGCCTGGCTTTGGCTCAGGTCCTGATCTTGCGGTTCATGAATTTGAGACCCTCCTCAGGCTCTGTGACTATGTGTCTTAAAGGATATGTCATTGAAAGAAGGTTGTATACTCCAAGACAAAAATACACCTGAGTTCTGCCTTAAGAAACCTGTTCTATTAGTAAAGAACTTTATAATAATTTCTATAAGAATTCAGTCAACGTTGTCCAACAGCTTTCTGCAATGATGGAAATGCTCTTTATTTGCATTGCCCAATATGATGACCACTAGCCACATGTGGCCACTGAGCACTTGAATTGCAGCGAGTATGACTAAGGACCTGTGTCTTCAAATTGTAATTATTTTAAATTTATTTTGTTAATGTTTTATTTATTTTTGAGAGAGAGATAGAGACAGCATGAGAAGGGGGCTGGGTTAGAGAAAGAGGGAGACACAGAATCCAAAGACAGGCTCCAGGCTCTGAGCTGTCAGCACAGAGCCTGATATGGGGCTCGAACCCACAAACAGTGAAATCATGACCTGAGCCGAAGTCGGAGGCTTAACTGACTGAGCCACCAAGGTGCCCCTAATTATTTTAAATTTAAATGGCCACACATGGCTAGTGGCTACTCTATTGAACAGTGCAGGACTGGAGGTGAAAACATATCCTATTCTCTGCTCCATTTTTAAAAAAACTAGTCTTAAGTGTATCTAACTTCAAATACAACCTACAGAAATTCTTTCAGTCTGATCAACAATGGGGGAAGAAGGGAGCAAACACTGGATTAAGCATCCTCAGGGCACCAAGATTGGGAAAGGTGCTTTCACGCATGAACCTCATTTGTGCTTGGTTGAAACCTTACAACTCTGTTATAAATGGTATTATTCCCATTTTATAGCTGAGGAGCCTGAAGGTGATATATTTCACTAAATGACCTAAAGTCACTAGATGAATAGCTGGCAGAAATGAAATTTGAGTCTTTGGATCCTGTCCAATAGTCTTTCCATTTTATCATTTTTTAAAAAATGTTTTATTATTTATTTTTGAGAGAAAGAAGCAGAGCATGAGCAGGGGAGGAGCAGAGAGAGAGATACACAGGATCTGAAGTAGCTCCAGGCTCTGAGAGCCTGATCTGGGGCTCAAACTCACAAACCGTGAGATCATGACCTGAGCCAAAGTCAGATGCTTAACCAACTGAGCCACCCAGGCGTCCCAGTCTTTCCATTTTAAATAAGTGGTGTTATTCCCACTGCTGTCTCCATTTCACAGAGAGGGAGAACAGGTCATTAATGACAAAACAAAGTCTGACAATGAGTGGTAACCACAGAGGTTTGTGGTCTTTAGCTACAAGTTTCTCTCAGATCCAAGTGCATGTTGAAATATCCAATGAACTTGTACTTCTTGGTACCAACGGTGTGGCAGGCAGAGCTGGAATGATAGATTCAAAGTCACTCTTATTGCTACTGAAACATGTTTGAGGCCCACGAGGAGGAGGAGGAGGAGGTGTTTAACAGGCAAAAGCTGTGTCCAGAGCAAGAAATTGGAGACGTTTCCAAATGAAATGGTGTAAGAGTCAGGGAGAAAGCACCCTTCATCCAAAATGGCTCAGAACCTTGACTCTGGGAGAAAGGAGAATTACAAAGGTTTGGGCAACTTGATAGAGGTTTTTTTTTTTTTTCCTCTTCCCAGGCTACAGACAGAACTCCTGGCTCCAGTAGCAGTCGGAGGGTAGTGAGGAGAAAGCTTTTCTCTGCTGGTAGCCATCCACCCAGAAGTTTCCTAGAAGGTGATGTTGATTGTAATTAGAGATTCGTCTCCGGAGGGTGGGGGTTGTCTCAATTCCCAGTCCTGCAAATGCAGCTGGTGGCTGGGAAGCTGCCGCCTGGCACTCTCTCCAGAGAGAGTCTCAGCTGCTGTTCCCGTCTAGAATCATCACTTGGTTTCGTTTCCCAGGGTAGGGGTTTTGAGTGCAGGGCAGGAGAGAGGAATGGGGGCCTTTGGCCCTGGAAGGAGGCAATGACCATCACGCAGGTGGCTTTTCACAGCGTGTGTCTGCCCTTGCCCTGGCAGCAGACTTCAGTTACTCCCTGGTCCCTTGCTGGCTGTTCACTTTCTACACCAATGAGCTCTGAGGTGACAAGTTCAATTCCCAGCTCTGTCAAACCTGCATTTTCTTCCCTGACCTACTTTTCCCACTCTGCAGTGTTTGGAACAATGCCTCTCTCTGTTCCCTGTTTAGACCCATCTTTTTGCCTGAGCTGGTGCAGAAGCCCAGGGCTTTGCCAGGCTTTTTGCCTTGAATCCCTGACAAGTGTTGATGGGAAAAGAAAAAAAAAAAGAAGAAGACGAAGGAAAAAAACCCTCTCATAAAACAGAGTTCAGCTCTCTCACAGATGCCCAGATTCTGGAGGGAGTAAATGCTCCCGTTGGTAAGGAAAGAAATCAAAAGGTCCTGCTTCTCTATTCACACCTCTCTCCCCGCCTCCCCCCTACCCCCACCCGAGCCTCTCAGACACAGTGAGAGGTAGCTGAGGCGATGCCAAGAGCACTCCTGACCCCATGAACATCTAAAAAGCTGCTGCTGCATTTGCAGGCTCTAACTGAGGCAGGGTCCAAGACTGCTCTCCTCCACATACCCAGAGGACTCCCCCTTGGGTGAGTGGCTCCTGAAAGAAACCAGGGCCAGCCTCTCTCAAAGGCTCTTGAGTACCATCTACAGCTCCGACACCACCAAAAGATTTCTCAGGCTTCATAGCCACAAGTTTGCTGTAAGGAGAGCGGTGTGACCAAGGAGCCCGTGAGGTGGCACATGTGAAGATTCTTCATGATCTGCAAAGCAAATGTCAAATCTGCAAATAAATGTAGGATAATCTAACAGAGGAAGAGGTGAATGGTAGAGAATGACAGTTAAGGCACAGCCATCCTTTGCTTCCTGATTGCTTTCTACCAAGATTGCTCTGTGTGTTTTCATATGCACTGAATGCCTACTTGTCCGAAGACCCTATGAGACAAGTATTACTATCACCCCCCATTTCATAGATGGTGAGGTACAGGGCAGAGCATGGCTAGCCGGTGGTTGGGTTAGAGGCTAGAATATGTGCCCACGGAATCTGCCCAGAGCCTGCACCTGGTCCCTCCAGCCTTAGGCTCTGCACCTCCCCTCTGCTAACGCTACCCTCTTCTGCTCGCTCTCCCCCACTCTCCATCTTACACTACAAGATGGAGACACTGGTGTGTCCCTTCTAGCACCCCGGCAACCCTCTCCTCCTGCTCCACCAAAGCCCAGCTAAGAAGACCACCTTGGCACTGTTCCTCCACATGAGCATGAAACAATGGGCTTCCCTGGAACACCCTCCCTTATTTCAGTCATTCTAGGAGTTTTCTCTCCTAAGAGTTTCTGGGCAGATATATTGCAAATGCCACCTTGGGGACAGCTCTCTGCTGGACACAGAAAGGGCCATGCCTGAGCTAATGCCCTCGGGTCCCTCCTAGTTTGGGGTGCACATCTAGTCAGCTCTGGTCAGGCAGGTGTCGGAGGAGGAATCCTCTTTCCTGGCTGGTCTGCTGCTCTGTGACAACACAGACCTTAGAGCTGTAGGTTCTACCGTTCAACCGTGAGAGAATTCTCCTCTGACATCTTAAGTGGGGGAAAAAAACATGGAAAGAAACGTCCCAGGAACTTGATGATATCACTGAGTTACTGTGCCGATCCTGGAGCTGGCAATTTTCAGATTGTTTGCTTAAAACAAAACAGAACAACAACAAAAAAACTTTTAAATTTATATAATTAACCTACTGCTAGTTGGGTTTTCCATTACTTACCACCCAAAGTAGATGACGGATAGGGTTACCTAAAAGCAGTCCCTCCAGAAATGGTGCTTTGTGTAGGTCACCGCTTGCCCCACCCTGACATGCACAGTGCTGGTTCCCTTCCCCTAGAGGCTCCAGGAAGGATAACCTGACCGTCATCCCACCTCAGTTCCTGTCTTTGCAATCCCCACTCCTTCCACAGGGAAAACCTCTCCCCAGGTCTTCACAGGGCTGCTTTCTTCCCTTCACCCAACTCAAAATCACCTTGACAGAGACAAGCCCTGCTTCCCAACCTTGCGTAGCCACCACTAACTGTGTCTTACACACTAGGTTTCCTTCATGGAACATCTCGCACTGTGGAAGTGTCTTCATTGTTTCAAATTTCTGTGCACGGGACAGTGTGCCCATCTTACCCACCTAGAACACCATGCGGCTCCTAGAAAGTGCTCAGACTTTGGTGTGTGATCCCGTGCTCATCCCCAGCTGTGTTTGTTACCGTGTCTCGGTGGCTCCTTCTCCTGTTCTCATCTCTTCCTCCTTCTTCCCCTTCTCATCCTTCCCCTTTCCTTCGTTTGAATCCAACTGATGCACTTTAGCTTCCATCAATGGTACAGATGAGCTCCCTTCCAAATTAGCCTTCCCAAATTATTAGAATTGCTGCCTGTGTTCAACAGCTGAAATCCCAGTTTGATCATTTCCAATAAGGCTCGGTTTTTTGGGCATCACTGTAAACTGGGAGGCTTTGATAGAGTGGCAATGTGGGGATGTTTTTAAGCTTCTTGTATGCGTTTCACTATATCATCATGGTGGTTTTCAATCTTTCAGACATTTTAATCTATGCTTAATTATGCTCATTCCCAGAGGCTCCTTAAAAGCAAATGACACAATTTTTTTTAATCAAATAAATAATACACACGAGGCCTGCTAAGACTTGATAGAAGCTTGTCTGATCAGCTAAAGAGGACAATTGGGAGACAGGAGATTGGGAGACTCATCACCCATCCTTCTGGCATTTCCAGCCATTCAACAAAAATCTTTAGAGCCCAGGACGATAGGGTCTGTGTCCACCATGTACCCTGGCTTCTCCTCTCAGCTTTTGGAAACTGCTGAACCTGACTGCTCTCAGTGATCAGTTTACTGTTCAGAAGAGTATCTGTGGTTCATCTTCCTTCCAAAGGAGGCAATATGGAGTCCATCTGGCTGCTTTGAGAAAAGGAGAAAGAGGTTCCATCATAGTTAGCATGGCCTGCTATAACAAAACACCACAGACCGGTGGCTTAAACAACAAACATCTTTTCTCACAGTCCTAGGAGAGTCCAAGGACACTTCCATGAAGTCTGGAGAGTCCAGGATGAAGGCACTAGCAGATTCAGTGTCTGTTGAGAGCCCTCTTCCTGATTTTCAGGTGGCCATCTTCTCAGTATGGCTCCCATGGCCTTTCCTTGATGTGTACGTGGTGGAGGGAGAAAGAGAGAGCTCATTTCTGATCTCCATTTTATAAGGACATTAATCCCATCATGAGGGCCTTACCCTCATGACCTTATCCAACTTTAATTACTTCCCAAAGGTCTTACTACCAAATACCATCACCTTGGGGATTAGGGTTTCAACAGATGAATTTGGGGGTAGACACAAACATTCAGCCCATAGCTAACTCTCTTGCCACTTTGTAATAATGACAAGAGTCAGCATAAGATAAGGGTATTGGATATTCCTTTCCGGGGCAATCTGGGACCTCTCAGCTTCTAATGGGCCTCTGCTGATTTAGCCTGTTTAAACCTGCTACACTTGCATGTTTCCCTTGTTTTGAGCAGTTTCCAAAGGACTGTCAGTTAAGGTTCTTCACCTTCATCTAGCCAAGAGGTTAGCATGGGCCCAAGATGGCTCCACCTAGATTGTCATGGAAATTTCAGGACATAAACTGAAGATAACCCAAAACACTAGTAACTTCCCTGAAGAGAATGTCCCTTGTTTTCTGTCACCTACATTCCCAGATGCTCATACTTTCTGATACTTGAGTTTCAGCTTTGGCTCTTAATAAATGACTACTACATATCCTTCGATTAATTGTTTTCCCTTGTGAGTTGCCAGGCTAATACCTGTAACCTAACATTACAAGGACCCTAAATTATAGACTTTTTAAACAATGAAGCCTGGAGTTCTACACCCTCTCCCAGCACAGAGGCCTCAGAATATGTTTATGTTATACACCCCCTATGAACTCTGGTAATCAGTGTGAAAAAGGCCCAAATAATCGAAAGAGAAAAAAAGAAAAAAACCAGGGTCACACTCTCTCTGGTCGGCAGTGTCATTCTCAAGTAGAAAACAAAAATGGCAGTTGCAAGAAGCCAAGGGAAAGAGAGTCTTTGGGAAAAAAAAAATCTTATCTACCTTAAAAGCCATGAATGAAATAAAGGAAACAGTGTTCATAGCACCTGACTCACATGATTACTGTGGGTCAGCCATCAATATGTAGATAGAAAGAAAATAATTGGCATAAGCTCCTTGAAATTTCTGCCTCCAGCCTCCCCAAGGAGGCCTTGGGGAGATTCAGGCAGCATTTGAACAGCTAGGGCTTAGTAATGAGAACTGACATTCTAGTGTGTAGTACAAAAGACGCTTCCCTTTTGAAACCAGGAAAAGTACTTTAATCAGCCAAAAAGTTGCTACTGTAAAAAGAAAAAAGAAAAAAGGGAAGAGGATAAAATAACCCCCTCAGTTATTGTTTCTCTACCGTTGCTGGGCCCAGCGCCTACTAGCTGTACAAGCCCCCGTGCTATCATCTATGCCTACCTCATTAATGCCATTTGCTCATTGCTATGCCAGAAAACCCAGCTGATTAACAGGAAATCCTGAGCTGAAGGTTGCCTGGGTTTCAAGTTGCTTATGCACACAATTCACACTCCATGTGTTAGGAGCTCCCTCCTTTCCTGAAATCACTCAGTGAGTCTGGAAAGTGGGAAATCGGCTTTGAATTGTCTCTGGCTCCTCACTGACCGGTCAAACCCCAGGGTGCCCATGGAATATTTGATTAGCTGTAAACTCAAAACAACCATCACAAAGAAAGATAAAAGGTTAAAGCCACAAGCAAGGCACCCCAGAGTGTACAGCCTGAGACACTGGAAAAGGTAAGCTGAGAAAATACTCAGACCCCTCGAAGCAGAAGCTAAAGATAAAACAAAGCGTGTTTCATGCCCAAGGCAGAAAATTAAAAATTGAGCAGGTTCCATTCTGAGAGGAGTATTGCAAGGTGAGGCCTCCTTCTTCATACCCCACCCCAGCCCTTGTCATCCTCTCTGGAGTCCAGTCTTACCTGCTGGCATGCTGTGTTTCCCTTTGTCCCCTCGCTTCTAGCTGAGATGAATACTCCGTTACTAATAAGTGTGCCTACAAGTGTCATCAACAGACAATATTTTCAAGGCAATCATCACAGAAAACTTGAGTGAGGCATCGCATCCTGAGGGCTTTGAGTATGCACTTTGGGTATATATGCAGACCCCTCTGTATAAATGGCCAAACACATCCTTTAACACATTTTCAGAATCTAAAGGCTGGAATATGGCCACGGTCATGGCCCCTTCCTGAGGGCATCCACAGCAATTTACTGATCCATGTGGCTCCCTTGCCTGACTTGAGACGTCTCTGAACATACATTCAGCTTCAAAGTGTCCTATTTAAAAAATGGTAGGAATATGCCATAATGGCATTGTAGTTCAACATCCCCCTCTGATCAATCCTGTTATAGTATTCCCTCAATAATGTTGATCCCAACAATACTCCCCTAATAAACTTACTGCATTAAAATAAAAATTGTTTTAAAGCTGGAATAGATTGACGTGGTCTTGAAACCCACCCTCATACTCTGTGACCATAGAAAGCCCCTACATGATATCCTTCAGAGAGACTCAAATGGCCTTCCCAGGAAACTTGCCGGTGTTTGGGGTTCTACACTCTCACGCAGGAGATAAAAGGAGGTGGTGCGACATTGGCGAGGCCCATCTCTGACACAAAAAAAGACATTAACACTATAATGTGATACAAAGGACCAGAAAAAGAGAACAGCTCAGCTTCTGGAAGGGGCAAAAGGTTGATATGTAAAGGCACTAACATGTGATGGTCCAATAAATATGAGTGTCCAAAAGCTAGTAGATAAAAACCATCTAATGGTACCCTGGCATCCTTTTCCTTACAATCAGACTAATAAGGGAATACAGTGGGCCATACTGCCAAGAGCAGTGTAGAAACAACACGGAATTTTTTATAAAAGACCAAGGAAATGGGCAAGGAAAAAGGAGCTAAGAATACAAGGACACTACCGAGAGAACCTTTAAACAAGCATCATGCCCCCGGCTTATCTCCTTTGCACACTGAGCTCCCAGAGGCTTCCAACAGAGCTCAACACAGTGAAGACTGACACAGAAAGAGTTTGCCTTGTCACATATCTAGCATAGCAGGGAAAAGTAGAAGGAGAGGCTGTGAAACATGGAGTCAGACAATTTCTAGTATTCAATCAGGATGTTAAGTTTTGCAGTGATTGTCTGCAGACATGGTCACCAAGCTTTGTGATCATGGCCTGAACCACTCTGGGAAATACCAAGATGAGGAATAAAGGAGCTGGTGATGAGCTGGTGTGTGTCTTCTTTACATGGGAGAACCTCCATCAAGGAGCTTCAACTGATATCTGAGTCTGGATTGTTAAGGTAAACTCTAGAAGGGGCTAGATGGTTTGCATAAGCATGTTACTTGTCCAGGACAAGACAATAGGGAATGGGATCTCTCCTGGGCTTGACCCAGCAAAGACACGTCCAAACCCTCTGTTGGCTAAACTATAAGGTTGGTGGCTGTATTCAACTCCCGACTGCCAATTCGCAACCCCCACTTTTAAAGATGGAGACCTTCTCAAGCAATCCCCTGCGGCTACCACTGTTCACACTCACATCTCCCAGCTACATTTACATTTTATTCCATGTCAGAGAATGGCCTCCCGCATACCCCTCTCTGTGTCTTTGCTGCTACCATCCCTCTCACCACTTCAGGCTCAGTTAAAGTAAGTCAGTACAACTGCCAAAATGGAGGGGAAGGAATTGACTAAGTGGAAAAAGCAAACTGTGGAATAACAGTGAACAAAACACAAAGGGCAGGGTAAAGACCTCCAAGAGTGTTCAGATGTGATAATCCAGCTCTTTATACAAAATTAGACTTCAGCATCTAAAGATAGCTTTCTCCTTTTCGAAGAAGAGGAAAGTATGAGCATCTATTGGATACCTGGACTATATCAAAGAAATGCCCAGCACTTTACCCAGAGGGGCCTAGAGGATGCAGGGTGGGGCCGGAGCTATGATCTACTCTCTTTCTTGTAGGTCATATAGACTTTGGTTCTCAGGCCGCCTGCTCATTTGATTTACATCATTTAGCAAGACTTTATGTCTATGAATGAAGGAGAGCAGGAACCAAAGGAACAACCTGTTCCTTAAATGTTTGTAACCAATAGTAATACAGAAATAAAAGTAAGAAAACACAAGCTTAAACTGTGAAAAAGTGGACGAGAAGTTTATTTGTATTCCCAAAGATCCTAAGCAAGGCTTTGCTTCACTGATGCCATCCATACATCTGTTAGTCCGCTGAGGCTCTGATCAAAGTGTCGTCCAGGCACCAAGTGGAGACGGAAGTGGAAGAAAAGGCAACAAATTCAAAATCGAAACCAAATAAAGTCACTTTCAATGGGCCCACCCAAACCACACATTGAAAAGGAAAGGGAGGGGTTTGGTTTTTTTTAAACAGATAGATCTTCGATATTGTTTCTTGTTCCCTTTATAGACAAAGGTTACATCATGAGACCAAGTTTATATGCCAATTAGTACTACAGAGGTCAAGGATATTGAACTTTAATACACCTTCCATTTCAAACTACATCTTTATTTTTCTTAATAATTTTGCCTCATACCTGGGATTATTTGTGCCTTAGCCTCTCCTTCATTTTAACCCCTCGACTCCTAAAACTCTACATTCATTTAGAGAGGGGTAGAGAGAGGGGTCACTAGAGAACCAGGCAGATAAACAAGGAGCTTATGATCCAAAGGGAAGATGTTTGGAAGCATTAGTTGGCTAAGAATATTAAATTTATTAATCTCCCTTTGTTAAAGTTAACTTTTCCATGCAACTTAAATCATCTTACTCCTTTACATAGGAGTTCTTACATAGGAAGAACTTAGACTTGATTGGAAACCAGATCTAAAGATTTATAGGTTTAATGCAAAAGAGTATTATTGTCATCACAGTATTAAAAATAACAATGCTAATGCAGGTCACAGGCATTGCTTACACTCACCCAATGACCTCTGCACAACAACTTACTTTAGAATATAGAAATGTTTGGAGCCCATCACTGAGGGGTGCTGAAAGGGTACTAGGAACAGACTGGTTAAAAGAGAAAGGAACAGAAGAGAAAGAATAGAGGAAAACAGCCAGGAAGGAGAAAGATAACAATAAAAAGAGAGAAATACAGAGAAGGTGAGGCTAGAGAATGAAATAGAAAGAGAGCATGTGCATCAGAGTGACAGGACCCATCGAATGATAAGACCAGGTTGAGGACACAGAGACACTTAGAGTACCAAATTTAAGAAGGTGCTCATTCTCGGGGCGCCTGGGTGGCTTAGTCGGTTGAGCGTCCGGCTTTCGCTTAGGTCATGATCTCGCGGTTTGTGGGTTCGAGCCCCGCGTCGGGCTCTGTGCTGACTGCCAGCTCAGAGCCTGGAGCCTGTTTCAGAGTCTGTGTCTCCCTCTCTCTCTGACCCTCCCCTGTTCACGCTGTCTCTCTCTATCCTAGAAATAAAAAAAAAAAAAAAAAAGAAGGTGCTCATTCTCAAAGTCATGCCGGTGCCTAGGTATCTTGATTTCCCTTCCAAATCCCAGCATGGGCACCCAGGACCCCTTAGTAACCACATCAGTGCCACTGGTACCCAACGCTGGCCTGTAATAAGTCCAATAGCGTCTCACTTTCTCCCTGTTGGACATAGAGGCACAAGAATTGCTGAGACTCGGGTTCTTTCTACCTGTCACGCCATCTCCTTCCTGAAGAGCGTCTCTCATTCCAGACAACCCTGAGCTCCCCTTCTTTTCTGTTCAGGGTTGTTGAGCTGTTGAGCACTTTGGGGATTGCTAATTGTTTCACAGGTGTAACTTTTATGTTTCCAACTGATGTATAAGCAGTTTGAGGACAGACACCATGTCTAATGGCCCACAAGGCCAAGGAAAGTGATGGGCACACAGTAGGTTCTAATTAAATGATTAAATGAATGATTTGTCTGTTAGTTGTGATGTTGCTGCTCAGGTATAGAGCTAGAAATGGAGATAATAACCTTCAGCTCATTCGTAGGCCACCCAAGTTACTCCTCATCTCCTGAAACACAAGAATTGCCCCATCACATTTCCCCTAAGCAACTACATGTCACACACAACAGGTGTGCAAAGAGCTGAGGGTGACACTAAGGGGGTATCAGAGGCCCCACTGGACAACAGTGGAAAAAGAAAGCAGAATACAAAACAATGTGAAAAGGAAGATGAGACTTGAGTAAACTAAGAAATGATGATCTTTGCTTCAGCAACAGAATGCCCAGATTGTCATATCCTCCCACTTATAGGGACGAGGGGGCTACTGTGTATGCCGCTGAAATTCCAAAGAACCTAATTTGCAGAGAAAATTCCCAATTTCCATTCCAGTTAGAATATTGTTAGTTTCTATGTTAAGCCCAACACTACAAAAGAATTACAAAGACTACAAAGACTTTGGTTCTGTTTATGCTTATAAACAGGTCCCTAAGCATAAGGAAGGGGGTTAGCCACCAGATAACACCTGTCTGAAGTGTGTGATGCCTGCTTGGTCCTCTACATCAGCCTGGCTCATCGGCAGAGCAAGTGTAATCTGGCCTGTGCAAGTGAGTAGTAGACAATTGTAGGTGTTTAGGACAATCACCATTAAACACCATTTGCTTGATCTCAGCACCACTTCTAGATCCCTGGACCTGCAACCCGTTTTAGGCCAACCTTGTTTGAACAAGATCTCAGCAGTGCTTGACCCTCAGCTGCCCTTCCTCTGGTTTTCTAAACCCTGCACTGCATCCCTTGGGCAACACAGCTCTTGCCCCAAGGGACATGCCATGTGGCTGGTATCCTGACTGAGCCAACCCTGGTGGCCCTGTGAGTGCAGTGACTCAGATACCAGGAAACTACGGACAAAGCAGCAAATAGGACTGGCAGCAATTACAAAATTGTCCACTGCACTGGAGCCAGGTCTGCATGTGGCTGGCAGATGAGGCTAGCAGAAACCGCCATCCCTGCTGTTGTTTATGTCAACTGATTTACCTGGGGCCTGAGGGGACCTCAAGGGAGCATGTGATTTCCGTGTACAATCAGGTTCCAAACATATGGACAGTAGATGGAGTGGGAGGAGGTGGGGAAGGGGAGGCACTCTGAGTCAGTCTGCATGGAGAGAAAGCAGGGCACCTGGGAAAGGCCACATCATGACAGAAAGAGCCTGGAGTATAAACCAGACTCAGCAACACGTCCTAAAAATCTGGGAGAAGTCATGGTTCTGACTCAAGCTGGTTGCAGGTAGTGGGATGACCCCATCCCACTGCTCCACATGCATGTGCCAGGGACTGAAAGAATTCAATGTATGAATTAAAGGGCTATCTTATTAAGCCCTCTCATAGCCTGGGGCACATGCAGCCCTGCTTGCCGTAGGATCTCCTGTAGCTGAACATCACATGGAAGGAGAAGAGGTCTCCTCTTTTTTACCAAAGCCTGCCAAGGTGTCAAGGCCTGTGTGGCCGGGGAGCAGTGGATGCCGGGGCAGAGGCCAACCACGTCATTAAGGTCAGAGGCTGGGGCTGACGTGCGGGCCGTGTAAGATACCTCTTAGGCACTCTTAGGACTACACTTTGGCGAAAGGGTGCTGAGGGCGGAGGGGAGCTTTGCAAACTTTCATGGAGTTGGTGGAGATGTGAGTACCAAACGTAATGGGACCTTATTCTTGCTCACTGGCTGGTAAAGCTTGGGCATCTTTTTGTCACGCCACGTACCAAGTATCCTAGTCCCTTTTTAAGGATGTCAGGAGATGTCTGATCTACCAGAACCAGTCCTGTCAGTTCTGTCCTAGTGATCAGAGGTCAGTAACTAAGTGAGCAAGCACCTTAGCTTCCATTGGTCCAGAGAAGTGGGCTCTCTCCATGTAGAGAAATAGGGAGGCCTTCATAATCACTATGCCCACACTGGCCCCTTTGTTCCATCGTGAACTATCCACCGTGAAGGCTCTGCTATCCAGAGCCTTCCTTTGCTCCAGCAAAGATGACAGGAAGCCTTCACTCTACACAGGCATCCAATGTAAGCCTTGTCATCTGCCACATTCCAGTATTATCTATCGTATTCTATGTACCTCCAGCCAGAGAGCAGGGCAAGCAAAGCTTCCCACAGTGTTTTTTCATGTGCCTAATCATCCCAGGCATGCCTCTGGTTTCCTCCCTGGCCCTCCAAGCTCATAGTTTGTTTCCTTCTGTGGTGAATTTGGGCATGGCCTGCAGCTCAGGGTGGGGAGCCGTGAATCATGAGCAAGAGGCGCTAAGAACACTGCGTTTCTCCTGCTTCACCCACAAGTCCCAGACAGCCTCGTGGGATCCAACTCTGACCCCAGTGGAGTTCTTCATCCATGACTGGTGCCTTCAGGAATGCGTCTGTGGGAAGCAAGAAGAGTTTCAAATGCAGTAGAATGGAGCCATTGACTTTTATTCTTTCTTTCTAGGCTGGATTGCAAGAGGGCCTTGAAGGTTGGTAGCCTGCACAAGTAGGCAGACACAGAGACCCGAGACTTGCTGCTGAGTCATTTCAATCTGTTTCAGATTCGATTTGCTCAGTGCATGGAGAAGAACAAGGCTCCCAGTGGAGATATCATGTAGATAGAGCCTAGAAGTATTTTCTTAATAGATGAAATTTAGAAAGAATTTGAATCTTCTATGCTAGGGAGGTAGGTCGCCGAGTAAAATGGTTGGGAAAAGGAAACATTTGGCTCCAGTGATTCCAAAGGACTTTTCACTGATCTAAATATTTGTCCAGCTGAATTGCTCTGTCCACTGTCACCTGCCTGGAATCAATATGATCAAATCAAACACAGTCATCCGCATCTGAGTGTGGAGAAAGAACTTCTTAAACATGAGCTGGCAGCTGGGAAGGTGGAGACGAACCAAGCAGGGAGCTAGGACAGGGGAGCTCTGTTCCACTAAGTGAGGGACCTGGAACAATTGTTAGTCCCCTAGGGTTCGCATCTGGATCCTGTGATTCAATGGCAAGCTCCAGATCATTGAGGTGTGGTGAATAACTTCAAGAGTCAGGACAGCATATGCATTTTTTGAGTAAGAATTTATCTATTGGAACAAACACTTTCTCTTTTTGCTTTAGCCTTGAATTTCTCTGGATGCAGACATACTGCTATGCTTGGAAGGCACAGACGAAGCTGAGCATACTGTTCTCTTCACTTTTTAAGGAGTTCTCTTAAGATGCCTATGTCAAGGCCTTTTGATTCTGAGTCATTTGAGTTTTCTCCAGGAAAAAAAAAAGAGCAGTATTTGATTTAACACGGTTTGTCACCAAATGCATGCAAGTTGGGAGTTGTCTGGCACAACAGGTAGCCCAGATGTTTGCGGCCCCTGCGGTGAGTTCACAGAGGCATTACATGCAGTGTGGAATTAGGTGGTGGCCCCATTACAGTGCGGGAGAATCAGGAAGGACCATAGTTCCATGGCTCCCATTGGCAACAGAGGAGTCTGCACATGTGTGTGGACAGCAGTGTACCCAGGGGCCAGTTCCCCCCACTCCCATCACCACAGCTATGCAACCAAGAAAATGCTGGAGTTGTGACCCACCCTCTGTGGACTGATGGAACAGCACTTCTGGGCCCTATACGTGCTCTTTATGTGCCTGCCCAGAAAGGAGAACGTAGCACTATGCAGTGACTGCTTTTGTTATCATTCTTAATATGGTAGAGTAATTGCAAAAATGTCCCCAATTCTTTACCCTTCCACAAAGCTACACCTTTGAAGTATGACTTTGCATTTCCTCCCATCAGTAAATGGGGTTAATCTCCCTATACTTTTATATCTGAACTGGCCTTGTGACTCACTTTGGCCAACAGAATATAGTGTAAGTGATGGTGTGCCAGTTCTAAGCCTTGGTCTCAAAAGGCATTGAGTACGTGTGCTCTTGGACCCATGATTGACCCATGATTGTGCTCTTTCTCTGGGACCATGTGAACAAGCTGCACTGCTGGATGAAAGAGACACATAGCCCAGTCCCCCGGTCACTCTCACTGACAGCCAAACAACTGCCAGACTTCTGAGTGAGGCCTTCCTAGGCCAAGCAGCCCTTGGCCAATCTGCCAGCTGACCACAGACCCGTGTAAGCCAAACCAGGATCAACCAAATCTCACCCAAATTAGCAGCACTGCCCAGCTGAGCCGTAGACCTGTGAGCAAAAGTAAGTGCCTGTTGCGGCAAGTCATTAACTTTGGGGATGACCTGTAACGCATCAAGAGCCAACCAATATACTTACTCAATTCAGGGAGAGGACACAGCATGAGAGGATGGTGTAATACTACCCTCCAGGCATCCACATACTCATTTCTTCCACAGATACTGGTTGAACTTCTGCCATATGACAGGTATTTTTTCCAAATTTGAAGATACAATGTCCCTGTTCTCTTAGAGTTTACATCCCAATGGGTGAACACGAACCACAGATAAATAAATGAGTAAATAAAATAATAAAAATATCAGCTACTAGTAAGTAATATACAGATCATCTAAAAGGGCATATGATAAAGAGTAACTGTGTCGTTACTTCAGCTTTATGACCAGTGAAGCCTTCCTTCTTGAAGAAACATTTAGCTTAGTGGGGAGGAGGTACAGAGCACATAGGGATTTCAAGCCAGGAAAAGAAATAAGGGTTTATGTCAAATGCACTAACCAAGGTATTATCACTTTTTAATTTTGTTTGTTTGTTTGTTTCTGAGAGAGAGAGAGAGAGAGAGAGAGAGAATGTACGAGAAGGGGAGAGGAACAGAGTTAGAGTGTGAGAAAGAGAGAATCCTAAACAGGCTCCATGCCCAGTACAGAGCTCAATGCAAGGCTCGATCCCACAACCATGAGACCATGACGTGAGCTAAAATCAAGAGTCAGACACTTAACCTACTGAGCCACCCAGGAACCCCTAATTATCACTTTTTAAAAACAAGAGTGTAACATAATCTGATTAATGTCTAAATGAATCCCTCTGGTGGCAGACATAGGTTTGTTTGTTTGTTTTTTTAATGTTTATTTATTTTTGAAAGAGAGAGAGAGAGAGAGAGAGACCAAGTACAAGCAGGGGAGAGGCAGAGAGAGAGGGAGACACAGAATACTAAGCAGGTTCCAGACCCTGAGCTGTTAGCACAAAGCCTGATATGGGGCTCGAACTCACAAACTGTGAGACCATGACCTGAGCCAAAGTCAGATACTTAACTGACTGAGTCACTAGGCACCCCCAGACATAAAGTAGTTTTCAAGGACCAAAAGTGGAAGAAGAAAATCAGTTAAGAAGCTCCTGCAATAATTTACTTTGGGCCATGGTTATAGTAATGAAGAGTAAGAGAAGTATGGTTTATAGGAAGACATAATGGGTCCTGAGATGAGTTGGATGTGGGATTCAGAAGAGAGAGGAATCTGGGGTAGCGTCTAGATCTTTGTTCAGTCATTGAATGAACCAAGATGGAAGACATCAGGGAAAGGCAGGCCTGAGGGCCAGGCTGCTTGAGTCTGGGACATCCTTCCATTAGGACAGGAAAAGGCCAAATGTGTGGAAGACCCCATGGGCCTAAAGTCCTAGGGAGGGGTCAGCACTTTAGAAGTAGGTTGGAGGTCACTGGCATGCAGATGCCACAAGCCTTGGGCTAAATGAGGTCACCTGAAGACAGTAATTAGAAA
This sequence comes from Proteles cristata cristata, assembly GCA_017311185.1. Classification (NCBI taxonomy): domain Eukaryota; kingdom Metazoa; phylum Chordata; class Mammalia; order Carnivora; family Hyaenidae; genus Proteles; species Proteles cristata. Next base: position 712,305 of record JAESUZ010001704.1, read on the forward strand.
AGAAGCACACCCAAAGATAAAGCCTTGGGACACACCCTACTGATGAGCTGAGCAGCTGAGAAGTCACCAGCAAAACAAACTGAGAAGGAACAGCCAGCAAAGGAAGAGGCAAATGAGGAGGGACAAATGGTGTCACCAAAATCAAGAGGGCAGAATAGACAGACAAGAGGTTCTAGTCTATGGTATTGAATACTACTGACTGATACGAAGGACAGGAACCTTCCTGAAACCATTCAATTTGGCCAACATTCAAATGTCTTGTTCTCTCTCCAGGACAATAATACACCCAAAACATAAAATAGATTGTAGGTTCACAAATAAATTCTTATAAAAGTTGAGTACGTGAAGAAACGTTAAACCCCATTTGACCTCCTATCATCAATACTGTACATGGCTTCTTCTGGTAACCGAGTCTACCACCACCTTATCCCCTTGTGGACAGAGGTGAGGCATTTTTTTCAATATTCTCCAAACTGAGGTTTCTCAGGGTTAGGATCCTGTCTCACTCTTCAGTCCTTATAGGGTAAATGCTGCTCTAAAGCCAGTTTCCTGGTACTGCTAGTGACTTCTCTGATGTGGACTTCTCATTGGCTGATAAGACATTCCTGGTGACCTACCCATCCCCATAGCTGGGACAAACCATACCTCTAAATTATGTTTGAGGGTCCCGTCTCCCAAGACCTTACATTTAAGATTTTGTAAGTGTTTGTTGTGGAATTTTTCAGCTGCTTTGTATTCGATTCACACATATGCAAGGTCTGTGTGACTGGATGCTAGGATGAGACTGTGTCAGCTTGGTCCAGAACATTGTCTGCGTCTAAAAGTCAAGGTTCCCATACCCAGAAGAGATATCTGGGAGCATCCATGTGGCTTTTGGATCCCTACAAGGATTCCTTTTACCCTACAGTTCTGACCTTGATGCTTGTGTGTGAGTGAGTGTCAGAGTTTGTGCTTCCAGTAATTCGTTTGGACCCTCTCTCAGAGGGGGCGTTCAGTAACTATTTCAAATGCACCTAAAATAAATCACTTGCTAATCCGAGGGCAATTCTGTTTCCCAGGACAATCAGGTGTTAGGAGTTAGAGCGCTGAAAAGTCAACCTCACGTGATCTGAGCAAAAGGCCACCCTTTTTCACCTTTAAACTATTTCACCTATAATCATTAGGGGTTTTTCAACTTTTAAAGGCCTTGGTAATTATTCTGGGCTTAACCTTTTAACTTTTTGCTACCACTTTCTACTATAAGTAACTCATATTTGCTTGGCCTGTGAAAGGAAATTATCACAGAAGCAAAATCAGATTTTAGCTGAAGTCAAGACACATATTAAATCTGATGCTTCACAGATGAATACAAGCCCCTCCACCTCAGACACGCTTCTCCTGGCTGTGTGCAGACACTTAATAAATGCTTTTGATGAAGGTTCCTCTGTCTTAAAAGGAAATTAGATTGTTCTGACAATATCTCCTCATCACTAAACTGCTGGTTATTATCCAGCAGCTTGTGATCCTCTAGGTGTTTGCAAATTGATTGTTTAATGTTTTGCATTCCTCTATGTCCACATTTCCAGGGTCAGCAGTCACATCTACAATTCCCAGTGTAGGTGATGTGTTTGTCCTTTGCTGGTCCTTGGGCGTTTCATTGAACACACACACACACACACACACACACACACACACACACACACACAGAGTTTTTGTTTCAAAACAATTTCCCAACCTCTTCCTTCACTCACTTCTTTGTATTTACTGAGTACCAAACATGTATGAACTAGCACTGGGCTAATCACTGGGGATACATTGGTATGCAAGACAGCATAAAAATCAAGTGACTGTGATTTCAGATTGTAGTTAGGACTCTGGATAAAATAAACAGGTGCTGTGATGCAAATAAATGGGAAGACCTCTCTGAATAGGAAAATTTTAAGCTGAGCTCTGAAGAATATAAGAGGGAGGGACAGCCTTAAAAAGTAGGTAGAAGAAAGTGAAGAATGCAAGGGCCTTGGGGTCTTCATCTGGTCTAGCACCTAATGGAAGACAAATGGGAGTGGATTTTGGAAAGAGGGTGAAATGAAGGTAAGGGGTGGTCATATTATCAGAGGGTTTACAGGTAGGGTGAACATCCATCCCAATTTGCTATGAACATTCCTCATTTAGACTGTTGTCCCTGTGTAATTATTGATAAGGCTTTTTATTCTCAAAGGTGACCTGGTTTGCACAATAAATTATATGGTCATCCTACCTAAAGGGCATGCCAAAGAGTTGGGATTTTATAATATGAAAGATGGAAAATCAGGAAGGATATTAAGCAGAGGTATGAGAGAATTTGATTCGTGTTTCCAGACTGTTCCACCTGTCATCTAAAGGGGTCCAAGCATGCAAGTGAGAGAGAGCTGTAGTAAGGCTACCATAGTGGTCCAGGGAAAAGTAGATGGTCAACAGAAAATCACATTTAGAAAATATCTTATGTAGGGGTGGCTACCTGGCTCAGTTGGTGGAGCATGCGGCCCTTGATCTCAGGATTGTGAGTTCAAGCCCCACACTGGATATAGAGATTACCCAAAACTAAAATCTTTAAGAAATATATGTAGCTTATGATAAGCAGTAGTTAGTCTACCATCTTTTTTCTTTTCAAGTCCCCAATGCTGGTTCCAGTAGACTAGACATTTTGGTGTTCTGGGGAGGTCCTACCCCTTCAAGATTGAGCCCTCTCTTCCCCCAGCTGCCGAAAGTGTTAGCTGTTGGTGGCTCACAGCTGAGTCCCCCCCAGGCATTACAGAATGGAGCTGCCTTACTCTAGGATATGTCCCCTCCTTGGGGCAGCGCACCTCTAATTAACTGGTTGATATAGGGTTACAAAGGCTCCATCCCCTTGTCTCAATTTGGGACATCTCTGAAGGGCCATCCCAGCTCTAGAGCTCCAGGTGGGACCCACTGAGGCCTCTGTTGCAGGTGCATCACTGTTCAATCCCCTCACCCTCCAAACAAGAGTTGTTCCCACAGCACTGCCCCCAAATCACTTGCTTGCAAATATCCACTGCAGAGTGTGCTACCTGGAGAACCATGCCTACAATCCCAGTGTTAGCACAGCTTTCCATTAAAATATGTGTTTGGCGTAACCTACCCTGATATCTCCACATCTAATCAAGAGGTAGAGCTTCTGCAGGTAGATACATCTGCAGAAAGCACCAGGAGTATCTAAAGAATCTTTTCCCATTGTCTTTTATGTCCTTTGAAAATTGAATCACCTACTTTGTTTTGACCTGGATAATTTTCTCTACAAACAGTTCTACTGGTTCATGCTGCTGGCTCCCTGTACACTGGCACCCTTCCCACTTTTGTTGCATTCCACATGCTTATTTCAGATCTTGCAAAGCAACAGCTCTTCTTTAAACACCTTGATTTTTGATTACCTAAATTTAGTTTCTTCTTTCTGTACTTGAATTATTTCCTTAGGGAATGTAAAGATCCCATAAATTCCTCCTTTATTTCTTTTATTCATGAGATTATTCCTGGTATTTCTATACAGTAATTTGAAATTTATTGAATACTGAAATAAATTACAGTAGGACTCCATTCTTCATAGCTCATTATCACCAAGAATGCTCTGCATCATGGATTAAATCATGCTCTCCCAAAACATAACCACAAACAACAAAAGATGGATGCTGGGTCATTAGAGTATAATAGGAGAGAGTCAGTAAGCTTTGCAAAGTAACACATCACGTCTACAGTCCCTCACAGGCATAAGAAGGATGAACAAGCATACAGGTAAGGCGGATAGACCCTAGGAAGCAGGAGGGGAACATTCACACATGTTGAGCACAGGGGCTTCCCGATGCATCCTGGTGAAGTCTCTTGTTTCCAGTCACCTAGCCAATTGAAGTTTCTCCATCTCCATCTTTGCTTATTGTGAAGAGCACATGGGAGGAGGCAAAGAGTGTCTCCATAGACTTGGATACCTTAATTCTCCTCATTCATTCACTCAACAAATATTCTTGAGCACCCACCATGGTGCTATGCTCAGCTAGCACTGTACTAGGTATAGAGCATCTTGGAAAAACATTCATGTTCCCTCCATCCCACCCCTACCACTACCACCAATCATGACATACAATGTGCCTCTTGGTCCTAAATCCCAAAACAGTATCATAATAAAAATATTCCACTTTTTTCCCTTTTAATAAGTTTTCTTTCACTGAAAGTCAAAACTTCCACTTCAGAGTATCTTCCCTAAGCACATCTTCTACTACAGAAATCTTTAATCTGTCAAGTTAAGTTTCCAGTTATAGTAAGACTAGGTCAAAAAGAGTATCTTCTTTAGTTGACCCAGAATGAAACATTGTACCTAATACTTTTCAATCACTTGCATTCACAAGTGATTTCTGAAACATTGGTTATATTATGTACTTATCACCTCCAGCTTACGTCATATTAGAAGCATGTGGAAACCAGTTAGAACTTCAGCTCTGTAACTTATGATCTATTAGATCAGTCTCCTTAGTCCCTCAAAGCCTCAGTTTCTTCATCTGTCAAATGAAAAGAACACATAATTTAAAGGATTTTATGAAGGTCAACATGAATCTTGGCAATAAAAGCATGAACCATGCCTGACACTTGGTACACATTCTAACCATAGGTTCCCTTTGCCGTTCCTGCCCAGAATGTCCATTCATTCATTTGACAAATTCACGTTGATGCTTAAATTGTGCAAGGCACTGCTTCAGGCCCTAATGATGTAAAATGGGTAACTAGGACAATGTACCTACTGTTATGCAGCTTCTATTCTGGTGGGAGGGGACAGGCAAGGAATAAATGAAAAGACAACAGGCAGTGATAAGTGCTAGGATTAAAATTAATCAGGAAATAAATGGGGTGTGTGTGTGTGTGTGTGCTTTATTTTGAGTGGTCAGGGAGGGCCTCTCTGGAGAGGTAAAGTTTGAGCTGAGACATAAATGACAAGAAGGAGTAAAGTCAACTGAACCTGTGAACAAAGAGCTCTCTAGAAAGAAGACATAGCTAGTGGGAGCCTTCAGGAAGGAATGGACTTGAAGGGCTTTATACAAGAAGTGGGAGAGTGGTGGGCAGAGGTCTGACCATTGTGGACTACTTGGTCAGAGTAAAGCACATGTATTTTCTTCTCAGTGCAATGAGGAGCCTGTGGAAAATTTAAAGCAAAAAACGAACAGGATCTGACCTACATGAGTCTGAACCATCAGGAAAGGATGAGGCAACCAGAGTAGAAAGAGGGAGATAATTTAGGAGGCTCTTGCAGTCACACAGGTGAGAGATATTGGAAGCCTGGAGCACCATGGGGGCCATAGGGATGGTGAGAAGCACACGGGCACTGGAGAGGTCTCAAAGCAACAATCTACAGATCTGCAGCTGGGCTGAATGGAAGAGAAAAACAAGGGGCCAAGGAGGATTCCTAGGACTAGACTAGCCACAGCGGCACCATTTCCTGAAATAGAGAACACAGGGGAAGGAGCATATTTATGGGAGAAAATCAAGATTTCAGTGCTGGGCATTAAAAGTTTGAGATGCCTCTTAAACATCTAAGGGCATATGACTACAAGGCAATATATAACTGAGTATATGAGTGTGGGTTTCGGAAAATGGACCAGGGCTTAAGAAATAGAGGTATAAATTTGAGAGCCATTACCCTAATGATGGTATTTAAAGTCACAGAACTGGGTGAGATTCCCAAACATAAGGATGTAGATAGAGAAGAAGAGGGGTCAAGGTGCAGGTTCTGAGGCAAATCGACACTTAGGGGTCCAGTCAAGGATTCTAAGGAAGAAAAGCCAGTACAGAGAAACCAAGAGAGTATGAAATTACAAAAGCCAAAAGAGTGTTAAGCAATGAGAATATGATTTACAACTGCTATAGTCACTGGGCTTGCTTCACAACTACACCATTATCAGCACACTAGCATTATGCCCAATCACCAACCTGTCAACCCCAGGCGCCATTTCAGCATTCACTCCTCAGCTATATCAGTGTTATGGGTTGCACTGTGTCAATAAAATAAGTTATGTTGGAGTCCTCACCCTGGTACCTCAGAATGAGACCTAATTTAGAGATGGGGTCTTTACAGAGGTAATCAAGTTACAATGAGGCCATCAAGCTGGGTCCTAAGTCAATATGACTGGTGTCTTATAAAAAGACACAGAGAAGCCCGCACCCAGGGAGGCCACCAAAGTGAAAATGAAGACCAAGATCAGGTTGATGGAGCAGAAGCCAAGGAACGCTAAAGATGGTCTGCAAACCAGCAGAAGCTAGGCGACAGGGAAGCACAGACTCTTGCTCATAGCCTCATGGCCCTCCGAAGGAAGTGTACCTAAATTTCAGACTTCCAGTCAGGATTCCTAGACAATAAATATCTGTTAAGCCACCTAGTTTGTGATACTTTGGCTAGGTGGCCTCAGCAAACTAATGTCGCTGGTATGCCAGAAAGGCAACCCCAGGCCTTCAGTACACTCTCAAAGCCGGGGTCTCCTCTCCCCATGGGCAAAACACAGGCTAGATTTAGCCACTGTTGGGACCCCCTCCATGGACTTTGTGCTCAGGGTTTGGATGTGGAACTCTGTTGCCACCCCTTGTAAGAATACTTGAAACACAATCACACAAGGTGAGTAGTATGGAGGCTACACACTTTGGGGTAAAAATGAGACAATATGGATGGAGGGAAGCAAAAACGGAGCATGTTTATTCAATATCAAAGAAGCGAGGAAAGCCTGCCATAAAAGCATTGCCGTGTGGCGTTTGATCCCAAAAAGTAACCCCAGAGGGAGCGACAGTCCCCCTCCACTCTGCCTGCCCGAATTAGAGATGGCTTGTTTTGACAATGTGCTCACTGTAAAAGCCTCCTCTTTCACTCTGCCTATTTTTGTTCCCACAAGACCCACACTTTCTCTTTTTATCCTAAATATATAAAATTCCAAACAAAATATGACTTTTTTTTAACATTCAAAATTTGGAAAGTACCCTTAAGGTATTACAGTTAAGCTGTTTTTGATTATAAGGAACAGATATCGACAAATGTGCTCAACTCAGATTGGGGGCAAAGAGGACTGATGTCAGGAGCCACATGAGGTAGTAATAGAAACATGCCGTGAAAACCAAGAGCTTCTGTAATAAAAATAGAGCAACACTTACATAGTGTGCCAGGCACCCTGATAAATGCTTTACATTTGCTAACTTATTTCTTCCTCACGATATCCTTTTGAGGTAGATACTGTACTCCACCCCACTGTTTAGATGAGGAACCCAAGGTTAAAAAAGAGAGAGAGAGAGAGATTAAGTGCCAAGGTTACAAAGTTAGCAAATAGGGAGCCAGGATTTGAACCAAAATGGGAGGCTTCAAGGAATGTTCCTTTAAGTACTGGTCTGTGCCTCCTTCATGGGAATCTAAATGGAATGGAAGCAGATTAAGGATTTTCCCTTTCTCCCTCCTTCCTTCTACCCTTCTCCCTACTTCCTCCTCCCTCTCCTTCTCTCCCTCCACCCTTCTCTTTCCACTCTTCTTTTTCCACCTCCATCTGACTCTCTTAGTATTTCTCTCCCCTCTCTTTTGAGTGTATACTCTCTTCTCCTTTGCCTACTAACTACTTTATTCTTTCTGCATGTTCTGTGTTGCCTTTTTGTACCCAACAGCTTCTACTTAATCCTGGTTTCTACTCCCTTATACCTTCAGCCTGGGCGTGGCCCACTTTGGTTACTCCAACCTCACACTGATCACTACCTCACTGGGATTTCTTAAGAATCCTAGTGCACAAAATCCAGTTCGCTCTGTCCATGAGCTGCCCCCCAATCCAAATGGCTGTGGCTACCTACTGAGTCATACGGAACTAAATATGGCAGCCCACTCCAGGCAACCACCAAGAATGATGCCTAGTAAGCAAAGTATCACCTTAATTTTTGACAGAAAAACTGTCCAGTGATCACGTCTGTCACAGATAAGCCTGCCAGCCAAGTCCCCACCCCTCCCCGGCCTGTGCCTGAGCATACAATGCCCCTGGTGTAATAATGCTCACACATGCTGTGTGTTTCTGTGCGATGGCGGTAGCTGATTGTAAGTGAATAAATGAGAATCTTGTCTGGTTCCTTCAAGAGAAGACAAATGGGCTGGAGTTGCAAGGCATATCTGATCGAAGGGGAACCCAGGCATCAGGAGGAGGCAAGAGACAGAGAACCACATGATTCCATGAAACTCAGCAGAGATCTGCCTCTTCAATAAACCAAGGTCTCCATCTGTCCTGGGAGTGAGACCTGGAAACTGGGAAAGAGAAGCAGCCTCCGTACAAAGTCAAAGGGAACTCCGCCGAGGCCAGGGGTAAGCTCATACTTGAACTAGAAAGAGAATCTCAATTTTTCTGGGAGAAAAGGAAGAGATGCAGAGTCACAAGGAGGCTGGGCTCACAGAGCCAGATTAAGACATCTTGCTCAGAGCACATGGAGTCTCTATATCAGACTCCTGCAGTCCCCAAACAGGGAAGCAGGCTCTGTAAAGGATACCTGCACTTGCAGGCTTGAATACTGAAACGTATTTAGAAAGCAAGTCTGCTGGCAATTTTTTTAAAGGTGACTCTATTCCAAATACAGTATTTAAATGATACATTATTATGTTTCCACATAATCCCTTAACAGATTTGAACAGACTTATTATAGTGTTGGACAGGTGTTAGTATCTCACTTTATCCCAGCCTTCCACACCTTGCAAGATCACTCAGCCTTCCTCCTAGAAATTTTGCTCTCTTCTTTAATAACACTAAATTACTGAAAATAGGTTTTCCATATACTTAGAGAGCAAAAATATTTTTCTCATTAAAAATAGAATCACAACAGGCACAGAGACATATCTAAACAAAGGATACCCCAAACTTCACATCCAGACAGCGAATCTCTTTTTCAAGACTGCCACAAACATCTAAAAAACTACCCTACCACTAAATCAGAATTCATGGAGCTAGTATAATGTGTTGATGATTAACCTTGTCAACTTATTTCTTAAATACCCCCTCCTCCTTTATGCCGTGGTAGTAAAAGATTCCCCTCCCCCATGCAGGAAGTCCAGAATGAAAAGTGGGTTGTTGCCACAGCAACAGAACACAGGCAGAGAACTCCAGAGAAGGGGGAGGTCTCTATACCCAAGGCCACAGCCACAAGAAAGCCCCAGGCCCCAGAGTGGTGGCAGCAAAGGGAAGCAACCTGCTATGACTTCACACTGCCAGATGGCCTGCTGTTGACACAGGGTTCCCCCCAACTGCTAATTATTTGCATAACTCTGGATCATTCATTCAAAGGAAAATAAAGAATTCACTTCAATATGCATTGATACACTTACCAGTTTTTCTCTTTGAGCAGGGTAGCTTTGGAAACTTTCTCCAAACACTGAACACTGCCTTACATGTAGAAGCTACTTAAGAAGGGCGTATGTAACGATTTCCTGGGTCCCTTCTTGAGCCACATACCGCTCAAGATACAGAAATGAAACAGACAAGGTCCCCCTCCTCAGAGGGGGTAGACATGCATATATAATCCAGATCTGTATAACCTTACATGCCAGCTTGATGCTACAGCCTTGCCCAGGGTGGGCAGGGGGGCGGGGGGCTTCAGAAGACAGGCGTACCCTGGAGGAGAGCACAAGAAAGGGGAGCAAGGTGCAGAGGGTACGCACCACGTCCCACATGATCTGAGTCCCAAAGGACGAATTAGGAGCCAAGGGTGCTCCTTGATTGTTTGCTGTTTGTTCTTGCCTGCTCGCTCTGAGATCCTTGTGACAGGATGGTAAGAGCAAAGGCCCAAAGGTACACAACAGCACCGTCCGTGTCAGGGAAGCATGTGCGGTTTGCTGTTGTCGAACAGGGGCATGCAGGGCAGGGAATGGCAGGAGCTGAAGCTGGACACACAGGTCACCAAAGTGTTGACGGAGCATGGAAGTCCCTCCCCTGGGAGAGCCTGGACGGTGGTTTCTGGACAATGGAGGCACCAACTCCACCTGCTTTCTGGACGGACTCTTGCACAGCAGTATGGAGAGAACCGCTGAGCAGGTGACACAGCGATCAGGAGGGCCAGCTCCAGGGCTGCTTCAGGCATCTGGGCAAGAGACCATGAGAGCCTGAATCAGAGGAGGGAATTAGGGACGGAAAGGGTGAGGATAGATTCTAGACACATTGAGTAAGTAAAATCACATAGCTCCTCATCATGACTCACCTCTCCAAATCCCCAAGACACAAATCTCCATCCTCCTCTCCATACCAATGTTAACACTCAGAAAAGCCTGGGCAAAGAGGGATAAGATTGGCAGCGACTGGCACTCCTTCAATAGTCCGTAGCTTATACATTCATTGAACCACTTAAAATGATCATAGTCACTTTAAACCCTATTGGCTGAGTTGATGGACAGGCAAAAATATTTCTTTCTTGGATTTATTCCAGTACACTGTTTCCAATCATTATTGGTCACGGGGGTCAGAAAAAGAAAGGAGATTTTTAGAAAGATTCTGAACAATGTATCCGTGCCAACTCAGAGTGACAGACAAAACAAAACAGATAATGTTTTGTGTTGAGATAGGATCACTCCTTTGAGGTTCTCCTGGTTTCACAGTGAATATTAATTTTTAGAGCATTCCTATAAAGTAGACAAGTGGCAAGGGAGGCTGGCTCCGTTTCAGCGGGGTGGGGGGGGTGGGGAAGAAAAGATGCCGGTGCCCAGAGAGATGAGCTTATCCATCAGAGGCAAGAGGCAAGGCCGGCTGGAGGCAAGGCTTCAGGCTTCTCGGTTTCCTCTCCTGGTTTTATCATCTCAACCTGTCCTAATGAGGTTATTGTATTTAACATAGCCTGTCCAGATCTCATCTGAAGAGAGGAAGCAAAGACCTGGGTAATTTTCCAGATAATTTCTTTAAAAGAAAAAAAAAGCAACCTCTCTTCCCTCCAAATTGTTTATAATTGATGCAATACAGGAAGTCTCGCTGCTTTTTAATGAGTTCCCAAACTCAAATTGTGCCATTTAATTTTTTTTTTTGAAATCTGCATTTGCCTGAAATATCTCAGTAATTCAAGTAGAAAGGGAGGTTTTGCCTAAATTGTGAAAATGACTTCAATTTGTTTCTTGGTGTAGCTGCGGGATGAGTGGGCGCTGAGTGGTGTCTGGGCTGTAGGAACCAAGCCCTTCCCCTGTGGCTTGAGATGGACCCCTTTTGGTGCTGAGATGGGGGCAGAGGGAAACCTCGCACTGGGGCTTGACAAGATGATCCTTTCCGTTCTCCATGATAAATTTGCAGGTCATTTTGCATGTGCCAGGACCACAGCAGACACCACCTGTGTCGTTGCACTTAGCAGGTGAAAATTTAAAACTTAGACTAGCAACTGAAAAAAATGACTCAGTTCTTACTAAAAGGTCAGCCTTGGATTCAGGTTTTATATGTATATATTTATTTGATGGGTAAACTGAGGTAGCAGTGATGAGGAGAGGAAAGGATTGCGTTCCTTGCTTCTTTTTTTTTTCCCCAAAGCACATGTCTCCACTCTTTGTCTGATTCTAGTCCCATTATCTGCCATGCTGCTTCTGTCCCTCACTCAGCCACTCTCTCCCCTTGCCTCTTTTTTTCTTGAGTCTCTTGGGATAAAGTCACATACTTCTGGGTAAAAAGCTTGCGTTACCGTGTGGTCCACAGGCAGCAGTTCAGGTGAAGACAAAGAGCCTTATCCGGAAGCAGCTTTGGGGGCAGACCTTGCGCCTATAGGAGGACCCCAAGAGTTGGCCTTTTCATGAGGGCTCACACAGAAGCTTCAGATCTTGACTATGAACAGAGGCTCTCTCCTCTGGGCTGGTGTGTGGGCTGTCCAGCTGCTCCCGGCAGTCAGAAGAGCCTAGAACAAAAGATGCTCGCCAGGCCACCCTGATGCCTAGCCGGAGCACGTCCAGGTGTCCTCCACATATCACTCCCCTCCACCCTGCAAGGCTGCATGCAATTCGTGCTCTTCTGCAAGCACACAAAGTGGGGGGGGGGGGACTTTCTGAGATTGAATCCCTTCATTTTTATATCCTGAACAATTACACATGATTTTCCAAACCGTGAGAGTCGTCAGCAGACTCTATCCAAATACTGGGCTGTAAGGCAGTAAAGGAGGAGAGGGAGGGTAGAGGAGGGAGGTGGGAGATGCGTGGGGGAAGGAAGGCAGCGGCTCTGGAGGCTTTGTTTCTCTCCCATCTGGCTGGGAGCCAGGGGCGGAATCGAAGAGACCTATCCTTTGTCCACTGATCTGACGGTCATCCCATGTTCCCACTAGGCAGAATCAAAGCGGAATGCATTCACACATTCACATCCACTGCTCAAAAGCTTACTGAGAAATCCAAGTCTTCTTGTGCCTAGCGGAAGCAGGAGTTCCATGTAGCATTTCTGTTTTCAAGGTCACAGTAAAATGGAGAGTTCCACTCGCTCTGTTAGATTCTCTTATTGTTAGCACTCTCCCAGTCCTCCAAGGAGACCAAAAGCATGTGCTCTGTGGCTTTAAGGGAAGAGAGAATCCTTCCCAGGCTCTATCAAGTCTGCTTGCTTAGGTTTTAGCATGTAAAGTTCCAGGCCATAAATAATTCAAAAGGCATGAAGAAGATTTTCTTCATTCTCCATCTATCCCTGCACACAACACCCCCTCCCCTTTCTGGCTTATAACAAATGCTAATTTAATCAACTGGCAGTAAATTGCGCTGGTTGCTGACTCATGCCAGACACAACCCCTACGGACCCGACGGAGCTCTGCCATCCCATTTGGAAATGAACGATGAAGGAGTGCGGTCCTGAGTGTCCACCTTTCTCCTTTTGTCTTCCTTTTGTCTCCTTCCCCCTCCCCCCAAAAGGATCCTTCATGAACGTATCCCTGCTGTACATGCGGGCAATTCACAGCACAGCCATGCTGTGGCCAAGGGTCTGTGCTCCGTGCAAGTTGTGTGGCCTCTCAGCCGCCCCCGATGGTGGGGAGTCCCCAGGGCTCTTGAGGGCTGCTGGCTAGATAGAGCAGCAGTGGGAAGGGGGGGGCCAAGAGGAAGGGTGGGAAGCAGAATGAGGCAGAAAGCGCTTGTTATCCAAGCTGTGAAAGCATGTGTGTCGGGAAGGCTCTTGGAAACCCCAGAGATAGCGCTGAGCTGAAACCTGATTACGGGAGGGAGAGTAGGCCCTTTTCACCTCACCAAGCCAGCAGGGGTGGGGACCCCAGACCCAGGGGACAGCTGGCACTGGCAGCAATTCCCTTAGAGACGAGACAAGAAGAACAGGTGGAGGGCTGGGGGCAGAGCGGATGGGATGGGAAGCAATGTCCCCAAAAGGAAATGACCAAGAGATAAGACACTATCTATGGGAAGCCTCAAGTCTATTTCCTTTTCCTTCAGCTCTTTCACTTTAGCTATAAATATTTATCTTATAAAGAAGCATTCTCCATCCCCACCCCACAGGGATTCCTTGAGAACCCTCCCGATCAAGATCATCCAAATATTTGCTGAGCACTAATGTATAGGAAGGAGATGGAAGGTTGTTTACTCACTCGTCTTCAAATGGCCGCAAAGCACTTGGAGCGCTCGAGGCCGCATCGTGCCCATTATGTTGTTTGCTTTCTCGCTCTGACCGCTCCTCGGGAAGCGCACAGCGGGTATCTCAGGCCGCCTTCTGCAGGCAGACTGGCCTCCGTGCACAGCTACAGCTGACATGGGTTCCCCCAGACCCCGCCTCTGGGGCTTTGCACACAGTAGGTCTAACTGCTGCGAAATTAGGCATTTTTAAAAAACTCTCTAATGTTTACGTATTTCTTTTTGAGAGAGAGAGAGAGAATGAGAATCAGTGGGGGAGGGGCAGAGAAACAGGGAGACAGAATCCGAAGCAGGCTCCAGGCTCTGAGCATCAGCACGGAGCGGACGCAGGGCTCAAACTCACGAACCGTGAGCTCATGATCTGAGCTGGAAGGCGGACGTTTAACCCACCGAGCCACCCAGACACCCCTAGGCTTATTTTTTATAGAGCAAATGGAGTAACAGCAAAACATCAGAACTTTCTGAAGGGTCTCACCCAGTTACCCACGGTGCTGACCGTCCAAACCATTTTCTGGTCTGGAATCGTCAAAGAGCTGTTTCAATGTGTAATTATACCCCCGCCCCTGGGTTATAAACTCCTCCTGTGGGGGGGGGGGAGGGGAGGGGGGTTACGCCTGCCACGAGGCTAAGTAGGGGAGCTTAACTAGAGCAAATGCGAAGTTTCTGGCTGCTTGTGAACACCCCTTGAGTCTTTTCAAGTGACCGCCCTTGCCACTGTTACTTATTTTCAAATCCCCCTGCCAAGGTACATTTCTCCTGTGGCCATTCCTCCAGGAAGGCAGCTCCATATCCGTTTCTTTGGCTCTTTCATGGGTCTGTGTGCATGCGTGTGCACGCAGACACGTGTGTCTTAGACCAACTGTGTTGCTGTTTGCCTCTCCTTGAGTCTTTCTAGAAGGCTCCCTGCTGACAAACAAGACTGTATAATGGGCAAAGCACTCTTGCCTTAGAACTAGGAGAATGCACAATCAGCTTCCTGCAGGAAGCCCAGAAAGAGGAAGAAACCAAAGCCTTCCTGTCCTCTGGCACCCTGGTCCCTGGGCAATATTCTGTGCGTCTTTCTTCTAATACGAGCCTCCACGACTTTGGGGTCCCTGGGGAGCCAAACAAGGCTGGCCCTAGGGGAGGCTTTTGCCTCCGACACACAGCGTTCTAAAAGACTGGCTTCACTGCAAAGAGTGGAAGGCATGGTTCACTTTGTCCTTACTTGACCAGAAGGCTCAGCATGGAATGCTGCCTCAGTGCCTCGGCTGTAAACCCCTGGGGCGGTCGTAAATAAACGCAAGGCCTGGTGTGGCTTCTTGGCTAAACGTTTGCACAGTAACTCAAATGAGGCAGCAGACATGAGTCAGGAGGGAAAAATAAGCTGAAGAAGGGGGGCACCAGGAGCTTGGGCTTCTCAAGCTTGAGAGATGGTACTTTATCCAGAGACACTTGCTGGGTCTCCAGGGACAGACTGCAAGCCCTCGCCCTCCACTGCACCACCTGTCAGGGCCATTTGCCAGCAGCCTGGAAGACCTGCTAAGGTCACCCAGGACCCCGCACATTGCCAAGAGGTCCAATACAAAGACACTAAACATTTTATCTGTTTTGAACATTCATAATTTGAATGAGGGCTTATGTGCAAGCTGAGAACTTGAGGCTGAGGGATAACATTGGATCTGCAAGGTTGGGTCCAGGGGAAATATGTAAAGACAATAGTAATTTAATTCCAGTGATCATTGTTACATGTTGAGTAATCAGTGGATCACCAGATTTCTCCTTGCCTCCCAGAGACAGGATGCCAGCAGCTGGTGGCCAGAGGTTATCAAGCGTCCCTGGTATGCTTTGTTTTCTCTACTGGGGACAGTGAAAGGAAGGGCTTTTTCCAGCCAGTATGTGCCACCCTCCTGGGGTCTGAAGTAAAAGTATGTACTGAATGAATGATTGCATTTCTTCCTTTATCATTCATGATAAAACTCAGGGCTGCCCAGAACTTGCACTTCTCCATGTTAAGTCCGTCTCCCTCTACTCCTTCAACTTCAATTATGTTAACCTGCTCAAGCTGTCATAAAAAAGTACCGCAGACCTGGTGGTTTCCACAATAGAAACTCACAGCTGTGGAGGCTGGAAGTCCAAGATCATGGGGTAAGAAGGGTTGATTTCTCCCAGGCTTCTCTCGGGCTTGTAGATGGCTGCTTTCTCCTGTCTTCACATGGTTTCCTGTGTGTGTAAGGAGACCGGTCCGAGGGGGTTAGGGTCCTCCCATATGACTTTATCTCTCCTTAATGACCCTTTTGAAGACACTGTTTCCAAATGCAGTAGCATTATGAGGTCCTAGGAGTTAGCACTTCAACATAAGAATTTGAGGAGGACACAATTCAGCTCATAACAATTACGACTTTTGTGTCTTGGGACCAAGGGTGTTAGTCTCCATCTGCATAAGCATTTCGGTAAACACAGCCCCTGTCCCTGACACAGACAGACTCAGGATCCTCCCTGCTGTCTACTTACCCGAAGGCACTACCACTTCACTCGCCCACCAAGATGAGACCACGTAATTCCATAGCATTTCAGGTAGTAGTAACAGAAAAGAAGGCATTTTTTGAAGTACTAATTTTACAGTCAGCTGCTTCACCGATAAGGAGGGAAGGCAGCAGGAATAAGTATTCTGTGGGCCCTCGCACTTTATTTCTCTGTTCCCACCAGCAGATTCCCTCACGTTGGGGGCCTGTCCCCTTGCAGGAAGGTGGCTTCTGCCTGGCGGCCTCTGTATCAACACCACATCTGAGCAGTGTCCTTTGGTCACAGAATGAGATTCCATTTGTTTTGAACATAAAATGGGGATTCAGCATCTCACCAATGTAAGCTGTAAGAAGACTCTCCATGTCAGGTTTATACCTGACTGTGTTGTGTCTTGTTTCTCCTCCGGGTACCCAGCAGACTTATCACTATTGCTCCAGCCACAAGTCACACGACAGAGCCTCTTTTCCTACTTCCCAAAGCATAAGGCTGTAACTTTTGAAACTTATACCTGTTAGGGAAGTCAACATCCACTCATTTCCAGGAAAGGGATGCTGAGAGCTCTCCAGCAGTGACTTGGCCTCATCACTATGGAAGAGTGAAATGGGTGAGAGTCAACAAAGTATATTCTTATGTCTTTTTTTAATCCTTCAAATCACCCATTTAAAATTGTTCTGGTCCTACATGCATGCTCTGTGTGTGTCTGTGTGTGTGTGTGTGCACATGCGCGCTCACACGCACACATGCCGCTGTTGTTGTGTTGTTGCTTGACATCCTCCTCTGCGCCTGCATGCTGGAGACATGACAAATTGGCTCTTTCAATTCATATGCCCATTTGAGTTCTAGAAATGCACACTGATAGGTTTTAAGAGCATCTTCTGGTAAGTTAAGCCAGAGGTAGGAATTGATGCTGATATACACTCAAGCAGACAAGGAAAAGTAATTATAATAAAGGAGTGGGAAAATATCTCCCATTTATCTCCTTAGCTCATAATTCAAGCCCACATTTCTAGAGATTACAAAATATTACAACAATAAAGTCTTAACGGACCAAGACTCCAAGCCAAAGAGTCTAACCCCAGTGAACAAATGCTCTTTGTTTATCTGCTATGTGTAGGATGCAGAGCTGTATGCGGGGTGATGGTTGGACAGGCACTTCTCTGTCCTCTGGGATTGTGGAATCAGGGTAAGGAAGCAGACTCTGAAACCATAATTAATGACAGAAAGTAGGAAAAGCTGATGGTTCTGACTAAGTAGGATAGACTCTCAGTGCTATTGGGTTTTGGAGGTGGGAATGATGTCCACAGTGAAAGGGCCCCAGACGAGGTGCTATGTGAGCCAGATTAGGGGCTTGGATCTGATCCTAAAAGCAGCATGGGGTCACTGAAGGCCTTCGGGCAGGGACATGGCATTATAACAAACCTGATGCCAGAGGTGAGTGCCCTGGCACAGAATGCACTGGGGCAGGTGAGAAGCAAGGCTGAGAAACCAGTTTGCAGACCCTGGTGGTGGCCCAGGCACCAGCAACTCCCACCAGAGCTGAGGGTTGACAGTGGTGACGAGAGGGAGAGATAGGTCTCAGGCGCTGTGAAGAAGAACAAGAGAACATTGGACAGGGTCTGGGGGCCGGGGTCCTGCTCACTGGCCAGCTCACAGTAGGACAGCTGTCTAGAGGGATGGTCTAGTCCTGGCTGGACAGCCTTCTCACCTCCACCCCTTCCCCACACCCTAGAGACACCAGAATAGCCCAGCTCCCCAGTGGGAATCTGATGCCATCCCAAGAATGCAGCCTGGCCCTCCCTGAAGAGACAGGAAGAATGTTGAGGGCACCGAGATGAATCATGTAAGGCCAGTTTTCAGACAAAAGTCCCACAGCTCCCTCTTGGCCTTTGTAATCTCTTCAGTTTCAACCCTAAAACCAGACCTCAACCCTGATTTTACTGAAATGGACATAGTCTGGCTATGACCTTGGATCATTCAGACTTCAGATCACATACCTCTGTCCTCTGTTGGATCTTGAAGTGATTTTTTGTTGGCCCTGTTAAGCATCCAGTGTCTTCTCTTCCCCTTCCAACAACCCTTATTTCTATTTGAATCTCACATATGATCTTGGGAGACATGTGGTCTAGGTTAAGCTCAGGAGGGCGTCCCATCCGCGTACACTTGTTGACATATTTAAGCTCCTGGTTCAAATGTTCCCTGAAACCAGACACCTCTAAAATTTCATTTTTAAGAAATAACTTTCCTTTATTGTCTGATTTCTGTGTTTTGTTCCCTGAACTTGAAATGCCCCTGACACATGTTCCCCATTTAATTTTGTCACTCTGGAAAGGACTCTGGGAAGGAAGGCAGAGCACTGTCCCTTGAGGTCCCACTTTTGCATGAACTGACAGAGTGACCTTTGTCAATGCTCTTCGTCTCTCTAGGTTCCATTTCTTCAGTGGTAACCTGAGGGATCATATAAGCCAGTCTCCACTGATTCTTTTAGCTCTAGCAACCTGACTCCACAGGCCCTGCCATGTTGCTGAAGCCCTAACAAACCTGACCATTTACTTCCTGATCTGTCCTTTCAGGCGGACTGCCTTTCAAAGGGGCTGAGGTTCCAGCATTTTGAGCACATGTAGACAAGAATCGACAGTAGCATGTACAGAAATCAAGCATCAATTTTTTCCTTCTCTGTGGGGGCAGGGAGATACCAGGAAGAGGCCGGAGGGCATGGGTGGGGATAGAAAGCAAAGTCGCTCATAGGCATATTGAACTGGGGTGAGGAGGAGACAGCCAGAAAGGAACGTGCAACTATCTGTTGGAGATTCCACACTAGAGGCGAGGTTCCTAAACTTGAGCATAAAAATAACCAGGTGGTTCAGAGGTGGGTGCAGATTAAGAAGGGCCAGAGGTGTCAATATGGACCTTTCCTGAGATATTCTGAGGGAGGTAGTGACAGAGAGGCAAGAGCTGAAACTGGGGGAGCAGGGAGAAAGAAGAAAAGAGTCTGAGGGAATTAAACCTGACAGACACCACGTTTTATGAGGAAAAGGTCAATACAAGTGAAGGAGGAAACAGAGAAGGGAACTCATTTCTCAAGCTGCTGCTACATGCCAAGCTCTTCCCATGCATCGATGTGTAGAAAACTGAGAATAAGGGTGAAGAAGCCAAGGAGGAGAAGCACAGGCCAAGACGGGTGCTCCTGGCTTCTGTAATGGAGCAGCAGGGACCACAAAGAATGGGGGCAGTGAGGCCGAATCAGGTCAAGTCAGCAGTGCCAGAACCTAGTGCACTCCTAGAATGATGGATCCTGTTCTTCGCCATTAGAGATGGTGCCATTAGACGTCTGAACACCCTGTGTCACACCCCAGACTCAACCCCGACAAGGCCCACCTCACACTTGCCCTTTCAGAGAACGCTCTTGGTTACTCTGCCTCAAGCCCTTTCCTGAAGCTGTGGGAGATTCAGACAGGGAACACCCAGACCCACAGAGGGGTTGCTGCTCCCTTCCCCCAGCCCTCAACTGCGGAGCCAATGGAGCAATGCCCTAGCCTCTTTCTGCATACCTGCAGAAGACATGTGAGTTATGCACCCGTATGTTGGCTTTTCCCCCTTCCCTGCCTCAGTCTCTCCACTCCTGTTTCCTGGGATCAGATCCCAAATAACTATGTTCGCCATGTCCCTAACTGAGACTCTGCTTTCAGGAGAACTCAGACCAAGACAGAGGTTGGGTGGCCTTATGGTGGCAGCATCTCGCAGATGCCTGAGTGCACATTTCCTTTAAAGCCCTGCAATGCTAAATACACAGAACGGATTTCTGCTCCTCTCTGCAATGACCAAAGGCTGAGCTGTGTCCCATGGGGCAGGCAGTGATGCTACACTGGATATGACACAGGCCTTCGGTCATCAATCCCCTCTTGAGAGAGTAAGCAGGCAGTGCTAGTTCTCAGGACTCCTGGTGGAAAACACGGCAGCCAGGAGCCCCATCCACGTCATAGCAGAGTGGCACTTCTTCAGAGGGTCAGTTCCACAGGATGGAGGCCGCAGCCCAGAAACCTACAGTACCAGGAAGCCCAAGAAACTGTTTGTTTCAGTGTGACTTATCCCCACAGTGTTTTAGAAGCCAAAGGCAACTTGCAGCTGTGAAGTTTAATGGCAACGGAAGGAGTTTAGCAATAAGTTTACATGAGGTCCTTCAATCCTTTATGCTACAGGCTGGCACTCGAGGCATTGCCTACAACCCCAACTTGAGCACATTTGAGAGAAAGACCTTTGTCTCAGTCCACCCTTGCCTTTGATCCTGCAGCTGCATCCTCTCCATGGCCTGGCTCCCAACTTCCGATCTCCATTCTACCTTGGACTTGTCTGATGGTCTTGCTATTGATCACCTCCTCAGACCTGCAAAAACCATCTCTCCTTAATACCACATTGCTCCCAGCCTTGGGAGAAGAGTGGTTTGGGGAAGGTTAGGCAACCCTCCCCATTTTCCCAGCCCAATTTGGATTCTGATCCGTTGCATAATTTTCCACCACATTAGGGCTGTACCAGGTCACCGATACAACAGAAGTGTTGAGGCGATAGCAAGGGTATCTCACAAGTGAGAAAAGGAAAATGAAAGCCCAGGCCCAATATCTCTATTTCTGAGCACATCGGCGCTTGCAGGCCCTCCCCCTCCATGTCCGTGGCCCAGCATGTTGCCAAGGTTCTATTTCTTTGATCCTTTCCTGTTCTGCCGTGCCTTTCTCCTCCAGACTCCAGGGTTGGGCTACTACCAAGATGTCCTTCTCTTCCCTTTTGAAAACCAAGCAACCATCTTTTGGCATAAAATCTTCTTACCCTAGGTTGTTTTTTGAAAGTTTTTAATTTAAGAAACTGCCTTAATAAAGCAATCTTAAGCATAGGGAACATAGTCAAGGATATGTAATAGCAGTGTATGGTGACAGATGGTCGCTACACTTGTGGTGAGCAGAACATAACCTATAGACTTATCAAATCACTATGTTGTAACTGAGGTAACATTGTGTGCCAATATAATTAAACAAATTTTTTTAATAAAGCAATTTTAACTTTTCAGTGAGCCAACATCCTTCCTTTAGAGACCTAGCCCTTGTCTTTATATATTGACAGAATCATCTAAAGTTCTTTCTTAAAGAAAACAGACTGGAGTGGTATTATTCCAGCATTAATCAACACTCTGACTTCCACCCTAAGCTGGATTTGATGCATTGCCACCATTCCATTTAACCCTCATGATAACAAACATCTTTTACCATCTATGAAGGTTGTCTAGGCTTTAAAAAAAAATGTTTTATTTATTTCTGAGAGAGAGAGAAAGAGAGAGAGAGAGCATGAACAGGGGAGGGTCAGGGAGAGAAGGAGATGCAGAATCTGAAGGAGGCTCCAGATTCTGAGCTGGCTGTCAGCACAGAGCCCAATGCAGACTCGAATCCATGAGCCATGAGATCATGACCTGAGCCGAAGTCAGACGCTTAACCGATTGAGCCACTCAGGCACCCCGCGAGGCTTAATATTAAAAGACAGTAAAGTAAAGCCTATGACCCACCAGTAACACTTGCATTCTCCACCCAGTGCTCATTCAAAGCTAGAGATTTATAGCCACCTTAGACGCAGACTGGTCTGAGGCCAGACATCTGTATACAGATTTGCCTTCTGCTTTTACCTTTAATCCAATGCAGTGATTTTCCAATTTCAGTGCAGACAGAAATATTAATGCAGGGCTGTATGTTTTATGGGTGATACGAGAGCTTTCCAAGGCTAATATTGAGTTTATATGATGTTCACGGTAGGTGTTGATTATAGAAACTAAAAATATCCTCTTAAGCTGTGACTCTTCCATTTGGAAGGCTTTCTTCAACATGGATTTTGCCAACAGACTAGAATTTCTAAATGGCCACAAAATTTTAAATAGTACTTTTTCTTGGTCTCACTACCTTTGGAAAGAGAAGTCAGTCCCTTGGGCCGGGAGTGTCACCCTGTCACCCTCCAGTTTACCATTAGCAGCCTCTTTCTGCTGCAGAAGAGGGAGAGAGATGGGATGTGGGGGCCTGGCTTTCCTCCTAAGCAGCCAGATAACCTGGGGCTACAAAACTCAACATCATTCATTTCGTCTTGGCATTTGAAAGCAAAGATCTCCCTGGGCCCATCATGGGCGCCCTGAATTTCCCAGCATTATTTTGAGCCCTATTTCATCTGTCGCTGCTTATACCTCTGCTCAGGTTCATGGTAAATGGTCTGTTTCTGTCAATGACTTTTTCATCTATGTCAGGGAAAGGCCCATTAGACAAATCCAATGGGACAAGTTGAGAGATTTTGTCAGTTCCCGTCACTTTCGGGTCTGGCTGTGCAGCAGAGCACAGACGCGAAACAGACTTGTCAAGATGGGTCGCTTCTCCTGGAAGATGTTTATCTCAATGGAGAGAAACACGTGATGGGTGAAAAACATCAAAATACTGGTGCTTCATCCTGGGAACGGCACAGGGAGCTGAAAGAGCTGTCTGCAAAGAAATTAAAATAAGTCAGAGCCTCGGTCCCCTGGGCCCAGAGAGAGCGGAGAGACAACAGTACATCTCCAAGGCCATTGGGGGTGCTTGGCAAGAGCCTGATTGAAATGAGAAAGCAGTCATTCCTCATCAATTATTTTCAGCTTATCAGTAATCAATAATTATTGAGAGGAGAAATGAAAGATGGTATTTTATGTCTTATCTCACCTAGAAAACAGAAAAGAATACCACATTTTCCCATTGCCGAGTTAACTAAGCCCCCCACACCGCCCTCTCCCCTGGGCTGCATATACTCAGACCACCCTCCTCCCCAGGCCTTACTGCAGGGAGGCTAGATCCTGAGTGCAGTGTGAGAGCAAATCCCCCCACCCACTGCCGTCCCTTCCACTACGGCCTTGTCACACACTCACTTCCAGCGCCGTCCTGTGCCTTCTACGCTGTCAGTTCCTGTCTACAGGGTCCTTCCTTCAGCTCACAAACATGCTGAAGAGCTCCTGTTAAAAAACCAAAAAGCTTCTGAACTCCATTTCCCCTTTTACTTGGTGCGCATTTTTCTCTTGCTTTTTAGCGAAGTTGCCTTCTCTGCTTCCTCCTCTTCCCGTCGTGTTGAACAACCTTCAGGGAATAAAAACTTGTTACCAGTGATCTACGCTAACCAAACTCAACGCTCAGTTTCACAGCCTTTTCCCTAATTGGTTGCTCCATGTAAATATTGTATTATATTAATATAATATAATGTTAAATAATATAATACAATATAATATGTACAATACAATATAACACAATATATTTTCTTGTTTACCTGTTCATTATCTCCCCCATTCGATCGTGATTATGAGCCACTCACATGGGAAAACAGTGACCTTATTCTGTTTACAAGGTATCCCCTGCTTCTAGAACACTGTGCTTGGCGCATGTTAGGTCCTCAATAAATGTCTGTCAAATGAATACTTGAATGAACAAATCAATGAGTAGAATAATTACCACTAGTGGTTACAACAGGGAGTGTGGCTCTGCTGGTACCTGTGTATAAGTAAAGAGTCATAGTGTAAGTAAAGAGTAAGAATCAAATTTCTTTGAGACATAGCTATTGTGTCTATAGCCTGGTATTTTTTTTTTTTAATTTATATCCAAGTTAGTTAGCATATGGTACAATAGTGATTTCAGGAGTAGATTCCAGTGATTCATCCCCTACATAAGACACCCCGCGCTCATCCCAACAAGTGTCCTCCTTACTGTCCCCTAGCCCATTGCGCCCTTCCTCCCACCCACCACCCCTCCAGCAAACTTCAGTTTTTTCTCTATGTTTGAGTGTCTTATGTTTTGTCCCCCTCCCTGTTTTTATATTTTTTTTGCTTCCCCTCCCTTATGTTCCATCTGTTTTGTATCTTAAATTCCACATATGAATGAAGTCATATGGCATTTGTCTTTCTCTGACTAATTTCACTTAGCATAATACACTCTAGTTCTGTCAACATTGTTGCAAATGGCAAGAATTCATTCTTTTTGATAACCAAGTAATACTCCACTGTATACATAAACCACATCTTCTTTATTGATTCAGCAATTGATGGGCATTTTGGCTCTTTCTATAATTTGGCTCTTGTCCATAGTACTGCTATAATAATTGGGATGCACGTGCCCCTTCTAAACAGCGCACCTGTACCCTTTGGCTAAATGCCTGGCAGCGCAATTGCTGGGTTTAGAGTAGTTCTATTTTTAATTTTTTGAGGAATCTCTATATTGTTTCCCAGAATGGCTACACCACTTTGCATTCCTACTAGCAGTGCAAAAAGCTTCCTCTTTCTCCACATCCTCGCCAACATCTGTCATTGCCTGAGTTGTTATTGTAAGCAATTCTGACTGGTGTGAGGTGTTACCTCATTGTGGTTTTGATTTGTATTTCCCTGATGATGAGTGATGTTGAGCACTTTTTCATGTGTCTATAGGCCATCTGGATGTCTTCTTTGGAAAAGTGTCTATTCGTGTCTTCTGCCCATTTCTTCACTGGCTTATTTGCTTTTTGAGTGTTGAGTTTGATAAGCTCTTTATAGATTTTGGATACTAATCCTTTATCTGATATGTCACTTGCAAATACCTTCTCCCATTCTGTTGGTTGCCTTTTAATTTTGCTGATTGTTTCCTTCACCATGCAGAAGCTTTTTATCTTGATGAGTTCCCAATAGCTCATTTTTGCTTTTGTTTCCCTTATCTCAGGAGACATATTGAGTAAGAAGTTGCTGCAGCCAGGGTCAAAGAGGTTTTTGCCTGCTTTCTCCTCTAGGATTTTGATGGCTTCTTGTCTTGCATTTGGATTTTTCATCCATTTTGAGTTTATTTTTCTGTATGGTGTAAGAAAGTGGTCCAGTTTCATTTTTCTGCATGTTGCTGTCCAGTTCTCCCAGCACCATTTGCTAGTATTTTGTAGTGGTCTGGGAAGTGATGCTGTCCACTATCAGGAATGGAGTGGTGAGGCAAGCAGAGGGAGCTAATATTTTCCAGTGTCTACCATAGGGCAAGTGATGAATATAGCCACTTTCATATACATTTCCTCTGCACAATCTTATAAAACAAGTGCTAGTATGATCTCCATTTTGCAGATGAAGAAACTGAGGCAAAAAGAGAAGCTAAATACCTTGTCCACATTCACCCAGACATGAGTTCAACATGAAGAGCCCATGCAGTTTTCTAACTCTTTGGTGCTCAATGTCATGAATTCACAGAAAATTCTGACTTCACAGAAAATCAAAGGAACTGAGCTGATAGAGATAAACATAAGTCAAGTTTTCCAAAATAAAATACACATTCATTTGGGAATATTTGTGTTGCTGTTTTTATTGTCAAAGAATATCAAAATGTCACTAAAGTCAATATAACAACAGAGTTCAAAGTGATTTTATTGTTTGTTTCCTTTTCTAAGCAGACTCACCAGAGGCTTATAACCATTATTCACAAGATACACGTAGTTGTAGTGTAGCCATCTGGCCAGGGCTGCCAGATAAAATATAGGACGTCCAGTTAAATTTCAACTTCAGATAAAACATAAATAATGTTTTAGCATACATATATTGCAAATGTTGCATGGAACATACCTACTCTTAAACATTTATTGCTTATCTGAAATTCAAAACTAGCTGTCCATTTTCATTTTATTTGCTAAGTCTAGCAACCTTACACCTGGTCAAAAGCTCCCTCACCCCTCCCAGGCATGTCCCCTCACTCCTCCAGACAGGTTTTATCGAGGCAATAAGGACAAAGAAGAGACGAGAAAGAAGGACACTTTGTAGAGACTGAAGCAATTAAAAAAAAAAAACTGCCGTCTTGCTATTTCTGAAGGAGGGACAAGGACCATCGCGAGTTGGGTTTCAAAATAGGTTAAGTTCACCTTCAGACACATTTGAGCCTCACCCTTGGCTCTTGGGCCTTCTGTCTGCTCCTCAGAAACTGAACAATTGTGGCAATTCTCTTATATTCTTTAGCCTCAATTTCCCCACCTGCAAAATAGCAGCTGTCTTTACATGTTAGAAAGGAAATAAAGCATGATTCACTGACTTCTGCTGACATAGTGGCTGGTCCAGACAAGTCTGAATTTCTTTTATAAATTTTTTTTTATTTTTTAATGTTTATTTATTTTTGAGAGAGAGAGAGAGAAAGAGAGACAGAATGTGAGCAGGGTAGGGGCAGAGAGAGGGAACAGAAGCAGGCTCCAGGCTCTGAGCTGTAAGCACAGAGCTGTACCTGGGGCTCAAACCCACAAACCATGAGATCATGACCTGAGCCGAAGTCAGATGCGTAACTGACTGAGCCACCCAGGTGCCCCAGTCTGAACCTCTTAAACAGAAGCCCAAGTGATCTCAAGAAAGCAACCATGTGCAGAGACTGTATATGTGTCTGCGTAACTACAGATAAGACAGAGGAGATGAAGCCCAGATGGAACAGCATGTACAAAATGTTTAATGGGGACAGAGGATTCCATACTGACCTGTTTTTAACAACAATAAAAGAAACCAGATTTAGAGTAAAGTAAAAACTTGACAATTGGGACAAAGCAAAACTAATCTATAAATCACATGCCCTGAAGTTGATTGAAGTCGTGAACTGAAACGCATGCTAAGTGAGAAAGAAAATATAATGACTGAGCATAAACACAGTTTGGAGTTATGAGCAAATTAAAGTTACAACAAAATTAACCCCATCGGTGCTGATATTGGGTATTTTGAAGTAGGACACTGCTATGAACTGAGTTGCTTCCCTCCTCAAATTCCTATGTTGAAGCTCTAAACCCCAATGAGACTGTATTTAGAGATAGGACCTTTACAATGGTAACTAACGTTAAATGAGGCCATAAGGGTGGGATCCTAATCCAATGGTACCAGTGACCATATAAAAAGAGGAAGAGAAAGAACTCTTTCACCCCACCATTATGCACCTCTATGCGAGGACACAGCAAGGAGGTGGCTGTCTGCAAGCTAGGAAGAGAGCTTTCACCAGAACCTGACCTTGTTGGCATCCTGATCCCAGACTTCCGGCTCTTAGAAGTTTTGTGAGAAAAATTTCGTTGTTCAACCCACCTAGTCTGTGGCATATTCTTATGGCAACCTGAGGAGACTAAGACAGATGGGGAGGACTAAACTGTCTAGAGGAGCACTGACACACCTATTTTAAGAGCCTTATTATGTGAAACTGCTATAGTTATTTAATATCATAGAATACAAAACAAGAGAGAGAAAGGAAGTCAGTAGGATGGATAAAAACAACCTAGAAGTTAATGGAATAAATAACTAGGAACAAAGCCTCTTTTCCAGTGTCAGGACCAGCCTTAGATTTATCAAGGTCCCAAACAAAAGGAATTGATCATGGGAAATCAGACATTTCACTTAGAGTGCACACATTGAATTAGCAAAGGCAGATGGGCAGCCCTGGGAGAGTATTCAACACCAATTAGAAAGATTTGAATTCCAACTTTAAAAATTCTGAGACCTTTGATTTATTAGCTTATCCCTTCTCATTATTCTTCCACTTGAGTTACAAAGAAAAGGAACAATCTCTTGTCCAAGGTTCACTCATTCAATGACATCGGGTTCCTACTCACAAAGATGTCCGGTTCTGTAGAACAGATGCTCAGAAAATCTGAGCAATGCAAATGTGGGTTTAGAAAGACATTGGTTGAGTAACTGTCATGAGACTGGATGGATGGGTGGATGGATGGATGGGTGGATGGATGGATGGATGGATGGATGGATGGATGGATGGATGGATATATGGAAATATGGGTGGATAGATGGATGGATGGATGGATGGGTGGGTGGATGGGTGGGTGGATAGATGGATGGATGGATGTGTAGATGGATGGGTGGATGGATGGATGGGTGGATGGATGGATGGGTGGATGGATGGGTAGATGGATGGGTGGATGGATGAGTCGGTGGATGGATAGATGGGTGGATGGACAAATTGGTAGATGAATGGATAAAACAGTGATTGTGACAAAAACTCACTGAAGAGCTAAAGTCCCAAAATTCTAGCCTCTGGCTATGTTCAACCTACTTAACCATAGGCTTTGACTGTTCTCTGACAGACGATAACACCCTGTTCATGACTCCCACACTATGAGCACCTGACAAACATGGGCTATCTTATTTGCATTTCTTTTCCCAAAAGTCTATCTTTGGCTCCCTGACCTGGGACCCTGTCAATCACCTTGAATTTCACCAACACTGTCTGAGTGCTCCTGTTCTCCTTGTCATTACTGGGAGCCTAGTTAATAAACTCATTCAACAAATATTTACCAAGTGCCTGCGATATGCTATAAATTCTAGGGATACATTAGAAAGCAAACATGCTTACATTCTGCTGGGAAGAAACAGGATAACCTGAAAAAAATAAAATTTATAGTACATCAGAAAATGGTAAGTGCTATGGAGAGAAAAGTAAGGCAGAGAAGAGGGACAGAGCAAGCCAGGGTCAAGGGCGCCATGTTTGAAGCTGTGGTCAGGGAGGATTCAGCAGGAAGGTGACCTTAGAGACAAAGATCTGAAGGAGTTGGAAGAATGGTCCATGTCACTCTTTGGGGCAAAGGTGGGAGCCTGCCTGGAATGAAAAGGAAAATAGTAGATAGACTATGGTGTCAGCACAGAGAACAGGAGGGAGAGAAAAGGAAGATATGACATCTGAAAGACTAGAGGAAGGGAGACCAGTAGAGGGTCTTGTCAGCCAAAGGATTTTGCCTTTTACTTAGAGCCATTGAGGGGTGGCACGACCTGAGGTAGGTTTTCACAGGATTAATTTGGCTGCTAGATTGAGACTGAGAGCACCAAAAACAGTTAGGTATTTTGACAATCCAAGTAAGTGAGACTGGTAGCTCCAGCCAGGAGCTAGTGGCAGAGGTAGTGAGAATATCAGATTTTTAAATATCTTTGAGAAGTAGAACAGACAAATAGGATTTGCTGATGGTCTGGATGTGGGGTTTGAATATGGAGATGCCCCGCCCCGGGCACCCCTGGTATCAATACTAGACGCTGTCTGACATCTTCTGCTGAGGGATTCAATTAACTGATTGCCAGCCCCGTTTGAATTGGGATCCTTCCAGCACCACCAGTTCCTGCTCTCCTCTCCCAAATAAGTGTGATTTGTATTAATGGTCACTCAATTCCCTACACCCTCTCCAGACCCTTCAGAGTTTTTTTTTCAAGCCCAACCCAGGGTCCATTCTATAAACCCTCCACTTCTACAGCTCCCCACCTCCAGCTAGATTCCTACCAGAACGAGAACTATGGGTTTTGAAGGAAGAAAAGGCTTTACCTAAATGAAAATGGGTCCTACTGGGAACAGTGATTCCAAGCCAGGATAATCATTAAGGGAAAGCATCGGGTCACATATTGTAACATTGAGATGATCAGAGCAGCAAGGCCAGATGTTAAAAATTAGCACCTTTCTAACTTCCTAGCCAACACCTGTTTCCAGATTTTCAAGACACTTTAGGTCAAAATGAGATGTATACAGTTGGCATCTGAGATCAAGAATTGATACCTAAAGAGAGCAGCTCTTGCAAACTGTTAGTCATGATTCTCTAGGCAACGAAGAAAGAAAGGCAAGAGAAAGAGAAATAATCATTTTTTAAAGGAAAGATTGGTTCTTTCCGATTAACTAGTTTACAAAAAGCAGCAAAGGGCTATTACCATATTCTACACAATCTACCCAACTTTTGAAAAGAATCCAAGCCATCAATCTCCTGTATATTATTTTATGATTTAGGGCAGGACTTTTCTGAAGTAACAGTTAAGAAAAAAAATCCTTTCACGGAATGAGGCTGAGCATGCTAAGTCTAACCAAATCACCTTTTGGTATTAAAACACACACTGTGTTAAATATTTTTGCCTCACACTTGATGTGAGATCCGGACTTCCTGCTTTTCAGATTCCTGATCAGGATTTCCAGGCATTCAGAAATGCTGGGGGCTATGTGTGCACGTGCTATTGTTTTAAAGGACCCAATACTATAATTCTTGCATCTGGAAAGTTTCCAGTGACTTCAGTTTTACTACTATAAACCACCAAATCCTCAAAGATTGTGCTGAGGAAATTTGGAGGCATGCTTCCAGCCTCCTGGTGGAATAAATTATAAGATGTGATGAAGTAAAGTAGTTATTTTCTAGGGCTTGTTGTGTTTTTATTCCTCCTACAAACAAAATGCAAACCATCACAAATTAAATAGATTCCTCAAGGTCCAAAGGAGGCTTCTCATGCTGTTTTTTTTTGTTTGCTCAGCGGTGCTGTCGAAAAACATGTTAAAGGGCCATCCTTAAAAGGAAACTATTTTAACAAAAGAATATGAATGGGAAGCAGAGGACTTGAAGAACTTACCCCTCAAGAAATTTGGGTAGAAAAGTGACATGGTGGGGGAGCACATTTCAGCCCCTTCCTAGTCTCTTTAAGTGTCTCCCTCTAGGTCAATGAATGTGGAAGGTTGTCCTGAATGCTGTCTCTCTAGAACGTTCCACTTTGCCTTCACCTTAATTATCCAGATACCCTGCAAACAGCTACTATGATGATGAGCTGTTCCACTAGACACTACTCTTCACCCACGTCCCCGCAGAGGAGGCCATGGCGAGATTCACTCTCAACCAGAGTCACTGGCACTGCTCTCGAGATGTTGAATTTGTGGGACCAGGACGTGGAACTCGAAACTCTGAAATCACATCTGGGCAGCATTTCCACACACTGACAGCCGGTGCAGGACCCTAAAGAGGATAGTGTAGCCCATAGTTTGTCTCCACGTGCCTTTGTAGCTTTTACGTATTGAACAAGAGATGGAATCTCTAATGACCAGGCCTCCCTTCCATACTGTACGCTGTATATAACTGGGAGGCCACGAGGGTAGGGTAGCCCAGTGACATCTGAAATAGCTCTGAGAAAGTCCCTCCCTCCTTCATTTTATGCCACCATCTGCCCAACCATTCTCCTGACCCTCCCTTTACACTGGCTGATCAGAAGTATAGGGTGGTGGTTGGCTTTGGGGGCACCCATCCACCCACATGCCTTTTTCAGCATCTGCCCATCCTTACGGCCACTGTCACAGGGCCTGATGCATATTCTCACGTTTGTGCCAAAATGAAAACACGCATAACAGATAACTTATTTAAAACCCAAAGTCCAGTTAGTGTAGCAATAGAAACTAATAGGCATCATATTCTTCATATTCTATTCTCTTTTAACACACCTCCGAATAGAAATTATAACGAAAACCAGAAGTTACAAGCTTCAGTGAGCAGATTAATGCGAAACCTTGGACGTTTGGGAGACAATCAACACAGGTGTTTCAATAGACAAATCTTTCTGTTAGAAATTGCATCTTGATAAATGGTTGAGAAAATTATTATGGAATATTTACATACCAGTTACCATAATTTAAGCTGCATCAATCCACTGTCTGTACTGTATCTTAAAGCAGGGTTTCTAGGCCTGTTTCTTACTGAAAAGAGATTTCTTATGATATTCAAAAGTGTGTCTCAATAGTTCTAAGAACTATTACTGGATAGCCTTAAAACTGTAAATGTTCATTATGGGAAACCACGTATGTTAAAGTTTGTTGTAGAAATGTGTTGTTGATTGTGGTTTATAGCAGAAAACGATGTGTGTTTACTTGTACTAATCTATGTTTGTCATAGGAGGTTGATAGAAGCCACCAATCTTGTGATAATTAACTCTGTATTAGTTCACTCCTTTAGATCTAATCTACTTAACCACTATAAAGGGGCTGTGCTGTATCTCTTAAAATTAAGAACATAGCTAAAGGCATTCCTTCTCATAAAGATTTATTTTACAAGTATAATGAAAGTGTTGACAACAGTGTAGCTTTTAAATGCAATGAGAACATGATTTGCCGCATTAGTAATAAGATTCTAGGGATGCTGTACCACTTTCGGTTCAGAAAATAGTGTCCTCTATGTTTATTTTTTAAATAAATAAGTGGGTAAGTTGAAAAATGAAAAGAAAGTCATTCAAAGGGTAATTTTCATGACAAACTGAAGAAGATGGGAGTACGGGCATGTGGGATTGTACACAGAATACTAAGCTTAGAAGGTGGTATACACAAGGTGATCAACAAATGCACACTGAATCTGATTCTAGACAATTGAAGTTCCTTTATACTGAAAGTAGTCATCCTATTTCTAGAGACAGAGGTAACAAAGGTCAAGATGCAAGAGTATTCTCTGGAATGTTAACTCACCCTCCCCCAGGCCTAAAATTCCTACCTTTTCCCCAAGAGGTAAGTGTGAGAAGGAAGTCTACTATCTGAAATGTCCCAAAGAGAGGACAGGTAGGTGGTTTTTTCTCTAACGTGGGTCACCTCTCTCTGCTCCCTCAGGAGCCTCTCCCAGGTTCCACAGCCATGAGCCTGGCTTGGGACACTTGCACTGCACCACAAACACCTTCATCTTCCTGAATCAGAATCAGCCCACCCCCGAATTTACACACCTGTCTTGTAGACCCTCTGCTGTGCTGCCCAGCTTCCCCTTCAAGGCAGGATCTGATGCTAGATGTGCCAGCCATCCTCCTCCAGCTCTTCTGGTCTGTCTTAGCTAAAGAGACCCTCCTCACCCATGGTCACACTCTTCTCCAGGGGCCCACAGCCTTTGTAGAGGAAGGTGGCCCCTGGGCCTGGCTCCAATGCGCAGCACTCCCACTAGCACTCCTAGCTACATTGGCCACGGCCTTTCAGGACCTGCACCACAGCTTGGCTTTCTCCCCTGCCCGGCCCTGCTTCCAGCTCCTTCCCTTCACAGGTGTGGGAGCTGATGAGCACGTTGTTCCAGAAACTCTGGCCTAGCATCTGTTTCTAGAGAGTTCTGAGACAGCTGTTACGTATTTTGATCTCTTCATGAGATGACAGCCAAATGATCAACCTGACAAACAAATTCAGTTAGAGGGAGATGAGTGTCTGGAAGCCCCTGAGACTACCATAGTAGTCCTTAATATTTGAACCTTTAGAGGTGGAACCCTGTCTTCACATAAGACCTCTGCAAAACCATAAAGCAGAATTAAATAAATAAATAAAGCGGAGCACCTTGGTTGAAACGTCCCAGAGTCTCAGAGAGATGAAAGTCAATAGACTAAATAGATCAGGCACAGGGGCCATTTGAAAACTCCAGATGGCTGGCCCTCATGCCTGAGATTCAGTGTCAACACTGTAAGTCCTTTGGATTAGTCTAATACACAGCTTGGGCTGAGCACTCTTGAGCTGTAAGGCACTCCACCCTCTGCAGGTCTCTGTTTCCATAACAGAAGATTGCCCTTTCTCCAATATGGACATTTAACACAGGCCTCCACTACCCATGACTAAAGAACCAACTCTCAGCCTTTACACTAACAGAGGGATTTTGGAGCACCTGGGGGACTTCAGGGACTTCGTGGCTCAGTTGGTTGAGCATCAGACTTCAGCTCAGGTCATGATCTCACGGTTCATAGGTTCAAGCCCCCTGTCAGACTCTGTGCTGACAGCTCAGAGCCTGAAGCCTGCTTCAGATTCTGGGTCTCCTTCTCTGCCCTTCCCCAGCTCATTCTCTGTCTCTCTCTGTCAGAAAAATAAATAAATAAACATTTTAAAAAATTTAAGTATGCTAACAGAGGGATTTATTAATACTCCTGTGATGTCATTGGCTACATTCTCCTCCAAAAATAAAAGTAATTATAGATAAGTTAATTTCCTCGTTGACCTCCCTCTGCTCAGTATTAAAGGGCTTCTCTCACTGCTCTTCGATCCCACTTCTCTTCTGCAGCCAAATCTCTTGGATTGGTCTCAAAGTTCTCCCAAACAGAAGAGTCCATCTAAATGCGGGGAGAGGGGTGCCTGGGTGGCTCAGTCGGTTAAGCGTCCGACTTTCGCTTAGGTCATGATCTCGCAGTTCGTGGGTTCGAGCCCCGCGTCGGGCTCTGTGCTGACTGCCAGCTCAGAGCCTGGAGCCTGTTTCATAGTCTGTGCTTCCTCTCTCTCTGACCCTCCCCTGTTCACGCTGTCTCTCTCTCTCTCCTAGAAATAAATAAAAATATTTTTTAAAAAAAGCTTCAATAAATTAAAACAATGTGGTTTTGACACAAGGATTGACAAATAGACTAAGGAAAAGGATAGAAATTCCACACACATATGATCACTTGATTTGTGATAAAGTTAAAAATGATGAACAGTGGGGGGGAATACAGTATATCATGCTGGGTCAAAGGATATTCATGTGGGAAAAAATATATTTTAACCTCTACCTCGTACCATCTCAAAGTGAAAAGTAAAACAACAAAAATTGTTTAAGAAAATAAAAAATGTCTTACTGACCATGAGGAGGAAAACTTTCATAAACAAAATACTAAAAGCACCAAGTATAAAGTAAAACAAGCTACAAGTTGTAGCACTTTAAATTTCTGTTTGTCAAAAGTCACTATTTAAAGAGAATGAAAAGGAAAATCACAAAAGATATTATAATACATACATTTAACAAGACTCATATCCAGAACAGATTTTTTTCAATTGCTGCATATTATTCCATAATATATATATCAGAGTTTATGTCTAATCCCTAGTGATGACCATTTATTATTTCTCTTTACTATCTAAAGCAGTGTGTAAATGAATACACTTGTACATCTTTGAGTGTTTTCCTAATAAATTACCTGGAAATGCATTCATGGGATAAAGAAGAGAGTTTCAAACCACAAAGACCATAGAAAGATTTTTTTTTCTCTCAGATGGGTTCTCTCTCATCTAGCAAATCTCATTCTGAAACTAATTTTCTTCACTCTCTTTGCTTGAGCCTTATTAATTTTCCTTTTTTTTTTTTTTTGAAGACCCTAACATAGCTTAACCAGAGTACACAGGTTAAGGAGAAGACTTAAGAATTCTGATGAGGGAGAATAAAAGGACATAAGAAAATTGTTTAGACAAGAGCCTCTAATATTCTCTCAAAGATTTTCTTCTTGGTCTCTCAGCTTTCTAAAAGAAATTATATTTATGTCATAGTTATGGACTTGAGCAGTATGTCTTGCATGTTGATGGTAGGCAAGCATCCTGAGGTCTTTTCAAATAAGAAATTTATCAAGTACCAGCTTCAATTAACTGATTAATTTTTTGGTTACTAAAGAGAGATCAGACATCTCTCATTTTCACCATTATTTATTGAAAGCATTTTTCAAATGTATATTAATCTACTTTCTTGCTTTGGTAAATATAATATCCTGAATGTAGCTGATTATTTCTTGTTTTAAAATTTTTTAAATATTTATTTGTTTTTCGAGAGATAGAGCATGAGCAGGGGAGGAGCAGACAGAGAGGGAGACCTAGAATCTGAAGCAGGCTCCCGGCTCCGAGCTGTCAGCCCAGAGCCTGATGCGGGGCTCGAACTTACAACCCATGAGATCATGACCTGAGCTGAAGTCAGATGCTTAACCGACTGAGCCATCCAGGTGCCCCTAATTATTTCTTTATAGGTATAAAATCTTAGGATCCTCAGGATCATAAGTTGAACATGAATCATCAAACACGACATTAATAAAGAAAGAGCTCCTAGCACATTTTGCCTTATGGTAGACTATAAACTTCTTCAAGGCAAGGACTGCATTCAGATTCTGATTCTATCAGGTATAAGGTCTGTGGTCTTGAGGGAGAGCATCTGATGCTCAGCATTCCCACCTGCATGCGCTCAGATTGTTAGGTGAACGGAAGTTCCTAGTATATAGTTCACGGCACATAGCAGAACTCGGTGAATGTTCCTTTCCCTTCTCTGAAATTTTTTTTTCTGAAATCAAATTTAAATGAGTGGAGGACATGGAAATGAATTTTTCTGATATTGGGCATAAAAGAAAACAATTAAAACCTAACATGATTTTTTTGGCCTGTGAATTGCATCTCTCATCTGAAAGTGAGGTAACACGGAGGATTCTAGCATACTGAGATTTCTAATTATTTGGTTCCCATTAGTAACTGGGCAAACCTGCAGGCAAGCAACTTGGCAACATGTATCCCATTTCCTTCATCCCAGCAATCCTACGGTACTAATTCATCCTAAGGAAATAATTGAGCATGAACAGAGTATGAATG
Organism: Proteles cristata cristata; assembly: GCA_017311185.1. Taxonomy (NCBI): domain Eukaryota; kingdom Metazoa; phylum Chordata; class Mammalia; order Carnivora; family Hyaenidae; genus Proteles; species Proteles cristata. The sequence goes on from JAESUZ010001704.1 coordinate 748,479, forward strand.
AACAAGGAGGTTCACTGGAAGGTTGCTTATAATATGGAAACATCAGAAACTCATCAATGGGAAAGATTAGACAATGCATTCAACAAAATATTATTAAATCTTTAGGAATTATAATGTAGCTTCATAGTTACAGATTTATAAGATGCCCAGAAAATATGTTAATTGGATAAAGCAAATTATAAAATAGTACATATTAAATACTTTCTTCCACTTTTGTTAAAAATGTATGTAAACTGTGTGTATCTACACATGGAAAAAAGTCTTGAAAAATACACAATATGCTCCTATGTTTACCTCCACGTGCTAGAATCATGAATGATTTTCTCTTTCTTTTTAATATCTTTGTGTTTTACCTGAATTCTTTTATAATAAACATGTATTATATCTAGGATCAAAAAATAGTAAGGCTGCTTTTATTTTGAAATTTTAAAAAACTCTAGTTGCAAGGAAAAAAAATGCCAAGTGAGAATTCTGTGTTAAAAAATCCTGAAAAACCTAACTCTCTACAGATCTTATCTCACTCATTCTCAGTTAGAAAGGAGAGGTCTCATTCCTGCTGTGGACAGCGGAGTTTCTCAACCTCGGCACTACTGCCATTGGGGCTGCATAGCTCACTGTTGTGAAAGATTGTCATGTGTGTTACAAGATGTTTAGCAGCATCCCTGGCCTCTACCCAGTAAATACTAGTGACACAGCACTCCCTTCCCCCTGACATCCAAAACTGTCTCCAGACATTGCCAGATGTCCTCTGGGGACTAACCTGCCCTGGCCGAGAACCACTGCTCTAAGGAACTGGAGGCCAGGCCACCTGGCTGGCTCAGTCCGTTAAGCATCTTGATTTAGACTCAGGTCATCATCTCTCAGTTCATGAGTTGGAGCCCTGATACGGGCTCTGCACTGACAGATTCTCTCTCTCCCTCCCTCCTACACAGCCCCTCCCTGCCTATCTCTCTCTCTCTCTCAAAATAAATTTTTAAAAAAAGCCTTTAAGAGAACTGGAGGCCTGAAATGAAACCCCACGTTTGCCACTTAGTAGCTGGGTGAACCTCTCTGGGCTGGGCTTCCACTTCCTCAATCACAGAATGACTACTAATGTAGTTTACTACATTATGACTACTAATGTATGTAAACTACATACATTAGTTTTAAGATTTCTGTGGTCCTGAAATCTAGAGTTTTATGGGTTTGCAGAAAAGGGACTGGTCCAAAGGGAAAGGGATTGGTCCAGAGTCCTGCAGGAAGCCAAAGTACAGAAATGTAGCTTGCTCTTTGCTCTCCTGATTACAATCATACACTTACCCTTCATTTGTGTGACAAATATTTATTGAGTGCCCTCTGTGTCCCAGACACTGTTTTAGGCACCAGGAAACTGTAATAAAGGAAGAAATGAGATCCTGGCTTTCACAGAGATTACCTTCTATTGAGAAAAGCAAACCCTAATCATGTAAATTAATAAATAGGAGTATTTTAATTAGTGATGAATGACATAAACTAGGTAGTATGGTAACAGTAGCCACTGGAAAGGCGTCAGGGACATTAGATAGAGTGGCCAGGGAAGATCCCCAGTGGAGGTGATACTTGAGCTAAGACCTGAATGATAATAAGGACAGAGCCAAGCAAAAATCAGGGGGAAGTATGTCCTCAGCAGAAGGAATGGAAGTGTAAAAGCAGTGAGTTGAGGAAGAGCTTGGAGCTGTATTAATGATACTACAATAGCAAAATGAACACAATGAAAGAGTACAAAGGAAGGAGTGTCACCTCTTGTTCTTAACAGCATGGAGAAAATGTAAGTGGAAAAGTAACTTCTAATTTTTCAATAGTAGAGTGAACTATGCTAAAAATTAAACCCAGGAAAAGCCCTCACATCTTGACCTCCTTTAATAATGCAATTGAAAAATTTGGGTTCAAGAGAATTCTGAAAACAAATTGTCCCTCAAAAGCTCATCAATGCCGCTTTATCACCATTTAGTACAAGAAGGGGGTGTGTGTGCCAAGAAGGAGTCACTGAATTGCTAAGGCAATAAATTGAGGGGATAATCTTTTCGGTGGTTCGTATGCTCAGGGGGAATGGGCCCAGCAGATAAAATGATAACTAGATTTAGTTGACAATTTGCTTTGAATAAAATGTCGAGCTGGTAAATAATTTAAAAATAGCCTGTCATTCAATTGCAGCATGTCCTTTAAGAAATTTTAATCAATGCAAAACACATTTCTCAAACACAAGCTTCTAACCCCTTTGAAACCAGCCATCGGTCTAAACAAAAAGCTGTGCCACGGTCAGAACAGTGGGCGCAATGGTTATGAAGGAGAGTGAATTAAGCTACAGCCCCGGAATCCAATATTATGACAATATCTTGCAACCTAGGAATTAGCTATTGCGACAATCTGTAACGTGGAAACACACCACTTGCTCAGCTTTTTGCTCAAGGGCACTGAGAAGCTGAGGTTTCAATCCACTCATCAGAAACAATCAACATGCACATAAACTCTGTGCGTTCTGGCTGCAAATGGATTGTGTACTTGTTATACTCGCCAAAAGCACAGCATTAAAGAGAACAAGGAAGGGAGGGAAAGGTGGGAGGGGAGGAAGACAGAACAACTGTCTGAAATTAGGGTGTAGTGTCACCTTGACAAGAAGAAGGACAAAGAGGCACAGAGCAGGACTTGGGGTCAGCGGATCTCTCCTGACTCCAGCACAATCGCCAACCGAAGCTAGTGTCCAACTGTCCATGTTGGAATGGAGAGAAAGAGCCACCATTCCAGATGTGAGAGGAGGGGGAGCATCTTTTCCATGCCAGCTGCTTTCCCTCCATACAGCAGGAAGCAGAGGCAGTGGCTTCTCCTCCTTTGTACTTCTCCAGTGCTGCCCAAGCCTGCACTGCTGGGTCACACAGCCTGGTGGCCTTCTCTGACTCAGCTGTTCTTTTTCCCTAGGACTTTTTATCAAAGGAAACCAATCGTTGTTCAGCCCACAGCTCCAGGAGATGCAGCAGCAGCAGCAAGGACAAGTGAAAGCTCTTTTCCTTTAGGTTGAAGCTCCTGGAGAAGGTCTTTCATTCTTACCCTGCTCAGATCCAGAGGGTTTTTTCTTTCTGTCTGTCTTTCATTGTCTTTTTTTCCCCCCAACGTTGACATAGATGGTGAAGGCATCATCCTAAAATGCCAGTGCAGCAGCTCTGCTTTGGGAAATCAACTAACACTATTGGAGAATAAGGATGCTTCCTGAGTTTAACTAAAGTTGGCGAAATGCTTGTTTTTAATGAATTGGTTATCATTAACATAATGATATAACATAACAGAACATATATGTAATGAGTTTATCCCTGAAATCTTAGATGCCAAATCATCTGCAAAACTGTTAATTCTGCATAGATTTAAAGATAATAGATAATGGTGCATTATTCATAAATGCTCTATGGCAGGGTATCTGTTATACATCTGATAATCTCTAGCAATATCATTTTCAGATTCTTGTTATTTTTGTTTAAACCAAATTGTCAAAAATTTTTGAAATGTTGATTTTTAAAATCTGTAACAAAACATCGCTTCCTTCCTTACAATCCAGTATAACGCTGGAGACTGCGTGAGCATGTTGCCTCCTTCCCTCTGCCTCTGGCCCAGTTTACAACAGAGCCACACTCACAACACCACACACACATGCTGCGTGGCTGTGTTATTGACTGTTGAGGGGTTTCCAGCCTGTCTTTGTCCCAAGGTCAACCAGAGACAAGCTTTGCTTTCTGTCTTCGTGCAGGTAGGTTTCTTCACTAGGAAGCCTATTTAAATTCCTTTGCAGATATTGAACCAAATCTGCTCAGGCTGCAGCCTCCTGGGGCCTTTCACTGAGGGCTAAATATAAATAAATACTCATATAGGACAGCTTTTGATGAAACATTAAAGATGGTTCTGGTTATATGGCTTCTAGATTCTCTATTTTCTCTATGAAAAATCCATGGTGGTGGAGACAACCGTAGCCACGGGAAGGGAAGATTTGTAAATTGCTGCCTATGGACCCCCCGGGACTTAATGGCACAGGGCAAAGAAGCAGCTGATTTTGGCAAAGGAAGCAAGAAAAATAAAATTAGCCACTAAATCAGCTTCCCTGAAAATACCAGCTGTCAACTTCCTCCAACATTTATGAATTTGAGGGCATGTTACTGTCACACTGTGTCTCACCCAGGACCAAGTAGTATTCCTCCTTTCACTTGGGAAAGGGCCCCCCGGTCCCCCAAATAGGAGAGGCTAAAGCAAAGGTTTGCCTTCTTTCTTTCACCCGCTTCCCCTTGTCATAAGTACAAGAAAGAACCCAATCCAGGCCAATCAATATTTATTGCTATAATGATTGCAATTGTTGTTGTTTATTTTTAACCATGCTCCCAGTCATCCCTTCAAAGGATGGAGGAGATTATGCACATGCCTCTTGGAAACCACCATCTGCTCACAAAAGTGGATCCGCCGATAGAGATGGAGGATGGGTCTGGAAGAGCAGAAATAAGACAAATATGGGAATCTTGCAAACTTGGTGGGAGAAGGGGGTGATTTATCCCTCCCCAGTAACTCCCCATGGGACCAGTCCTCTGCAGCTTCAAGAAAGAGACCAGTGCCGCTGGAGGAGAGCATTGTAACCGTGAGTTGCAAGCAAAAAAGGCGGCACGCAGTAACAACTTAAAAGGCTAATCTTAGCCCGGACCGTGCACCAATCTCTCCATAAGTGTCACCTCACGGAATGCTCAGAATAACCTTCAAGGCGGCTCCACGTTGGCCTGTGCTCCTGTCCTGGGGAGAAGCACCATACATGCAGCCTTGTAAGTGGTGCAAGGCACCCTCCTTTCACCAGGCGTGAGGGAGAACAGCAACTGCAATCCAATCCTGGCAGCAACCGCTCCTACTCAACCTAAAAGCGTGAGTCCAGCTGCATACAGATCCTTCCAGCATACAGATCCTTGTGAGAACCCAGGCCAGGCCCCTGGACATTGCTGGGCAAGTCCTCCAGGAAGAATCAGCTGGAATCACATACATCACATGAGAACCTTAGGGAGAAAATATTGACAAGTCCTACGAAGTCCTTCTTGTCACACCCATGCACACCTTTTCGAAGCCAGAGAAGAGACCCTGAATGGGATCAAACAGACTAGCTATTTTACTCTTAATTTACACCTAACTACATCTTCTGGCTGGAGGCCAGGTGAGATTGCTATTATACTTTATAGAAGCAAAACTGTGAAGACTTTCTCTTATTTTGTTGTTGCTTCTGGAAAAAAAAAGAAACCTTACAAAGCTGAATCCATAGTAGGCACATAAAGACCATGTGTCGGTTCATTAAAAGAGTAATTTTTTGGTTATTGTTTACTTAAAACTACATGAAACTTTTCCATAGTGCCTGGATAAGAACCGTGTATAATCCATAGAAAACACAATCCTTACCATTCCAGAAACAGGCAAAATATCAGAATACAAATAGGCTGAATTGGCACTCCACAAACTGAATGGAAAACCTGAAGTGAACGAGCGAGAAGAGTTGGCACAATTCGGGCTGGGGGAAAATATCTATTTTCATTGAAGTATAATAAAAATTATAATGATTTACTCTTATAAAGAGCATTCCAGTGATATTTGTTTGAGCTTCCCAAGGCAATGAAGCAAGGAATGGTTATCCCCATTTCCAGACTCAAGCGGACCAAGTGACTTGTCCAAGGTCATGATCAGTGGTGGAGGGAACTCAGGCTGCCCTTTGCCAATTATTTGACTAATCCAAGAAAATGGAAGTCATTGCAATTTTTCCCACTTGAATTTTCAGCCTAAGAGCTAGTCATGGACACAAATGAAAACACACATTCATAAATGGTCCTTACCCTTGACTCTATTGGTGCCCAGGTGAAAGGAAGTCACATGCACATATGCCCGCATTCTCCCAGCCACCTTTTCAGTTTCTCTTAGGAGGTGGGGATGGATGGGAGAGGACAGTCCTTAGCAAGGGCTACTTGGGGGCACCTGGGTGGCTCAGTCAGTTAAGCGTCTGACTTCAGCTCAGGTCATGATCTTGCAGTTCATGAGTTCAAGCCCCCCATTGGCCTCTGTGCTGACAGCTCAGAGTGTGGAGCCTGCTTCGGATTCTGTGTCTGCCTCTCTCTGCCCCTCCCCTGCTCACACTCTGTCTCTTTCTCTCCAAAATAAATAAACATTAAAAAAAAGAGGGGCCACTTGAAGGAAAGGGGGACAGCAGTGACAAAACAGAGTGCTTTCCCTCCACTTGTCCTTCCCAAGGGGAGGGGTCTGGCTCTTCCCTCAACTTGCTCCTTTCCTTACCAAATTACCATGCCAGGCACGTGGTGACAACACAGAAGGGATTCCCATAAATTTGAGTTTAAAGGGGGATAATACTCGATGTTAAATCGTTAAATTAAATCATTCTTTATAAGACACTTTTACACTTTCAAGCCATTTTCCCAACCAGAGTCACATAGTAAATTAATTACTACATTAGTAGTTCATTGGTGACTTCGTGTAAACACGCTTTTACTCAAAACAAATACACACAACTATTCTCCAAATGTTTGTTCACATATTTCGAATCCATTAAAGTACTTGTCGTTTTGGGGAGAAACATATTCTTAGTAATTTCACTGCCTGCCTCATTTTGTCCTGGGAAGAATTATGCTCATCTTCCGGTTGGTGTATAGGATAATTTATCACAGCTGCTTATGTGCTCCTGGCTAATGAATTGAAGACTTTTTAGAAGTTAAGTCGGGTCAGAAAAGAGTAGTTATTAATCTGGTTAGAAATTTCAATATTTTTATTTTTACATATCCTGAGAAGAAAGATGAACTAATTTTTTCATCCCTAATGGCTGAAAATATGAAAGGCAAAAACCTTATGGTAGATAAGCACACAAGTCATATACATTATATCTAGCTGTGTTTTTTCAAAAAAAAAAATGTTTCTCTTCACTTTTGGAAGCAAATGCTTAATCCTGTAAAATTAAGCAATATAAAAAAAGAGAATATACCTTAACAAGACCCCCCCCAACTGAGATAGATAAGAAGTGTAATTTAGGTAAAAATGTCTTCTGTATCAACCATCAGAAAGTATTCCGTGCTCAAATTCTATAAGAGTAGTTCGGATTGGTTTTGTATGCAATTTAATCTTTTTCTAAATACACATACTGAATGCATAGCTGGAAATCACAAAGCATCAAAATATTCATGTATAAGGAGCAGATTTGTGTAATAAGTATATTTATATGTCTTATATCTGCAGAAACCATTTTCTCCAAACCCAAACTTGGCATAACTAATTTGATGAGCTCATGTATACTCACGGAACAGTGGGAATATCTGAAAACAGAATATTTGATATCATGTATAAGCCCCTCAATCAATGCTTTCTGGCTGCTATATTTCTGCAAAGAATGTTATACACACATATTTATGTGACATTTATGTACACTCTGTGTACACAAAGTAGAAGCACATTAAAAGAGAACTTAACTCCAAAGCTAAAATCATCCAAACACCCTAGTTCACAACAGTGAACTAGGTAAATAAATTGTGATATATACTGACAATGGAATACTAAGCAGAAATTACAGTGCGTGAATTATTATTGACCTCGCAGCATGATTGAATGTCACACCCATAACTTTGGGCAAAAGAAGCTACACATGAAAGGAACAACATATTATTTCATTTCTGGAAGGTTTTAAAAGGAGCAAAAATAGGGGCACCTTGGTGCTTCAGTCAGTTGAACCTCTGACTCTTGATTTTGGCATCGGTCATGATCTCACCATTCGTGAATTCTAGCCCTGCTTTGGGCTCTGTGCTCATAGCACAGAGTCTTCTTGGGATTCTCTGTCTCCCTCCTTCTCTCTGCCCCTCCCCTACTTACTCTCTCTTTCTCTATTTCAAAAATAAATATACACTTAAATAAAATAAAATAAGCAAAAATAATCTATGGTGTTTGTGGTCAGGATAGCGGTAACCCCTGGGGAAGGAGACCAGGGCTAGGAGGGAGGGTTATGAGGGATCGTCTAGAACTTGATATCTTCTATTTCTTCATCTATAGGCTACTTACACAGTTTAGTTTCACTTTGTGAACATTCTTTCAGCTATACACTTCGGTGTCTGCACTTTTCTGTATATAAGTTATGCTTCAATAAAAATCCTACTTAAAATAATAATAATAACAATGATGATAATAATACAGCTAAGATAGCTCTTTCCCAAACACAGCTGACCCAAAGTGCTAGATACGGTCCAAGTAGGGGAACAGGGGAGCAGAGCTCTCTGTATTTTTCGAAGACTCGAGGAAATGGGTGCTCACTATCATGAGAAGAGACCTCATCTTCTACTGTTGGTAAACAAAAGATCACTCAAAGAAGGGGAAAGCCCATGGTCTCTCTGAGCCGAATATTCTCTAGCCATAACCCAGTCATGTGGAGCCAGGGGTTCTTTAGAAGAAATGTCCATGGTTCTAGTTAGATGAACCATTTGTCAAAAGTGAGGACAACCTCACTCACTAGAAGAGACTGTGCTGGCTGGGAAAGAGCACCTGCTGCACCTACCTCTGAGCATAACTTGGAGTTGAGAGGATGTTGTAAAAGCAAAATTATCCTTCTTCTATCAGAATTAAGAAGTGGAGCCTTTTCAGGACTCCGGGGTGGCTTAGTTGACCATCCAACTTCAGCTCATGTCATGATCTCATGAGTTCAATAGTTGGAGCCCTGCATTGGGCTCTGTGCTGATAGCTCCGAACCTAAAGCCGGCTTCAGATTCTGTGTCTCCCTCTCTCTCTGCCCCTCTCCTGTTTAGGCTCTGTCTATTTCTCTCTCTCAAAAATAAATAAACATTTATAATATTAAATAAAAAGAAGTGGAACCTTTTCACTTGGTCTGAACTTCCTTCAAAAAATGCACCAAAGCTAATGCATCCTGGTCTGATCACATTTGGGGAAAGGAGCATGGAGTTCTGCTGTCTTCACCCGGGCCATTGCTCTGCCTGTAACTCAGAATCTCCTCAGTCAGCAAGACAGGGAAGTTCATAATGGGGAAACAAAAGTCAATGCTGAAATTGGGATTAGGTGGCAAACACTGATATAAAAATGGACAACCAGAAGAAGCAATAGATAAAAACCAGATCATCCAACAAAGATAGGCAGGAGAAGTGAACGCCATCCCCAACTCTGGCTCTGTTGTCTCTTTATGTCCTATATAAACTGTCTTATTTTCCTAGAGAAATGGGTATGGAACAAATGGTTCATCTAACTAGAACCATGGACATTTCTTCTAAATGAAAAGATACTGAGAGTGCTTTCCCAAGTGGAGGTGAGAAAGGCTGATGGTTGTGAGAGAAGACAAGATTCTCCTGCCTCTCTGGCATGTATCCATGCTATGCCGATGAGAAACATCTTTATCAAGTCTGCCATCACCCTGATCATGACCCTCTGGTTTCTGGCAAGAGCACACTAGATCTGTAATTTTCAGTTCTTCTTCTAACCCGATCACTTACTTGCAATGTCATCTTCACTGATAATTTAACCTCTCTGTGCTGCAAATTCTTTGCCAGCCAACTGAAACTGCCCTTATCATTCTTCAAATACTCAGAGGAGCAGGATAAAGGATGCCAAAAAAAAGGTGGGGGGAGTTGGTTATGAGGTCATTATCTCCTGATTAGTGAGTTTGAGCCCCTCATTGGGCTCTGTGCTGACAGCTCAGGGCCTGGAGCCTACTTCAGATTCTGTGTCTCCCTCTCTCTCTCTCTCCCCCCCCTCACTTGTGCTCTGTCTCTCTCTCATATAAGAAAACATTTAAAATTTTTTAAAAAGGATACCTGTACATTGCTTTGACCATTGACACACCTAAGTGATTCTACGAACTTGAAGGCTACCCTTGTGTGTTGTGCCCTCCCTTCCCATCTCCTGGTATAAGGCCCGCCCAGAGCCTCCAGGAGAATTGAGTCCTGCCTTCCATAGGAGGTGGGAAGGGGCATATAAACCTCCTGAGTTAAGAAGTTGGGTCACTCTCAGTATCTTTTCATTTTGAATTACGACCTCTAGCTGCTACCCAGACTCTTGCCAGAGTTCTTACCCTCTGGTATTTTCCCTTTCCTTAACTTAAAGTGACTTTAAAAATTCCCAATTAGATAAATCCAGGTTTTGAGGAAGTGATAATAGCTACATCATGATAAAAAGCCATTTTAGTATGTATTTTTATCATGTTTCTTTTGCAGGGGAGGAAGGATAGTTGCAACCATTAACAACTTAGAAAGAGGAACATACTTCACAATTAAAGTGTTGGAAGTTAGTGCTCAGAGAAGTTCAATGAGAAACTGAAAGGATTGCCGAGACTGTAACTCAAGCAAAGGAGAAAGTAACATTCAGTTTCACCCCCAAAAGGGTAATTTTAAAGCCACATGTTTTAGGGGATCCAGCCATAGTGACAGTGAGCTACCCCGTAGGTTATGTTCCTCCAGCACTTCCAGTAACGCCAACACAGTACTGCAAAAACAAACATTTCTCTTAGTCAAGCATGTAATCACATATTTCCAGATGAGTGGCACAAAAAATGATTAAAGGTTTGGGAAATTGGACCCATGCAGAAAGACTAATGGAATTGGCTTCATATATCCTCAAGAAGAAGAAAAGATTGGAAGGAGAAGGGGGCTCTCAACTCTGTATGGGAAGGAATATGTGCGACCAGGGGTTCCATGAAATAACTGGAGGCAAAACCAAGACCATTAAAGAACAACCAGATATATTTTACTTACATTTCAACAAAAATTTTAAATCTTTTGAGTTTTTAAGCTAGAAGGATACGCAAAATAATCTCTAACAAATACCGAAAGAAGCCTCATATCTGCCTGGCAACTTTGGTGCAAAATTATACCTGGCTTCCTTTCTGGATTGGTTTGGTTAGCAGCAGAGAGTAGACCAGAGGACTTTGAGGAGTAGCACCAAAAATTGTAGTTTTAGGACCTTGACTACCATTAAAGGCAACAAGATGGCAGCAGCCTGATCAAAAAATAACAGTGGCCCTCAACACATCTTCCTCAGTTCCCACCCAAATGTCCTTACAGGTCCATATCATTTTCACAAGCAACAGGACTGCCCTGAACAGATCGGCTCCATAAAGTAATTTCTTTAACTTGACTTTCTTATTTCTGTAAATGACATCACCTTTTTTTCAGTCATCCTGGCGTGACACTTCAGTCATTTTAGACTCATATGTTTCCCTTGCTCCTCACTGGCAGTGTGTCAACAATGCCTATTGAGTCTTCCTTCTGTCTTTTCCATCTCACAGCCATCCCTTCGTTTCCATTCCCAGGGCCGACATCCTACTTCAAGTGATCATTAAGACACATCAGTTTTAAAAAATAATAATAATTTTACTGTTCAGTTTCTGTCTCCTAAATTCCAGTCTCTCCCTCAGTGTTTCTCAAAAGGTGGCCTAAAGATTACCTCCAAAAAATCACCAAGAGAGCTTATTAAAAATGTAGAATTCCCAGACCCCAGATTTCTATCTTAAGATACCTGGTATTGGTTCTCAAGAATCCGAATTTTTAATAAGCTTCCCCCATGTGATACCTGTGTATCCCAAGACCTTGCTGTATCAATTCAACCCACCAGCAGTGTATTTATTTATTCAACATGTGTCACAGTTTCTCTTTTCACCAAGCCATTCCATACTTTAAAAAGTCTGAAGTTTGTTCATCAAGAGTAGGAAGTATAAATAAAATATGTTGTATTCATACAATGGGTTACTATATAGCAATAAAAAGAATCAACTACTGTTATGCACAACATTGTAGATAAATCTCACAGGTAATAAATGAACAAAGGAACTAGACATAAGAGAGTATATATCGGATGATTTTACTTAAATGAAATTTAAGAACAGACTACAGACATAATAGTGGCTTGGGTAGAGGCACAAAGGGCACTTTCTGGAATGCTGGAATTATTCTATAGTTTAATCTTGGAGGTATTTATATGGATGCATATGTGTGCATATGTGTGGTAAGAAACATTTACTGTGGTTTGTGCACTTTTATATGTGTAGGTTGTTCCTCAATTAATATAATAATAAAGAAATGCAGTTTTAATTAATATAATAATAAAGACATGAGAGAGAGAGAGAGAGAAAAAAGAAAGAAAGAAAGAAAGAAAGAAAGAAAGAAAGAAAGAAAGAAAAAGGAAGGAAGGAAGGAAGGAAGGAAGGAAGGAAGGAAAGAAAGAGGGGAGAGGGAAAAAGAAAGGAAGAAAGCAAGGTAAAAAGAAAGATTGGAGGAGAGGGAAAAAAGAAAAACCTTAAATTATCACTGCCAACAAGGTAAAGTTCAAACTTCTTACCATATCTTGTAAGAACTTCCACAATATATCCATACCCTAATTTTTTAAACTAAAGTCCTGCCACCTCCTCACATAAAAACTCTTCTCTAGTTAGACTGACCTACTTGTGTTTGATTTTATTGAATCAAAGCCATGGTTTCTTACCTTCCTCTTCCATTTCTCCTCTTTCATCTTGTTTTGCAATCACACCCTCACCCACCTAGAATGGTTTTTTTTCCCCATTCAAATCTTAACCACACACAAAAGTCCCATTCTGTTTCCTCATGGCTTCTTTTCCTGATCACGTGTCGTGTGCTGAATTGTGTTCTCCAAAAATATGTGTTGAAGTGCTCACCCCTGGTACCTGTGAATGACCTTATGTGGAAATAGGTCTTTGCAGATGTAATTATTTAAGGTGAAATGATACTAGACTAGGGTGGGCACTAAATCCAATGCCTGGCATCCTTATGAGAAGGTCATGTGAAGACACAGAGGCACACAGTAAGAAGAATGCCATGTAAAGATGGACACAGAGATCCATTCATCAGAAACCAGAAAAGAGGCAAACAAAGATTCTCCCCTAGAGTTTTCAGAGTAACACTGCAACTTTGGACATCTAATCTTCTGTTATGATTATCGAAGAACAAACTTCTGTTACTTAAATTGCCCAATGTGTAGTAATGTGTTATGGCAGCCCTCAGAAACTAGTACACTGCTCCTATCTTTGGTCATTCTCTTGTACTTCTCAAATTTTATAGCTCCTAAATTCTAAGCAAATAATTTCATTCTGTGGTAGCCAGCTTCTCCATAGTGCTGTCCACCTCATGGTATCAATACCCTTGTGTAGCCCTCCCTCCCACGCTGAGAGGACTGATCTGTGTTACCAATAGCATATGATGGAAATGTGTGGTTTCTCAGGCTGGGTCATAAAAGACTGCAGCATCTATCTGCCTTGCTCTCTTGGACCATTCCCTCTTGGAGAAGCCAGGTGCCACATCATTAGAACGCTCAGGAAACCCTGTGGAGAAGTACACGTGGTAGTAGTCATCACAAACTCTCCATTTATGAGAGCAAGCCAACTTGGAAACCATATCCCCAACCCTAGTCAAACCTTCAGATGACTAGAGCTCTGGCTGAGATCTTGACTATAACCTTGTAAGAGTCTTTGAACCAGAACCACCTACCTAATCTATTTCTGGATTCCAAAGCCACAAGAACTTTGTGTTATAATAAATATCCCTTGTTTTAGACCACTAGGTGATGGGGCAATTTGATGGGATCACAGAATGAGGAATCAATAAATAATACAACTCTTATTATCATATACTAGATCCTACTTCTTAACTCTTCTTGGGAAAATGCTTCTCAACTAGGTTGCAAACTTCTTGAGGGTTGGCATCATGTCTAATGTTTCTTTGCATCTCCAACCATGCCCAATTATTTTATCCCAATAAAGTGTACTCCAATAGATAAGCTTTTAGAATGTCACATGGAGCCAAAAAGCATAGCTCTCATTAAAAGTTGATATCAAGCTTGTCGTAACTTCAGTCACAAGCAAATCATTTCAGAAAAGCTGCACTTGAAGCCATTTTGAAGTCATTCTTTTTTGTCTCCCACCCATTTCCCTGCTTCTCTTCTCTGTTGTTGCTTGTTGGCTTCCGAAATGTAGGTCACCTCCAGTGGCATGACCTAATTAGGAGATGTAATTTAAAAGAAAGAAAGAAATCCTCTGAGGTGGTGGATTTGAAACAAAGAAAAGTGGTTCTTTCATTTTATGTTTTTGGCAATAGCTTCCCTACTAAAGTTATCCCCTTTACACCCCCAAGCTACACGATTTGTAAAGCACAAAAAAGAAAGGTAGAAATGAGTTCAAGAGCAGCTGGAAATGATGAATTTATAATGATCACAGAATGAGGAAGAGTAAGCTTTACTTCATTAAAGTGGCTCTGTGGGCCTGCTTCTTGGCAGTAGTGAGTGAGACTTGGGAGGGGGAAGTATTGGTGACGCTGACACAAAGCACAACACGCTTTCTAACCCACGACTCAGAAAACGCCCCGATACCTGTTTTTGTGTGTGTAGCATGACAAAACACCATATGCAAAGCATCTGAACAATAGTTTTCTTCTGCATGTATTTGGCATTCTCGTTTTAGAAAAGAGAAAAAGGGTAAGTAAGCTAAGCAGATTTTAAGGGGTCATTGCAAAATTAACTTCTGGGGGAAGTCACTGGGCCAGATTGGAGTCAACCCACCTCCCTCCTCTCTTCCTCTCAGAGGCATGAGTCTGGGTTCTCGTAAAATGCTTAAGTGCTTTCTGAATCACCCCAGAAACACTTAACTACACTGATCATAACTGAATACATTATTAATTATTTCTTTGAAAACAGATATTCTGTGTTTTTCATTAGACTATACCATTTATCTAACAAAACTCAAAAGCCTACTATGTGTATGACCTGTGTGATGGCTGACATTCATTAAAGTGGCAACTATTATCGGATCCCATTTTACAGCAGTACAGAAGGTTAAATATCTTACCTACGACAGCAAAGAAGAGGTAGAGCCAAGAAGCAGACCCGTGCAGTGCTCTTAATTCCCTACATAACTTTAACTAAAAAATATATGTTCTTCGTCTACTTAGAATCAATGATCATTTACCATAAGCAGCATATCTGTTTCTCTCTGCAAGTACCTTCCTGATTGCGGGAAAGAACCCCTGTCATTTTAGCCTTCTTTCCAACCCAACACAGCCATGGGAGACGTCACGCTGATACTCATGGCTCATACACAAGTTATTCTCCCTGTTGCCTAACAGGGCATTCTGATATGCTCTCCTCCGGAGAATCGCTCCCTAGAACTGAGGAATTCCACTTTTGGCATGACAGCATGAAGAGCCGCGCAGACGCACTTCTCAGGCACAACTGTTTAAATGATCTTTTAACTGTTAAATTATTTAAGTGTTTAAATTATCATTTTAAAAGATGATTTAAAGTTTGTGGGAATGTTTCTTCTGGTAAACACCAAAGGTAGCAAAATTCATTCACAAAATTCTACTAAGGCTCCAAAAGAACTATGAGAAGTAGTGGGATTTGAACCAAGACCCACATCTTTCCTTCTATCTCCCAGCTCAGTGAGGTACAGACTCCACTCCAACCTGCTGTGGCCAAGAACTCAGGACACCTCCTCCTTCCAGCAACCAGACAGAGGCTGTTTCCTAGGACAAGCTGGACGCTGGTATTTCTCATCTCCTCTTAGTTACACTGATGAAGAGTTAGATGAATGTGGCCAAGAGGTGACAGCATCCTCCTTCTTCTACGCAGCCCCTCAGTCACAATGTTGCTGAGAATACTATGTCCCCAGTTATGTTTGCCTGAATCGGTTCCGTGCCAAGAGAGGCAAGCTGAGGAGACCTGGGGCTGCTACCCTTCGCATCCACCAAGCTTTCAGCTTCCAAATCACTCAGAAAGGAGCACACCATTGTCCCAGCCTCTAGCACTAGAACTGTGGCTCACAGAATTTGCCCAGGGGAAGTAGGCGGTCATAGAGAGCTCCAAATCCCTCCCCAAAGAAACAGACATTTGCAACAGAATGTGAAGAAATTCAAGCTTAAGGGTGCTCTCAAAATAGTGGAAGTTATGGCAAAAGGAAGTTGAAGAAGAAGATTCACAGAGTCATTGGAGATGGAAAGTAAACTGCAGGACCTCTAGTTTGCTACAGAGAAATGGGTGAAAGAGACATCTTACCCTCCTGGGGTAAGAACAAATTGCAAGCACCTGACCTCAGAATTTTCCCTTCAAAGGAGCCTGAATTTGATTGGATTAGTCTGTGAAGCGATTTATGCCTCAGGGCATTGTTGAAAACAACAGAGCAATCAGCCAGCAATTAATTGAATTTAATAGCTAAATGTAGTCAGGAAAAGAGAGTCCAGGAGAGCCCAGCCAAAACCACAGTCATCCCAGGGTGACTGTGAGCAGCGCACCCCTTAAGAGCAGCATCAGAGACTTAACACCAGAGGAGGGGTCAGATGGCGAAGGGAAATAGATTTCACTAAAATGATCCAGCCAGTCACCAAACAAGTAAGAAGCAAATAAAAATAACAATCCCCAGAGAGACTAGCACTTAGAATTGTGACATGTTATCTAAAATGCTCGTTTTCTAATAAAAACTTATGATGTATGCAAAGAAACAATAAAGTATGACCTTTAGTGCCTTATTACAAAAGAGTTCACAGAAAGTGAGAGTAACCAGATGTTGGATTTAACAAAGACATTAGAGTAGTCATTATAAGTATGCTCAAAAAAACTAGGAAACCATGATTAAATGGGTAAAAGTTGGTTTCCTGACAATGTTGCACCCGATAGAGAATATCAATGAAAAGAAATTATTTTTTAAAGAGAATCAAATGAAAATTCCGGAGTTGTTAAATATAATAACTGAAATGAAGAATTCGTTACAGGGGCTCAACAGGAGATTTGAACTGGCAGAAGAATGAGCAAACTTAAGGATGAATTGATAGAGTTTAAGCAATCTGAAGAAAATAGAAAAAAGGAAGAAAGGAAAACAAATAGAACATCAGAGAACTGTGGGATACCATTAACTGCACCAACATATGCATAATGGGAGTCCTAGAGTGGAGAGAAAAAGAGCAGAAAAAATGGGTAATCTCTACATCCAGAAAGCACAATGAACTCCAAGAACAAACACAAAAAGGGCCACAAAAAGTAAAAATGCTGAAAGTTAGACAAAGAAACCTTGAAATCAACGAGAGCAAAATGACACATCATTTATAAGGAAACTCCATTAAGATGAAGAGGTGAGTTCTCAAAAGATTTCTTGGAGGCCAGAAGGCAGTGGGCTACGGTATTTAGAGTATTCAAATAAAAATCTTTCAAACAAGAATCCTATATCCAGCAAAACTACCCTTCGAAAGTAAAGGCAAAATAAAGACTTACCCAGATAAACAAAAACAAAGGCATTGCCTTACAAGAAATGCTAAAGGACATTTTTTAGACTGAAAGCAAGTCTTTCAAATCCATACTAGAAAATAAAGAGAAGCAGTGAAAATAATTCTATAATTATAAAAGATACTATAAATGCATATTTCTTGTCCTGTCTTCTCTTAACTGATTTTAAACTCAGTTGCATAAAACAATATGGATGTAGTGTACTGGTGAGCTTACAACATATAGAAAAGTAATACATTTGCCCCTAATAGCACAAAGGAGGTGGATGGGGCAAAACTTTCTGGGGCTAAGGAAAGTTTCAGATGATAATTCTGATTCACAGGAACAAATGCAAAGTATCAGAAATTTTAAAAATAATGAGATTAATATAACAAGGCCTATACAAATATACTTACCCTTTCTGCTCTTGGCTTCTCTGAAGGAAAATAATAAAATATGTAAAAAATAAATATAACAAAAGAGAAAACCACACAACATTATTATAATAAGTTAAAGATCTGAATAAGTGGGAAATCATCCCATATTCATTAACAGGGAGACTTAATATTGTGAAGATGGCAATATACCCCAAACTGATCTACATTTTTCAATGTAATTTATATGCCATCAGTCTCCCATCTGTCTTTCTCATAGAAATTGACAGGCTGATCCTGAGATGCACAGGAAATTGGAAGGGATCCGAATAGTCAAATCAGCCTCAGAAAATAAAAAGGCTGGAGCAGGGTGCTGGGTGGCTCAGTCAGTTAAGCATCCAACTCTTGGTTTTGGCTCAGGTCACGATCTCACAGTTTGTGGATTGGAGCTCCCATCAAGCTCTGTACTGGCAGCAGGGACCTTGCTTGGGATTCTTTCTCTCTCCCTTTTCCTGCCCTCCTCCACTTGTGCTGTTTCTGTCTCTCAAAATAAATAAATTAATTTTTTTAAAAAAGGCTGGAGTGGGGCGCCTGGGTGGCTTAGTCGGTTAAGCGTCTGACCTTCGCTTAGGCCATGATCTCGCGGTTCGTGGGTTCAGGCCCCGCGTCGGGCTCTGTGCTGACTGCCAGCTCAGAGCCTGGAGCCTGTTTCAGAGTCTGTGTCTCCCTCTCTCTGACCCTCCCCTGCTCACGCTCTCTCTCTCTCTCTTCTAGAAATAAATAAAAATATTAAAAAAAAAAAAAGGCTGGAGAATTCACAATCTCCAATTTCAAAACTTACTACAAAGTAACAGTAATCAAAACACTGTGATAAGGGTGTCTGGGTGGCTTCAGTCAGTTCAACTTTTGAGTCTTGGTTTCATCTCAGGTCATGATGTCACAGTTTTGTGGCTTCCAGCCCTGCACCAGGCTCCAGGCTGAAAGTGTGGATCCTGCTTGGGCTTCTCTGTCTCTTTCTCTCTCTGCTCCTGCCCCACTTGCACTGTCTCTGTCTCTCTCAAAATAAATAATTTTTTTAAAGTATGGTATTGGCATATAGACAGACATAGAGACCAATGGAATAAAAGTGAAAGTCCAGAAATAAACTCATATGTGTCTGGTCAACTGATTCTTTAAAAAGGTGCCAAGACTATTCAATAGGAAAAGAGAAGTCTTTCAACAAATGGGACAACTTAATAGTCACATGCAGGAGGTTGAAATAGTATCCTTACCTCATACTGTATATGAAAATCAACACAAAATGAGTCAAAGGCCTAAATAGATGAGCACATCTGCGTGACTTGGGATTTGGCAATGGATTCTACGATATGAGAACAATAGGTAAATTGGACCTCACCAAATTTCAAAGGACACTACCAAGATAGTGAAAAGACAGCCCACAGAATAGCAGAAAATATTTGCAAACGATGTATCTGATAAGAAACTTGTATTCTGAATATATAAAGGACTCTTATAACTCATTATTCAAGACAAGTAACCCAATTTTAAAATCAAAGGCAAAGAATTTTAATAGACATCTCTCCAGAGATGTTCAAATGGTCAATAAAAACATGATAAGATACTCAGCCCCACTAGTCATCACAAAAATACAAAACAAAACCACAATAAGGTACCATTTTGTGAAAACCCACTAGGATGACTACAATCAAAAATGTGGGTTATAACAAGTGTTAGTGAGGATATGGATCAATTGGAACCCTCATACTCTGCCAGTAAGAATTTAAAATGCCGCTTTGGAGAACAATCTGACACTTTCTCAAATGATTAAACATAGAGTAACCATACTACCCTGCAATTCTACTCCTATGTATATACCTAAGAGAGATGAAACATGTGTCCACATAAAAATTTGTACATGAACATTTATAGTAGCATGATTCATGATAGCTAAAAGAGGAAAACAACCCAAATGTCCATCAACTGTTTAATGAATAAATAAAATATGGTATAGCAAACAATGGCCCAGTATTTGGCCACAAATAAAAGTGAAGTATTGATATAGTCTACAATATGGGTGAACCTTAAGAACATTATGGCAAACGAGAGAATCCAGTGATGGAAGATCATACATTATATGATTTCATTTATATGAAATGTCCAGAATATGCAGATCCTTAGTGATAGACAGTAGAGCAGCTGTTGCTTAGGACTAGGTAAGGTGCTGCTTCTAAAACTGACTGTGTAAAGTTGCAAATACCTGTGAATACACTAAAAAAAAGTACACTTTACTGGGTGAATTCTGTGATATGTAAACTTTATCTCAGAAAAGTTGTTGGGCTTTTTTAATTGCATAACATTCTGCAAAATATGTGACCAGGATTCCTCAAAACTGCCAAATTCATCAAAGATAAGAAAGGTCTGAGAAACTGTCCCAAACCAGGAGAGGCTACAGAGATAGAATGACTAATGTCATGCGGTGTCCTGGATGGGCTTCGGGAACAGTAACGACACAATCAGGGGAAAACTGAGCATGTCTACACAAAATATGCAATTTAATTAATAGCACTGTAATGCGCCAATGTTGGTTTCTTTATTTGGATCCACATAGTACCGTAAGATGTCAACAAAAAGTGAAACTAGATGAGGGATATATAGGAACTCTCTGTACTATCTTTACAAATCTTTTTAATCAAAAAAATATTTTTAAATCAAACATTGATTTAAATTTGGGGAATAAAGGAATCACTATCCTGGATCAGTGTTTCCCAACTTCTCTTAATTTTAGGGGTTAGCTTAAGATGACTGGAGAGGCCAATGAAAACTTATTCTCTTTCGAAAGAGAATACTGATAGAAAAGATGGGGGCGGGGCGCCTGGGTGGCTTAGTCGGTTAAGCATCCGACTTTCGCTTGGGTCATGATCTTGCGGTTCGTGAGTTCGAGCCCCGCGTCGGGCTCTGTGCTGACTTTCACCTCAGAGCCTGGATCCTGTTTCAGAGTCTGTGACTCCCTCTCTCTCTGATCCTCCCCTGCTCACGCTGTCTCTCTCTCTCTCCTAGAAATAAATGGAAAAGACGGGGGCAAGGGGAGCAGCATCATGCTGTTGGACATCATTAGAAGGAAAAGAAAAAGCAGAAAAAAGTGTGGCAGAAATTGGCACCTTCGAAGGTCAGAAGAGAGTGACTTGAGAAGAGGGAGGCCCATGGCTGACAGGTGGAAGGGGCAGGCAGGGACATTGGCTCAGAAAGTTTCCCTATGGGGTGCCTGCATGGCTCAGCAGGTTAAGTGAACAACTCTTGGTTTTGGGCTGGGGTCATGATCTCATGGTTCACCAGTTCAAGCCCCGGTTGGGGTTCTGTGGTGACAGTGTGAAACCAGCTTGGGATTCTCTCTCCTCTCGTCTCTCTGCCCATCACTGACTCACATGCTCTCTCTGTCTCAAAATAAATAAATAAACTTTAAATTAAAAAAGGTTTCTCTAGAAATTGCCTCTGCAAGAAAGGCTAAAGGTACAAAGACCTCACAAGACCCTCAACATTCCTCTCAAGCTTCAAACTCTCATTCCCTACCCCCACCCCCCAACGAGACAATTCTTTGTAAGTGTCCATTCCTCACAAAGCACCGGAGAGGGTACAGACAGCCATAGACATCTTTTCTCCCAGTATCTCCCACTCGGCTAGTGTCCTGCAAGTCATATGTACTTTGCGAAGTGTCTTAGGGCAGTCTTACAGGAATATCTTACAAATATAGACTCCTTTGCCA
The DNA here is from genome assembly GCA_017311185.1 of Proteles cristata cristata. Classification (NCBI taxonomy): domain Eukaryota; kingdom Metazoa; phylum Chordata; class Mammalia; order Carnivora; family Hyaenidae; genus Proteles; species Proteles cristata. The sequence continues at coordinate 769,875 of JAESUZ010001704.1, forward strand.
AAACAAGCAAACGTTCAGGATGTAGGACTCTAATAAAAATAGAAGGACAAGAATCTGATCAGAATATAGAAAAGAAATCACTTAAAAGACGTTTATCAGACATTTGCTACAAACCATATCTCAAAGGCAGGAGCTGGGGATAAGGCGTAAATGCACTCTATCAACCACTGAGAATTCACTCACAATCAAGGTGAGTGTGTATGTGAGGTGAGGAGGTGAGGGAGGTGGTGGTCCAAAAAAGAGAACTCAAAAGAAAGAAAGAAAAAGAAAAGACACATAATACAATGCCAAAGGACTAATAATAGAAATCTAAGCCAATCTCTTGCCCCTCCTCCAGAAGCTTGAATCAACAAAAACAAAACAAAAACAAACAAACAAAAAACACCCAAGGTGGTACAGAATTTAGAGGAGACATGAAGAGCAATAATCCTGACTAATACCCATTGACCATTAGCTGCATCTCTGTCATAGCCATGATAAGACTTGACACGCATTATATCATCTAATCATACAACTCCTCGAGGTAGTACATTTTTTAAAAAAGATTTTATTTGTAAGTAATCTCTATATCCAATATGGGGCTCGGACTCACAATCCTGAGATTAAGAGTCACATGCTCTACTGACTGAGCCAGCCAGGTGCCCGTGAGAAACACATTTTTAATCCCCATGTCACAAAATGTGAAATGATGGTGTAAAGTGGTTGAGTGACTTGCCCAAAGACATGCAGACAGGAAATGTTGGAACCCAGTCTTTTCCCAGATTCACGTGTTACGCTCTGTGGACCAGCACCTGGCCAAAGGGATGAGAGCTCAAGTAAACAGGTTACTTCCTCATTTTAAAAAGAAATTCTGCATTTCTTTTTAATTAATTAAGATCTAAGTCCTTCATTCGTAAATCCATCCTTAAAAATAGAGTAGTCTCAGCTGATGAAGGAAGACGGAAACAGGAGGAAAAGAGAAATGGCAAACACACAAGTGTTTGCCCCAGTCCGGGAAGACCCTGCTTTTCTACAAGAAGAAGGAGGAAGCAGCCTCAGCTCCAAGTTAGCACTTCCCATGCCAGAGATTGATCTAGGGAGACAGTGAGACAGCAGAATGAATAAATGTGTATGTTCTCAGAGCTATTATTGCCTTAGAATAACATATGCACCCAGGTAGTATGTATTTTAAGGTGAGCAGGAGCAGGGCATGGGTTTAGTGCATATCATTTCCAAATGATAGTGAAAGAAGACAGGAATTGTATGCTGAACAATTGCAAGGAATCAGAGAAGTTTGTTTGTTAGAGCAGGGAGATCATAATTCCTTTGGGCAGAAGCCTTTAGGCTGCATCACTGGATGGATCTTCTAGTTAGGCACATATACGAATGCTATAGGTTCTGAACATATTATACACAATGTGTAGAAACAAGCCCATTTATAGTAATGCGTGGAATTGTCTTGGCTCTATTTCTCATGCCAGCAGATGCTGTAGCCAAAGGAGGAGTAAGCATGGCACCTGAGACACGTTCTAAGAGCTGTCGTTCAGGATGGTATCACCCAGCTATTTGGGGACAGTAGGGCTCTATTCAACATAAAGATTCAACTTCCAGACCTCAGATCTCTTCATCTTATGCCATCGTCCCCATTCTAAGAGCAAACCTGGCTCTCCTACTTGTCACTTTTGCCTGTTGCTAATGTGATTTCACATAACATAAATCTGAATACATGAATTTTAAGAAATTATATATGAGGTGTGAATATCTTTGCATAGATGGAATCCACTTGAAGAACCTTTTATAAAGTCACATTTTCTTACATTTATGGATGAGAATTTCATGATAGATTCTCTTTCTTAAGCCTCTTAACTATATCCATTGTGTACTCCAAATCAGAAAAATATGACTTTGCAAAAGCTTGTATGCTGCATAAACTGCAGGTCGCCCCTTTATTGAGGTGGGGGTATTGGTATAAGGTGCTGAGTTGGATGCTGTTTAGGGGCGACATTCTCTGGGGGTCTAGTTATTCCTACCAACAGCCCTCAGCTTATATTGGAGTGTCCCTCCACCTCTGCTTGTTATTTTTTATGTTTATTTTTTATTTTTGAGAGAGAGAGAGAGTGTGTGTGTGTGTGTGTGTACATACTCAAGGAGCCGGAGAGAGACAGAGAAAGGGGGACAGAGGATCCAAAGTGGGCTCTGCACTGACTGCAGCTAGCCCAATGGGGGGCTCAAACTCATGAACCGTGAGATCATGACCTGAGCCAACTTCGGATGTTCAACCTGCTAAGCTACCCAGGCACCCCCTCCTTCTGCTTTTAATGCTGAGTTCAATTGTCAGCGGGAAAAGCACAAGACAATAGCACTGGGGAACAATCTATAAAGCATTTTGTCTGACCCTCTCACTTTACAGAGAAAGAATCCCAAACCCAAAATGTTCAGTGGCTTGTTCAATGATCATATGACTTTGTAAGTTTTGTAAACATCCCAAATCTCATAAACATTGTTAAAACTTGGGCTCGGCCTTCACAGCCCAATCTACTGAGGACATGAAGTAGTTATAGTAATTTTCTCTCTTTCCCAGCTATAGCCCTGAAGGACAGTGAATGCTGTTACCAAGGAAAAAATAGGGTATCAGGAGCTGGTACAGGTTTTGTGAGGCCTGAAGTTTATATACAATCAGGTACAAACAGAAAAGAATATAAATTTAGAAGGAGAAAATGAAACACAGCTAATTTTAAAGACAGGATAAATATCACATATATAACAAGCACCCCCACAAAAGTAATATTTTTATTAATTAATTTTCTGACATGCCTCTATAATACTTCTTCCTCTACATTTTTGGCTGCTTGTTCTTTGACAACTTCTTTAAGTGACAATGATTTGTCATATTGTCATATTTTTCCTAGAGAGAAAACAGAAGGATAATTCAGTCTTTCCTCTGGCATGGTTAATCAAAATTTGCCTTTTATTATTGATAGTTTAGAAACATTTTTCAGTTCCTGAAGTCATTCTTGGTATTGTCGTGTAAGCTCTTAGAATGGTTGTCATATTTGGGAAAAATTCTATCAAGTTTCTATCATACCTATGAGATACAGGATTTGGAAGAATTTTCCAGACACATTTGAAATGTTTTTACTCCTTATATATACATGCATTCCCAATCTTAGGCATCTCATTGGGATACTATTGAAACCACCCTTACCCAGTCAAGAGGGAATCTGCACTTTACAGGGCCACATTCTGTCTCTCCTCCCTTTGGGTCCTTCTACACAGACCAAGGAGTCTATGGGGTCAAGGATAAGTGTAGACTTAAAACCCATGCCTCCCACTTCTTGACCATGCTCAAAATATATGGGACCTTAGAATTTCTTGTTCAAATAGGGCCTATCTAGGGGTGCCTGGGTGGCTCAGTTAGTTAAAAGTCTGGCTCAGATTTGGCTCAGGTCATGATCTCATGTTTCATGGGTTCAAGCCCCTCGTTGGGCTCTGTGCTGACAGTGCAGAGCCTGTTCAGGATTCTCTCTCTCAACCTCTCTGCCCCTCCTCCCCCCTTCCCTCTCTCTCTCAAATTAAATAAACTTAAAAAAAAAAAAAAAAACCCAGGGCCTCCCTAAGCCTCTTCCTGGGATTTGTCCTTCCAAGGGAAGACAGTACTCTCAGTGTTAACATTCTATGGCCAACCTCGGAGCCACAGACAGAGCCCGTGCAAATGAGAGACCCTAAAGCTTAAACTTTACTAGCTTTGCAGCCAATCCATCGTACAAGGCACCCAGAGTCTCTGTAACAAAGCCTCTTTCTTCTGGCCCCCAGCCCAAGCTGGAAATTGCTGCAACCCACCAAAAGTACAGTCTATGAATAACTTCATCATCACCTTAGTAGCCTGGCAGCCACTCAGGAGAGGCAGGCAGAAAAAGCTGAGACACAGAGGTATACATACCTCTGAACACTGTGAAACCTTCCTAGATAATAATAAAGTGGCCACAGACCTGTTGGCTCTCTACCCTCTTGAACCACCGTGGCTCCATCCTGACATTGCTCAGGGGGAGCCCCATTGCTTCACGATGCCTCTACTCATTTGGAAGAAGCTGGGCAACTTTTTCTTAAATCCTTCCACAGTCTCTTCCTCCTTCTTAACCCCATAAGGTCACACATCAGGTACAAATCCCTCCTCAACCCCTCAGAGTCCAGGATACTGACAAGGTGACCTCCTCTGACCACAGTTAATGGATGGTTAACCTCCATTCTCTTCATGCATTATGCATTGGAAGGGAGGTAGGGAAAGGAGTGTGGGACAGCAGTGGTCAAGGATTGTCCACACTAGTCTAAAATGAAAAGACTTTTTAGGACAAAGGGGATTCTTCTACACTGAGTATTGATGTGCCAAGCAGCCACCCTCTTACTTTCTTCCCCTTCTAATATGCTGGCCCCTGTGCCCATGTTTTCTTCTGGCCACTACCCCATCTGCCCAGAGGACATCCCTTCTGATGAACAGGGCAAATTCTCTTTATAAAAGGCCCTGGGCAACCCTGGGCAAACCAGCAAAGTGGTTCAAAGCTTTCTCCAGCTTCCACTCCTCCGCCCCTTGCCCATCTGGTCCTCCCTGGTGCCTTCAGGAGCTCTGACTCTCTCCCAAAAGGCTCTAAGTTCCAACTTTCAGGCACTGTTATTCACATTCAGGAATATGAGATTAATAGCTCCCCGTGCCTTAAGCATATGTCCTTAAACAGAGGACAAAATCTTACGCAAAAGATGTGAAGTCAATGAGCTTTAATAAAATGTCTAATGTATATTTAAGGAAAATGTCCAGGCATCTTAAAATAGGGCATTGCATTTAATCATCAGAATCCCCTGTAGTGAGAAGAAAAACAAAAAACAAGAGCTTTGGAGTTAGTTAGCCAGGGTCAAGGGGGGACCTGGGAGGGGGCTGGGTGACTCGTCACAAAGGTCAAAGAGTAGGAGTGGAAACAAGCCGGCACTGTCATGAATTCTGTCTAGCTGGCTCCTCCTCTCTCTCTCTCTCTCTCTCTCTCTCTCTCTCTCTCTCTCTCTCTCTCTCAGACACACACACACACACACACACACACACACACGGAGACAAATGCCTTTGGAATGGGAGGAGTTCCCGACATAGAGCTTAAGTACAAGCCTCTCAATTTGTATTCCCTGCACCGCGAGGGGCAGCCAAGTATAGGCAGGGGGCTGGGAGGAGCATCTAGAAGGAGAAGGACAAATTTAAAAGGAAAGATTTACGAGGCCATGAAGATGTTTCTCCCAGACTCCTGAGTGCAGGAGTATGACTTATTTATTTTATTTTCATTTGTAACCAAAACCTCCCCTTGACTCCCATTGGCCCCAGCTGAGAGGAGAGAGAGGGCCGGCCGTCAGGCGTTGATCACCGGGCCGACGGGCGACAGTGTGGTGTGATGCTGACGCAGCCCACTGACAAGCCAGCCAGAGGCCCAGGGGAGCAGCTTTGAGCTAAGCAGCCAGAGCCAGGCAGGTAGGGAGCTGACAGCTGGGGAATTGCTAAGAGGCGCCGGGCTGGTGGGGGCAGGCTGGTGAAACAGTGGACTCACAGAAGGTGAGATTTTGTGATGCACAAACACTGCTGTTTACCTGCTTCCCGGTCGAGTCTTCTCCATTTCCCTGGCTTCATCAAGCTCCAGAGTGTAAATCTCCTCTCTCCTTCCTCCCCCCCCACATGATCACAGGTCAACTCCCCCACCCCCCGCCAATCTCTGTTTCATAACGTTTCTCTCCCCCACTCCTTTTGGGAAAAAGAAGGGAGCATGTGAATACACATTAATAACCTCAAAATCTCACTTAGTGGTCGGCTGGAGAGGGACAGTCTCTGCTGTCTTCCAAGCAACCTATCGAATTGGGATCTGCAGGTCATGAAGAAAGGACAGGCTGGGGACTGAGGGGCCATCTGTGCTAAGGGTTCATGCACCATGGTGCAAAGGCACAAGGTGCAGGAACTCTGGAAGACCTTGGGAACTGCCTGGTCCACACACCCCAGAGGGAGGTGTCCCGGGACAAAGGGGAGCCACGTCACCAGAATGGAGCAAAGCTTCAAGCCTGTGGAGTAAATCCTGAATCCTCTTCAGAGCAGTGCCCCCAACATGAGCGCTTACTGCTCATTTATTGAGATCACAGAATCCTTTGTAAAGGCCTCCCGTGTGGGAAAATCCATCATCCTTTTCATGCAAAACCAACAAACAAAAACAAAACGACACTTCACTAGACAGGCTGTATGTACACTTCTTGACCTGCGCCACTTTTCTGAATAATGCTCAGAACAAGGAGAAAGCCCTTGTCACATAACCACTCAATCTCCTTTGTCACATAATTCTTGTCACATTAATTCTTTCATGTAGCCGACCTTTATGCTACTTGAATACCATCTGCCCCTCCTAACTAGAACTTAAGTTCCATGAAGGCAGGAACCTTGTCTGCCTTAGTCACCATGAGCACATACAAGGAGCTTGAGAAATGTCTGCTAAATGAATAACAAATTCATGAACAAATGAATGAATACAATCTCAGATTATTCACTTAACATCTTTGAGTCTCCATTTTCTCATCTTTAAAGTATGACTAACAATAACATTCTTCCTTGTTTTGAAGTAGTGGGGAGAGTCTGCATAAATTATGCATTTAAGACCCTGCTTCCTAAAATACAGAGCCTGAGGCAAGGATTAAATACTGATGCTTTATGTGCCAGGTGCAATTCTAGAGCATTGAAAGTGAAAGCAAAAGGAAAGAGACAAAAAGAATGGGAAAAAATGAAAAGATGGTGAATTACCACATTGACCACTGCTACGTGAACCGACAAAAGAGCACCACCAATCATGTGGCCAGAGCACCCACAGGTGCACCCAGGATGTCTTATATGGAGAAGCAATACCTTGAAGCAATTCATCAAGGAAGGATGGAACACGGGCTGACATTTACCCATTAGGGAACTTACTGCCCATGCTACCAGACTGTCTCATTCCACAGCCCCCCCCCCACCCTTGAAGGCACTCAGAATGTCTACTCCCATGACCTTTGACATGGTATTTCGTCCACGTCTGGAAGTGGCTGGAAGAGCCAAATTCTCCAGCTTATGGAAGGTTGACCACAAGTTGTGAAACCTGCAGCCCCTTATAAAATCCCCCTGCTTCAGGATGGGCAGCTTCCTCAGTATACGCAGCTGGGGGGAGTGAAGATGAGGAGTCTCCAATGAGGATGACAGGATACACATAAGTCATTTTTGATAAAATATCTGAAGATGATTTGAAAGCCAAAAATCCCCAGACAATGAAAAGTGATGTTGTCTCAATGGTCTTGTCTTTTTTTTTAATTCAAGTATGTTTCCACCTCCTAGTCTTTGCACTTGTATGAAGTTGATAAGCTTTCAACTAGACTGAACAAATGAAGTCTTTCCTGTTTCCACTGCTGTTATTGAAATAGCACCTCTCTGAAATAAACCACTTCATCTCTTCATAAAAATCCTTCTGTCCAAAATAGAAACATAAGATGGGTTCTGTTAAAGGGGAGTATTTTCTTGCTATGTTTAGTGTGTATTATTGAGAGAAAACACCACAAATATGGATGATCCATATAAGAGAAACCTTTCAAATAAACCCTTTGCCTCTTGAATCTCCTTCCATCACCCCTTTTTTATAGCATGAGCTTCTGAGCCCATTCTTATACTGGTATCCTGTCTACACAGAGATCAGTTTCAACATACCTACAACATGCCAGTAAATGTTAATAGACCAGAGTCCGTGTCATGGTCAGAACGAGACTATTTCCTAGCCTGAAGTGCTCCCCATCAACAATTATATAACTTGCTGACATTTAGCTCCTTCAACAGGTTTTATCTGCAAATAAGACCCTTACTATTTCAGGTCAACCTAAATTGAGGATCCCCATGGGTTTGGGATTTGACCACCTTCTACAGTCCAATAAAATGAAATGCCTGGTACATAGTAGAATACACACACATACAGAAACACGTCCATGCACAATTCATTCAATAAGTGTGAAAGAATGTGTGAAAGAATGGATGTCATCAGTTTAGAGTAGAAATTAAAAAATTAAAAGCACAGGCTCTAGATCCAAAGTTTCTGGGTTCAAATCACAGCTTTATCAAAAAACTGCTAGTACACCATTGGAAGGTTTGCTTAACTTCTTTGTGCCTCAGTTTGTGTCTTGGTTTTATTACTTGTAAAATGTGGGTCATAGTCATAGCTACTTCCTAGTTTTGTTGAGGTCATGAAATGATACGTGGAATGTAAGTCTCTTAGCCTGGTGCCTGGTGCACAGGAAACAGGAGATAACAGTGAGCTCTTATGACCATCCTGAGTGTGCTAGCAGCTCCCCACCTGGCCCATCTACATCAGGGGAAGGACATGCTTTTCTATCGTGCCATCTGCCTTTATTATCTCAACCAGACCCAGGTTTACCCGTTTAAAACCCAGTGTAAAACCTGCCTTTAAAAATTTGTGTAGCCAAAGGGAATCTCATACTGAGTATGGCATTTATGTTGCTTTGTGATACACTGTGTTTTTAAACGTGGTGCTGTCGATTGATTTAAGTATTTTATTGGACAATTTTACTGTTCTTGTGCCCCTAGGCTTTTTAAAGCAAGGACCAATTTTTTAAATCAAATAGATAAATGTAAAGTCATTGCACTTGAAATAACAGCAGCTCAAGGAGTAGGGCCAGAATTTCCACTTGGGCTATTTAATTATTTGCCTAAGATAAATTTAGAGGAAGATCAGTGAGAGACGGCAGTGCAATTCTACCACCAACATCCTAAGCCCTTTTCCTGATGGCACCTAGACCCCAAAGTCTACTTCCCTGAAGTTATGACCAAGATCTTGGCCACATGGGAATTTGTTCATCCTCCTGGGGAGAGGCAGTCTGACCTCAACGATTTCTCAAGTCCCCTTGGCATCTGGCTGTGGCTTCCACCTCAGTGACAGAATAATGGATAATGAGTCACCATTTTAGACTATCCCTGCAAACTGTTGCCTGCAACTATATTGCAAGCTGCAAATCATCTTAATTTTAGTACAAAACAGCTCTCTGCTGTCCAAAATAGAAGCTGTTTTCTTATGGAAACAATGTAGTTAAAGGGCTTTAAAAATTAGCATCATTGATAGTAGAACCTCCTAGCCATGCACACCTGATGTGATGCGGTATGGAGTATGCAGCAATACTTTGGAAGAACTCTTGACAAAGATATTTAAGCTAAGTTGAACCAAGCCTTTGACCTAACTTACGGTTTATACGAAATATTGAGGATAGATAGAAAAATACAGTAATACCATGGTAACATGATAAGAAAAATCCAGAACATGGGGAAAGTTCTACAAAATAACTGGCCTAGTCTCTTAAAAAGTGTGATGTCATAAAAAAATGGAGGTGAAACTGTTGACAACTAAAAGAGACTGGAAATACCAAATGCAATGCACAACGCTGAATGGGTCCTGGTTTGAAAAATAACAGATATTAAAGATATCTCAGGGACTGTTGGGGAAACTTGCATTTATCTATTAGGTAATATTACAGAACACCATTAATGGTCCTAAATGTGATTATCCCAAAGAATGGATTTTTAAGGAGATACATACTGAAATACTGAAATATGAAGTATTTCATTCAAATGATCACTAAAATATTAATAACTTTTGAACCAGATGATCAGGTATATGGGTAATCAACAATACCAGTCTTTCAACTGCTTTGTAAGTTTGAAAATTGTCATGATAGGGGTGCTTAGGTGGTTCAGTCGGTTAAGCATCTGACTTTGGCACAGGTCACAATCTCACGGTTCGTGGGTTCAAGCCCTCCGTCAGGCTCTGTGCTGACAGCTTCAGATTCTGTGTCTCCCTCTCTCTGCCTCTCCCCTACTCACATTCTGTCCTTCTCTCTCTCTCAAAAATAAACATTTAAAAAAATAAAATAAAATAAAATAAAATAGAAAATTGTCGTGATAAAAGAACTTTTGAAATTAGATTTTCCTGCATGAGTTTCTGGTGTTCTTAGCAACTTGGGCTCTTGAAAACTCCCATTTCTACATTAGGTTTGGAGATTGATTGGGGAAGGAGAGTATATCTTAAAATCTGACTTCTCTGCCCTATTCAGAGCACCATGGAATTTTTCTGTACTCTTACTCATCACTTCAAAGGAAATGTGTGATCATTATTCTTCCCATGTAATCTTTGCTAAGAGTTTGGTGAGCAAACAGATCAGGTACACAATATTTTATGTATGGAATGTATCTGGTTCATTATTTATTAGACAGAGCCTATGTAATTCTCCCTCACCATCCCTGATCAAATATCATGTTTCTGTACCCCTCTAAAGCAGATCTCAAAGTCTTAGACCTGTTAAGACTGGGGTCATTTTTCTGTGTTTCTCATAAGAAGATTAGTTTCTAAATCTAAGATGAACGAATTTCTTGGCACAATAATTGATATAGGAAATACATCTTGGAACCAAATACAGAGTTTAATCATTTTGGTGGAGGAGAGGGCATTCATTTGATTGATGAAAAAAGAGAAGCCATGGTTTTTTAAATTTGCAAAGCCAGCATTTTGGGGGGTTTCTGTGTCTTCTACAAGTCATAATCTTCAAAGTTATCACAAGTCAGATGCATATGAAGTCCCCAGTGGCTCTGTTGCTCTTCCCTTGCCTGTCTCTGGGTGTTATAACCAAAATTGGGCACAGGAGTACAGGAATTATTCAGGCAGCAGTCAAAGAAGGACCTGGGTAACTGGATATATTTTGATTTATTCTTATTTAGAAGATTTATTCCCCTGGAAAACACTGTAGTCTGCCACTTTCTTTAAAGCACGCTTCTACCAGCAAAATGAATCCCCACATTGCAGGACCTCAATATACAATCTCATCTATGTCCCAACTGCCAAGAAAGCTCACCAAGAAACTATCTTATTTTTTTCCTTAAAACCTAAAAAGACAACTGTGGGTATTCATTCCATGCCATGTTTTTTATTTTTCCCTTTATCCTTTGAATCTATTAAATACCCATTGTGTGTCAAGCACTGTTCTAGGTACTTCGAAGAAAGCAGACAACATAAGAAAGTCATGATCCCTGCCTCCTGGAAGCTATACTCTAAAGCAGGAAGTGAAGGCAGGTTAATAATGAAGAGAGAACAATGAAGACAAGATATCTTAGAGACACTAGATACCTGGATACTTTAGATACTGTGGTCCAGAGAGGCCTCTTTGAGGAGGTGACTTTGGAGTTGAGACTGTTGATGATAGTCAGCCACATGGAGATCTGAACAAGGTTATCCCAGGCACCAGCCAACACAAAGGTCCTGGGGCAGGAGCAAGCTTGGTGGATTTGAAGGGCAAAGAGAAAGCTCAAGTGACTGGAGCATGGTGAATGACAGAGAGTGAAATGAAATGTAGGCCTTGGTTAGGAGATTGGACGTTATTCTAATTGCACTGGGCAGCCATTAGGGAGCTTGAAGCAGGAGAGTGGTATGATCTGATTTACACTTGAAAAAGACCTCTCAGGCTGACGCTTTTGATCAGGGACTATCTTCTCACATTTAGCCCAAATTCCTCCTGCTGCAATTAAAGTGCATTTTCTTTCCTCACACTGAACAGATGCTACTTGATGCTGATATTAGTTCAGATGCCTGAGGAAACATCAGACGGCTATATCAGGATCCCCACAAGGCTGGAATAAATGTAGGAAGACCAGAGCGATCATCGTCAACCTGAATTACAATCAGATGCCACTGATGAGAGTAAAACCTGGGGGTGTCTCCAGCACCGTTTCCCACCTACAGTTCCCGGGTCCTCCTCCAGGCTCGCCATTCTTTCTGATTCTCAAGCCCCACCTCCCCACAAGCAATCCAAGGCATCAGCCACACAACATCATGGAAGACTATCTCTAGTATTCATGGTAGGGAACATACAGTTGGTGTAAAAGGATATTACAACAGGGTGGGCGGGACTTCCGGTGGGCTCCCTTCAGCAAAACAGCAATTTAACCGGAGAAAATTATGAAAATAAAAACAACATCTTTTAAGTTCTCCAGAAGTTGTCCCAAGAGTATGGAGAAATATTATTGAAGATGACCTACTAAAGAGCGTACAAACACCAAGGGTCCATGGTATTTCAGTCATGACTTGCTCCTGGTCCCCTCTCGCAGGCCCATCTACAGAAACTGTAGCCAGGGCTCACTGAGCTAACATAGGGGTCTCTTCTCCCTGAAGTACATAGTCCGAAGCTATGATTTCACCCCAAGAGGGGCACGTTGCCAGCAGCATTTCTTGTCTCCCCACCCCTACCTCCGTCTAGTGTTGCAGAAGCTCTGTTCCCAGTGGGCATGGTCTGGAGGAGGCAGCTCCCTTCCCCAGTCCTACATCAGTTGTAATCTCCTGAGCATATCAGGGCCCTCATCACTCCTGCCTCGGTTCCATCATAGGAGAGGCTCTACATTCTAAAGGGCAAGCTGAGAAACCAGGGCCTGGCAGTGTCCCTGCTCAATCCAGCAACCAGTGTCCACTGTAGAACTCCTAGCTGTGAGGCAGGGACGCAAGGGACCTATGCAGGAGGGGAGGCAGACCCTCAGGACAGGCGTCTGCAGCTCTGCCTGACAAAGCTGACTCTCTATTTACAACAGAGAGTAGAGAACTCCATGCGGAAGGATGTTGTTGACAATGATGGAGACCTTGGCAGAGAGTAATTAAGAAGAATCGGAAAGTTTCAGGATACAAGCAAGACAGCAGAGCAGCCAGAGGCTTAACAGAACCAAGAAAGAGCAGCCAGGAAAAGCCCCCTTGGGATCACAATCAACCCAGGGTGCAAGTCCTTCCGGCACAAGGGGCTTAAACACAACTTCTGACCATACAGTGAACAATAAGGAGTTGACTCAAGGGTGATTCCTGGGAAGCAAGAGTTAAAAAAATCACACTCAACCCTGACAAGCTGGAAGATTATGGGCTTGCCCAAGGCTGAAACCTCTTGGGAACAATCAGACAAAGAACCTCCAAGGTACTAGTCCTTGGCCAAATGTGGGGCTATAAACACAAATTCCCTGAACTGTGATTCAGCCTCTAAGCCACACAAAAGGTAAAAAGCAAACATCTAACTGTGGCTAAAAGGGCTAAGTCCAACCTTGACCAATAAGTAGCTTATGCCAACCCAGACCCAGAAATGACCCATAGGTAGCCAGGCTAAAAAGCAAAAACAAGGAGGAAAATTGTAAGCATGGATAGTAGATGCTGCACACTGTGGGGGAAACAAATGTCACATGATTCATTCAGCCAAGCTACTAAACAAACAAATACTTGGCAAAACCAACAGCCACCACTACCACTCCTGCAGACTAGGGGAAGGAATCAGTATGTAAGGTTGTTATAATATATTATCAAAATGTCCAGTTTCAGCAAGAAATTGCAAGACATGCAAAACAGCAATGAGCACACCCAACTCACAGACGTTGGTTTCTAATACCAGTTTCCAATAAAAAGACATGGTTTCCTTGGAGAAATGACTGTTTCTAGGGCAGGGGTACACAAAATGAGCCTAGTGCAGCTTGCAATGCCAGAAAGTACTAAAAACACTGAAACCCTATATTGATAGGGATGTGCCAAAGGGATACAGGAGCCAAATGAAAGAGCTCCCAATGGCCAAAGTTGGAACATTTTTAGCAAAAAATATAAGTAAATAAAATCATATTGGATGGTAACACACAGTATAAAGCAAATATCCATGAGTCCCTGCTAATATAAAAAATAAACAAACAAACAAATAGAGATGGAGGTGGGGGAGACAAATGTCCTTGCAGGAGAATTTCAAATAATTTATGTGGATATTTCATGCTTTATAAGGGGACCATGGCTCCTCACTTCTTAAATGCAGACTGCTCATAGTAACTTTCTTCCAAAGAGTCAGTGTGGAATTGGGAGTTGGGAGGAGGGAAACAAGGTGGATTACTTTATGGTGGAAACACCCGAAAAACAGTATCTCAGCCAAGTGATTAGGGTCAGTATCAACAATGATAAGTCATGCTGATAATATGTACCATAGATATGATGTAATAAAAATGGCACTTGACCTCTGTGGTTCTCCGCCCAAAATCCTGTAACAGTAGTGTAATCTTGAGAAAGACATTGGACAAATCACAACTGAAGAGCATGCTACAAAATACTTGACTAGTGTTCTTCAAGACTGTCAGGATCATCAAAAATAAAGCCTGAGAAACTGTCACAGCCTAAAGAGATATGAAAACTAAATGTAATGTATCATGGATGGGCTCCTCGAAGAAAAAAAAAATGTTATGTATAAACTAAGGAAATCTGGGTTATAGATGCAACAGAATCAAAACAGAGACCCAGGTATTTATATAACCATGTTCTCAGCAGCATTATTCACAATAGCCAAAAGGTGGAAACAGCCCAAACTTCAGCAATGGAAGAATAAACAAGATGTAGGAAGGAAATCCTGACCTATGCTACAGCATAGATGAACTTGGAAGACCTGATGGTAAGTGAAATAAGCCAGATGCAAGAGGCAAATTTTGGATGATTCCGCTTGTCTGAGGTGCTAATTAGACAAATGCATAGAGGTAGAAAACAGAATGGTGGTTGTCAGAATTGTCAAGGGGCCGGGGAGGTAGTCATTAGTGGATCCAGAGTTTCAGCTTGGGAAGATGCAAAAGTTCTAGAGATAGGAGGTGGTGAGCAGGACACAACAATGTGTATGCACTGAATGCCACTGAATATGCTTTTAAATGGCTAAATGGTAACTTTTGTGTTACATGTATTTTATCACAATTTTTTTAAAAAGTAGGAAAACCAGAATGGACTATTTAAATAAGAATATATTGATACTGATTATTTGTGACAAATGTACCATATTAATGAAGAAGTTAATACTAGGGAAGATTAGTAGAGAGATATAAGGGAACTCCATTCTCTTCTCAATTTTTCCATAAATCTAAAAGTATTTTAAAAGTAAAGTCAGGGCACCTGGGTGTCTCAGTTGGTTAATCATCAGACTACCGGTGTCCACCTGCAACTGGCCAGAGCTGCCACCCCCAAGCTGCATAACTTACGGGAGATTCACCCACTAGGTCTTTAGACCCAGGCTCTAAAGAGACCAGACACTAATGCAATTGCAGCCCCACTCTCTAAGAGCTTGCCTGAGCCAGCAGACAGAATTGAGGTAAGCAAAGAGCACGAAGGTCACACCAAGATGATATCTGCACAGAACCTTGAAGAACAGATCACCTTCCAGACGGATGGAAGAGCACGTGCAAAGGCAAGGTAACTGCAAACGCATGATAGGTTCAAGGACTTGCAAGACATGTCATGTGCACCCTGTACACTTAACTAGCCCCAAAATGTTAGGGAATGAGATGTAGGCAAGAAGGAGATTGTGCAGGGCCTGGGTTAAAAAAAAAAACACACCAAAACCTGCATTTATTTTACTTGGAAAGAAATAGAGAACCATGGATGGGTTTTGAGTGATGTCAGCAAATGAGGTGTGCATTTTTTTAATGTCCTTCTGGAAGTAGTATAGATGACTGAAAGGGACCAGATTATAAATCGGGAGACTAGATAAGAGACTGCGATACTCCAGGCAAGGGCGATGAGGGCCTGAATCAGTTTTCACCGAGAAAACTAATCTAACATTCTTTCCACAGCATCCTGAAATCACACCATGACCATGATTTCATCACATTCACTAATTTTTACTATTTCCTTCAACACACAGTCAAGTGAAGCCAGCGTACTGTTGGTCACCAATTATCCTCTGGGAATCAAGTGACCTGTGGTTTGGCACCCAGGGGTAATCTCTTCTATTCAGCGAGCAGTGTATGTCTTCAAGGGTCAGGCACAGTTACAGTTTCTAGAAACAAACAAGACCCATGTTGTCATAGAACTTACAGAGAGGACAGATGTTAAAAAAGGAAACAGAAAGTAAACAAAATAATTTCAGGGCAATAAGAGCTGTGAAAAAAATCAAACATGGCGGTGAGATGAAGAAACGGCTGTGGGGCGTTCTGACTCTGGGTGATTAGGGAGGGGCACCTGAGTGGCTATGATGGAATCTGAGGACAGAGGACGCCAGACAGAAGGATCACCCGGTTCCCCCTTGAGCCCTTAGCGAGTGTTCCTTCAGTATACTTCCCAAAGGTACATCTTGCAGGAGGATGCCCAAAATCATTGTTAATTGCACAAAACTCTTGCGCTCGGTGGCACAGAGTTTTAGAAAAATATAAAGTCATCAAGCACTTACCTTTATATGCCTTATGTATACCACACATGTGCCAAGATTCAGCCCTTTGATATGCCAGGTAAAAATCTCTGAGGAGACATGTGATTATAATTTCTCTTCTATCGTGTATGCTGTTGGTATTACATGACTTCAACCATACGATGTGATGAAGAAACTTTCCTAATGTCCTGTCCTCTTTCTTTCTAGGAATACTGTTTTAATTAACTTTCTTCTTGGCAAAAGTGTGACCTGTAACGTTTCCCCTACAAGAAACAAATGTGAAATGTGTCTACCTTTAGAGACGAAATTACTTGCTTTTGTATCCAGAATTATTTTGCAGTTTTTCTGGAAAAACTCCATTGGTTTACCAGAGAAGGACAGTGAGCTTTAACAGGATGCACCCAGAAGTGATAATAATTATTCTTTTATAATAGCTAGCACTTTTTGAGCATTTGCTAGATGCCAGGCAATGTGCTAAATGCTTACATGACTTATTTAAATATTACAACAATGAAATGCAGAAAGCATTATTATTTAAATTTTGCAGACGGAGAAATTGAGACTTACAAAGTTGAACTTGTCTATGACCACATTGTCCTAGAAGCAGAAACTGAACTCAAGAGATCTAATACCATATTGGCACAGCAAAAATCTGACCATCCCCCAACTATACCAGGCTGTGTAGATGGTGGTGGGATTGGAATTAAGGAGAAGGTCCTTAGAAGTTGAAGGAAAACCAGCCAAGGAAAGGACGGCTTTAAGAAGGGGAATTTAAAGAAGTTTTCAATAGTGTCACACGACCCTGAGAGTGAGAACCTTCTTAAATTTTGCACCCCAGGCACCTTTCTTGCCTCATGCTAGTCCTGGCTCTTGGGGAGACAGAAGAAGTTGTACAAGATGAAGACAGACGGGTAGCCGGGGGAGGACCACAGAGGGCTTTGTGTGTTCTGCTAAGAATTTTGACTTTCACTCAGCATGAGACGGGAAGTTGCTGGAGGGTGTTGAGGAGAGAAACAGCATGATCTAATTTCAGCATTAAACCCTTTGGCTGCAGGTTGGTAACAGGTTGTAGGAGGGTGAGGGCAGGGCTGGGAGACCAGTTAAGAAACCATCGCTATAATCCTGCAAGAAGTGATAGTAACTTGGACCAGGTGGCAGTGGGATGGTGAGAAGCAGATGAATTCTATACAGATTTCGAAAGGAGAGCTGACAGAATGTGCTGTCAGACCAGATGTAGGATGTGAGAGAGAGGAGTCATAATGACACCAAAGATTTGACCCTGAGAAACTATTGCAGAATGTCAAGCAATCCAAGGCCTAACATAAAGGCTGTTGGATTTGAACTTCAGAGGATGCTGGGTGATCTCAGTGAGAGAATTTGGGGGGGAGGGGTGGGGTTGGAGGTAAGGTTGAACCAAGTCATAAACGAAGCATAAGGAAATAGAAGTAATGAGTATAATCCACTCTTATGACTGTTTATGGAAAGGAGACATGTAGTAGCTAGGAAATCCTGGGTCAAGGGGAAGTTGTATATGCTTTTTTAAGATGAGAAAGAATTGAATGTGTCTATATCCTTAGGACAAATAATAATAATAATAAGTGATGGGGCGCCTGGATGGCTTAGTCGGTTAAGCGTCGGACTTTCCGACTTTCGCTTGGGTCATGATCTCGCGGTTTGTGGGTTCGAGCCCCGCGTCCGGCTCTGTGCTGACTGCCAGCTCAGAGCCTGGAGCCTGTTTCAGTCTGTGACTCCCTCTCTCTCTGACCCTCCCCTGCTCACGCTGTCTCTCTCTCTCCTAGAAATAAATAAAACATTTAAAAAAATAATAATAAGTGATAGAGGGGGGTGGGGTAATAGAGTGAGCCCCCTGAAGAGATGGGGGTGCACCTGACTGCAGCCCAGGGAGCCTGCAGGGGGGCTGGATCTGTACAGAGGATGAATTTGAAGGAAAGGAAGGAAGGACAATGTGGCTGTCATGATTTCTAAGAGAGAGGAGCAAGAAATGGAGACTTCTTGCTGGACAGATTATGCATTTTGTTGTGAATTAGGAGATAATATCATAAGCCAATTGTAAGATTGTTCAGAGTAAGAACAGTGAAAATTTTGAATATTCTCTTTGGGAAATCTGACTATGGGTGGCAATGCAGACCCAGCAAAAACTGGAGACCATAAATGTGTAGCTGAACCAATGTGTACAGCTGTATAAAAACAGACTTACACAGCAATAAATGGCTTGTACAACAAAATTTCCACTCAAAGACATAGTGGACCTCATCCCCATCCCTTAAGAACTGATAAAACATGATCTACAAGGCCAAAACCACAGCTTCAACTACTTTTAAAAAAATGGTGCCCAAACTTTTCCATTCAAGTTGTGCATAGCCCAGTGCTGAAGTAGGTTTTTTGGCCAACATCTGATTGATTTCATTAAAGACTAAAACTAAAACTAAAAACGTTTCTCTGAGAACATATATCACACAATTATGAAACTTCAAACTCCTTCCTTTATTTTTTTTAATAGAGAGAATATTATTTGATCTCTACCTAAAACATAAATCTTAAAATTCAACAATTTCATTCTTGAAACTTTTCCAGCAGACTGTAAGGTTTTGTCAAGTTTTTCCACTTAAGAAAGAGATAATTAAACGTGGTTGAAAACTGCCTTATCATTGCAGTAGTTGTATAATTTATTTATTTTTTCCATTGGGCAATGTGCTTAGCAACTTGCACATTAAGCCTTCTATTGAGATTATATTAATATCATAAATATGCAAAAAGGAAACCACTCTGAAAGTTCAAAATAATAGCAATAACCTTTCCCTTGTATAAAACCTTTTATCTCAAGATCTCTATGCACTTTCCCAACAGGCATGAGTGCCCTGCCCAACCACTTCTGCAAGGGGCCAATTAAAATGCCAACCTCACTTTATCTCCTAATTCAAAATGCTAGTAAGGATCACAAAGCAAACGCCAACATAATCATGATCTTAATTCTTAATGTTTCCTAAGGCAGTATTTATAATCTTTAAGAGGACCGAAGCTCCAGTCTGTAAGAAGTCCCAAGTGGTTGTGCCTTTTTTGCTTTTTCCTTTGGCCATAGTTGATGGGGCGTGATGGAGAGTAGGGAGTGGGGGTGGCTATGGCCCTGGAAAACTCTCCCACGTTGACTGAAGAAATACCCGCATCTCTCACACAGAGACAGCCATGCACACTGATGCAATCACGGCTAGAAATGAATCAGGGCCCTTGAGGCAAGAGTCCATGACTAATGCTTTCTGAGGAGCCCATGGGACACCCGACAAACCAGCTATATCAGGGTCATTACTGAACAAAGCACAGGTGAGACGTGAACAAAAGGAAAAGGGAGGGGCTGATCCATTTGGATCCAAGGTTTGGAACACGTCATCTGAAGATTATTGTCAGGTAATTATAGGGTGTCAGAAAGGGAAACTGCCCTCTGGCCTGACTCACACATGCAAACTCACTGTGAGATATAGGGTGACTTCCTTTACTTCTCTGGGCCTAGTTTCCTCATCCCTACAAATGAGGGTATTATACAGTCACATCAGAAAGACTCCTTTCCCTTCCAACACGCTATGAAATACTCATAGTCATTATTTCCTGTTCCCTCAAGAGAAATAAATGATGTCACAGGGAGAAGGGGAGGGAAATGTTCTCGAAAAAGTAGTTTGGATTTTCAAGGAAGTCCAAGTTTTCCAGCTTCTTTCAGCACTATTTCTTCCATTTGAAATGACAAACAAGCATTAACAACGGAGAGGAAAAACATTTCTCTCTTCATCCTTAGGTCCTATGAATGTCTGCGAAAGGCATTTTACCAACACATACACACTTCTGTGGACAGAATCAATAGGAGCATTTCTGACAGCCTCCAGCCTCCCGGAAACACCTAATGTGGAGTATCTCTCACCACAATAGCTAATTCTGTCCAGTCATCACCTTCTGAGACATTTTCCTCAAAGTGTCTCTTTCCTGGAATTGCATTCCTTTTAGAGGAGGTAATCAGCAGGAAGTGACCACTGGTTGACACTGGAGCTGACTGGGGCGATCGGGGGCTCCTGACCACCTTCTCTGCCCTTGGAATGTACGTTCTGACCACCATCCCCACAGTGGGAACCATTGCAAAGACACAACCTTGAAGCACAATGTGTTGTTGAGACCACCTGACTGGTACACGTGATGGAACCCAGGTAGGGCCTCTCTATAAACTTCTACAATTCTGGCAGTGAGTGTGGAGATCTACTCAAGCCTCAGATGTAAGTTCCCTTGCTTATTAATCCTGCCGTCTATCAATATGGAGAGGTTTGCCTCTTTCTTTAGTCTCTTCTTGCCCTCTGTATATGGGGCTAGTTTGCAAACTCAGGGAGTCATTTGTTAAAGAAGTAACAAAACTCCATAAACATCAGCCTTGATTTTTACCTGAAGTAGAGGTGAGAAAAGAAAGATGACCTTCCCAAGCTTGAGTCAAGCCAAATTTAGGGCTATGAAACAGCTATAAGAAGGTTTGGAGGAGGAGAGCGGAGGAAGGACCCTAGAGAGAAACCAGCAGATAGTCACACCCAGGCAGTGGCTACTGTGTGCGCAAACACCCCAAAGTCTCTATTTTGCTTTTAAGAAAGTAGGAGGAGAAGAGTTGTTGTCCCAGATTATTCCTTTGGATTTGGAGGATCCAAATTTGGAAACCAAATTTCTTCAACTGTGGAGGTCATCTGGAGGCCTAGTTACCCTCTCCAGATATAAGGACAAAGGTCCTATTGAGTACATGGGCAGAGCTGAGCTCAACTGAGCTATAGGTTGATCACATTTCAGGGTTTGCTTGTTACCAAGACCATGTTGATGACCCCCAGACCATTACTGCAGGAGAAACCTCCTCACAATATCAGGATCCCTGAGGTTCTTTGAAAGCTGCACTATAAATGAAACAAGACACAACCCAGACACACCATATCAGAAAGATGAGGCACTGAAAAAACTGTAAGAGGAAGCAGGTATCTGAAGAGGGGAGGTTTTTGACCGGGGTGAGAGAGAGAGCCATAGGAAAAAAGGAAGTTGGTTCTTTCTATTTCCAGAGAAAACAGGAAATTGGTTTTTGAAGATTTAAACCAATATCAGGACAGAACCAGATCCACCAACTAAATATTACTCTGGAAGTTTACAGTTCCCCAAGTACTTTGGCATAGGTATTTTCCGCTTTCACTTGGCATAGTAATTGTATGTCTAAAACTGACATTTGCAAAACCAACCAGATGAAGCACTTTATTGCCTCTATCAGAGGACATCCCTAATGCACTGAAAAAATATGATTTACAAAAATCTTCTCTTTCACAATACCCTTCAGAAGAAGCAAAGTTTTCCGTAAAAAGTGAATATTCCTGGACTTAGGCATTAAAAAAATAGTCAAGATACCTAATTTAGTGTGGTTCAAAGAAACTGCATATTCATACAGAAAATGAGGACTTTGTATTAAAAAACTGCAATGTTCATGGACTTGGGTTTACCTAAAATTATATTATTTGCAATTGTGCTTGTCCCATAAATGTTCACACATAAACTACCTTGCAAATAGTTGCTTGTATATCAACAACTATTCCGTGATTGTAAAAAAATATATTTATTTATTTTGAGAGAAAGAGAACAAGAACATGAGCAGGGGAGGGGCAGAAAGAGAGGGAGACAGAGAATCCCAAGCAGGTTCCTCACTATCAGCAAGGAGACTGACTCCAACTCGATCTCACAAACCTTAAGATCATGACCTGAGGCAAGATCAAGAGTCAGATGTTCAGCTGACTGAGCCACCCAGGTGCCCCATTCCATGTTTTTTATATGACCCAAATTATACCATCTTTGTAAGAGGTTTAGGGACAGGTTATGCATAGTGCATGTGGATTTCAACTGTATCCCCCAATAACCCAGGTTCTTTTGGGTCATAAATGGATTGCCTTTGTTTTCTAATGATCCATGTGATCTGTAGTAGAAATTTTCCAGATGGTGACCAATGGAATGACCAGCTGTCCAGGCTTGCCCAAGACTAAGGGAGTTCCAGGGATGTGAGACTTTCAGTGTTAAAACTGGAAAGGTTCTAGGCAAACTTAAATAACTTGGTCACCCTAAATAGTTGAGGAAGAAATGGAATTAGTAAATTATATTAATATAATACTCATTATAATTCCAGTCACCAATTCCAACGTGTGGAGATTTTTCCCACACCACCAAGTAAACTCTGAGACATCAGCTGGAAGTCTTCTGATTTGGCTCAATATGACACTATGTACCTGGAGATAGCATCACATCTCACAGGTTAAGGGCTCAGTCCTACAAGTCTGTACCCCACTTCCAATGCCAATCATAAGTGTAGATTGTCATTTGCACATCTGACCCACCAGCTATAGGCTGGAATTCCAACAACCCCTCGGGTTTGATTAATTTGCTAGAGCATACCACAAAACTCAGAGATACATTTTACTGACTACTTTACTAGTTCCTTCCAAAAGGATATAACTCAGAAACGGCCAGAAGGAAGAGATACATATGGTGAGGTACAAGGGAAAGGGTGTGGGCTTCCATGCCCTCTCCAACCCACCACTCTCCCTGAATCTCTATATGTTCACCAAGTCAGAAACTCCAAACCCCCCTCCTATCCCTTTGGATTTTTATGGAAGTGTCATTATGTAGGCATGATTGATTAAATCATTGGCTATTGGAGTTTGAGTTGCCCAAAGGTAGGGTGGGGGTGTGGGTAGGAGTGAAAGTTCCAAATCTCTAATCTTGTGGCTGGATCTACTGGCAACCAGCTTCCACCCACCCTTAGATGGTTCCAAAAGTCACCTCATTAACATAACAAAAGACACCTATATCCATTGTCATCACTCAGGAAATTCTAAGGGTTGTAAACTCTATGCCAGAAACAGGGATGAAGACCAAATATGTATTTCTCATTATAATTTACAAGATCACACTCACACACATGCTTGTCCTCTCTCTCTTTGTCTCTCTTTATCTCTCTCTCACTCTCTTGCTCTCTCTCTCTCCCTTCCCATTCCATCTCACTCTTAGAACCAGATTCTAATCTCTAGGTGGATATAGGTCTAAGTTCGAGCTTTGCCATGACTTTTTTTTTAATGCAGTTTATTTATTTTGGGAGAGAGAGCGTGTGTGAGTGGGAGAGGGAAAGAGAGAGAGGGAGAGAGAGAATCCCGAGCTGGCTCCTCACTGTCAGGGTGGAACTTGACTGGGGGCTTGAACCTGTAAACCATGAGATCATGACCTGAGCCGAAACCAAAAGTCTGATGCTCAACTGACTGAGCCACCCAGGCACCCCGCTGTAACTTTTTTAAAAATCTTGAGCAAATAATTAAACTTCCCCAGTACTGCTTCCTTATTTGTGAAATGCCAGGAACTATTAAGGTTATAACAATTATAACAATTGAGAAAATGCCGGACACATACATCACATTTTATGTATGTGAAGCATTATCACCTCACAGATAGTGCAAGCATGGATACTTTAGACGTCCAGTGCTCTGGTTAGAGTGACACTGATTTCCGTCTATGTGAGGGGCCAGCTGGGATTAACCTTCCACCACAGGGTATTTGCTGGGCCATAAACAGATCAACCCTTGGTCCTTTCACTAGTAAGAAGCCACCAAATGGGTAGGACTGAACCCATGTCTTGTTTCCCCAGAGTGTTTTGTTTTTCTTACCCCAGTCTCCGCAACCCTTGCATTATTGTTTACATGTGCATCACACGCACACGCACGCGCACACACTCCTACATACACCCATAGGTTTTTATACTGTTGAAATGGGAGAAGCCAAATAAAAATTGTTTAGCTTTGTTTCTTGACAGCTTAGGAGGTATGAGGAAAAGGACAAGGAGGGACAGGCCTGGGGCATGGAGGGGGGAGGGGGGAGAGCAGAAGAGGAGAAGTATTGAGGAGAGGAGGGACAGGGCCCCGGGGTGGAGGAGGGAAAGTATTGAGAAGAGAATGTGCAGAAAGGAGATCTTTTTGCCACAAGGTTCCTGCTAAAATCAGGTAGGAAGCCCCACCACTCAGCATGTGTGAACTTCCCGGTAATTTCCCTAGGGTGTCCCCCCCCTCAGAAAACCTTTACTCCCAGATTCAGGAGGAAGCTGAGCTAGGTAAATTCCCAAGCAGGGGTGCAGGGTGGGTGGTGACCGAAAGACAGGCTGGGACAAGTTTCCAGGCGGGTTTCCCCTTCCTGCTCTGACAGCCACAAATGTGAGCTCAGCCAAGATGTGGGGGGGGGGCAGGGAGGAGGGGGCTGCCTCAACCAGGGACTATTGGTGGTGTTTTCCTTTGTCTCTCAGCTTCCTGTGTTTGAAATGAAGGAATCTAAGGCTTTCTGTGACCACTCTTGTTGTCTGGGATTCTTTCCTCAAGAGGTGTTCATGAATTTGTGAGGATTGCCAGGAAAGAGTGTGAGTCACGGCTTCTGAGCAGACAACATTAGGTTTTAGAAATTCCCAGAGATATGACTTGTTTATAAGAAAGGAAACAGCTATTTTGAGCTGTCGGGGGAAGAGGAAAACACTGCTCATTTTTTTAAATGCCATGTTGAAAGGTCATACAAGTGACCGAGTGTCAGCAAGAACCTGGTATAGACACTGATGTTAGCAGTTCATTTGTCTACATTTTAGAGGATATTCTGGGGGCTTGGCATTTAAAATGCAAGACCCAGGGCATTGAAATTCTACTCTTAGCAGGCTCCAGGGCGAGCTGAGGGGTTGTGGCCCTGGCTGAGGGAGACGGAGCCAGGTGCTTTAGCTGGAGGAAGACGCACACATTCTAGGCCCCACCTTTGACACCCCTCTAACTTCCCATTGTAGGGGACGTAAAATTTCCCCCACGCCCCTACAGGCTCCAGCTGGGAAGTGACAGAACGTGAGAAAAGTATACACATTTTATTCACATGTTAATGGGAACCCCCACAGGAAAAAAATGTGAAAACCCAAAGCAAAGAGCAAGCCTAAGGGCCTCTGTGTTAGGTTGAACGAAGAGACACAAGTGTAGAAAAGTAACTATAACAGGAGAGGAGAGGAAGATGAGCTATGGTAACAAGGTCCATTTTCCAAATTCCTCTCAGCCTGGATTCCCATTCTCTGAGGACCATGCTTCTTTCTCCTGATCTAGGAGGGCAACCGGCCCAAGGGAACGTCATCGCCTGCTTTTAGGGAGAAAAAGAAATGTCAGATTGCTCATCTTGCAATGGCGGCTTCCAACAAGTAATCGAGATGCCAAAGAGACATGTGTTGGGACACATGTCCTGAACTCTTTCTGCATATTCCACGCTGCCTCCTCTAATGTCTTTTCCCCCCGTGCTCACACCTGTGACCTCAACTGCCATGACCCGAAAGAATTGTTCAAAGCTACCAACTTTGGAGAATGTGCCCGAGGAGAGGGACCCAGGGGGATTCTCTCTCACCACCCTCACTTCTGCGTTAGCCCACTTTCTTACGTGCCACTGAGATACTCAAACTCACAACGGCACCGTTTACATGTTCTGGCGCTGTTAGCAGAGCCAGCGAGCGGCCCGCGGAGATTGATTTCCAGGGAAAAATTAATCCACCGAGTATTCACTGATTCAACAATAATTAACCTATGTGATAGTTTCATAGATACCACATTTGATAAAATAAACACCTTTTCCTAATTATAACGTAAACATTTAAATAAACTGGAAGGAGGCCCCTTGAATGGGATAAAGGTGCTCCTGGCATAAAATAAATAAAGATTGTTTTTAATCTGGAAATACCCAAAATCAGGAACAAACACAAAGAATGTCCTCTAGTAACATTATCCCTTAGATTCCCTGGCCAAGTAAGGCAAGAAGTCGTGAAACAAAAGGATTCAGTTTGGTGAATTAAAATGCTAAAGCACTTGTAAATCACATAAGTACGTAACTAGAAAAAACAAATCAATCAGCTAAAAGTGTTCTTAATTAATAAAGAGCCATAAAGTGACTTGGAATAAGAGAAATGCCTAAAAAAGAATAGTATTCCTATATACTAGTAATAACCAGACAGATGATATCATGGAAAAGAAAAGCAATTCCAATAGCAACAAATATAAAATACCTACAAATTCAGTGAGAAATGGATTAAAACTTTTTAAATGTTCATCAAGAGATAGAATGTTAATAATGAATAGGAAGAGTTACATTTTTACTAGGTGGAAAATTTCAATATAAAGATGTCAAGGCCTCTTAATCTGAAATTATTAAAATAATTATATCCAAAATGACAGCAGGACTTTTCTTGGAAGTCATTAGAGTTAGTGCTAATTCCCAAGCGTGGTGCATTATCTTATAACAAATGCTCAAAACTCTGAACAGGAAAAACTAGCAAAACACATTCTTAGAGATCAATCTTGTCAGATATCAGAACCCTTTGTAAAACATCCATAATTAAAACCTGAGCCTGATATAAATATAAAAACACAAACCAAAGGAAAGTAATCAAATACTCTGGAACAACCCCTTTATAAATACGGGTCATATTTGTAGATGGATTTACAGTTTATGAAGCTTTCTACCTGCATTATCTTTTATGCTTCAAAACCATGCAGTGAAACAAGTACTATTATTATCCCTATTTTTTTTATGAAGCAACTAATGCTCAGAAATTAAGTGACTTGGCCCAACATAATAAAACTGAGATGAACTTAAACTTCAACCCAGATCTTCAGACCTCCCAAAGCAGGACTCTGTTTACTCTATTGTTCTCACAAAGCAATGAAGAATGCCTTTTTCCTTTCTTTTAAGTGATGTTTAAATTTGGGGTAAAAAATTTAGACTTGTCCCTTATGCCATATAGCCCTGATTAAAAACAAACAAACAAACAAACAAACAAACAAAATACTGTTCCTGTTTAAAGATAGCAATACTAAAAATAAAATTATGGAAACCTTGACCAAAAAAATGTTATATGCCCAATAGAGATATGGGGTGATGTCTCATGGCCCTTCCCTGAAACCACTCAAGAAATAGGGGGGACAAGGCTGCATGTTTACTCCTGTTCTCCGGTCCACACAAATCCCATCCACTCTAGATGAATTTCCCATTATTATAAAGATGTAGAAGTCCCCAAAGTGAAGTTGAAACTCTCCAGAAAACAACTGTAAAGAGAAAGCATACTTAGTCCCTTTCCGGGGAAAGATAGGATGATCAGAGAATGACCAACGAGGAGCACATAAAGAGTAAGAACTGGGGTTCTTGGGTGGTTCAGTCAGCTAGGTGTCTGACGTAGGCTCAAGTCATGATCTCACTGTTGGTGAGTTCAAGCCCCAAGCTCGGAGCCTGAAGCCTGCTTCAGATTCTGTGTCTCCCTCTCTGTACCCCTCCCCTCCCCTCTCTCTCTCTCGAAAATAAACATTAAAAAAAAAAAAGAGTAAGAACCAACATAAAACAAAATGGGTAAAGCAACTAATACATAGTACATCCTATTATGTGTAGCAACTATTCAATTCCGACATTGTAGCAAAAAAAAAAAAAAAAAGCAGCTGTAGACAATAAACAAGCAATAGCCTTAAATGAGTGGGCATGATTGTGTTCTAGCAAAACTTTGTTTCCATAAAGGGGCAGCAGGCAGACTATACTTTGATACCTCCTGTGTTAGACTGTTTAAAATTAGTTAGCTGTTTAAATTATCCAAAATACCCTTTAGATAAGAAATCGGAAGCCCCAAGGGGTTACCCAATCTGACCATTTGACATAGTAAGACAGACACAGGGCAGAACTAAAAGTGGAACTTAGGTCTTATGACTCAAAAGCTG
Organism: Proteles cristata cristata; assembly: GCA_017311185.1. Taxonomy (NCBI): domain Eukaryota; kingdom Metazoa; phylum Chordata; class Mammalia; order Carnivora; family Hyaenidae; genus Proteles; species Proteles cristata. The sequence continues at coordinate 797,927 of JAESUZ010001704.1, forward strand.
GAAAGTGTAGGGCGCCTGGGTGGCTTAGTCGGTTAAGCGTCCGACTTCCGCTTAGGTCATGATCTCGCGGTTCTTGGGTTCGAGCCCCGCGTCGGCCTCTGTGCTGACTGACAGCTCAGAGCCTGGAGCCTGTTTCAGAGTCTGTTTCTCCCTCTCTCTCTGACCCTCCCCTGCTCATGCTGTCTCTCTCTCTCCTAGAAATAAATAAAACATTAAGAAAATTTTTAAAAAAGCTGGAAAGTGTGTAGCCTTCTCCTTGAACAGCCTCCTTATGACTTTGGGATGCTAATTGGATCTTGCAGATGTGAAATCTCAGGAGGTGGAAAAGAACCCCAAACAGGTTGAGTTTAATGAAACCAACACTTTTCGCACTGAACCAGGAGAGGATTGTGTGAAGGATCCTTGTCACGAGGCGTTTCAGGTGGCAGGAAGCTATGGCGTTCTCATTGACCTTACCTACCCCCTCTTCCACCCCGCACATGAACTCTGCTCGTCTGAGCACGGAGCGTGCTAGGGTCTTGGAAAGAGGTGTGTGCTTGTATATGTGAGAGGTGCAGGCAGATGGGTGGCTGTTTACGGAAGCCAGGAAATCCCAAAAGCTAAAGTGATCCAGAGCAATTCATTTCACTTCTTTGAGCCCAATGTCCCTTTGGGTAGAATGGAAATGTCTTTCCTCGTCCTGTGTTTTTTTCTCCTTTTTTTTTTTACAGGATGTCAGAATAATAAAACAGAAAGAAAATTGTGCAAAGTTCATTGGTACCTCAGGGATACATGTCACAAAATGACACAGTCTTATTGTCACCTGATATCTCATGACTTCCGCTGGCTCCAGCGCTTTGCATTTCCCTTCCGGCAGAGGGAACTTTGCCGTCCTTACATTTAACACATCTCTGCGGAAGGAGCAACACTATTAGGCTGGTACTTTGACAACCACATCAACAAGAGACCAGGATATATGACATGTAAAGGTGGAAGGACAGTGACGAAGGGGAGCAAATGAGCTTTTAAACAAGCCTGACACCATCCAGCTAGTTTTCATATTGCTTCCTGTGAAAAATCTTGACATATTGGTACATTGTTATGAGTTATTTCTTCATATAACTGCGCAGAGTGGCCTAATATTATTTGATCTTGTAGAGTGTTATCTGAAACTACAGACTTATTTTATTTTAAGCTCAATGACATTTCATCAACAGTTAACACAGCATGAGTAACTGAAACTCACTTCAGTAAGGTAAAAGAGGCCCCAGGATTTTGCTGTGTTATTTTTGTTTGAGTAGACAGCTCTCCGACGTTCTCAACTTTCGTTAGTTTCTGTTTTTACCCAGCTTTGTGTGTTTTGAGCCACATGTTTTAGTCCATTTTTACACATTATAATATTTCTTTCACTGCAAGATTTATTTCTTACCTGCAATAATGAAAATTGATTCACTTCATCTGCCCACATTAGCTACATCTGAAAAGGGAAGACTTTTCTCTCCCGGTCATGCTAAGCGGGAGGAGAATGGAAAGGAGATGGAGACAGTCATTAAAGATTCTCTGGGAAGGTTCCATGCTGTCAAACCTCTGCCCTGGGCCAGAAAAACAAGGCTCAAACGCAGGAAGGGTTCATGTTGAGCCCTCGGCGAATTCTCTTAATCTGAGACTGAGACCCTCATGGTGCCTGGAATTTTATAATGCTTTCTGGAAACTCCAAAACATTCCATCTGAATCTCAGTTCAGCTACTGACTCTGTGGTCTTTTCTACTTAAAGCCACAAAATTGTTTATGTTCTAGTTGTAGTTTAATTTTGTTTTGTTTTAAGCTCTCTTACTTGATTTCTGCCCAATCAATAAGATAGGTCATACATTTAATCTCTTTCTGTCATCAAGACAGCTGAAAATCCTGCTGATTTTTCAATTTACTATGAGTGAGTTCAGGCCATATGTAAACTCAGCCCATTTTCCATCAGCTCTGTGACAGCCTTCTCATCTGTAATATGAGAAAACACCCACCTGGGTCAGAGAGTCATTGGAAGAATTATATAACAAACAAGTCTGCATTGTGTATGGTGATTGGCAACATACATTTCCTTAATAAAACAATAAGAGCATATGCCTCCAAAAAGGAGACGCTAGGCTTCTTGGCCGCTCTGTCTATTGCAACACTTGGCTGGTGCTTGACAAGAATTCTTCAATCAGGGTGATCATATTAACTAATAAGGGTAAGTATTGATTTTTGCAGCTCTGCACTAATTATAATTTAGCCTTCCCTTTAAAACAATTTCTATGGAAGTATACCATGCATATAGAAAAGGGGATGAGAGATGCAGTGTAATGAATTTTTACAAAATGAACGCAGCTGTATGACCAACACTCCAATATAATAGAGAGAGAATATTTCCAGAACCCCGGAAGTGTCCCTATGCATCCCATTCCATGCACTTGAAACCCCCAGAGAAAACCAGTATCCCGACTTCTAACCCTGTAGATTCATGTTGTTTATTTTATCATTTTTTTATACATGGAATTATACAGTGCTAGTACAGGCCTTTCTGAAGCTTACTTAAGCTTACCATGTAAAGAAAGTCTAAGCCCTAAAGAAGTCTGTCTTTTCTAGGCTGACTTGAGGAAAGAGGCCAGGAGGAGTGTGAGAAGCAGAAGAACCAGATAATTTGTCATCCAAATTAGAACACCTTCGAAAGTGGAAGAAGGTTCTCTGCACAATGATCCTGGGGCTGGAGGCCTCAACGGTGACTGTCCCCGGCAAACTGGGGCATGTAGCCACCCTGGTGAGAAGGAACGGTAGAAGACAGCAGGGACACATTGGCAGGGAAGCTCTATCTTTAAGGTCATAAAACAGAATCCCCTCCTGTGGCCTGAGAGATCTGTGAGACTGAGGGGCTAGGGGCACACTTCCCTTGTGTGCTAGAATGCGGTCATTGGTAAAACTCAGGTCAACAAATATTTATTGAGTTCTGGCTCCGAGCAAGGCATGACAAGAGCGCAAAGATAGTTCAGGCACTGCCCCTGCCCACAAGAAGCTCAGAGTCTAAAGTGGCTAAAAGTTCACAAATATGTAAACCATAAGGAAGCAGCCCACGGAATACAGATGTATACGGTATGGGTTCCCAGGACATGTACAAAGTGTATACGAAGTGTACAGTGATATACAAAGTACCATAGGGGTTCCAAAAACATGCATAGAGTGTTTTACGGATTCCAAAGGATGAGAGATCATGTCCATTGGCAGACACGATAAAAGCGTCAGGGGGCAAGTAGCAGTTAAGTTAAATTTAGATACTACTCCAGCAGCTCCCATCTTTGACTGCACATTAGAATTACCTAGGGAGCTTTTCAAACTCCCGATATCCAGGCAGTACCCCCAGACCAATTAAGTCAGAATCTCAGGGAACAGGATCCAGGCATAAACTCTCCCAGGTAATTCTAGGGAAGAATCAAGTTTGAGAACCCCTACTGTAGAAGAAAGGGTAGGCATTGGCTGGCAGGAAGGGTAAGAAAGAGAAGAGACTGGAGAGAACAGCCGTTAGTTAGTATATTCCATCTGTGATGGGCACGCAGAGGAAGATCATCCATGGGGAATTAAATATGGAGGAAAAGCAGCAGAGCAAAAATAATTTAACCCCCCTCAGGAAAAAAAATTAATTAATTATGAAACCATTTGCTAAGGCCAATAACAGGGATGGATTGGGAAAGGATGCACTGAACATCAAGGGAACTCAGAGTGGTAATAAATCCATCATAAATCGTACAAGCCATCTGATAACTTCTGTGCCTCACATTAGCATCCCATTAAGCTGCTATTAGAGAGAGCAAGCTGAATGAAACCGGCTTCCTGGCTCAGCGCTAGGAGAGAGTTAACAAGCTACAATCTTTCACTGGCACCTTTAAGGACCCGAGCTCCATTTGTAAAGGATGCCTAGAGGCCCCAAACCTTGACCTATCACGCTCATGCTGAGGGAGTTTGGGGGGGCAGGGGGGGCAGAATTAATCACAGCAGGGACACAATTTACCGATCAATATCAGCCAATTAGAAGGCTCCCTGCAGCGGAGAGTTCCCTTGGAATGCCAGATGACCTTTGCCCTGAAGTTTTTGTGGGGGCAGCTTTATCACAGCTACTGATAAGGATGGTATTGAGGGGTACCTAGCTCATTTCACATCATGCCAACCCCACCAGGGCATCCTGAAGCTGAACTTCTTTAAGACTTAAGCATGAGCCACCTGCCAGTGGAGAGGCTAAAGGAAGACAGGGTTGGAAATTGTATCAGTAATAATTCACAGCCAACGTGCCACTTTTCCTGTGAACTCAGCCGTGACCTTCAAGAAGCCATTGACGGCAACAGAAAGCAGGCAACTCAGTCTCTTCAGTGTATTTGCCACCGAGCCTCTCTCCTACTCTGCTGCTTCTGCTGTGTGAGAGGAGATTCTGAGGCCTGGAGCAAGGCCACAGGAGCCAGGTTGTTAGTACCTCAACTTGCCGATGGCCTACTGGAGAACCTTCTAGAGGGAAAATCCTAGTAGCTATCATCGTGTCCTGTGATGTGGCCAGGAGACCCAGACAGAGCTTGAGAGCGGGTCACAGGACTTACTATCTTCTCCTGCTTTTGAGAGCTGTTTGCCATTGTGCTCGCTTCGGCAGCGGGTATACTGATAGCTGTTTGCCACTATTGTTTATGGAGTTGAGTCAATATTTTTTTAAGGAATTTTCTAAGGTCTGGGCCACAGAGGTGATGTGTCCCAGGATACAAAAGTTCTGAAGAAATGAAACAAGTAGATAATTCTGGAAAGTTGTCTGAAGTGTATCATTTATTTTTCTGTCATATACTTGTTTACTTTTATTTTCAGGAGAACAATCTATTATTTATGGTGCTTCCTGGAGGCCATTGGGCCCCAATCTCTTCTTGGGGGAGTTCAGTCATGGTTTCTTCAGTTGCACACCTGAGGAGGACATCTCCACTCTCCTCTTAAGTAATCCCCTGCTTCCTGCCCCCTAGAGAATCGTGATTTTAAAATTAAAAAAACAAAAAGTAAAACAAAGTTTTGAGCTGACTTTAGTAGGTACAAGGCCAGGCGCAAATCATACTGTGATTCCCTCCCCTCCCCATACCCCATCCACAAACCTTTTTATTTAAGTCAAGCTTGATGTAAATGACTATCAAAAATACCCTTGAAGGGAAAGAACAAACTTCTGGAAGGTCAGTATAGGAACTGTGAGTGGTGTGTTAGGGACAGCAGAGATTTGACCTTGGAGATGTAGGATGGGGAAAGTCTCACAAACTGATGACACAAGCGTATTAGACTCAAGAAAATCAGAATATTTAAATGCACCACTTGGCAGGAGCCACCTTTTTCTGTCCTGGCCACCTCATGCACTAAATCCCCAAGTGACTAACTCTCTAAGCCCTTCTCCAAACATGCAACAGTCACCCCGTGTCACCTGACCTGAGGGATGACTCTGTCCCTGTTCTTCACTTCTATAAAAGGGGGTTCTCGTCGCCTTCCTATCTCCTCTAAAAGCTTCACAATGTCGGCTGTGTTCCAATCTTGCCAACAATGTTTAGTCTGAACCTTAACATGAGGAAACAATTCAAACAAATCCAAATCAAAGGGCAGAGCTCTGTGTGTGTGGGTGCGGGTGGGTGTGTGTGTCTGTGCACGCGCACAAAAGTGGCAAAGTGGCAAAGCAATCATTGAGTCTGGTAAAGATTATCAGGATTATTTTACTTTTTCAGCTTTTCTGCAGCGTCAGCATTTTTTCAACATAAAGTACATCTCTTACAGACATACTGCTCAATCTGCTGCATTTAGCGGTCCACGGAGTCGCTGATATTCAGAAACTTTTTTTCACACTGATATTTGGCACAGGAAATGAAGCAGATTATTAAACCAGTTTTAAACAAATGTGGAGTTCTTCATGAAAAGCTAAATTCTCTATCAGGAGACAGCCCCTCAAAGGAAAATAATCCGTATCCTGAAAGAAAATAGTTCACCAACTTCCTCATGAAGAGAATTTAGAGAAAAGTCTTCCTTCTGTGATAACAAATCCTATTTAAATTGCCTCATCAAAAGAGAGAGAGTTCTGGAAATTAACTGAATCAAATGAAATGACAAAATGAAAAATTTTAGGAGGACACCACTTCACCAGATATAGGGAAAATCTCAGAAATAATTTTATTAACTAGTAAGTAGGTGTTCTGCAATGTGAATGACACCAAAAATGTACAACTGTCTTATTTTTGCCTAAGAAATTTTAGGCTTAATTATATTTTAAATTTCTTGATTTAAGGTGGTCAGTGATATATATTTATATGTATATCTACACGCATATATACACATATACACACACGGATAAATTTAAATACAGATTATTAGTTTTACTTGCCACATTGTTCACCATTTTTGTTATCAAAGAAAGATTTTCAACAACTTACAATGTCTGTAAAGAGGTATATTGGATGAGATCAATAAAAATAAGAGACAAGCTTGGTAAAATGTCATATTCTAATGCAAGTATATCTAGACAGTTCTATATATTTATTTACAAATTTATAGTATGTATGTCATTATGCATTTATGGTTATTTAATTTAATATTTTTACTTTTATATAAAATTGTCTATTAGTTCATATTTAAAGCAAGCATTAAAAAGTATTAAGAAATGACAAGCAAAGGATGAGACCAACACAGCTGTGCATATAAAAGGCAAATATTCAGCACCATCATGTATTTCCAAGGTGATTAACAAAACTAATAATCTGCATTCAGAAGCATGCAGTCCATGTAGCATGGGGCTACATACAGGCTCTCAGACTGATGATCAGAATAATAATTACAGTAACTTTTCCTAAATGCAAGGGCCAAGCACCACATTAATTACTTTGTATATATTATGCGTCTAACGCAATCCTCATTTTGCAGAAGTTCCTAAGACTCAAAAAAGTTACACGATCCACTCAAGGTCACACCTTTCATGAGGGGTCAGGCTGAGGTTCAAATGCAGATGTCTAACTCCGACCTCACACTCATGAACGTTCCAGGAGCCGTCTCCAACTTGTACTTACTGGTGACTACCCCCCAGGCTGCGGAGGTGAGTGAGGACCCTCTCCCACAAGTCACATCACATGACGAAAACAGTGTAACTTCTATGGTCTCCGTTGATTTCCCAGACCTAGAGCTCAAATATAAGACAGACACTGCACAGAATTATCTGCAGCTGGACCGCACCGTGTGGGGAGTTAGTCCTGTGACCTGGGCCCAAGGCCAGCTCTGCTTCATAGGAGTCTAGTGCTCAGGCTCCAACTCAGCTCCCGTCCCCTGTCCCCCACCTTCCTACCGGCTGTCAGCATGACCTTGAGCGAACACCTTCACCAAAGCAGGGACAGGCCCTGCTGATGAAGAAAAGGATCAACCTGGAGTCTCAACAGGAAAGAACATTTCTCCTCCACAGGTGGGAAGTTGGGCTAAAGATGTTTGTTGTACCTGACTTGTGAGGTTGAGAGATAAGGAGGAATGAATAAAGCAGCAGATACGGAGCTCGGCACGTATGATACGTGCAGCGAAAGGCTCTTGTGATAAAATTTTTATCTGCACGCTTTCTCGAACAAAGTTTAGTCATCCATCTTTAAAAAACAATCTCTGCGCTGGCCTCCAGGGCTGGAGAGGAGGGAAAGTGACCACTAACACAGGCTGAGAGTGACAGACAGGTGTGGCCCCAGGAACCAACACTGTGCTGGGGACACCGCAATTCTTTCGTCTCTCAAAGTAGCATCACAGAGCAGGAAAGCCAAACCCTTCGCCAGACAAGCTGATTAGAGCACGTGACTTGTCTTGGCAGGACCTTTGCCATCGCAGCCGACACTCCACCAGGCTGCACCCAAGCCATTATTTCATAACATTTTTCATTTTAACCTGTAGCTCAGGTACCAAGTTTCCTCAAGCTACACATTCCCCCTCATCTATGATATCATCAGTTTGACATTTTAAGTATGAAAATAGATATTTTTAAAGAGAAACAGGGTTTTTTAAAAATATTTTCATTTATTTCTAGGAGAGATTGGGACAGCGTGAGCAGGGGAGGGTCAGAGAGAGAGGGAGAAACAGACTCTGAAACAGGCTCCAGGCTCTTGAGCTGGCAGTCAGCACAGAGCCTGACGTGGCGCTCGAACCCAGGAACCGCGAGATCATGACCTAAGCGAAAGTCGGATGCTTAACCAACTAAGCCACCCAGGCGCCCCAAAGAGAAACAGGTTTAAACTGATGCATCATTTCCAGCACACACTACCTATAAAGTTGCTATATTTAAGAGGTTACTTGGATTATTTTAATTTGTTAAAAAGAAAAGCAAACATAATACTTTGGGACACTTCAGACTTCTTTCTTTCACTCTTATGTGAAAAGAGTGTTTTCATAAAGTTCATAAAGTGTTTCATAAAGTGAAACATAAAGTTTCACTCTTATGTGTTCTCGTCTTCTTTTCTCTCCCCTTAGCTCATCTCTGTTCAAAATAACGTTCAAAACGTTAAAGCCTATCGAGGAATTGAAGCAACTTCAGGTTTTGCACAGCACCTAGCTACTTCCTCAGGATATTCCTGGTTGTTTTTTAGTGCACATTTTTTAAAGATAACACTGTAATAAACTTTGACTTTTGAAACCTTCAAATAGATCAATTAGCAAGAGAAAGGACTAGGTAATAAGTAGAAGGGAAAAAGATCAAATGTGTCTTAAGTGAGCAAATATTGAGGTAAAAACCTAAGAAATGAGAAAAGTAGTAAACTACTTTTAAAATTCCTTTATAAGGCAGGGGCGCCTGGGTGGCTCAGTCGGTTAAGCATCCGACTTGAGCTCAGGTCATGATCTCTGGGTCTGTGAGTCGAGCCCAGCGTCAGAGCCTGGAGCCTCCTTCAGATTCTGTGTCTCCTTGTCTCTCTGTCCCTCCTCCCTCTCAAAGATAAACATTTCAAAAAAGATAAAGAAAGAAAAAAAATCCTTCATAAGGCAAAGATTGTAAAGCAAAGAAAAAGGGAAAGGAATTCTGAAACTCAGTGCTATTCTCTGTGACTCCCATTTACACCATGAAGCACTCACTTTTGCTGGCACTTTGCTTCCGTATTGTCGTCTGGGTTCTTCGCCCTTGGCTGCTAAAGGGAGGTGGTGATGCTTCCTCTATACACCTACTCCTTCCTCTTTCTTCAGTTTTCCTCCTCCTTCTCCTCTTCTTTCTCCTTACTCTCCTTTGTTTGCTTCTCATTGCTGTTGGGTACGGAGGGTCTTTCCTGATTTGCTTACAGACATTGCTCCTTTTCCTGGTACAAATGACATTGTCTTTGATCAAGAGAAGATCCGTGAACTAAAACTCCTTCCGTGACTGAAGTTTCTTCCACGTTGTAGCACATGGAAATCTACAACAGAGGCCCCAACATACTGCAACAAACTCAGGAACAAAGTCAAAGCCAAGGCAAGATGTGTTCAATTGCTGCCCCTACCGTGGCGAAGGGGTAAGTACTCCTAAGAGAGGTAATGTGTCAGTTTAAATTCACTGTGAAATATAAACACCTCATGTCAAATCTTTGATTTGACAAAAAAATGATGAGGGGGAAGGTAGAGATAGGAAAGGGTGAGAAGGCCTTTAAGAAGGAGCTCTCAGTAGAGAGATAAAACATGCAGGAAAACAGGCTAGAGCTTTGAAGGGCACCTGGACCTGGATCTCTATTTTTCCTTGAACATGCTCTACCCCTCAATTCTCAGGTGTGTGAAAGTGTCCGTTATACTCATTCAAAATTAAGCAGGAAATAAACACCTATCTCAGAAAAATGGGAAGTGCGTACGGAATGCCAGGCAGTTATGGCCCAGTGAGGCCTCTAGTGTGGGCCAGCCATCAACTTCCTGCCCCACTCCACTCCTACAACCCCCGCCTATTCCCATCTCACCCAGGAGGTTGGGCAGAGCCGAACTTCCAAGCTCATCCCAAGATAGTTGTTGGGTGCTCCCGCACCTCTTGTTCCCTGAGCAAATGGGAATTCTGTGTGGCTTTGTTGCCTTAGGGACCTTCAACATTGTCTGAAACGTAATAGTCCTGTTTTTCACTTTTCCCGTCTAGCTCCAGAAGTCCATGGCAAGAAACAGTTTGTCATTTGCTGAGCACCAATTTAAATGTTGCACCCTCTATGGTGGAGAGTTGGTTTGTGAAACTAAAGTATCTCATTGAGACTGAGTTGCCCCATCCTCCCAAAAGTAGTAACTTATAGAAAATGAAGGAAAACTTGTTACCGAAGCTATGTTATGGCATCCCCAAATTTGAGGATTATCGAAAGTCTCCTAACATATATTCTTTCAATGAATGTCAGTGGTCTGCAATAGTATTTATATACATGCTAATAATAACTGATCCATTTAGGAATGCTTATAATGAATCAGATACTCTACATATATAAGCTCATTTGTGATCAAAATAATCCTATAACAGGCCCTGCAACTATTCCCATTTTACAAATGATACAATTGAGCCTCAGTGAGCTTAAGCTACTAAAGAGTGGAGATGATGGGATAGGAACCCAAGCAGTCTGGCTTCAGAAGCTGTGAGCCTAACCACTACACCAGAATGTCTTTCTGTATGCTTCTAACCACTACATAATGCCTCTACATGAATCTTTTATGATAGATTAGAAGCTCTTCACATGCAACTTGTGTTCTGATTTATTCAACTTCATTTAAGTGCCAAGGCCAGACTTGTAGGAAGATGGCCCATGTATTTGGAAGTAGTACATGGAGGAGCCTCCCTGGATGGAAGACAGAACCGCCTGCTGTACCTTCCCATTATCTATCTTGGGCCATCGCTCTCTACAACATCTAGGGGCGATACACTAAGCAAGGCTCTATAATGTGATCTGGTATAGATAAAAGTTCATTTTTGCATATGTGGACCTTATTCTGACTTGAGGAGCCTTTGGTAGCATTTACTTGGAGATAACATGCCTGTTTCAATGAATTTTAGACCATTAAATGAATGGCTTATATCATCCTAACCAGAAAGTCAGTCTCTCCTTCTCTCCCTCCACCCTCCTCTCTCTCTCTCTCTCTCTCTCTCTCTCAGACACACACACACACACACACACACACACACACACACACACACACTCCATCTGCTTCCTTCTTGATTAAAAATAGACTACACTAGGCACAGTTCCCAAACTTCCCAGACAGGATAGCTGACCCAACACCTTTCTCCTAAGCCTGCGTTCCTACTTCTTAAAGAGAACCAAGCCAGAGACGAAACAAGAGCTTTCCCCCTTGCCTCCCCATATTCCTACCTATGCAGGCCACTCTGTTCCAAGCATGAATGTTGCTCAGTCTGGCTATTTCTGAAGCCTGGGTGATCTGTAACCAAAAAGGAAGCTAGACTATTACCCCATCTACATCAGCAAGGCAGTCTTGATTGCCATTCAGCTGGCTACTCCTGGTGACCATACTTTTAAAAGTGACTACAGCCCCCTTAGGAAATTTCAAATGTATTTAGGACATAACAACAGAATACATTTGGTAAAATTATGTATAACAAAGCTGTTTCTGCACCAGCTATTTCAGTGGACCAGAGTCTGCTTACTTCAGAAGTCCCAGGATGCCTTAAGAATATTTGTCTCGTTATCCCCATTATTTTCCCCTTCAGGGAACTGTCCCTAATAAACTTTGCTATGTCTTTTCTCCTGGCTAGTTTTAATATGAGCCAAGGGAAAGATTTCAGGAAAGCATGAGTTCGTTTCTGCCTGGGCTTGCAAAATTGTCTTTTGCTGCAGAGGCATCTGTTAGTAATGATTGAGACCATCTGCAAGGCACAAGACAACTTGTTGAGAAGTTACTCTAAAAAAGGCCCTCTTCCAAAGAACCTTTAACCCTTAGCACCTTTCTACAACAGTGGGATCTTTAATTAATGATCACAGAAGACTAGATGATGCCTCCTCACTAGCATGACCGTCCTAAAGTAACGCTTGCGCCTTGGAACCAAGAAGACGTTGAGAACTTCAGGGTCCCCAAAACTATGAATATCACCTAAAGGACTTCTTCATGTTCAAGTACCATTTCAAGTTCTCACCTTCCTTTAAGGGGCCCAGCATGATTGAGTTTGATACAGATCCTCTTTGAGACGACTAGAATTCCTTAGCACTTTTTACGTGGCCAAGAAGACCTCAAACCTAAACCAAATGTTCAGGAGACTGAAAGTCTCAGAAAACTCCTAAACTGCTTCTATAACCCGATTCTCCTTTTATCTTTCTGCCTCAGTCTGAGAATAAAATGATCATGGTTTCCAGCTAGAGATTTAGAGTAGTGTGGATATGAACAACTGACCCAACGGGCCCACAGCACAACCAGAGTTACGTTTGGGTGTCCTATTTCTTTTGTACCTTTACTTTCCAAAGTATTAGCTGATACATAAGGCCCCCCTGCTGAAGCCAGGGACTATAGACTCTGAGGAGTATATGGTGACACTCCAGGAGAACAAGAAGCCACAGGATCAACAAGGTACATTTTCCTGGAAGGCCAATAATGGAGGAAATGCCATCATTTGAGAGCATTACAGACTAGGGTAGAATGCAGACTTGAAGTAAAATGCAAAATTCACAGACTTTTAAAATAAATCTTAAAACTGCAAATAAATTTTGAGCTCAAGGCAAGAGCTTCCACCTCCTTCCCTACATCTCAGAGGGTCTAATGTTTATTTCCTACCTCCATTATGAACATTTTGATGGGTATTTGAGGAAAAACTGTCTTAATACACCTCTCGCAGAGCCCACAGGCATTTTTAAGATACTCTTAATGAAAAAAAACAAAAACAAACCCTGCTCCCAGAAAAAGTGAATTAAGGAAAAAGCAAAAAGGAAAGAAAGAAAAGGCGCTTATGGGAATATTCATATGCTTATGACATTAGTCTTCAATACACCTTATTTTATGAAGGTGGGACCTGAGATCCAGAAAGGTTGACTAACTTACCCAACATCGCATAACTCTAAGTGGCAAGGCCAACGCCGGCAATGAGTGGAAACGAGATAAGGAGACCTCTTCCGAATGCCCTGTGTCATTGCCCACAGTCAGCCACTCGCCCGACCTCAGAGCAAGAGTGCTCTGGATTTCCACACCTCAATGTCCCGTTGCAGCCTTCCCTAGGAAGAATCTCTTCTACGTCCCTAGCAACAGTCACCTGACGGACTCAGGAAGGGACAGTGAGCTCCAGGTTGATTCTGTCAAGAGATCCTTCTCTTTTTCTCTTGTTTTAATGAGCTATAATTGACACACAACATTGTGTTATTTTTAGGCATACAACATGATCATCGGATATACGTATATATTGCAAAATGATTATCACAATATGTTCAATTAAAATCTGTCACCTCACATAGTTACAATGTTTTCTTCTTGTGATGAGGACTTTTAAGATCTACCCTCTTAGCAACTTTCAAGTATACAAAACAGTATTGTTAACTCTAATCACTACATTCATTGTACACTGTATCCCCAGAACTATCTTATCTTATCACTGGAAGTTTGCACCTTTTGAGCACCTTCTCCCATTTCCCTCATCCCCTAGCTCTTGCTTCCGGCAATCATCTATCTATTCTCTGTTTCTATGAATTTGATTTTTTTGGATTCCACATATAAGTGAGATCATACAGTATTTGTCTTTCTCTATCTGACTTATTTTATTTAGCATAATGCCCTCAAGGTCCATCCATGTTGTCTCAGATGGTAGGATTGCCTTCTTTTTATGGCTGAATTTATAGACCTATATACACACACATATATGTATGCAGAGGACACATTTTCTATATCTATTCATCTATATCAGTGGACACTGAGGTTATTTCCATGCCTTGACTATTGTAAACAATGCTGCAGTGAACATGGAAATTCTCAGAAGATACTTCTACTGACCTCTATCTATCCCTCCAGATCCCTCATGATCTCACAGTTCGTGGGTTCGAGCCCCACGTTGGGCTCTGTGCTGACTGCCAGCTCGGAGCCTGGAGCCTGTTTCAGATTCTGTATCTCCCTCTCTCTCTGACTCTCCCCTGCTCACGTTCTCTCTCTCTCAACCTCTCTCTCTCTCTCCCTCAGAAATAAATAAAATATTAAAAAATTTAAAAATAAAGATACATAAAGCAAGTGACAGCCCTAGTATATTGCTTGGTTTTTATCACATATTTACTAGTTAATTTATTTATTAATTGTGATTTAATTTGAAGGCTTTCAGCCTACACTGTGAGATATTCTGCATATGCTGGTAAGTTTGATCTTCCACCCTAGGAGCAATCAGCTGCCTTAATGGGAAATCCACATTCCTGGGGGGCTCAGTTAGCATCCTATTTGAAAAGACCACTCTAGAAGCAGCTACTACAAAGACTTCTGTCTCTTTATCTCAATTGGCAACCAAGGTTTTACTAGTTAGCATAGTGAATTTTTTATGTTTATTTATTTTGAGAAGGAGAGAGAGAAAGAGAGAGAGAGAGAGCAAGCATGCACAACTGGGGAGAGGCAGAAAGACAGGGAGAGAGAATTCCAAGCAGCCTTTGCATGATCAGTGCAGAGCCCTATTCAAGGGTCGAACTCACAAATGGTGAGATCATGACCTGAGCTCAAATCAAGAGTCTGATCCTTAACCAACTGAGCCACCCAGGCACCCCTAGCATAGTGAATTTTAGAAATTTTTAAAGTGGCTATATTTAAAGCCATTAATTGAATTATGGCTTTTTAGTTAGTATGTCATGAAAGTTTCCACATATTTACAGCGCTACTCCTTAAATACCTCATTTTACAGAAGTGGAATCTGAGGCTTTGTTGATGAAATTAAATGTATATAAGAAATATGGCTTGGGTATAATATTGATGACTCTCCCCATCTTTGCCTAAAGAGTATCAGAACCTAGACCTGTAGCTTTTCTTTCTGAGATGGTGCCCAGGGCTTGATCTCTGAGTGGTCCCCGGTTCAGCTACTGGCCAGGAGGATTTCCAGTCGCCTGAACTGTAGGAGAACAGAATCCTGCCTCTGGAATATCACCATATCTACCTCCCATGGACCTTTCACACAGATGGGGACAGACACAACCAGAGGACAGAGACCTAGGATGCCGTCATGTTTGCAGAGCAGGTCATAGGAAATATTTTATGCCTACCTGCTTATATGAGTGCTTAACATTCACATGGGGTGGGGGTGTAGAATTTTCTTGAGATCTGCTTTCATTATAACCCAGCAGAAAGATTGTGAGGAGATAACTCTCACCCACCTCAAACTTCTTCAAGGTCCCTGCTACCTACCAAAAAGGACTTAAGAGTTGTGTGTTAAAAATGGGCTTCGGTCAGGGCGTCTGGGTGGCTCAGTTTATTAAGGGTCTGACTTCAGCCCAGGTCATGATCTCATAGTTCATGAGTTTGAGCCCCATGTCAGGCTCCACACAGACAGTATGTAGTCTGCTTTGGAGCCTCTGTCTCCCTCTTTCCATCTGCTCCTCCCTCACACACTCTTTCTCTCTCTCACTCTCTCCATCAAAAATAAATAAATATGTTTTTAATTGGCTTAGGTCAGTTCAGAGCAACAATATAAGAAAACCAGCAAGGGCAGCTCCACCTCATTTCTGCTGTCTCCAAAAGACTCTGGAAAGAAAACTCTGGAAAGAGCTGGTATAGTGACATAACTCTGCACTAAGAGACTGTGACAGGCATCTAGGTTCTCCGTCACTACCATGAATTATCTCTACAACTTTGGCCAGGTCATTTAGCCCTCTGAGTCCTGAGTGTTGCATCTGTAAACAGGAATAATTGCTTACTTACAGCAAGGTTCTTGAGTTTTAGAAGTTATTTTGCAAAGAGGCTGCAGCTTTGCTTCTGGGGAATAGTCACCTGGCACAACCTCAGAATGCTCCAACTTTTTTTCAGTTACTGGAGATTCTGACGTTTGTGGGTAGCAGTTCTACTGAGATATAATTCATATGCCCCACAATTCAGACATTTGAAGTATACAACTCAAGGGGCGCCTGGGTGGCTTAGTCGGTTAAGCGTCCAACTTTCGCTTGGGTCATGATCTCGCGGTTCGTGGTTCGAGCCCCGCGTCGGGCTCTGTGCTGACTGCCAGCTCAGAGCCTGGAGCCTGTTTCAGTCTGTGACTCCCTCTCTCTCTGACCCTCCCCTGCTCACTCTGTCTCTCTCTCTCTCCTAGAAATAAATAAAACATTAAAAAAAAATGAAGTATACAACTCAATGGCTTTTACTGTATTCATAGTACATAATTATCACCACAATTTTAGAATATTTTATCATCCCCAAAAGAAACTCTGTATCTTTAGCTACCCTCCCCAGTGGCCCCATCCATTCCCCTGCCAGCATTAGGCAATCACTAATCTACTTGCTGTCTCTACTTTTTGCCTATCCTGAATATTTCATGTAAATGAAATCCTATAACATGTGGACTTTTGTGATTGGCTTTTTTACTTAGCATAATAGCTTCAACGTTTATCCACACTGTAGCATATATCAGTACTTCATTTCTCTTATGGCCAAATAATTTTCCATTATATGAACATGACACGTTTTATTCATACATTCATCCGGTAACTGACATTTAGTTTATTTCTACCTTTTAGTTACTATAGGTAATGTTGCTATGAACATTTCACGTACAAGTTTTTGTGTGGACATATGTTTCCATTTCCCTTTAGTGTATGCCAAAGAGTGGAACTGCTGGGTTCTACTCCATATGATATCTCTTTGTTCAATCTTTTGAGGAACCACTAGACTGTTTTCCAAGACGACTATAACACCCCACATTCCCAGCAGCCATGTACAGGGGTCCCATTTTCTCCACACCCTGACAACACTTGTTATTGTCTCATTTTCACTGTAGCAAGTGTGACATGATGTCCTATTTTGATTTTGATTTACCTTTCCCTGATAGCTAATGATGGTTACCATCTTTTCTTGTGCTTGTTGGCCTTTGGGTTATCTTCTTTAGAAAGATGTCTACTCAAATCCTTTCTCCATTTTAAAATGTGATTATCTGCTATAGAGCTGTGAGAATTTTTTATTTATTCTAAACACAAGTCTCTTATCAGATAAATAATTTAGAAATAGTTTCTCCCAATCTGTGGGTTGTCTCTTTTTTAAAGTGTATTTATTTTGAGAAAGAGAGAGAAAGAGTGAGCACACACATGTGAGCAGGGAAGAGGCAGAGAGAGAGAGAGAGAGGGAGAGAGAGAGAATACCAATCAGTCTCTGCACTGACTTGGGTGTCGATCTCACAAACTGTGAGATCATGACCTGAGCCAACATCAAGAGTCAGACACATAACCCACTGAGCCACCCAGGCACCCCTGTGGGTTGTCTTTTCACTTTCTCAATAGTATACTTTGAAGAATAAGTTTTTAACGTTAGAGAAGTCCAATTTATCTATTTTTTCTTTTGTTTTTCATGCTTTTGGCATCATATCTAAGCATCCATTGCCAAATCCAAGGTCACAAAGACTTAGCTCCATGTTTTCTTCTAAGAGGCTTAGAGTTTTAGCTTTTACATTTAGGCCTTTGATCAATTTTGAGCTAATTTTGTATACAGTGTAAGGTGGAGGTCCAACTTCATTTCCATCAAATGCACCAGCATCATTTGTTGAAAAGTCTGCTTTTTCTCCATTAAATGATCTTGATGCTTTTGCCACATATAAGTTGACCACAGATATGTAGGTTTACTTCCGGACTCTCATTTCTAGTCCATTGATCAATATGTTAATGCTTTTCCGAGTACTGAGCTTCCCTGATTACTGATGCTTTTTAGTAAATTTTGAAATTGAGAAACATGAGTCCTCCAACTTTGTTCTTCTTTTTCAAGATTGTTTTGATTATTCTGGTTTCCTTGTATTTCCATATGAATTTTCAACTCCTTTACAAAATTTCAAAAAGGAAAACTATTCTAGTGTTGGTGGGCTGTAGCATCTATAAATGGGTTTTGATTTTTGCCTTCTGGAGATTTAAAAGCAAAGAAATCTAAAA
Organism: Proteles cristata cristata; assembly: GCA_017311185.1. Classification (NCBI taxonomy): domain Eukaryota; kingdom Metazoa; phylum Chordata; class Mammalia; order Carnivora; family Hyaenidae; genus Proteles; species Proteles cristata. The sequence goes on from JAESUZ010001704.1 coordinate 815,944, forward strand.
TTTTCTGCAGTTCTGTGGCTTTAGTATAGTAAGAATTTCCCCGAAACAAGTTCAACCAACTGAACATTCTTTACATTTCCTCTTGGACTAGTTATCCTGCCCTTCTCTAACGAGACATCCTTTAAAATGGTTCAGCTTGAGGAGTTCTGCCTGCTAAGGATGGTTTCAGACACTTGGTGTGTCTTCCTTAATTCGAAGCTCCTGGGGGTTGTCACTGGTTAGTCAGAGAAGCAGAGGCCATGAACAAGAATTCACCCAGTATCAATTCAACCTGAAGGAAAAACATTTCAAGCCACATTCTCTGAAACAGCTCTCTTATTTAAAATTCTTGATCCAGGCATCACCTAATAAAAAGCTATATGCCCTTACCCCCTCCCTCCTTCACCCCCACTGGGTAATGCAATGATCTCAAGAATCCATATAACAACCCCTCTCAAATGAGCACATTGAGAGTGAAGGAAAATGGTGTTGAAAGCAGGGGAGACCTGCAGAGAGAGGGAAAGAAAGGATAGAGAGCAAGATAAGAGCAGAAACCAAGAGCAACAAAGAAGGGAAGAGAATGAAGAGAGGAAGGGGAAGGGGAGCGCAGAAAGGGAGAGAGAAGCATATGGCAGGTATCAATTATTTACCATTTATGAACAATAAAAAAAATGCACTTTAACTACAGGAAGAGCACCAAATCCACTCAATAACCATTTAAAAGAATATAGAAATAAAACACAGCCATTTAAAGGGCTGTAATAAATGTGCAAAGCTCTTTGTAATGCCCCTGAAAGAATGCAAGTGTTAAGCCTTGGTAAATTACACTTAAAAGTACGTGTAACGTAAAAATGAAATTAGGCATACAAATAACCTCACACTTCGGCATTTTTTAAAAAGTCTCTTCAAACAGTTAATTGGAAAAGCCTCTAAGGAGCATAACTTTTCTTCTCTCATATTCTCTTCTCTTAACAATAGAGTCAAGCAAATGGCAGGAGCGAGTAAATGCAGGTGATCCAGGATGCATGGAAGGTCTGCCTTAAATCATCTGCCCTGGAAAAAGAAGGGAAAAGGAAGGGAAGATAGAAGGTACTGCCAGAATCTTTCCCTTCACTCTTTAGAGAACTGAATGATACCCTTTAAACAAGGTCGCAAAAATATGCAGATGGCATCACAGCCTCTGTTTCCCAACTGCACATTTTAATAGCTTCAGTGTTCTCTTCAAAATGGAATAAGCCAATGAGAAAGTACAGTTAACTTCATGTGCCCATTTTTCATGAATGTCTGCTGCGTAATACACTCATATTTCCAGTAAACCAGTACCCAGCACAGTCCAGACTTATAGGGGAAAGAATCAAAGAGTTTGGCTCCGAGAGGCCTGGAGGCATTAGATACCAGAGTAAAGTCGGGCACTGGGGTGGGGTGCAGCTGCTGGTGGAATTTGCTGTATTCCAGCCTGCAAATTCCACATAAAGGTTCTAGACACAAACAAGAGTTCTCTCCTCAATGAGTAGCACATTGTCTTTTCATCCTACCCAGTCACCCTTCAAATCTCTTCCATATTTCGGACATAACATATCATCAATGTCACAGCTTGGGTTGCCCAGGAAGCCAACTCTAAGACAGAGATTAGTGTGCAGAGTCTTTTTAGGGCAGGATCTTGGAATCTGACACCTGTGGAAGAAAAGGGAAGGTAGTAAAATTGGGTGGAGGGAGAAGCTGGACCGCAGTGCAGTTTCAGTGGACATCTCAGACAAGCCTCTAGGGAATTCTGAAGATGGACTGACCTCTCAACACTGCCTATGGGCGGAGAGAGCCAAGCCTCACTGTCCCTTCATCATCAGTCGTTGGATGCAGCTGCCCCAGGAAGGGGGCATGACCTCGCCCGAGGCTTCTTTCCCCATCTGAGACAACCCAGAGGGACTGACCACCGAGGGGACTGCCTGGAGCACCCGGGGCAGCTGGAGGTGTGAGAACTGCAGTCCTGAAATAGGACTTCCAGGTCCACCACCGTGAGCAAACAGAACGGGCCTTGCTGGGTTCATCTATTCATTCAGGAAACATTTGTGGCATCGTCTTAATGGGCAAGGCGCTGATCTATGATGACCGATTATGTAAATTCCCCCAGCCTGTCTTTAGGCACAAAACACAAAGTTTTATACTGCTTGTCTCCCTGAATTCTCTGTGAAGCAGTATTCTATCAAGGACTCATCCAGGAAAATGAGCAGTAGTGAAAGCAACCAGGCTTTGTCTTTTCTGGGCTGGCCCTCCAGTGTTTATAGGAGAAAAGACATCTTGAGGAGATGACAGCAAACCTTGCCTAGAAATACAAGCAATCCAGGGGCACCTTGGTGGCTCAGTAGGCTCAGGATCTGACTTCAGCTCAGGTCATGATCTCACAGTTCGTGACTTGAAGCCCCATGTCGGGGTTTCTGTGGACACCTCAGAGCCTGCTTCAGATTGTGTCTCCCTCTCTCTGCCTTCCCCCTCCCACATTCTGTCTGTCCCTCTCTCTCTCAAAAGTAAATGAACATTAAAATTTTTTTTATAAAAAGAAATATAATCAATCCATTGACACAGGGTTGCAGATGGATAGGAAACAGAGAGATGTCGCTAATGAGAAATTTCCTGGAGCTTCGGATTCTTTCCCCCTCCCTGTCTGTTTTCTATCTTTGTAGATGCTGGAGGGCAAGATCTAGTCCATAAATTATACTCTGACCCCGTTTTCTAAATTTCATTAAAAACATTTTTTTTCCTCCGTTATCTGAAAATTCCACTTTCAACTCTTACAAAGACACTCCTGGGTCTGTCTTATTACCCAATAAGTAACCTGCTACTGTTCACACTGACTGTAATGAAGCCTGAGCCGCTGCCCTCACAATACACCTAAGTGTGCCACAGACCGCCAGCGCTCACCCTCTTGTGTCATTTCACTTAATTAATAAGCAGAACAAAGATTTCAGAAAAGGAAAAAATTTGATTATGCAGCATTGTAATGGCACTCAAGTCTGTTGTAAAGACTGAGTGGGGTCTGCCCCTGAAAATCTCCATTTGCTCTACCGCGATACCATGGAAATGTCAGCTCTAGCTCCCCCGCCCCCACCCGAGGTGACCTTTAGCTGCATCTCTCAGTAATACTAAACCATTAGTCATGCCTGGGTCAGTGATGTGTCAATAACAGAATAATTATTGAAGAAAGCCTTAAGAGGAAGGACAGCAGTCTCGATTCAGAATCGGCTCAACCCAAACCGGCACCACGGCTTGTTGAATAAATGAATGGATGTCGAATAAATGGCCCCTTTGCATCTGGAGACCTAAAGACTGTTGATTCCATTAATCCAGGGGGGTTATTTGTAGCTGCTAAGCACCTTTTTAGACCAGTAAGTGGCATGGCTTTTACTCCTGCTGACTGCAACCCACTCTTCTCCGGTGGAACAAATTCACTGTACTTAATGGCTCTGGCATTTTAAAAGGAAGTCAGTCAGCAGGGCTGTTCAGAACACCTGCACCTTTTGCAGGGCACTGGATGCCAAGAACGTCTCCCTACTCACAGGAGAGACCATCCTGAGACCCCGGAATTGGAGATGTCTCTAAACTCTATGCTAGAGCCCTCATGGAAACTAACTGGCAAGGCACTAATAACAGAAATGAGTGGTTTAACAGTTAAAGTCAGGAACACAAGAGACAGAGGCACACATGGGGAAAGTGCCATGTGAAGACTGGAGTTCGGCTGCCACAAGCCAAGAAACTACCAGAAGTTGGGAGAAAGATCTGGAACAGAGCCTTCCTTGGCACCTTCAGTGGAAGCATGGCTTCACTGGCATCTTGACCTTGGACTTTCTAGTGTCCAGGGATGTGAGACACTACGTGTCTGTTATTTATGCCACTCAGTTTGTGGTGCTTTGTTACGGCAGCTCGAACAAACTAATACACCGAGACCTCAACTTGCAGCCAACAGGCCTTGTAGGGAGTTCTGTCCTAGAGATTGCTGACCATTGTGTCATCCGGAGCAAGTTATTTAAACTTCTTTTCCCTTTATTTCCTATAAGACCAAGACAATAATACACAGTTTACCAACCTCACAAATTTCACATGAAAATCAAAACTTTACACATGCAAAAGCACTTTCCAAACTCACATAGCCTGATGCACAATCTATAGGACGTTAGTGTGTCCAATAGAGCATTCTGTATGGTAGTACTTTCCACCCTAAGGTGTGGACAAATTGGGGTCTCCAGGGTTCTGTAAAGAGAGCTCAAATACTCAAAAGGTATTCAGGAAATAAACAAACAAAAAACACAAATATCTTCCCTTGCCTTCCAGGCAGACAAGATGGATTTCAGTAGGGAATGGGGAACCTTTTGAGACAAAAAAGAAGAGGCATCTCTAGGGTCACTTCCTTCTATTGTAGGCTATTATATATTATAGGTTATTATTATTTCACACCATATAGGTGAAAATGAATGCACACCAAATAGGCACCAGCCAAGATGAACTGCCCAAGATCTTTCCTTCCTCCTGGAGCACAGGGGCCCAAGGAAGGAGACAGAACTTGGGAGAGGGGATGTAGTGATGCCATGTAAATGCTCAATGGCAGCCTCTACCCTGCAATGGTCCTTATTAGAAGCCACATATAATATTCCTGTAATGCTTGATTTGTTTTAATAAGCAGGTGTTTCTTCTATTCATTTGCAACTAGAAAAAACTCTGTGGTCCCTCAGGCCCAGCTATTAAATAAAGCTGCATAAAAAACAACAACAAAGTCTAAGAAATAAAGTGAATTTAAAAGGCAATCCACTGAGAGTATGTGCCCTTGATACAATACAATGAAATGGCACTTTACTGCTGTGGTCTTCCTCCCTAAAACTTGTAATCCAAATCCAATTATAAGAAAAATATCAGATGAATTCCAATAGAGGGACACCCTACAAAATACCTGCCCAGTACTCCTCAAAACTGTCCAGGTCACCAAAAACAAGGAAGGCCTACAAAACTGCCACAGCCAAATAAGGGCACATGACATCTACATGTAATTAGGTGTCCTGGGTGGGATCCTGGGACAGAGAGAGGACATTAGATAAAAACAAAGGACATCTGGAGGTGTCTGGGTGGCTCAGTCAGTTAAGCATCCAACTCTCAATTTCAGCTCAGGTCATGATCTCATGGTTCATGAGTTTGAGCACCATGTCCCATTCTGTGCTGATGGAGCAGAGCCTGCTTGGGATTCTGTCTGTCTGTCTCTCTCCCTCCCCTGCTTGTTCTCTTATCTCTCTCAAAATAAATTAAAACAAATTTTTAAAAAAGGAAATCTGAATGAACCGTGGACTTCAGTTAGTAACAATGTATCGATATTGGTTCATTAACTGTAACAAACATACCATACTGATGTGTATAATAATAGGGAAAACTGGGTACATGGCCTCCGTTTTAATATTGCTCTCAAAACTGAAGCCCATTAAAAAATTAAAAAGGCAATCCAAACTTTGCTTTCATCTTTTGAAGAGTATTAAGGGAAATTAAATGTATGACTCACAGAAAGACTTCTTTAAACTCCTCTTTCCTCTTCTTTCCAGCTATTACACAACCTAACATTTCTCCAGAGCCTCTTGCTCTCTCGAGTCCACCCCTCCACACACACGTGCACACATACACAGACCTGCACCTTCTGCCTGACACCCAGGTACCCTGGCCTCTTTGTCCCCTGTCCTTGTTTGCAGATACAAGGCCATGTCACTGTTACCATTCCCCGTGCACAGGTTCACCCAGAATGGGGCACCACTGAGACTTCTGCTCTCGCCAGCCAGTCACAGGCCCCTAGTTACCTGCAGGACCTGGCAGTTTCTTGTGCCGGCTACCCCCTGGCTGCCCATTGAAATATATATGGCATGAGGTGTCCCTGAAATATGAGGTGTCCTTCTCCAGGGCTGTCTGCTTTTCTCATGAGAATTCTACTGGAGAATTCAAAATAAATAGAATACTCTACCTCGATATATGATAAAGATTTTGAAAGTCAAAAAGTAGATATGTCATTAATTCCATTTTCTTACTACCTACATTTATGAACGAGTGTTGAGGTAAAAGAATGGTACTATTCTGATGAGTCTCAAAAAAATAAGCAAAAGTAAGGATTGTATTGTTTCGTCATACCTAGATAAGTGATAGAGCTATTTATTAAAGAAGCAAAGGAGGAATAAAGACAAAATTTTGGATAGTGTTTATGTCCTGGGGAAGAGAGTAATGTTCTGGGTCTTACTTTGGATGAGTATCAGTTTGTTTCACTTACAATTACACTGCATACGCTTTGTTATGTATCCAATAAAAATAGGTGTTTTTAAAAAACAATAGGAAAGGCAACTAAAAGACCCTAATTGGAATATTGTATCAGTCAGACTCCTGCAGGCAGGGAAACCAACTTCGGCTCATTTAAAGAGAAAAGGAACTTGTTAATAAGATATTTGGTGGCTCACAGAACAGAAGGATCAACCAGTCTAGGGTCAGCCAAGAACCCAGACAGCAGAGCCATCCCTGGGAAGACACCACCAAACGCGGACATTACAGCTTATGTCTTCAAACACGAGACACTGACCCCTGACGGAAGTACCTAGAACCCCACCATGCTGTCTCTCAAAACTAGATGGGGGAGGGGATGGAGCTACTGCCACCTAGTGTCCTCAGGACCCCTGCTTCTTCACACCTTCTAGATCTGGTTTCCAGCTCTGGGTAAATGAGTCTGACTGGTGGAGCCCAGGTCATGTGCCTGTGTCCTACTTGCAATGGAGGCTGGGAAAGTGCTTGGCTTCTACAGGAAGAAGCAGACTCAGCCTCCCCTAAGATTCATAAGGGAGTGAATCTCTCACACAGAAACAGAGACTTCAGAGGCTGGGTGTTAAAACAACTGACAAATGTCCACTATTTTAGCTGTTCAACATCAACACACATCCTTCTTCCCATGCATCTGCTATTTAAAAATTGACTGCTAGGGGCACCTGGGTGGCTTAGCCGGTTAAGGGTCCGACTTTCGCTTAGGTCATGATCTCGCGGTTCGTGGGTTCGAGCCCCGCGTCGGGCTCTGTGCTGACTGCCAGCTCAGAGCCTGGAGCCTGTTTCAGTCTGTGACTCCCTCTCTCTCTGACCCTCCCCTGCTCACGCTGTCTCTCTCTCTCTCCTAGAAATTAAAAAAATAAATAAATAAATAAATAATAAAAATAAAAATAAAAATTGACTGCTAAACACAATGTAACTATCGCTCCTATAATCAATAAAGTATCTATACCTTCATAGCTTCTGCCCAAAATGGGGACAGGGAGAGCATCCAAACACCCAGGGTCTCATCAGGTCCTGCACCCAGCTTCAAGTCCAAGATTTATGAGTATCCATTCTTATAGTAGTTCTCTCATGATCCTTTCCTGGTACTTTGTAGCCTCTAAACCAAAGTATTAAACTAACTCTCACCAATCCACCCGATAAACATAATGGAGGAAACAAAAATGGAAGAGGAAAAAAGGAAGAAAATTCAAGTATAAAAACATGTGCTTAACCCAATTAAAACTACTCTACAAGTCAATAGGTGATATTTAAGAATATTCCCATCCATTTTTTTTTCTAGAGAGAAAGAGCAAGAGCAGGGGAAAGGGACAGAGGAAGAGAGAGAGAGAATCCCAAGCAGGCTCCATGCTCAGTGTGGAGCTTGATCTCACAACCAGGAGATCATGACCTGAGTGAAAATCAAGAGTCGATTGCTCACCTGACTGAACCACCCAAGCACCCTGATCTCCCCACCGATTCTAAGATAGCTTTGCCTTTAGCCAGAACATCAGCTAGGGATTCTTGACCTTATGGAATGACGCAGCGTCTTTCCTGAGGGATCAGAGTCATTGATGGCCCTATTTGTACAAGATGATTAAGTCTCCTTTTAACTTTTACCACTTCCTTTAAGCTGTCCTCCTCCTTCCTGTCTCCCTCTGTAGCCATAATCCCTCTAGAGTCAGGATCAGTCAACCCAGCAGTGTCATAGCCCCCTCTTTGGCCTTTACCCAGTGACATGAGATTGTAATTGGAGTCCCCAGAGTAGAGGTGTCATTGGGATATTAGGTTTCTGGGGCTGCTGTAACAATTGATCACAAACTTAAGGACTTAAAAAAATTATTCTCTCACAATATCTGAGAATATGGATGGTTTTTCTGGAGATTTCTGAAATTAAAATGTCAACAGGGCCATGCTCTCTCCAAAGGTTCCTTTATTCTTCCAACTTTCGGTGGTTCCAGGTGTGCTTGGCTAATAGTAGCATAATACCAACCTCTGCATCTGCATTCACATGGCCTTCACCCCTTGGGTCTCTGTGTGTTAAATTTCCTGCCTATTTCTCTCCTATGGACACCATTCACTGAATCTAGGTCCCATTCTTATTCCAGACAATCTCATCTTGAGATCCTTAACTACATCTACAAAACCCTTACTTTCGAATAAGGTCATATTCACAGATCCTAGGAGTTAGAACTTGGAAACATCTCTTGGAGAAACAATTCAACCCAATATAATAAAGACACACAAATTCTCCAACTCTGGACTCATTCTGAGATCTATAAACATATTCCCATTCTCTAAACTCTAGGCCAACAATCTTCTATTCCTCTTACCCATCTTGCCCTGCCTGCAAAGCATTAGACCTGCCCATGAATCAGGGTAGATCTCATCTCAGGCTCTTTCCATCCAACGTGGGGAGTGAGATATAGAGAGCTGAAACTAGTGTGCAGACCAGATCTTCACCTCCAAAAGTGGGTGGGCCATGAAAAGGAGATGGACTAAACTTGCTGCAACTCCACATAGGTGAGACTAGTGATACCCCACATGTGTGATGCTATTCAAGATGCCCTCATCCAGTCAGTGATTGTTAAAGGTAAGCATTTGTAAAGTGCTCAGTTCTAGAACAATTACACACCGATGGGATCATTGTGTTGAGACACAGAACTAGCCTACATTCCTCTCTGTGGACTGCGACTTCCTCTGAATATAATAAATATTTCTACTACAATCATTCTGAAAAGAAACCCATCCTCCAGCCTTGAATGGTGGAGGCCTGGGCTTCTGGAAGGGTGGTTTTCGACTTCGTAATACAACCCATTTTCTGTTATATTGTATTGTCTCTCAAAATATGCCCCAGACAAGGAGAAATGTAGCCCAGCCCCAAGATACATGTTGGGCCACATTCTGGTGTCACATAATTATGCACTTTTCAGGTCAGCATTTTTCTTCTTATCCTCACAAAAACAGAACTGAGACCTCTTTGTTCTATTACTTCCGAACCAGGAACACCTTACTATCTGCCTCCTTTGTATTTCTTTTTTCTTTACTAAGAAATTTGTCACTCATGCTGTTTCTCTGACAATCAATTCATTGATCTTTACTATTCCACTCCAGGAATATTTGAAATGCAAATAAGGTCACAGGTCTCTTTTCCATCAAAAAAAAAAAAAAAGGTCATTCAAAAACAGTAAAATAGTGCAGTTCTATAAATCCTCCATCTTTCTAATATGTGTACATACCAACCTTTCTTTTTCCTTAATTTTCCTCTTTGTCAAAGCAGAAAAATAAACTGCTAGCAAAAGCAAGCACTAGTTAATCTTTCAAAACACACAGGAAATCACTACACTGGAAGAATCTTTATTCATTTGACTGAAACCCCTCAATTTCTTAGACACTAAATATCAGCAGACTTAGCAAAGCTCTTTGTATCTATCATCTACTCATGCATCATTCATGTAAAAGGTGACCTGGGTCCCATTAGTTGACTAGCTGATCTGAATCTTTTGGGTTACTCAGATAAGTCATTTCTAGTGGTCCTCCTTTTAAAATTAATGGAATAGAACAGAATACATGCTACTTAAAAGAATACCCTGCTGGGAATTTCCCACTAAAGTAAAGCTAATTCTCTTCTGTATTTCCCCTTTCTTTCTCACCCTTATTTTTGCTTTCATTCCAAAGGACTGTATTTCTGAATTTATTTCAGATTCAGGAGTAAGAAGATCAATGTCAAGGCCCAGCTGGGACTCAACAACACACATGAATTTGAATCAGTAACTGCCCTCTAGTACAAAGCCTTCTTCTCTCAAAGTGCTGTCTTTCTGCTCAAGGCCTTTGGTAAAGTCCCGTGAGAACAATGACCCAGTCACTCCTTGGAAGCCCTGTTGATCAGAGCCTCATATATAGTCAAGGCTTTCCTTATAACACCCTACAGGTCGGAGTAATTTCTCATTTCCTTATTTGTCAAGCAATTATGACTAGTCACTGATGTAGTTATAGCTTTGAAAAACTCAGGTCTTGGGAGTTTTAAATAAATGGTCACTATCTTGCTTTCAAATCCTTAAGTGTTACTCCATATATTTCAAATTCTGAAGCTTCAGAAACAACATCCTAATGATTGTCACTGCCTACCATTCTACCATCATCTCCTGCCTCTCCTACACAAACACCAGTTTGAGTATTCCACCATCCTGAGCTGCTTACTGTCTCCTGTGCTTCTACAGTTATGACGTCCAGGATGCTCTCAGCCTCTCTATCATCTATCTAACTCTTACTCATCCTCCGACATCAGTTCAAGTCTTATCTCCAGGAACCTTTCCAAACCCACACCCTGATCTAGAAATCCCTATTCTTTGCTGTCAATTACCTAGTATCAACCTCTAAAATAGTGCTTAGGACACTGCTGTACAGTAAATGAGAACTTGCTTTCTGTGCACCATACTACTTCGCACCTTCTTCTTTCACTTACCAATAAAACATGACTTTTTACTAATCCAACTCTAAGTGTTAAATAAATGGCCATTGGGATTCACTAGTATCTAAAATAGGGATGACCAACCTGACCAAGAACTTAAGCTATATTTCTTAACGTCTTCAATAACAGAACTTTCTTAATTAAGTAAGGGATTCATCATATGGTGCAGGCCTAAGAATAATTCACTCTATTCAATTAAATCATTTATATGTAAAAGTTACTTCAGTTTTAAAATTAAAAAGTTATTTTAATTTTCTTATGTGCATCCTTTCAATCACAGTAGAAGCTCTCTAAAGCTGCCTTTAGCTGCTGTCTCATGATTTGAGCATCTCACCAGTGGCAAAAACACCATCTTACTGAGGAATTATTATATTATTCCATAACTTGTGCTGTAATGTCTCCCCTATATCTCCAAACACTATAGTTTTTGCTTTGTTTTAACCCCCTCTATAATCACCCTTTTTCCTACAACTTCACTGGTTTCTTGCTTTCCTCTGTAAGTCAAAACTCAGTTGCAAGTGTCAGAAAATATAGGTCAAACCATCCTCACCAGACAAGCTAAAAATCAGGTGGGAGTGGTTTTGCGGGGACATGTAATTGAGTAATTCAGGGCACATGGTTAGATCCAGGAGTTGAAATAATGGCATCAGGAATTTGCCCCTTTTCCTCTTTATTGATTTTATTCTCCATCAGGTTTTATAACAAGAAGAAATGTCCCCATCTGCACCTCCAACCTTACACTGTCCTTTCAGCTAGCAAATTCCTAATAAACGGCCACATTCCCAAGTTGAAGCACAAGGTCCCAGGAGAATCTTATTGGCCCAGTCTGAGTCACATGCCCATTCCTAAAACAATCACTGCGGCCAATGAGATGGGTTACTCTGATTGGCTGGGCTGTGTCAAGTGCAAACCCCTGGAGTAGAAGTGGGTCAGCTCCATTCAAAGTACAGAGATAAGATTCCCATAAAACAGAGGCTTTCTATTAACCAGAAAAAAAAAAAAGAAGAATAGTGTGCTGAGCAGAACAAAGCTGGAGACAGATCCTCTGTCTACCCTCCTTGCAGCGTTTCAGAAAACAAAAACAAAAAGCAATCTCTAGTACCCTCCAAACATTGCTACTGAAGAGTTCCTATAAAAGGGTGGAGTATGTCAGCCATGGGTCTACCAAAGGCACAGACCCAATAGGATATGTGGAGATGGTATATATACCACATATTATGTGTGTATGGGTATCAGTGCATGTATAAATGTATATATACATGTACTCAAGTATACAGGCATATATTTCCAGTATCTGGGGAAGGCCTGCTTCCTGGCTTGCAGGTGACCATCTTCTCCTGGAGTTCTCACATGGCAGACAGCAGGAAGCACAAGCAAGCACTTTGGTGTCTCATCTTAGAAAGGCACTAAGCCCACTTGTGAGTACCCGCCCCTCATGACCTAATTACCTATCAAAGACCCCACTTCCTAAGACTATCACATTGACAGTTAGGATTTCAACATATGAATCTGTGGGGGACACACACATTCAATCCATAACAGGATCACATTTTCTTTACCTCCCCTCATTCAGTTCTTCTCTCCCGGACACATCTAAGAGCTCAATAAATACATGTGAAATGGATAAATGAATAAATTCCATTTTAAGTTTCTCATTCGTTGCATTGAATTTGAATGATTACTCTGTTTCTCTTTGTGTAGCTTCTACTAGGTTGAGCAAAATAGTAAGGAAAAAATTGAAAAATGCAAAGCATCTAGCAATCTATAAAATAATCTTTCTATGTATAATAATATTGGTATTGCAGCCATTCATATTCTCTCTGGCAATACAATTTGTAATTGTAATTAGCTTAGAGATTAGTTTACATGGCAATGTGCTAGGTACTTCTAATGTTTTATTAGGAGAGTAGCATGATGAGAAGGAAAGACTAATTCAGTTGTGGTAGCATATAGGATAGATTGTAGACTTGAAAGGGTTTCAGGCCAGACTTTAGGATTATTGTAATAGCCCAGGGCTGAAGGAGGCTGGAGACAATAAAATTAGAAAGAATGGGTTTATAGACAGAGCAAGAGAAGAGCAGAGAAGATTTGGATTAATCAATTGCTATAGAGAGAAAATTCCAAAGTTTGAAATGGCATGAATGAGAGAATGATGATATCTTAATGAGGCTGGAGAAGGAAGTATTTTTGATGAGTTAGTTTTACACTCATTAAGTTTGAAGTTACAGAAACATCCAAGTCAGCAACGTCCATTAGGTAGTTGATAATGCAGTAATGACACTCAGATGTTGACTAGAGATTCAGATTTGGGCATTGCAGCATGATGGGCATCAGCAAAATCCAATTTCCTCCAAATCCTGGGCCATGTATCTGTGCCACTGGATGGGTCACATCCAGTGCTCTGATCTCCAGAGCATCCCACAAACAGAATATTCAGCCTAGGTTCTTCTTTTACTTGAGTGACTTTCTACTTTCATAACCTGCAATAGGTAAAAATTCAGGGAAAGAGTAGACATTATCTTTAAAACTACCATGCCTCTTCAGTTACCACTATTTTTCATCCCTTGTTCACTAGAGATACACCTTCCTCAGCAAGTCAACAGCAGCACACTTATACCATTCATATACGGTCTTCATTTGTAGTCTAGTTTAAGGAAGTTCATTAAGTTAGATTAATAAATCTTTATTGAGCATTGAAGATGGTTCAGGAACTGTGTTCACACTGAGGAAAGAAAGATAATGAAGACCCACTCTATGCCTTGAAGGAATTATGAATCTATCAGGAAGACATTCAAACAAGTAGGGAAGGACAATACATGGTTTAGAGGAAGGAGGAAGAGATTTACTCTGCTCATAGGGTTTAGGAAAGACTTATTAAAAGAAAAAAAAAGAGGTGCCTACGAGGATACCTAGGAAACCACCAGGAGGTGAGAAGAATCAAGGCTTTCCAGGCAAGATAAAAATTAGGTGGGAGGCATAAGGACTATGAACTACATGGTCCATTAAAAGAAATGAAAGAGACTTCATTGGAGGTTAACTGATATATACAATGTGAGGCAGCTAACGGCTAGAGATGAGACTTACAAATAAGGATCAGAAGTGGTAAGCCTTGTTTGGTGATACTTTTTAATTGTAGGGCACCAACCATGCACAGTTGAGACCTATTACAAGTAAATCTCACATCACTAAACAGCATATGACCTTTGAGCACTAAAGACCATTTCCAATCAGCTTCTGGCCCTGATCAAGGCACTGCCTCAGATTCAGTGTGTGGAATTCACAGTGCTTGCTTGTGCTTCCTGCTGTCTGCTGTGTGAGAACTCCAGGAGAAGACTGTGCTTTCTTGTTGATCTAACCTGTTTCCCCGTCAGTCAAGAGTTCATTAGTTCTCATTCTATCTATCCTATACCTTTTAGATTCCTGTCATGTATTAGGATTATTTAACTGCTTGTGACAAGAAACCATTTCAGACTAATGTAAACCAAAAGGTTGAATTGATCTCATAAAGGTATAGGAATAGCTTACAGAAATTAAAAACAAAAATGCATCTTGGACTTAGAGTGGATCCAAGACTCTCTGGAGAAACATCCAGAAGAATCTCTCCATCTCTTATCTCCTCTTCCATCCACATGTTATAAACCAGAATGAAGCTAAAAAGGCAAGAAACATTTCAATGGCCCAGCTTCCCTGTACAAATCTGTCTCTCTGTCATTCTCAATTCCAACTTCTCAGGGAAGGGACTCAGGTCCAGCTCACTCTAGGGGCATACCCTTGGACCATTCCATGTAACCAGAGGCATGGTCGCCTTGCTAAAAATGTACTGTGGGGCCCATCACTGTGGCCAGTTGGGCCAGTTGAGGGGTTCATTTCAGCTGGGAAAGTCCTCTAAGGTGGTATCTGCACGGGTGAGAAATCCTAAGGTCACATCACCTGTGCAACTAATTCCTCAGCCTTTCCCCCACACAGGTCCTTGACTCTCTTCCCCTGGTCCTGGGGAATATCCTAACTTTCATGACCTGGGCCTCCCATATCAATCGCCATTACCAACATTCTTTCTCTGGCCTTCAACCTATTTTCTCCACCTACCACTGATTTTTAAACTAGGTCTTTGAACCGCATCCTACTTTTTGTTCACCTGCTCCAAAATAGAAGTCTCATCATGGATCCACCCAGTCAAGAAAATTCATGTCTTTCATTCGAGAAAATAGGCTAGGTGGTCATAGAAAAACTCATTTAAATCCTTTGCATTAATCTTCCCATCAACTCAACTGCTCTCAAACATTCTGACAAAATTTGGGGGAAGCAGTTATTTTAAACAAACTACAAGCAGTTCTCTCTTTGCATGGTCCCAGGCTGACTCAACTGAGTGCATATCAAAACCATGTCTGCTCTTTTGCACAATTCCATGGTAACATTGTTGGTTACCACTGAAACTTGTAAAACAATAACGCAATTTCTAGATGCACACATTTCAGTTAAGGTAGCATTGTGCAAAGTGAGGACTGTCTGTGTTCTAATTTGATTAATGGACTAATGGACAAAAAATTATTCCATGTAATCATGCACCCAATACTCCAAGAGTTCCCCTATTCTGTTCAGCATCTTTCTCAAGACTTATAGTCTTTTCCGCATCAGAAATTAGAGAGATTGGTGGGTGGGAAAGCTGGGAAGTTTCCCGGGCTACCTTTCTTGCTCATTTATCCTGTCAATTTTCATTGTTACTCTTTTATTGTTATCAAGTTTATGGGAGAAAAAGATGGCATCATATTAAGGCATAATTAGGATAATAAACGGGAGCTGTGGTTTGTTTTTGGACTGATTCCAGTTGGGTAGCACACATAATCACCTCTAGCTGACTGCTTGATGATTATGACTTTGACAAAGTGGCATTATTTACTGCTAATGGATGAGATGATGATTTATTACTAATTACTCTCTTTTTCTACAATTTTTATATTATGTTAAATGAAGGATTACCATTGGGGTAATAAATATTCACCAGAAAAAATGTCTAGCAGCAAAGTTCATGAAAGTAGACCCTGAACAGAGGTGCCGTTTTAGTTACTCAGGATTAGCCTTTACAAGGAAGTGTGGGCTTTCTCCTACCTCTCCTGTGAGCTTCTTTTTCCTTTCTTCAGCAGTCCTCACCCCTGTCTAGGTCCTTCAAACCACTCCACCCACCTTCTCTTAGTTTCAATCTGCCTGTCTCATGATAAGAGGCTCATAAAAAATTCAGGCAAAAGAACTATGTTGTAACACAAGCATCTTCCCTGGACTATTCTGGACTTCAGGAGTCTTCTGGAAGAAAAAGAAGAAGGATGAGGAGGAAGAGGAGAAGGAGAAAACAAAAAGCTTTCTAGATGCAAAAATCCAAAGAAGGGATTAAGATACATCCCTTTACAGAAATATGAATGTGCAGAGAAAGTCAGTGTAACAGAAGTGGATATAATTAAATGTAAATGGGGGGGGGGTCTTAGCTCTTACAATCAGTGGTGAGACCCCTGGGGCAGAATGGGGGTTATGTTAGGCAGTGAAACCTGCCCCTTTTAGAAAAGGGACAGATGCAGAGCAGGGTGGTCTGTAGTCAGGGTAGACCAAGTGTGAGACTTGAGGAGCTGAAGAGAGAACTCATGCTGATGTGGCAATGCAGAAGGGTCGGGATACAGGCAGCGCTCGCTGATGTGTCTTGAGGGCGAGGTCAGGCAAGGGAACCAGAGATGATGCTAACCTGAGTGAGGTACTAAACTAAAACCCCCTTGAAGACAGGAACAACTTCTTTATGATCTCCACAATGCCTGGCATGGTGTCCAGAGCACAGAAAATACTCTGAAAGTGTTTGTTGACTGATTTTTCACCCATTGACTAAAGCAGTGAGGAGCAACACTTTTTGTCTGCAAATCAATTAATAACTATTTTATTTAAAGTTTGCAGAGCACATTTGTAAAAGATGTTATATTTTTATTATCAGGAAATGCAGTATCATCAACTTAAGCATTATTCTTTTACTTTCCTTTCACTATAGGTTTTTCAATGCAAGCTAGAATTTCATAGACTCCATAATTAGCACACACAGCAGTATCTGATTTTAATGTTGTACCTGTGATCAAATTTTATTGTTGAGGAAGTTGCTTTGTAGTTGGTTTATGTTATTTTCTCTTGACTGAATCCGTAGACCTCTTACTGCAAAATATGGCTTCTAATAGCATCTTTTAATATTATACCAGTATCATGGCTGACAGGCATTGAGGAGGGCACTTGCTGGGATGAGCACTGGGTGTTGTAGGTAAGTGATGAACTGCAGAAATCTACCCGCAAAAACCAAGAGCATGGCTTACACACTGTATATTAGCCAATCTGACAATAAATTATACTAAACATATATAATGTATATAGTACCAATATCAGATGTATAATACTTAATATATAAATGTACAATATACAAATATTAAACTAATTTGTTTTCTATTCTTTTTTCAGGTTATAAACATATGAATTACCTTATTAAGAAACGTCATGTAAAATAAATTTAGTAGCATTTTTTATTTTGGAAAGAGAGAGCATGAGCAGAGAGGGGCAGAGAGAGAGAGAGGAGAGTCTTAAGCAGACTCCATGCTCAGCACAGAGCCCAATGTGAGGCTCAATCCCATGACCCTGGGATTGTGATCTGAGCAGAAAACAAGAATCAGATGTTTAACAGACTGAGCCACACAGACATCCCAATATTTTTAATATTATATGTTTACGTGTCCTCACTGTGCTGTCAGCAGAAGGGAACCTTCACCCCAGTCTTTATGATCCACTAGACAGGCCTTTACTCGACCAGTGGTCACAACACTGGACTCTCACCAATGTCACAGGCCTTAGAGATCTGAAGAAGTCATGTATGACCTGGGTGCTGAAGGACGAATAGAAGTGAACCAGGCTGAGAAAAGGCAGCAGGATACCCTAGATAGAGAAAACTACTTTTCAAGGCAGAAAGGCTTATAATAGACAGAGCACTTAGGCAATGATGAAGAGGTCACAGTAGCAATAGTGTGTGGTGTGTGAGGGTAAAAAGGAAGAAAAATTAGCTGGGAAGGTTGTTTAGAACTAAACCATACTAAACAATTGCATGGACGAATTTTAACCTACAGGTGTCTGGAAGCTCAGAGGCTGTATTTGTCAGGATTCTCCAGAGATATCAAACCAGTAGGATACACATATCCTATAATAGGCTGGAGAACTTGAGCACCTATGGTCTAAGTCTCAGTTCAAGGGCAGGAGACCAATGTGCCAGCTCACCAGCCAGGCATAGAGAGAGAATTCCCCCTTCCTCTACCTTTTTGTTCTATTTAGGCTCTCAGTGGATTGAATGAGGCCCGCCCACACTCAGGCATACAGTCTGCTTTACTCAGTCCACCTGTTCACATGCTGATCTCACCCAGAATACCCTCACAGAAAAGCCCAGAAATAATGTTTAACTAAGTATCCGGATGCTCCAGGGCCCAATCATGTTGACATTTAACATTAACTATCACCAAGGCTTATAAAGAAAAGGAATATGATTATATCTACACTTTAGAAAGATGCAGCCAGCACAATGTGGAGAATAGAGCTGGAAGGGAAGGGAGCTGCAGAGAGCAGTTGGGAGTTATCCTAGTGAGAAAGTCAGAGGTGAAGTGTCCAGGGAGGAGTGGATGGTTTCCAGGGATAATTCTGGAATAACACCAACATCACTTATAACTTACTAAACATGTGATCAAGAGAGAAAGAGGTGACCCCAACATTCCCAGTCTGCCCCTGTGTGTGAAAAATTCCATATGAAATTGTTTTGTTTTGTTTTTGAAATTGTTTTAACAGTTGCCCCACCAGCCTTTGTCTTCTACACAACTTTGGGCTAAACTGAGTAAAGAAAAACATATACCATAAAGGAAGAAAAAAAAGAACTCTCTGAGCACCTACTAAGTGCTGACTTTAGCCAAAACATTCACATTTATCCTCACAAAAGCCCTGCAGAGGCAGATATTATTATTATTCTCTTTTTGCAGATTGAGAAACCGGTGCACAGAGAAAATTAATAACCTGGGCAAGGTCACATAGCTAGTAAATGGCAGACCCCAAAAATTCAAACTCAGGGTTTTAGTGTTTGAAAGAAATATTTCTTCCACCCTCTTATGTTGCCTCTCAGTAGGATAGAATGCGTCTTCATAAACCTCTACATTCATATGAATAATTTCATCAAAGAGAATTCAAAAGGGCTTTGAATTTCCACACTGGAAATAATAGGGAAAGAAATTAAATAGTCATTCTAAAATTCTGAGTACACACAAGCCTTGAATTCCTCAGGTTCCATTAGCAGCTTTAAAACTGGCTGGTGGGGCAGCCATTAGAACTGTTTTGTGTGGCTTCATTTGTATTTCCCAGTAGTATTATTAATAGCAATAAAAATTACTCACAAACAAAATGTACCACTTATAATCCATATTCACATTTAGTCAAAAAAGGACTATTTTAAAAATACCAAGTAAGGTCAGTACTTCTTAAAAACTTGCAAAAAATGGATTTCTAACAGGATATAGATTTGGGTTTTTCTTGGACTAATATATCCCACCAGGTTTTTCCAGGAAGATACAATGAGGATTTAACGCAGCAGAGATGGTTGATTTTACTGGTTGAAGGACTGATCAGCACAACTGAATCCTAGTGATTATGGAGTGGTGCCAACCTTCCCATATCGGCTCTCCTTTATGGATTTTTGAACCCCTAGGACTAAAAAATTCTCTCCATTCATTCCATAAATATGTATTGATTGATTTATATGTGCCAGTTATGGTTTTTGTGCCGGAAATATATACAGCAGTGACCAGGATAGTGAGGCATGGAGTTTGCATGACACAGATGAAAAGTGGGGAGGAAAACAGACAACAACTAAGTAAACAAGCATAGATAATTCCAGATAGTTGATTCATGCTATGAAGATAACTAAAACTGGTACATGGTACTATATTGGGTAGGTGTGCAGGGGCTCCTGGGGACATAGTATTTTGACAGAGATTTGGGAATTAATGAGAACTATACAGGAAAAGGCCTGGGGGATAAAAGTTTCCAGGCAGAAGGAAGAGAACACAACAAGTCTTAAGGCAAGGATGAGCTTGGGATTAGAAGAGGAGGAAGACCGGCATGGCTGGAACATAGTCACAGAAAGCTTAAAGAGGTGGCTGGAGGGTGGGCAGAGGCAACTCGCGGGGGTGCTTTAAACACTGTGTGGCGGTGCGCCTGGGTGGCTAAGTCAGTTGAGCATCTTACATCTGCTAAGGTCACGATCTTACCGTTCAGTTCATGAGTCTGAGTCCCACATTAGGCTCTCTGCTGTCAGCACAGGGCATGCTTTAGATCTTCTGCCCCCCACCCCCCATCCCCAGCCCTCCCCTGCTCTCTCTCTTTCTCAAAAATAAACAAACATTAAAAAAACATTTTTTAATAATAAAATTAACACTGTGTGTGACAGGATGGCTGGCTTTCCGCAAAGATGCATGCTGACCTTTCCAGACTTGTACCTTTAAGTATCTCCCTGCCAGAAACTACATTTCCCAGCCTTCCTAGCATCTGGGTGGGGCCACATGATCAATTCTCATTGGAATGCAGGCAGCATTGGAATGTGGTCTTACATTGCCACAACAGTTAAGAAGTGGGTGTGTCTAGGATTCTCTAGCTGATTGGATGTCAAGAGTGAGGGAAGGAAGAGTCACAGGAGAAGGACTCCTTGCTTGTGGCTTGGTCACCTACTGTTAGGATAGCCTGAGGAGCACATTTGTGGGAGATGCTGAGCTTTGTTTTGGCTGTGTTATTACATCCACTGTCCAGATGAGAAAACTAAATGTCCTATTTAGTAGTTATAAAAAATTTAAAATCAAGTACCTTAATTTTTATTATTAAAAACTGTTTATTTATAGCATATAATCTAAAGAAAACCCTTAGTAACATGTTTTACAACCAGTAAAGGGAAATTGTAGAACTAGAATAAGTGTTGAATTAAAGGCACTTTCCATTATTGGAAGTATAGCAAAATTGAATAATAAAATTAAAGGCGTTCATGGTGAACGATGAAATTCTGATGAGCAGCACTACTGTTAGTACAAATGTTGAATCAGATTTTTTTTCAAAGCAGTTACATTTTTTAAGCTGGTCTTTTTCTTTTCTTTTTTTTTTTTTTAATGTTTATTTTTGAGAGAGACAGAGCACCAGCAAAGGAGGGGCAGAGACAGAGAGGAAGACACAGAATCTGGAACAGGCTCCAGGCTCTGAGCTGTCGGCACAGAGCCCAATGCGGGGCTCAAACTAGGGAACGGTGAGATCATGATCTGAGCCAAAGGGGAAGGCTTATCCAACTGAGCCCCCTGGTGCCCCATAAGCTGGTCTTTTTCAGTTCTTACCAATATGAATGTATATTATGCAAATGTTACAAATTATTAGAGACCTGAGGATTTTAACACTTACTGAGTATAATCATCTCAATTTAAAATCAAAACAACTTAAAAAAATAAATAAATACAACAACTTAGTACTGTCAAAATGCCTTTTCCAAGGTGACAAACCTGCAGATCCAATCTCAGCATTAAGACATCTTGAAACCCTGTTAGAAACTAGAATCTCTAAAGCCAAGAATCGCTGGCCATATGTTTCACTATGTAGTAGGTTTCCTCAACCAAATAATATTTCAATGAAAATAACTGCTCAACTGAAAGAGGAATCGACATAAAGAATACTGCATTCAAATCTCACTCAACAAATTTAGACTCTATTTTTCATCTATCTAATTCCTGTTTCCTTAATCATATGCTTTGAATTTGGTAATAATACATGTGATATTACACTAAGACAACAAACATCTGGGCTTTCAAAGTGCCTTGCTCTTTGTAGAAGAACCATATGGAAGAATCTGAAATAAACACTAAAAGAATGTGCGCCCGTGCTTTATTTTTCATTAGAGAAACATAAGACCTCTGGTGTAAAACTTGTTTTTGTGTCATGACATGGTGTTAATTGGAACTTTACCCCATATTCCAAAGACCCTTCCTATAGGACTAAAAGGTGGCCAAAATCCTTTGGGCCATCACCCACTGCCTGCTGGCATTAAAGAGAGAAATCCTCTGGAGAAATGTGTGGGAGTGGATTTTCCCGTCCTTGTCCCGTGGAGAAAGAATTGGGGCTACTTTGACTCTCCTCCCACCCTCTACCACACAAAACGCCCTGCTAACCGGAAGGGGCTTAGATACAACCACTTGCATTACAGAAGGCAGGCAGCTTAGCCCATGGATGAATGACCTTGAGGAATGGGGCACAAAAGGATTGTTAAGAGAACCTGAAGTGTCCTCCAAGAGAGCAACTCTCCCTGGAGTATAAGCAGACCGAGGAGCAAGCTGCACTTCCATCAGCTGGCAGCAGAGAAAGATATCCTGGTCCATGTGACTACCACAGAGAAGAGCTGGACTGACACCATCTTGACAGGGCACTGGGACCCCAACAAAAGAAAGCTCAGTAGGGTATAGAACCAGAGCAAAGAAGGGAGGAGATCTCATAAGAGGTCAGCCAAAGAATACATTCCCCATGCAGGACAAAGATCCCCCAAACATTCCTGAGTGAAACCCAGTGTTGGGTCATCTGCCACAACACAGAGAACAATGGCACCCATTATACCAGTAGCAGTCAAGTGGGAAACTCTCACTGTCTGCCTTTCCTCCCTACTTAGCACCCCAACTTCATAAGAGTCCAGAGGCAACAGCCTTTTGGGAGGGAAGGAGCAGACAGTGAGAGGAGACCCAGCCTGCATCACTGCCCATCTGCCGCACTGAGGGACCATGTCTTTTCTGGGCAATGGGGGGTTGGGGGACACAGGCAGGCAGTGTTGGGGAAGAAGCTTCGATTAGATGAGAGATTGAAGGTTTTATATTAGATTGAGCTGTGTTATTTAATACCTGAAAATGAGCTTATTTGTTAACACTTTGCAAAGCTGGGAGATGAGTCCACATCGTCACCAAGGAGGCCAGGAAGGAATATCTGACTAAGTACAATTAAGGACAGTCATGGCAGGAAAATAAATATTGTCTCTTTGTTAAACCCTACCAAGTTTAGCACATTTAATAAACCAATTAAAAGCAGTAACGAGAAAACCACAAAGTAGATGCCGAGTTAAATATGAGGAAGATACCCAGTTACAGTCCACACATCTAAGATTCCTTAAATCCAGTTGCCGGTTTCAACATACCTGCAACCAGGTAAAATGAGCTTATAAAGAGAGGCCTAAAAAATGGCTTATAAACAGTTTAAATATTAAGTGTAAAAAATAAATTTGAGGGATGTTTTTAAAGTAAAGCAAACTACTGCAAATGAAGCCAAGGCCAGGAAACTGATGTTACCGGGGAAACAACTTTATTAGCCATAGTCAACGTGGTAAGAAGTGTGTAGAGGCACACAAAGAATTAGAAGATACAGCTCCTATTCTTGGAATCAGCTGGATGAAATAAATCCATGTTTAGAAGAATAAAAAATACTAGATAAGAGAATAATAGAGCTAAGTAAGTATAATCAAGTGCTAGAATAAGAATAAAAGGCTATACACCCATACAGAAATGCACACACATGCAGGTAGAAGCAAAGTGAAGACGATTTGCAGAGCGACAAACAGGAGATGCAGATCATCTGGGGAGACAGAGGATCTTGAAAATGCTTTCCTGATGCAGACTGCAAAAAACTCAGCTACGAAACTCAGATTCATGGGAGTCAATGGAGATTTCCATTATATGGGCATCTGCTGGTAGTCTCATTATGGAAAAAAAATGAGTACGTAAGAAATTGTTAAGTAGCCTTGCTGAGAATTTTACTGCTGGGAAGGATACCATGGGGAAATGGTTAGCAGGGATTTTTTTTTTTTTTTTTTTGCTGATCTAAAAGGAAAAGTCAGTTGGCAATCTAAACCTGTCAAGATGCTTATAGAAAGTGGCGATGGTGTGATGGTGTTTTAGCCTTCTTTTTTTTTTTAATGTTTATTTATATTTGGGACAGAGAGAGCATGAGTGGGGGAGGGACAGAGAGAGAGGAAGACACTGAATCTGAAGCAGGTTCCAGGTTCTGAGCTGTCAGCACAGAGCCCGATGCGGAGCTCAAACCCACAAACCTGTGAGATCATGACCTGAGCTGAAGTCGGAAACTTAACCGACTGAGCCACCCAGGTGCCCCTGTTTTAGCCTTCTAAATACTAAAGGAAATAAATGGAGGTAGCCCGGACTTTCAGAAAATAAGTGTGCCTAAAGCTACATTAATGAAATTATGAAGCCTGAAGTGCAAACCTATCAGAGAAACTGGAGAATTCAGGTGACGAAAGGATTTCTTTGAATTTTCAAGTTTGACCAGGACAAGGAGCCCTTTGTCTATGCAACCCAGCCGGCACTTTGCTCTCCCCGGTGCCACATTTTCTTGGATTTAGGTCTACCTATAAGGTCTGAGTTTCTTTCTGAACCACCTTTGCAATCCCAGGAAGATGTTTCAGGGCATATGGGTGGGTTTAGTGGCATAAATGATGCACCTTCTGCCTTATTCCCAGAAGTATCCGTCATCACGTAATTACCCAGCTGCCTACTTGTTGTATTGTGGACACGCTGTCCATGGTCAGGAACACATTCCAAGAAGTTCTCCCATTCTTTGGGTGTGACAAATCATTTGAAAGAGAAGAGAACACTCTGAACATCAGAGAAAGTTTTTAGGTTAGACTTTTGTCAGTTTGTGTGCATTAAGTTATGCTGACCCAGATATTCTGATTTCAACTGTTTTCCACATCCACTAGAAAATCCTGATATCAGCAAGCATGTGGCTTGGCAGGCTGGGGACATTAACCTGAGGTCCCATCAGGGTTCTTCACGACTTTAACATGGTTCAGCCGTACTTAGTAAGACTGTATGATTCTCCCACTTCGGGTGTGATCCGTGCCGGTACGTTCACTTATAGCAGATGTACATAGGGTAAGAGCATCTCTGCCTTGATTTTTTCTTAATCTGGCAGTTTCCAGTTAGAAAGGTGATATTCTTTTGCATGTAAAGAGGCAGTGCTGGGATCTGAGGCACAGCTCTAGATCTGATTATTTTCTGAAGAAAATAACACTATACTTCAGCAAAACGCATTAGTCTGTCCTTTTTACCACACGATGTAAGTTGTAGATTATAATGGACCTCAGAACAGTTCAAACCAAAATTATAACTTCTGATTAAGTAGTATGGCCTGGTTTGCTGAATCACCAAAGTGGAAACCCATCCCTAAAGAATGTGGAGCCCAAGATGACATTGGATGCCATTGTTCATGGAAAAAGTGTGATTTTTTAAATCTTGTTATTTAACTCTTTAGTAACCAAACTTATTCTCCAAATTCTGCAGCAAGTGCTCAATCAAAGCAACCAAGGAGGTGTGACAAGTATCAGGAAATAATAAGTAAGTTCTGGGGAGCAATAAGCAGTGTTCATGGATCCCTTCCACAAATGTTTATAAGCATGTACCATATGTCAGGCACTGGGAAAAGACCAGTGAATTACACCTATGAGACTTGTATCTAGTATGTCCAGAATTAACATGCACTATCCCAACTTTAGAAAGATGTCTAGGGCTCCCAGGTGGCTCAGTTGGTTAAGCATCTGACTTCAGTTCAGGTCATGATCTTACGGTTTGTGAGTTCGAGCCCCACATGGGGCTCTGTCAGCACAGAGCCCACTTTGGATCCTCTGTCTCCCTCTCTGTCTGTGCCTTAACATTTAAAAAATGAAAGATGTCTGTATTGCCTATATAATCTCAGAGCATTAACTCTTGAGTGACCTCAGATGTTATGAAAACTAATAAATGAATCACTTAGGATGTTTTTACTTGTAAGTAATAGAAAGCCCGATTCATACTGCCATTAACAATAAAGTTAATTTATTGGCTCATATAATCGAAAAGTCCAGAAATCATATAGACTTTGGGGATGGTTTGACTAGGGCTCTGACTCCGACTTTAGCTCGATTTTCAACTCTTGCTTCCTTCCTCCAAGTGTCAGCTATATTTTCAAGCTTGGTGACCATAACAGTTAATATTATGTGTCAACCTAACCGACTACAGGGTGCCCAGATGAAACATTATTCCTGAGTGTGTCTGTGAAGGTGTCCCTCACTAAGATTTAGCATTTGAATCACTGGACTCAGGAAAGTAGTGTGTGGGCATCGCTGTGTGGGTGGGCATCAGCCAATCCACTGAGGGCCTTAATGGAGTAATAGGCAAAGAATGGAGGAATTTAACTCTTTTCACGCACTTCCCTACTTGAGCTGGGACATTTCCTCTCATCCAGGGATCCAGGGATCAGGGATCCCTGCCCTGGGATACCACTGGCTCCTCTGGTTCTCAGGCCTTTGGGCTTAGTCTGGATTACACCACCAGCTTTTCTGGGTCTCTCAAGCTTGGAGACAGCAGATCATGGAACTTCTCAGCCTCCAAAACTCTCATGAACCAATTTCAATTAATTAATGATGCACAGATTTTACATATATATATTCTATATATTATGTGTTGGTTTTTCAATTTTTAATTTTTTTATTATGAGAAAAAGCATGAGCAGGACAGGGGAAGAGAGGGAGAGAGAGGAAGAGAGCAGGGCGAATCTTAAGCAGGCTCCACGCTCAGTGCAGAGTCCAACATGGGCCTCAGTCCCATGATCCTGGGATCATGACCTGAACTGAAATCAAGAGTCAGATGCTTAATGGACTGAGCCACACAAGGGCCCTAAAGGGACAAATGTTACTATGTTTTATAGTAACATGCCTATTTATGTTTCTCTGAAGAACATTAACTAATATAGCGATGAAATGAGAGCTACACTGTAAAGTCATAGGCCCTCCTCTGCATCAATCACAATAGACAAGAGCCTGATTGATTTGGGTCAATCAGGGTGCATGCCTGAACATGGCCATGGAGGGAATCCCAGCCAACCACATAGCTTCTCTCCCAGTAGTGGAATACATGCTAAGAGAGAACCTGTAAGGTGAACCTGGGCATTCATCTCCAGTAGCCAGTGTTAGGACACAAAATGTACCAAATGCTTTCTCCTTAGGGAGAGAACTGGTAAGTTGCAGATAATGTGTACACCCATCTTTGTTCACAAAAATCTCAGAATATGCCAAAAAATTGAGGTGAACTAACCATTTATCAGTAACATTTCCCTGGATAGTCTGTGAAAGGCAGAAGTTATAATGTCTGCCTCTAAGAACTATCAAGGGTTTGCCAAGCTCATGGCTCCTCTTAATCAGATCCTGTTCCTCATTCACAAACCTCAATATTTGAATAAAGTGACCTTGAAAAGTTGGCCACAGATGACTAGTTCAAACAAGAGTACCTGATCCAAAAGCTGCAGTCTATTGACTGTCCTAGAAGAGGGTCTAGCATAACAGCTCAGTGTGACAGGCATCCTCTATACTGGATAGCGACTAACTGACCCAGTCAGATTCTCATAGGGCATTTGGATACAAGATCCATATGTCAAGAAGTATAAAGAAATACGATCTTCCTTGCAAACTAACAATTTAACCTGGCATACCTTCATGGATGTGGCAGAAGACACCAGACACCTGAGTCAGAGACAAATGACTTCTTACTCACAGCACGGCAAGGAACATGAGCTTCATGTTTGCCCTGGTTCCCCTTCCTTGGTACCGCCACTCCTCTGAGTCCCAAAAGGGTGACACAGAGCAGCCATGTGATACAGGAGGCTTGCATCACAGCTGAGGAACATCAGACTTAGGATACTTAAATCTTTTATATTGGGTACTGATGAACCTGCCCTACCTTTGTCCCTGACAGAGACATTACTATACTGAAGAGCAGAATGCAGAAATGCAAGACTTCCGTGGAGAACTGCCTCCCAACAGCAACATACAATAGGAAGTTGTAGAAACTGAAAGATGCACAAAGCATGGGCACAAGTACTAACATGAGGCAGCAGAAACCACAGGTAGAAAGAAAATGGGAATGGAAACTATTTCATAGCAACAGGAGAGATAAGAAAGGACACAGCATCTTCATAGAATGGAAGCCTTGTGACACAAATACGAACTAGAATCATATTCCCTCTTTGAAGTACAATCATGCAGTACTTGCATGGAAGTTAGTGGTGAGTATAGGCAGCAACCAACCTTGAGGCTCATTTTGCTTGAGAGCGGATATTTCTTTCATTGCCCACCATGGTACCCCTCATCACAGCTCAGTAAGTCCAGCTGCGATCTCTGGCTCTGTCGGGATTGTGGGTTTTGTAGGAGACTGTGTCATGTAGATGTGGGCTAAGTACTGCAGGTGATTCACCTCAGAAAGTTAAGCTTTGGAAGACCATGTCTACCACAGCAGCCATTTCTGTTAAAGTAATTGATTTTGCACTGTTTTTTGCTTCCCGCATCTTACCTCTTACTTTGCATCTTAATCCAACCCTCTTCTCTAGACAAGAGTGTTTATTGTTATTTGTTAGTAGTAATAATTGCCAGGTGATTCTAGATACACCCTTGTTAAAGCCAAGACAATTATCTCTAAGGGGAATACATATGTATTTAGACACTTAACTTGTCCCATGTTTCGTATTTGTCTAGTTATGATGAGTTCATTGTACTTTATCTCCAAAAAACAAATATCTCACATTTTTCACATTGTGTTTTACACTCCAAGCAGGCATCTTAGGTTGTTACTACCTCTTGTTTATATTAAGTATTGTATTCACTTCTACAACAGCAATAAAAAAATACTTCCTGTTCATTGATAATTAGATGTTTTGCTTCATTTGGATTTCCTCCAAAGTCTTCTGTTCAGATTCAGCTCTTATAATTAATTATCCTCTTGCTGAACAACTGAAAACTGAAGGCTGACCAAAGTGCATCTCATCCCACACAGATGTCCTAGTTACT
This sequence comes from Proteles cristata cristata, assembly GCA_017311185.1. Classification (NCBI taxonomy): domain Eukaryota; kingdom Metazoa; phylum Chordata; class Mammalia; order Carnivora; family Hyaenidae; genus Proteles; species Proteles cristata. The sequence continues at coordinate 844,632 of JAESUZ010001704.1, forward strand.
CCACAAAAGGTTAATTAATCATAAGAGGTGCTTTAGAGCAGGAGGCGCTGGAAGAAATTCAGACCTAGTTTCTGGCAACAGAGAAAAACCACCACCATGCCCGTTGCTATTGAGCTCACACTGAGAGAATCATTTCAATGGAACAAAAATTCAACTACACAAAATAGCTGGTGGATATAATATCATGCGTCAGATAATGGAGCATGCCACTTCCCAGTCACTGATGATTCAGAATCCCAGACTGCCTGTGAGGGAAGGTCAGCCCTGTTTATCCTCATTTAACAGAGGTGCCTGAAACTCGGGAATCACAACGATGGCAAAGCCGTCTTCATTGTTCTCCTCTCTTTGGCTGGGTGCCATTTCATTATATGAATGAGCCCTCCTCTCCAGCCCAAACAGTCTACACACAGTCTTCCAAATACACCTTCCACTTTTTCAACCTGTGGTTTTAGTCATACTAATCCTTCCAAGTCCAGGAATAGCCTTCCCTTCTTCCACTGTCTAGCCAGAGCCTATAATTCAGTCAAGAGCCAGTTAAAATACCTCCTCCTCATAAACCTACCCCTAGGACATTCTAACCCACAGGAAGTTCTTCCTCTTTTGACCTAGAAGCAGCCATGGTACAGTGGAAGGAACAGTGTCCTGGGCAACAGAAAACATATGCGATATGGGCTCTATTATGTATACAACTTTGAGCAACTTGTTTAACTCCTGTGACCCTAAGCCTTCTGCTCAATAAAGTAGGAAGAATACAACTACTCTGGGGCTTTGTCATGAAAATTCAATAGAATAATGTATATGAAAATGTTTGTCATGTGCTGCTCAGCACATATTTCTTGGCTTACCTAATAACTGGCCATTTTATGTTTGTGTGTATGTGTTTGTTTTTCTGCCCTTTAACAAAAGAGATGACAGAATGTCACCTTGTCATCAAGGTAGGCACCCTTAGGAGAATAGGAAGATGGCTCCATTCTTCCAGGAACATGGATGTCATGAACTATGTTTTAAAGAAGTGTGAGAAGACATTTCCAGATCCGTGGACAGGAAACTGTTGAGAGAGCAGAAAAAGAAAAGAGGTCAGGACTCTGAGACCAAGAATCTGGACCCCTCATATCCAAGCATTGGGGTACCTATTTGTTTTATAGAGGTGACTGCAAATTGAGCAGGAAGAGAGTCCCCTGCAGTGACTTATGCTACCAGATGTAGCATCCATAAGACATAAGCTCAATTCTGGCTCCCCTCACCCAGGCAAGGTGTGCTTCTGCCACCAGGGTACTCTCTTAGACAGTTAAAGAGGCTGTGTCTGGATTTCCAGGTCCCTGGGGAGTCAAGAAAGAGGCTCCATAGTCTGTAGATGGATGAGAAGTGATGCTTTGGTGGCAGCCATAAACGTCCTCATCACGTCTCATAAGTGATGAGCAAGCCTTTTCTCCTCAACTAGACTCTAAGCTCCTGGGGACCAGAAACTAGTTTCACTGAGTCAGTGTGGGCTCAGTAGATTCATTTGTTTCTACAGGCCTCACTAGGTGATCCACTTTTCTCTTTCCCTCAGTCTCCCACCCCTTGTCTATTGTTTACTCATGGTTTAAACCATATTAAAGTGAGTGGTTGAGGATATTAACCATGTTAATGTTGCAGATTCTAGATGGTTGATGTTTACCCCTTGCTGATTGATTTACTGCATTTCTTTTGGAAGCACCCACCGAAACAGCGAATCAGGAGAAAGGAGAGACGGAAGAGGAGAAAATAAAGAGGCTGGGGTACGTGGTGCTGCCCTGAGAGCAAAAACTGTGACTTGTCTTTTGCAAATAAGATTCTGTGAGAAAGATGGCAGTTCTAGTTTACAGTGGCAGCAAGGTGGCAATGCTGCTTCTGGAAAGAGTCAGATCTTCCCGGCCTCCCTGTCTACCATGTTGATTTAATTCTCATTTGGAAGTCAGTCTTGAATTGAAGTATAGGGGCGATTTCATTCCTGTCCAAGATGTCAACCTGTAAAACACATTGATTGAAATAAATAACAATTTGCATCCAGGGCACATTTATTCAAGGGTTCAAATCTCTTTTCAAGCATGATTATGCCCACTCTTCAGAGATAACAAGGTACTTATCAATTATCTTCATTTTAAAGATGCCAAAACTGAGTCAGTAAAGTCAAATATTAAGTTCAGCCGAATAGAATTGGAACCCAATTCTATCCTTTTTATATATATAATTATTATAATTATTATCATTCAAAGGCATTTCTGATGCTAACATGGCCCACTGCGCAGAATTCAGCCAGCACCTGAAATGCAGCCAGGGAGACAATGTTTAATAAAAAATAATTCTGAGACCACAGCACTCCCAGTTTTTGAAAGCCTTAAAATAAATCCCAAATTTATTCATAATGGAAATAAATCACAGAATTCAAGGTACAAAATTATTTCCACAGCTGCTCCAATAAACATCAGAAAAAACCTTGCCAACTCCTGACTATTCAGGCAACTGTTGTACAAAAGAGGAGGTGTTTTTTGTTTTTTGTTTTTTGTTTTTTAAGAGAATAACCCTTTTCGGTCCTCATGAAAAGCTAATAAGCAGGCATTATCAGGTTCTAAAAAGAATATGTTCAATTTCAACTCTTTTCCAAACCTCCTGGTTATATTTACTCATTTTCTTGATTAGCAGGTGTTTAAAGCCCTAAGAAATGTTCTCCCTGCTCTAATTTTATAGTCAATGACATATATACAGACATAGAGATAGAGATCAAAGGAGAGAGATAGACAGATATGTATCTTGTCTATCTCCCTAACTAGATTGTTAGGCTGCTCATGAATCCTAACTGGAGCAGGAGTCCAGTTAACTACTCTGGTTTACTCTGGAAAGGCCTTCAAAAATCCATATTGATTGTTGACTCTGTGTAGATACCCAAACAAATTCTAAACGGATGGGAAAGTGATGGGTGAGCTCAAGAAATCATCCAACAGGCATCCCTGGGTGGCTCAGTCACTGAAGCGACTGACTTGATTCCAGCTCAGGTCATAATCTCATGGTTCCTGGGTTCGAGCCCCATGTCAGGCTCTGTGCTGGCAGTGCAGAGCCAGCTTGGGATTCTCTCTCTCTGCCCCTACCCCAGTCGTGCTGGCTCTGTCTCTCTCAAAATAAATAAATAAAACTTTAAAAAATATATAAAAATAAATAAATAATGTTTTAAATGCTCCTTCCTAATTCTATGTAAAGGATGTATGCTAAAGCCAAACACACCTCCCATGGTAAGGAAGGCCTGTGGTGCTCAGAGAATTCCTCAGAACTATCCAGCACCGATGAATCCTTAAGAGCAGCGGAAACAGGCAGCAAAGGCAGCAAGAGAAAGACACTGCTGTGATAAGGTGGACTAGGAGCTCCATGGGCCACAGTGGTACACATGGGAGGTCCCCCCCACCTCAATAACTTAAAGTGATAGAACTGCAGCTATATTGGGCATCAGACAAATCTGGGTTCAAGTACTAATTCTGTCTCTTACTGGATGGGTATACTTGAGCAAGTTCACTAAATCCCTCTTATCCTTACCTTCCTCATCTGTAAAATAGGTAGAACAACAGCTTTGCTGCAAGGATTAAATATGTTAATTCACTCAAAGGGCACTGGCATGAATTGACCATACAATTCATGTTAGCTTTTTTTGCCTTTCTGATTCCTTCTAGAGAGGCGTAGTTTTTCCGTAAAAGCGCAGGTTGGATAAATCACTAAATGACTCACCTCTCTCCATCACCGTACTCCTCAACTTCTTTTTTTAAATGTTTTTTAACATTTTTCTTTTATTTTTTGAGAGACAGAGAGAGATAGAGTACAAGCAGGGGAGGGACAGAGAGAGAGGGAGACAGAATCAGAGCCAGCTTCAGGCTCTGAGCTGTCAGCACAGAGCCTGATGGGGGAGTTCCAACCCACAAACACAAGATCATTACCTGAGTCAAAGTCGAATGCTCAACCTCCTTCCTGAGCTACCCAGGAACCTCTGTACTTCTCAACTTGTAAAACTCCACAGGCCCCTTGATCATACAAAGTTTATCTTTTCCAACCCCCTTGTTGAGTTTTATAGCTTTGACACCCACCCCCCCACCCCCACCCCCCGTCAACCCGCCGCCGAGACTGGTTGGAAAATTAGAAAGGCAAATAGTACACAAATATTCCCCAAATGTCTCCTCTCCGAACCACAGAGAGCGCCGTGGACAAGCCCACACGTCTGCGTGTGGAAGAGGGTGGGTATGTTGTGGATCAAAATTTTCATTTGCTGCTCTCTGGTTACTAAGCCCCTGCCATAAGAATTCAATTATTCCCAGAAGTCAGAGACAAGTCAAGTCAGCTATTTTGCTTAAAGGAACAGGATACAACTTAAAGCGCCAAACAAAAAACTAGGGAAAGAAGAAATTAGGTGGCTTCGCAATCACTGACATTCTTGCCAGCAACCCCAGGCAGGCTCTCACCACCTGATTGTTTTCCAAGAAAAAATGCAAATGACACATCTATTTGCTTTGTGATGTACCAGCAAGCCAACATGCTTGGTGCTTGCTAAGCCTCTGCATTGGACACTGTGGACCCTGGGAAGAAGGCAAGGACAGAGGAGGGCAGGAGGAAGTGAAACGGCTATTTTCTAGACTTCCTTTTTCTTCTTATTCTGTCCGCATCTTTGCAGGACTCTGCCAGACTTATTCAAACACATTACACAATTTGTACCATTTGTTAGACAAAGGGAGACATGGGGCCCAAGGTGTCTGCGACATTGCACTGGGTTATGGCAGGAAAACATTTCCATGGTGATCTGTTAGTCTGTAACAGAAGAAGGGAGTCAGCAGTTTGAAGAGCACACCTCCAAAGAAACCTCAGTGGGAGCTCTTGGGGAGACTTTAAGAAAGTTTTTTTAAGTGGGGGGCGGGGGAAGACATGATACACAAAACAATTTTAATATATGCCAAGAAATGGAGATCTCTACAACCTACCAGCAACTGTATGTCCCTGTTGCCTTTTTTTATATTCTGCGATTTCATTTTCTTGATATAAGCTACATTCTTCTAAATTGGTTTCGTCAATGATGCCAATTGGTCAAAATGCCAATCAACATATACACACCTATACAGCCATATTCCATGAGACTAAATAACCTTTATAGTCATAACATCTGGACTACAGTAGATATCAGACATCTCAGGGTAACCTTCTAAGATTTGTGGCTTTTCTCTTTCTGACACATACCATTTAACACACACAGGTCATTCTCTGGCAAAGAAAGCAGAGATCAGCAACTGCTTTATCTGAAGAACTCACAGGCATTAATTTCTAACAAAGCTAGCCTATCGTCGTGCGGCAACACAATACAGCCAGAGACCCACAGAGGTCTGCGCGCACACACACCACGTGTGCGCACGCACACACACTCCAGTTCTGCTCTGCCAGCCTGTAGTGCTTCTTGCTGGGTCTGGGAGAAACAGACTGAACATGATCACCCACATTTGCATTTTCTGTCCTCGCAGCAACCTGATTAGAACCACAGCCTCACGTTTCATTCTGTTCTCTGAGCCATCCTCCAAAAAGAAAATCCACTTGCACAAGGCCAAGTGTGGAGCCACATCTAGAAATAGATACTGGGGCTCAATGAACACTTTGTCTTTGACCTGAATTAAAGGCAGCAACAAGCAAAACTGGGAAACAGAGGGGCTCCCTCTGTTAGCCGTGTCTGGCTGTCATCTCTCTATGTCCAGTGCTGAGGATACAAGACAAACCAGACAGATCCAGTCTTGCTCTCACAGAATTTACAGAGCAGTAGCAGAAACAAACAAGTCAAAAGGCAATCTCAGGACAGTGTGATAAGCGCTAAAAGAGGAGTAAGTAAAAGATGCCGTTGGAGTGCCGAGGGGACCCTCTATCCTGGTGATGAAAAGTTAGCCCGAAGAGGGACAGGAGAGGGAGCCCATGGTCAGGAGCAATGATGCCCTAGTAGTACCGTGTGCCCGGAGCGTGTGAATCCAACAGGGACGTGCTGAGTTGTAGGGCTGCAGGGCCACCCATGGCTCAGATCATGGAGGCCTTATAAGCCATGATAAAGATTTGGAGAATCAGAGAGGTACTTTAAGCAAGGGAGTGACATGATCAGATTTGCTACTTAGAAGGAGCACTTTGGCCCAGTGGAGAGAATGCCCTGGAGAGCTGGGCACCATTAGAAGTGGGAAGAGCAGTTGCAAGCCACTGCATTGGTCTGGGGGTTGGAGGGGGGCTGACGGTAGTCTGCATTGGTCTCGTGGAGGGCTGACCGTAGCCTGGCTTACAGACCAGGCACAAAAGACCGAGACAAGCAGACAAACTCAAGGATCACTAACTATACTTCCATTAAATGTTTTGTAAATTTTTTAGTGATTTAAAACATAATCTAAAAGGAAAGCTAGATTGATAAGGAGGAAGCCGAATCCCTACCTTCCTTCAAACAGGTGAACCTTTAGGATGCACTGTGCCAGGGAGGGGGATACAAGACATTTTTGCCAAATACTCTTCAACCATAGACTGTCAATTCATAGTTTCTCTTAGAAAATCGTCGTGTCTCACTCAACTTCTTCACTCAAATTCTTGGTAATTGAAACAAATATGGACTCTGTCGTTATTTTGAACATGGAGCGGTCTCGCAGCTCGCCTGGCCAAAGGCAAACCCTTCTGTAATCCTCTAGTGGGTACTTTGTGCAGGGTCTGTACGGCTACAGTTTCACTCCTGGCACTCGTTCACCATTCCACTTTCTCAAAGCGAATGAGTGAGCAAATGGCAATCAATGTTCCCAATAAAAGTTTTAGGAGATAATTACAGTGATGGGAAATGTAGTCATTACAATAGTCATGCTGGGTTTGTTGTGATGCTACTAATCACACCAAGTTTTCTGATTTCATGTAAATTGCAGGTACCTTTACTCTTGTAGGAATCTCTATTAATAGATAATATCATTATGCTAATAGCTGCTTAAAGTATAATTTAAGAATTTCAAGTGATCTAAGCCAGATATTTTAAAACACTATAATAACCTAACAGATATGAGCCCCCAAAAAAATCTTATCACATTTAAGGAAATTATTTTTAAAGAGAGACACCTGCATTTTACCAGTAAAAAAAAAATAGTCCTATTACTTGGAGCTAAGTGACTAAATGTATGTGTTTTTTCAATTACCCAACAAAACAGAAAGACCAAATGTTCTACTCTGTGAAACAGAGCTTCAGTTTATTGCTAATCCATGAGTGCTCATACATACATACTGTAGTTATGTAATATGCATATGTATACTGCAATTTATTTATTTATTCAACAAACATTTATGAAGCACCCACCTTATGCCCAACACTATGCTAGGCACTGAGCATCCAAGAAAAGAATGGAACATACTCACAGGCCAGAAAGGGCAACTTATATTTAAATATGCATGATATTGACAACATGTGCCAAATAGAGACAGATACAAGGCACTATACCGCTCTAAAGATGCCCTTAACTTGATCATGGAGGCCTCCAGGAGGAGGTGATTTTTAAGGCAGGTTTTAGCAGAAAAGTCAAGAGCTTTACAGACAAATCCAAACAGTGGAGGACAATCCAGGGACAGAAGAAAAGACTGTTCAAGGGTATAGAGGTCCAAAAGGCAATGGTGTGATCTGGGAGTTATAAAGGCTAGAACTCAAGACCCATTAGGGAAGGGTCAGGGAGAGAGTGAAAAAAGCCTAATGTGCCATATGGAGACCATGAGAGCAGGGAAGAAGTATAGATATATTATCTTTGTCTTGCTCTTTAGAAGAAGAGAATCTATACGGCTATATGTGTATATTGTCTATTGTAGTTAATGGTATAGTGACCATGCTGTCCAAATCATGACATGCGGTTAGCTATTGGAAAACAAGATTCTTTGTGGAAATTCAGGAAATTCTCTCTTCCATCTCACCCCTTCACCTTCCTAACTCAGCCTCATCCTTCAGTCTTTGACATTCAGCATCACTTCTTTAAGAAGTACTCCTTGACCACTCCAATTAGTCAATGACCCCACATCTGTGCTGAGCCATGTTGGGAATACATTGTCACCTACATGAGGTCATGTTCAGGCTGTTGAAAATTACCCTTGCTTCTATGTTTATACACTCAAATGAAAGCACACACACATACCGTGTTGAAAAGTCTCAACACTTCCTAAGAGCTTGGTCAGTGTTATCTGGGAGACTCAGTTAATGATCTGGCCTAAAGATGAATAGGAAAGAATTTATCCAATTCATTCTAGCTTCATGGTCCTCATTTAAAATCAGGGCACAGAGGAACTCTCTGTGGAATGGTGGAAGAGGGGCTCTGGGGTGGTGAGGAGCAAAAAAGTAGCAGGAAAGACTGGGGGTTGGGGGTAGAGGCCTTAGTGGAGGGACAGAGGGAGGAAGCAAAAGGAGCCCCAGGAATGGGATACCACAGGGGAAAGAGGTAAGAGCTACTGAGAACCGTCTTTCTGATGGAGGAGTTCTACATGTAGAAAATTCCAGAGATATCCAATATGTAGCCTGACAAAATAAAAGCTGCGGAAGAATCTCCTGTCTCAGTCTGGTCATTTCCGCTCATCAGGAAGTAATACTTTGTTTTAATATCATGATGTGTCTACCACCTGCATCACCCTTCAACTGTCCCACCACCACTGCTGAAGTCTGTGGCACTCGCACCAGGCAGTCTGCAGATGCCTGAAGCCCCACTCAATGAGAGCAGCACCGGCCATCCATATTTAGGGATTTTAATCTTTCCACATAAATCACTCCCTCTGGCTCCTTAATCACGGGTGACAACTTGCAGTGCCTGCATCTCGCGCTCTGATTTCCCTGAAAGGTCTTGCAAGCTAAGCAGGGTTAAGCTGAGTCAGGAACTTAGATGGAAGACGCAAGAACCACACAGGAAATGAACACAAAATGAGTCAACAGACAGCACATGTCTCTCTAAACCTCTGCTTCTCACTGTCAGGAAGAGGGACGCCCAGGTCTAAAACCCCGCTGTTTTCCGAGCAAGGAGCCAGCCCGCAACCACCACCACAGCGGGCTCTGCTCACCTGTGGAAAGTGGAAGTTACGCTGGGATCCCAAAAAGCCCCCTTCAGCTTTCGAATGCTCTGAGCCTGTGCTCCCAACTTCCTTTGAGAGGCAGAATGCCCTAATCAGAGTTGTATCAGAACCAATCACGATGGTACGGCAGGAGGACTTTCAATCAAGCTGGTAAGAATTTTGGACTTTATCAAGATTCCTGGGCCACAGCTGCTGGGAATGAGTCTGTGTTCCAGCACTTTATTATTCTGAATGCAACCTTCTGTAGCCCCATCTTTCCTAATCTATTAAACAGGCTTCTTGCTGATAAACTCTGATCCTTTGCATCTGATTGTGATGTTAAGATTCATGCAATTCTGTGTATTTTCTTGATCTCCCGATACAGGACAAGAGAAAGGTCTCTAAGTACCAATTCTTATAATAACAAGTACCCTTTCCTTCAATGCTAATTTTTAACAGGCACTCTTCTGAGCACTCTTTTCAGAATAACTAATTTCAGACTTCTCAACAACTCCACAGAGAGATGAGAAATTGATGCACAGAGAAGTTAAGGAATTTGCCTGAGGTCACACAGAGAGCAACAGGCAACACTGGGTAGTCTGATGTCAGAGCCCATGGGCACCTCTCCACTGTTCTACCTAGACTTTGCTGTTACTGAGGTTTCTTCCTCTTTTTTTTAAAACTGATTTTTTAAAGTTTATTTTCTTTGAAAGACGGAGAGAGAGAGAACACACAATTGGGAGACAGAGAGTGAGGGAGAGAGAGTAATCCCAAGCAGGCTCTAGGCTGCCAGTGTGAGCCTGACACAGGGCTTAAACCTACAAACCAAGAGATCATGACCTGAGCTGAAATCAAGAGTCCAACTCTCAACCAACTGAGCCACCCAAGCAACCCTGAAGTTTCTGCCTTTTAAAAGAAGTTGAGAGAAAACAGAAATAAGAAAATTGGGAGCATAACATGAACTTACAAGGAAATGATGTAAATAATTCCGTTCATCTATACATACATCCATAAGACCAAGGAAGATGATAATCTCCAAAGTGGGAGCAAAAGCCACTGGATCTTCCTGGAAGGAACATGGCGCAGTGAGAATGATTCAGAGATGAATATTTTCTAATGGATCCACCAGTCCACTTCAAGGTATGAAGAAGACAGTTAGTTAAAACCAAAGAATAGTGGGCAAGTAGTGATGTGATCGAGAGTGGTTGCAGTGATGATCATAAATGTAAGCTGGTTGAGGGAGGAAGTGAAGAAAGTTGACACAGAAAGAAAATAGAGAGATCAAGGATGTGAATGGTCCTCAGCACAAATTAGCTTACTTGGTCATTGTGACCGTATTGGGCTTCACAATCGTTTCCATTTTCAAGATGAAAAAGTCGAGTCTTCTTCGGGAAATGAAGTAAATTGACCAAGGCCAGGGAGCTGGTGAGTTGCAGTGACTAATGAATGAGTGCATAGCCAGCCTTCACTCCACCGCCCACCCCCTAACCCCTAGGGGGGATCAACTGAGGGTATAAAGACTTCAAATACAAGAAAAACGAGAGGTAACTGCAGAAGCAGGGCTTGGAAGCAGCAGGGAGGGGGTGGTGAGCACACAGTAGGGTTAGTCTCTGGTGGGAAGATTGGAGTTTTTTCCCTCTGAGATAACAGGGAAGAAGTAAAGAAGGCGAGCACACAGGCAACTCTAGCAGGGAGGAGAGGCTAGCTCATGTCACATTGGTCTCATTTTCTCAGCAAATGGGAGCAAAGGTCTTCTGCCAAGGTCTCTAATCCTAGAGGGATTGGTTGGAACTGTATAGCTGAAAAGCCTGGCATGTGTTTTGTGCTGGCCTCCCCGCAGAGGAATGCAAGCAGCGCTCAGCAGCTTGGGGGGCTCTTTCTGAGTTAATGGGGTCCTTGTATGAAACCATTCACCCTGATTCTGTGATTTTCTCCTGTGATGTCTGGAAGTACAGGAGTGGAATGAAAGAAAGGAACTGTGGTCTTTTCCTCAGTTTGGGGGGATACTTGCAACCTCCTGAATGCCCAGACTGTTAAAATTACCCAATTTCTTCTAAAAAGCAAAAGTTTGAGGACTAGTGGGGCGCCTGGGTGGCTTAGTCGGTTAAGCGTCCGACTTTCGCTTGGGTCATGATCTCGCGGTTCGTGGGTTCGGGCCCCGCGTCAGGCTCTGTGCTGACTGCCGGCTCAGAGCCTGGAGCCTGTTTCAGTCTATGACTCCCTCTCTCTCTGACCCTCCCCTGCTCATGCTGTCTCTCTCTCTCTCTCCTAGAAATAAATAAAACATTAAAAAAAAAAAAAAGTTTGAGGACTAGTAATCCCCATAGGGAAAGAGCTAGGCAGGCTGAACCCAAGGTGTAGCCTGGTGGCTAATGGTACACCCACTGGCATCGAGCTTGACTTCAGCTCCCATTGGTGCTCTTGGTAGCTGGTGACCTTGAATAACTCACTTAATCTCTCCCTGCCTCCTTGTTTTAATCTGTAAAAAGGGAGTATTATGGAGCTTACTTTGGAAGGCTGTTGTAAGGATTAAATAAAACATACAAAGCACATAGGACAATGTCTAAGACATAACAAGTGGTCAATAACTGTTAATTTTTATTAAGGCTCAAATGAGGACTTTACTGATCAATCTACTTGCTCAGTGTCCTCACTGATCAGCGTTCATTACTAGAAGCATGGCATCTCGTGCATATATGTGCAGGGCACTAAATCATGCGAGAGACGAGAATCTCCCAGCCATGGGCAGTGTCTTTAAATTGTCCAGCTGTGCTGACTAGTTTTTGTTTTCGCATACACGCAAAGTGGTGGCATAATGGACCCCATGAGTTTGCTCCTAGGGAAAGTAGCCAACTGTTCCCTATTTAATGCCAATAAGACCTTGACCTTTCCTGCTTTCTATGTCAGCCTTCCTCTCATAAAGCAAACCCAGACCACAAGTCTAGCCAGAGAGTCGATATTAAATTAAACTTAGAATTTTAAAAACATTGCCCAGGTCTTTCTCAACAATTACAATCCTTTTTAAGCATGAGATTTTCTGTATGGGCTCTCAAAGAGTTGCAGAATGGAAATAGTAGTGTTAATCCTTCTTCCAAATCTCTGTAGTCTATTGAGCGTCATTTCTTTTTGTATTCTCTCAGGTGTGAGTAATACTGGTTGCCTGGATTTGGGTTCTTATTCTGCATAACAAAGATATTTTCTTGAAAATGTGATCAGAATACAAATGCCGTATGCACGTAGATGTGTTAAATGGCTACATTCTAAACTTCCTAAGAATTTCCTTTGCATGAAAGAGAAATGGTTTTTCTCCTTTTCTGGAAACTAGAAGTAATAAACTACAGAAGCCTAATGACTAAGAATATCCATGGCATCTCTTTCTCTGAATTCGGACGTTGACTTGTGGTATCTCCCAGCCATGTCTCTATTGCACGCGTTACTCTCTTCTTCCAGTTTGGGCAGGAATATCTTCTGCTTTTCCCACCGTCCCAACAAGTTCATACAAGCAGAGAAGTGACCCAGTGAAAACTTTTCAACTGACCCAAAAGACTTTTTGTTGAATTAATCCATGTAGAACAGGGGACCAAGCAGGTAGCTGAATAATGAAGCACACTGGGTGTGAGACAATAGGGAGAAGTAGAGACTGAGGTCGTGTGGAAAATGGATGTCCCATCTGAGTGAATAGCTGGAACCCCACTCCAGCTTATTGTTGCCACATAGCAACATAGGCCCTGTGTTCCAATTTCTATCTTTCTATTTAAAAAATTTTTTAATGTTTATTTACTTTTGAGAGACAGAGACAGAACAGAGGAGGAGCAGAGAGAGAGAGAGAGAGGGAGACACAGAATCCAAAGTAGGCTCCAGGCTCCTAGCTGTCAGCACAGAGCCTGATAAAGGGCTCGAACTCACGAACCATGAGATCATGACCTGAGATGAAGTCAGACACCTAACTGACTGAGCCACCCAGGCGCCCCTAAATGTTCCAAGTTTTAGTGGAAGATAGATTTTCAATGTGAAATCTCCCAGCTTTTACATGCTTGCAATCAATTTTTTAAAAATTACAAGTTTAATACAGTACAGGACCAATATAACACATCTGTGGACCAGGCTCAGCCCAGGACTAACAGTCTGCCATATCTTAGTTAAAGGAAATTCCTGAGAAATTGTGATGAATAATTCAGATCCCCCCTCCCCCCCCCCACCCCCGTCTCTCCTTTACACCAGACGGACTTTCCAGCAGCGGTGTGACTGCAGCCTGCTGTCCTAGCCCCTGTCTCTTCCTACTTCCAGTCGCAGCTGGACTGGCCGTCCCAGCCAGACTTGTCCCGAAGTCAGTATGGAACGACACAAACCACACACTCACACAGCTCACTGAGCCCTTTGATGGTGGCACACAAAAACTGAAATGACGGTAATCGGTAGAGAAGATTAATCCAGGTTAAATGTTGTGCCAAACCTTTTTAAAGGCCGGACTGGTTCCGTGATTCTAACGTAGGCCTGAAGAAATGACATGGATAATCAAGTGTCATGCTTCAGATGTCAGCTGAACGTCTGCAGAGAGGGAGGCAGAAAGGGTGAGAAGGAATATTCCGTTCTTCCCCATCTCTATCAGCTCCAAATTAGCTGGCATATAGTAAATATTCCCACTTTCTTAGGATGCTCAAAAACAAGTCCCTGCCAGAAGACAAATATTTAACCCAACAATGGGCTGAATTCTTATCAGAATTCAGAAATTTTTCCTTTGGCATAAAAGTCTGTCTTCATCCCCCATTAGAGGCTGGGTAAAGTTCTGCACTTTTTCTAAAAACAAAGGACTACTGGAATTCCTTGAAAAGGGATCCCGTGTCACATCACCCTTTTCATCCCCAGCACCTGGCACAATACCAGTCACAGAACAGAGACTCGACAGATATCTGTTTAATGAATTAATTAATGATGGAATGATTGAGCTCAATCCATGCCTCAAATGGTCTTGATTTATAGTAATGCTATGGGAAGGGAATAAAAAAGAAAGAGGACAAGGATCAGCATCTTTAAATGCAACCTGCGGTGCTTTGTCTTTGTTTTTAAAATACTTTAGAGAATTGTGTGGTAATTTATCTAATCCACCCTGTCAAGAAGAATCTGAAGACAGAGTCTCTGCCTCCCTGCGAAATCTTAGCATGTGCTGATTTCAGGTGGCTCGAGAAGTGAAGCTAAAACAATCAATTGCACTATTAAATAAACACTTTATGTTCCCTTGAAAACCTTTAACGAGAGCTTCAGTGTCAGAGGAAAAGATGCTGAAACATCAGAACCATGAAAGAGACATTAAATTTCTTTCTGCCTACAGCCCCGTGGATTCCACTGTCTGCTCCCAGACCCTGCAAAGTTCACAGTTCTTTAACATGACACTGAGCTTGACAGAGAAATTGCAGGTACTTGAGGACCTATCTGCATTGCAACAGACGTCAGCATCACGTTTAGAAGGAAATTGAATTACAGATGAAAGGAGCTTGAGAGATGAGAGCATCTGTTACGGGAGTCTGGATATGAGAGAATACATTTGAAAAATATGTCTCCTCGACTTCCGAATGAACTAAAATTGTTCATGATTCTCATTGCCATTCTCCCTCTCTCTCTCTTTCTCTCTCTCTCTCCTTCCCTCCTTCCCTCCTTCCCTCTCTGCCTTTTAGAAGGAATGAAAGGAAATTGAAGTTTTTCTACACTGCCAAGGTGGAGAGTATTATTAAAAAATATCTCAGAGCATCATGTGTGGTTTTTATTAGTAGTAGAATACCAATTAGACATGTTAGAATAGTCTAAAGATTGTTTTCAAATAATCCTAATATCCTTGCCCAAATAAAAAGCACCATCTCATCTGGGGAATTTTAGAAGTGACCTACCATGCTTGGTCAGCATAAAACACTTTGAACCTGTATGTGACCTTTTTTGTTATCATTGTCCATTTTGTTTTAGTTAATGTGAGAAGAAGGGGCCATTCAATCTGGATACCTATTATCATTTCATTCAACAAAGAAGGTGCACTTTGAGCAAAGAAATCTCAGAGGAGAGTTTATGGCTCTAAGGAAACCTTCCTGTAGTACCCTTAGGGGCATCTGGGTGACTCAGTCAGTTAAGCATCTGACTTTGGCTCAGGTCATGATCTCGAGGTTTGTCAGTTCAAGCCCTGCATTGGGCTCTCTGCTTTCAGTGCAAAACCTGCTTCGAATCCTCAGTCCCCCTTTCTCTGTCCCTCCCCTGTGTGTTATCTCTCTCTCTCTCAAAAATAAATATTTAAAATATAGGAGTGCCTGGGTGGCTCTGTCAGTTAAGCGTCCAACTTCGGCTCAGGTCACGATCTCAGGGTTCATGGGTTTGAGCCCCGCGTTGGACTCTGTGCTGACAGCTAGCTCAGAGCCTGGAGCCTGTCTTCAGAATCTGTATCTCCCTCTCTCTCTCTCTGACCCTCTCCTGCTCACGCTGTGTGTGTGTGTGTGTGTGTGTGTGTGTGTGTGTGTCTCTGTCTCTCTCAGAAATAAATAAAACATTTATGTGTGTGTGTGTGTGTGTGTGTGTGTGTGTGTGTGTGTAGGACCCTTAAACTACATACAGGGCACAGCTCAGTCCTTACCACTCATATTCTATGACTGGTCTCCTGCCTGACAGAACCTATTCTAGTTACATGGGCCATGGGCTCCGGGGGAGATTCCCTGAAAGCACACACTCATTTTCAGTCTGGTCCAAACAACAGCTTCTGGCATTCACACCCTTCAGATATTCCCAGTCTCATCTCCGGGGGTGAAAGGCGGATGACTTGCAGAGTCTAATTGGTGGAACAGTGATAATCTGTGACCTCTTAGGGTCATCTTGGAGACCAGCTCACACCTAGACCACGATGACTGTGTTAAATGCCCCTAAACCTGCAGCGAGCATTTGGTCCAGCTTGCCCAACACCACCCCCAGCCACCACCATAAGCCTCAGTTAACCCCTCAGTGTCCTCTAAAAACTAGTTGAGCTTCAAGGTCCTTTCATGTTGCCCTCGTCATGGTTCCAAACTGGTGCCAATCCAAGCTTTCCGCCAACCAAAGGTGGCTGAAAGGAGAGGAAAGTGGAGGGCTTTACCCCAAAGCAGAAAGCAATTAAATAAGGATAGATTCTGTACCGAGGACACAGGCTAGCTGCAGGACCGGGGGCAACTGCTTAAATATGGCTGTGCAAAGAGCTTTTTAAATGACCTAATGGAGATCATTGGAACTTAAAGCTAGAATCAATTATCCATAAAAATAAAATTGATACTACCTTTTACAGGACTTGTAAAGAGCCTTCATTCATCTCTACCCTTTGCCCCTGGAGCAATGATTCTCCACTGGGGAGGTGTGTCTCCCCATGTGAACCAGCTGGGATCAGGACTCTAGCGGGTGTGTTGTCTGACACTTTCCACACCTTCACATTAACCATGATGAATGCCATGGTGTGGACACATCTGGCTGAAGTCAGAAGGGTGAGGCAGCCACATCTGGAGTCTGGCATTATTTTCTCTCTAATTTAATCACTGATTTCCTAGTTCTGAAGCTGACAAAGGACTTGAGCGTAGAGAAATGAAAGGGTGATCACGAAACTTCGTTGGCTTCAGAGCACTCACTCTCACCTTGGGGAAATTTAGATCCTATTCCATTGAAGATGCTTCTCAAGCAACAGTCATAACTCAATAACAGTGCTCACAAGGTTTTCCAGAGAGTGACATTCTTACCGATATTCCTTTAACCTATGGCTGTGGTCAAACCTGCAAGGCGGAAATTTCCCTTTTATACCATGGGCCCACGGTCATCAGTTCACCAAGGAAAGAAATAGCCATTGCCACTTTTGAACTTCACAATTCATTTTTATTTTCCTTGTCTTCATTAACCTTATTGATCTTCTCACTTGCTTGCGCTGTCCCGAGATCATCATTTTTAAATTTTGTTCATTTAGTTGGTTAGTTTGTTTTTTTATATAATTTTTTATTAGGACAGTCTCTCAAGAGGTTTCTGCTAAATTTTTCTTAGACCTGCTGCCATTTAGAATACCTTTCTCTTCACGACCTCATTTTTGAAAAATATTATCTCTTGGGCATATATTTATCTTCTTTAAGATATAGAAACACCTCACTTTAAGACTCTTATTCTCAGAGTTAACAATTTAACTTCACAATCTTTGCACAAAGCCTGATGGACCAAAGAAATTCACTGTAAGACTTGGAGCCTCTGTTTATTTATCTCTGAAATGGAAGTCTTTATACAGATCTAATGTGACTTTATACAGACCTAATTTTAATTAGGTATTAAAATACCTAATTTTGAAAATATAATGTATAATACTTTGTAACTTCTCTGTGTACTATAGTCTTAAATAAAAGCAGTTAGCCTGTGCTTCTATAGAAGATACCAAGGGTGATTACTCAACCATAGAAGTGGCTGGATAATAGAAGGCATTACCTGACAACCCGAAGCTCTCAAGAAATTGTATTCCCAGAGTGCCTGGGTGGTTAAGCATCTGACTCTTGGTTTTGGCTCAAGTCATAATCTCATAGTTTGTGAGTTCGAGCCCCACATCAGGCTCTGTGTTGACAGTGTAGAGCCTGCTTGGGATTTTCTTCTCTCCCTCTCTGCCCCTCCCTGACGTTCACTGTCTCTGTGTCTCCCAAAATAAATAAATAATCTTTAAAAAATGAAACTGTATTCCTCTTGGAAACAACTAATGAGTTCCTACTATGTGCAAAGTGTGAGGCAAGGTGCCAAAGGGATGAAAAAGAAACTGAGTAACCCTGGTTACTCATCATCTGGGAGAAAAAGCAGAGCTCTAGAAATATCAGATAGTAGAGCCAAGGGCAGAGGAAATTGGGAGTTTCAGTGCTGGCAGAGTCTTGAATAAGCAGATTCTAGAGCAGAATGTGAGCGTGCGGATGTGTTTGCTCTAAATCCTGACCCAGAACCAGTAGGTGTTTGAGCCTCCTGTCCCAGCAGCTGTGCAGCCAGAAGAGGTGACCTTCTGGTTGGGGAGGGCCCATCACGGTTTACTTTACAGTTTCTATCTGAAGAAAGGCAGGTGAGCATACTCCTGGCGCTCACCCCTACAAAATACAAATGGAGTCGGTGAGCCTCCAAAGGGATTTATTAGTCCGGGGGTCACGAGCAAAGTCAGCGGGCATGCAGCCACGGCCAAGCTTGGAGAGCAGGTGTCGGGGAGGGCCAGTCCACAGACTGCAGCAGTGCATTCCCGCACATTCTCCACCATGCAGGAGCCCGGATCCCCTGCTCGTCTGATCCCCTTCGGTCACTCTTCAGACACAACGACCCCTCCCGCAGTATTTCCAACAACCCACTTCCGACTACCCTTTTATGACTTTACAACACAGTTTTTCCTGGAATTTTATGGCATTTCATTAAAGCCGCCAGAAGGTGATACTGCCCCTTTTCTAGGAGTGAAATAAATTCAAGTTTTATCGCTTCTGGAAATGCCCGAGCAGCTGTCAGGACATTTGATAGATTTTCTCAATTACAGGACTTGTGGAGCATTTTATACTTACATCTGCACCGAAGCCCAATATAGTAGACGCTCCACTTGCCTCCTTCTCTTTTATCTTGTGCATCTTTTCCTTTTAATGACCAATTTGTTATTTTTTCTCTTTTATTTCTCCTTACCTCTTTTCTTCTGCATTTTGTTTCTCTTTTCGCTGTTTGGTTTAGAGAATGATGCATTTCTTGTACAAACTTTCATTCTTTGCAGAAGAAAAGGGAAAGGAGGAAAAAAAACCTAACTGTGATCTATAGAAGAAAAAAGACGTAGAGTAAAATTTTAAAGAAAATCAATTTTCCATGGGGGAATTTACTCTTAATACAATGTACACTTTTCACATGCAATATTTATTAATGTGACATGACATATGTCAGGTTTTTTCCTAATGGGATACAGGCTTTGGATTGTGTGACTTTTTGCACTAATAAGGCTGTTCATTGGTGTTTTTCTTCAGTATCAGCATGGAGATATGATAGAGAAATTAACAGTGACAACTTCTTGGATTATTCAAAATTACAGAACTATGCTCCAAATGGATGCTAAATAAATTTAAAAAGCTAATGTGGAACGTAGACCATGCCAGTAGAATATGCAGACAGGTTATCGCAATAAAATGTGTTTCACTGACTGCATGTATCATCTTGTGGACAGAGCAGAAGCCTCAGAAAGCAAAGGGGTGATCAAAATGTCTTTTTTCACACAAATGCATTCACTTAAATAACATTTTAAAATATCAGGGTACTTTCACAAACATTACCAAGTATAATTTCCCCAGCAATCCTGGAAAGTAGACAAGATGAGTGTTATTATCACCCTATTAGAGATGAGGAAACTAAAGCTCACAAAAAACCAGTGTCCTGCCCAAGGTCAATAGTAGCCTCAACTCCAATCCAGCTCTTCTAAATCCCAGTGCTTTTTTTCTCTTTTGTTGACCCCCCCAATACTATCTGATACTCTCAACAAGAAACAGGTAATTCCTCCGTTTCTGCATAGAGCACCCTAGCAATACCTTACATGGGACTTTAAAGTCTTTAAAATGTGCTCACATTAGCATCTCTGAATTCTCCCTGTTGTTCTTCACGCCATTATCCTGTTTTATTGTTTACAGCTCAAATTACACTCTGAAATTATATTCCTTACTTATTTATGCACCCATTTATCTGTTTCAGTTACCAAATGCTGTATAACAAACCACCCCAAAATTTAGTGGTTTAAAAAAACAACAATTTATTATTTCTCACAAGTTTGTGGTTGACTGGGCTCTGTTGGGTGGTTTCTCTGCCAGACATGATGTAGCTGAGGTCACTCGTGTGGCTTCGTTGAGCTGCAAGCTTGGTTGGGGCTGAAATATCCCAGACAGACTCTCATTCTCCAGGCACTTCCTCCATGTGGCTTTTCAATATTTAGCCATCGAGTCCAATCTTCTGTACAGCAGAACAGCTGGCTTCCAGAAAGGAACATTCCAAGCGCTAAAGCCCCAGTGTGCAAGCACTCCTCAGAGCTTCTGCTTGCATCCTGCTCGTTTCTCATTGGCTACAGCAGATCACATGACCAAATCCAGAACGCCGGAAAGGACTACCTAGGGAGTGTCATGAGGTACCCATCATCGGAGGTCAACAATGTAACAGTGCCCTCTGGTATTTTGAGAAGAAACTATTAGAATGTCAACTGTATGAGGGTGGATACTTTGTCATCTTTACTGCTATAACCCTGGCTTTGAACAGTTCCTGGCAAAGAACAGAAACTCAGTGAGTATAAGTGTTTGTTAAATACATGAATAAATGGATGAGACACATACACCCTATAAATTAGGATAGATTTTTCTCAACTTTTTGAGGCTTATTCATTTTTGAGAGACTGAAAGAGACAGAGCATGAGCGGAGAAGGAGCAGAGAGAGGAGACGCAGAATCCGAAGCAGGCTCCAGGCTCTAAAATGTGAGCACAGAGCCCGATGCAGAGCTCAAAAGCATGAAGCTTGAGATCATGACCTGAGCCCACGTCAGACGCTTAACTAACTGAGTCACCCAGGCGCCCCAGGATGGATTTTATGAATTTTATCTCCTTTTATTAAAATAAACTTTCATTAATCCAACTTCTTATGCCCCCTCCCACTGTTTATCCCTCTTAAAGGTTAACTATTAACCCAACTTTTAACACTATGAATTAATTTTGCCTGTTTCTGAAAATTTTATATAAATGGAATCATACAGTATATACTCTTTTGTGTGTGGCTTCTTTCATCACCATTACGCTTGTGAGATTAATAATCCCTGTTGCTCTGGGAAACTGTAGATACTCATTCTCATTGTTGTATAGTATTCCATAGTATCAATACCCCATCATATGTTTACCCATCTTGTTAACAGACATTTGACGTGTCTTTAAGGTGAAGTTATTATAAACAGTGTTATGAATATTTATGTTCATGATTTGGGGTGAAACTATGCATTTGTCCTGGGTATGTTATCAATAAGTGGAATGGTTAGATCTAGAATAAGCATCTGATCAGCATTAGATGATAATTCCAGATTTAACCAAGTGATTGTAATGTACTCTGCACCCCCAACATATGGGTGTCCAAGTGATTCCACGTTCTCACCAATACTGAAAATTACCTGTCTTTTTCATTTTAGTTTTCTGGGGACAACTAAAGGTATCGTGGGTTCAAGCCACATGTTGGACTCTGTGCTGACAGCTCAGAGCCTGGAGCCTGTTTGAATTCTGTGTGTGTCTCTCTCTCTGTGCTCCTCCCCTGCTCATGCTCTGTCTCTCTCTCAAAAATAAATAAACATTAATAAATAAATAAATAAAATTCGCATGGAAATTCAAGAAACTCAGAATAACCAAACGATCTTGATAAAGAAAAAATAGGACTCATACTTCCTGATTTCAAAACTTACTACAAAACTACAGTGAATAAGACAGTGTGGTATTCACATATGGATAGATCAATGGAATTAAGTTTTAGAGTCCAAAAATAAACCCACATATCTCAGCCAATTGATTTTCAATGAATGTGCCAAGATCATTCAACGGAGAAAGAATAGTCTTTTTTAGAAAACATTGCTAGGGCACTGAAACCACTGAACTGTACACTTTACAAATATGGGAAAAAGAACAAACACATTCTTTCTTATTGTTCCACAGTAAATGATCTTTAAGTCACATTCTATTCATTTGTAATACATTCAGCAAGATGGTATCTGACACAAAAGACTTCCATTATCGATGAATAGTGTAAATATACAATTTTATGAAAAATGCTCAGGAAAACTCACCGTGCTTTCTTTGTCTGACTTTCTAGTTTTATTTACCACGTTGAGTTAAAACTGCCTAACTATGAAGCTCTTTTTCTCAATTTTTTTCTTTGTTTAGTGTTTATTTATTATCAAGAGACAGAGAGAGACGGAGCATGAGCAAGGAAGGGGCAGACAGGAAGGAGGACATAGGATCTGAAGTAGGCTCCAGGCTGTGAGCTATCAGCACAAAGCCTGACACGGGGCTCAAACCCACGAACTATGAGATCATGAGTTGAGCCGAAGTCGGACACTTAACCAACCGAGCCACTCAGGCACCCCTGAAGCTCTTTTTCTAGACCAAAGTCCCCTCATAAAGAGCTTAGAGCTTCCTTATTTTTATATTTCCAACACCTAATGCAGTGCCTGGCAACATTCATTCAATAAATGTTTCTCAAAAGCTCACTGTTTCAAAGTACTGTCTACTCTGAATACTTTTGAATCCATTTGCCTGAAACAACTGGTATGCACACCAAAAATTGTTCCTTTGATTTGCTTTTTAAAAACAACTTTATTGGGAAAATTTTTGCTGACTTTTTCCTACTTATATGTTTCTGTAAGTTGTTAAACTTCACATTAGCACTTCTTTACAAAATGTGGTATGATTTAGAGTTTTCACTAATTCGGTCCTTTCCAAAAATTAATCTGAGCAAATCTAAACCAGCATTCGTTTTCTTTTTTTTTTTTTATGTTTTTTATTTATTTCTAGGAGAGAGAGAGAGAGAGAGAGAGAGACAGCGTGAGCAGGGGAGGGTCAGAGAGAGAGGGAGTCACGGACTGAAACAGGCTCCAGGCTCTGAGCTGGCAGTCAGCACAGAGCCCGACGCGGGGCTCGAACCCACGAACTGCGAGATCATGACCTAAGCGAAAGCCAGATGCTTAACCGACTAAGCCACCCAGGCGCCCCCCAGCATTCGTTTTCAATTTTCATTTTGAATATACACGTTCTTAAATGCAGACTTCCCATCCCCCATCAATTCACCACTGAATTGGTCATCATGATCCAAGAAAGGTTAGGAGTTGGGAGTAAATGTAAATAAGCATTCGGTTATATTTACATTAGAACTAATGTTGGCACTTATTGGGATGGAGAGTACACAAGTGTTTGTTAGACTACCTTTTATAGTTCCCATACTTTTTTAAATTATTGAAAAATTATAAAGGAGGAAGAAACACCTGGAAGCTGCCTGGAAGGTTGTTGTGCGAGAAACTGTTCTGGGCCAGGCAGTTAGGATAATCTGGCAGTAGGCAGGAAAGCCAAGAACAAGAAAGTCAAATGTACAGAAAGGAAGTCAGCGTAAGATGCGGATGAGCAGTCTAGAGCCGCAAAGGCCAGCATTGGATTCATCTTTTAACTACATGTCATAGTAAGCTGGTGGTGTGTTTCATCTGTGGATCAGTGTTTTGTTTTGTTTTGTTAATGGTTGGTTGGTTTTTATATCTGTTAAATGCCCAGAAATCACCCTTCAATTCCCAATGTTAAATACGTTCTCTTTAAAAGAACAGACTTGCTCATAAATGATGAACTTTCTGTATCAAGCTAGAATCCAATTCTTCCATGGACTTATCTGTACTTCTGTTTTCTTAAACTTCCCTGACAATGGTTTTTAAGTTGTCTAGGGTGCTCCAGGAAAAAAACAAAGACAGACAGATTGGTAGAAATTTTTACAATACCCAGGGCAACAACAAACAGGGAGAGAGAGAGAGAGAGAGAGAGGAAGAGAAGTCCTCCTTAGCGATAATTAGCTTTATTCTGCACATGAGATCATGTTATCCTTGTCTGGGCAAGCAAAGGTTACCTTTCTTCATAGATTTTATCCCATCCACAGACCAATCTAATGACAGCAAATAATTTTGTCAATTCACAATTCTGCCTTTCTCCAACCTGCCCATTATTTTCTATATTTCAGCAATAAGCTAGTACAAAAATTGCATGTTTCATTACTAACTCAACATCTCTGTAAAAATGATGCATCCCTAAGTCAATTCGTTCCCCACCCTGCATCAAGAGTGCTATATTCCTCAGTCTTCCACACCATAAAATCTCTATTCAATAAAGTGTGGTTAATTTTTGATCAGGGAAGTGGGGGTTGTAATATTTTTACAACACCGGCAATATTACAGAAACAGAGAAGCAATATTTTATTTGTCAGTGTGGGATGGTAGAAAAAGCACCAGACTGGGAGTCAGAGAATCTAGAGACCTATTAGCTGTGTGACCTTGGGCAGGTCCCTTTATCTTTCTGAGCTTCAGATTCATCATCTGTAACATATCAGCCATCTTCTAAGGTGATCTGGGCACTCAAATAAAAAAGTAAAAATATTTGAAAATTGTAAAGAGCTATGCAAACATGGAATGTTTTTATTATTACTTAAAATAACATAGAACTTTTTAAAGGCCTTGCTTCCACTCCCTTGGCGTGTGGCTCCACCTTCCCAAAGAAAACACCCAGATTGAATCTACCTACCATATGTGCCCCCATTTTAACTATTTATCCCCAAATAAATCTTCCTGCTGTCTCCTTGTGGGGGATTGTTGTTGTTGTTTGTTTGTTTCGGCTTTGTTGTTGTTGTTGCTGTTTTTTGATTTGGGGCTTGTTTTGTCTTGTTTTATTTTGTTTTGTTGTTTTGATTTCAGAGCTATTGGTTTTGTAGCTTTGCTCCATAAGAGGAAGCGAAAATTTTCATAGGCAGAAATTCATCTCCATACATGCTGTCACTCCATCACTCCACTGCACTGAGGGAGGCAGCCTACAGGACCCTAAACCTTTCTTTAAAGACCCCAGTGATATATGAACATTCATTTCCAAGCGCTCCCACTAGAGTCGTTCTGATCCGGGCAGCTCTGGGACCGTTTGAACGCGGTCTATATGAAGTCGTTTCTCAGACACTTCTTCTCACTGTCATGTCGCCAACAGGCTGAATCAACCACATGCAGTAATGAAAACATCCTGTATTTATAGGAGTATTTCTCCAAGGAACATCCTTCAGCAGGAATGCCTGAAAGAGTTCTAGGAATTGAAGGACATATTTCAGACATGTCCAACCTGTCTCGGAACCCCTATAAAAATGGTCAGGACACTGAATTGTGCCTTTCCACGCCTCGCGCTGTAAAATGAAATGAGAGAGTTGTTTGGCTTTATGGCTCTCCATGTCATTGTGTCTTTTTGCTATTACACAAGTGTAAAAAAAATAAATAAACATAAGCTCTATTAAGCATTATGCCATGTTGCCACCTCACCAAGCACCTACATAACTTCAACTGTGATTTTGTTTTATCTTAAGGAATTTTTTTAAACATTAGTCTTCGCAAAGTAGTGTACAGGCATATGATTTTTAGATTTTTCCCCCCAGACAAAGCTCTTAGCATCCAGAAATACTGGAAGGAGAGAAAAAAACAATGTGGGGGATTTATAGCAAACCAAATTTATATTTTCTCTCCTTTAAAGCAAGAGGGAGTTAGACTACTTTTACTTTAAGATTCTTATACTGCTTACATTCTTGAAATACATAAACAAAGAACAGACGAAGTAGTTAATTATTTCACAACAGAAGATACAATAACTATTTTTCAAAAAGCTTTCCTATGGATAGCCTTTATTTCAAGTGACTTAAGAACAGAAAGGCTCTCAGGATTTCCAGGACAAGTGGTTGTTGGTCATTCCCTTGGTCATGGATGGGGGAGGAATGGGGGCTGAATTCCCCCAAGAAGGTGCTCACACACCAATGGCCCTGTAATGAGTATCCATTGCAGAAAGGTAGACAAGATATCAAACCCCACCTGAAGATTCATAAAGGTGAATATAACTGATCCCATTGATCAGAGATCTTTGCTCAAGGGTTGCTACTGACCCAAGTAGTATAATTCTCAATCATCCTTTTCTGTGTCCTAGCCAGATTTGGGGAATTGGTCATAATTCTGGATTTCTTCACTTGAAACACAAGTTTAAAGAGGTGAAACAAGTATAAATAAAAAGTATGTCCCTTGGGGCACCTGGGTGGCTCAGTTGGTTAAGCGTCTGCCTTCAGCTCAGGTCATGATCTCATAGTTCGTGGGCTTGAGCCCCGCATAGGGCTCTGTGCTGACAGCTCAGAGCCTGGAGCCTGTTTCAGATTCTGTGTCTCCCTCTCTCTGACCCTC
This sequence comes from Proteles cristata cristata, assembly GCA_017311185.1. NCBI lineage: Eukaryota > Metazoa > Chordata > Mammalia > Carnivora > Hyaenidae > Proteles > Proteles cristata. Next base: position 870,661 of record JAESUZ010001704.1, read on the forward strand.
CCCTGCTCACGCTGTCTCTCTCTCTCTCAAAAAATAAATAAAAACATTTTTTAAAAATTTAAAAAAAAAAGTATGTCCCTTGATAACTATCTAATACCATAAAGACTGAACATAGGTACCACATTTTGAGCTTTTATTATGTGGCAGAAACTAGAAAGATGTATGAATTGCTTTAGTTCAATGTGACCAAAAATGGTTCTTTGTCCATGACCCTTGTCCCTTCCCTCCCCTCCCCTCTGCATAACAGGAGGTGACTTCAGCATAGTTACTCAAAGTGATATTACTTCTTGAAATGTGATCATTACGACCCAACAGATGTTTTTCTCTGAGGAATTATGGTATGGGGAACAGGTACGCCTATACCATGTAGTCCCTTGAGACCCTACCATTCCAATGATTTCCTGTCATCACCCTCTAAAAGTGGAGACAGGAACAAGAGTTTTGCCAGCCTTAGCCATCCTAGTGCCAGGAAAATGGAGCTAGAACACTGGTGGAATAGAGGGAGAGAAAAAAGAAAGAAAAGAAAAGGAAGGAAGGAAGGAAGGAAGGAAGGAAGGAAGGAAGGAAGGAAGGAAGGAAGGAGAAAGAAAGGAAAGAAAAAAGAAAGAAAGAAAGAAAGAAAGAAAGAAAGAAAGAAAGAAAGAAAGAAAGAAAGAAAGAAAGGCAGATAAAGAAAAAGAAGAGAGCGGGAGGGAGGGAAGAAGGAAGGAAGAAAGGAAGGAAGGGAAATCCTCTTTGATACCCACCAAAGACTAGCTCAGTAAGCCTAAGGCAACCCAGTGGAGGAAGTTCTAGACCTCACTTTGGACTTTGTGTGTATTCATGATGATCATCTTGGACTGAGCTTTTTTTGAGTAACACACTGTTCCTCAAGCCCTTTTAAATGTTGCAGAGTTACAAGATCCTTACTGCAAACTACAAGGTCCAGAAGAAGAAATTAAAGGCCAGGGATGTTCTGTAACTTGCACAAGGGCACACAGCTAGAAAGTAGGAGAGCTAGGATACCAGCCCAGAGCTGCCTGACACCAAAGGCTATGTGTCAGTCACCACACAGCACACCTTCTCACTAAAGACAAACCCCCTGCTATGCCTCCTCTATCCCACTAATACATGGGTTGTATAAAAATTCTATTTTCATCATTTTCTTTAGAACAGCTATTTGTGCTGATGGTATGTTTATTCACATATTTCTAGGTGCACCATAATATTTGAAATAACTTCTTCCACTATTCATTTCACATTTATTCAACACATAGCTTCTAAGTTCCTGAGCTAAGCCAGGCATTGTGCTGGGTGCTTTAGGAAGTCACAGTCCACTGGAAGAGATCGCATTAAAATGAAAATAAGTGCTTGGTTTCCCATGGTACAGTAAGGCGTAACCAAGAGATTAGAACTTGCTTATTGAGCTGCAATCCAAAACCACATTATTGGGCTATAATTTCCTACTTGATTGACAAGAAAGGACTGAGCAACTGGCCCAAGGTCAAGCAGCTAGTCAGCAGCAGTTCATTTCACTTACTTTATTGTCTCTGACATACCATGTTTTCATGATTCACCCTCTCTTAATAGCCTTATGTAATGTTCAAAACATATTTTATGTTTTGCAGACATTTTTAAAATTTAAGGCCAAAGAAGCAAAAGCGACAAAAGCTAACATTGGGCTGGATCACATTTTGACTGCCAGCTTTAAGGACAGCACAGAGCCTACAAGGTTTGGCTTCCCCCCAAGCATATTTCCAGGCTATGGAAGCAGTTAATTCTGCCCTAAATGCATGCTGTGTCCTCATCTCCTCAGCAGCCCTCTATCCGGGCTAAGACTTAATTGGTTTGGGTTGGGTAATTCATAGTGCCTCATTAGGGCATCAAAACACATACTAGGCTCTCTAGTAATTTTCTCTCCTGAAAGAACATTGATTGGCTCCTTCATTGGGAAAGGAATTAACTAAAGGACTCTTGGGTTTGTGCAAAGAGATTAAGTCCACAATGGATAATTTCAAAGTGTGTTCTACAATCAGATTTCTTTGAGCCTTATCTGTCCGATCAAATTTCTCTTCTCTTGCTAAAACCTCTTGCACACCTACCCAATAACAAGTGCACATTAGTTACCTTGCAGAAATTCTACAAACTAGAAGGATTTTAAAGTTTTCACTCGCCGGTCTTCCAGTTTTCTTTTGTCTGAGATGAACTTTGCTAATGCACTGATAGGAAAACGGCTGAAAGATGGCTTTTCTTCCGATCCTGGTTATTAATGACTCTGCCTCCTGCTCTCACTATAACAGGCTCAGTCAGTGCCCCACTGTATTCATTCACCTCTACACAGATGCTAACTGTGAATACCTATAATTCTCTGCTTGCATGTTCTGGCTTCAAGAGATGGGTCAGCACTTCTATGGAGCACTCCAATGTGCTACACTGTTGATGCCCCTGGAATCAACCAGTGACAGAGGGTATTTGGTGGATAAATGTCCCAGCTTCCTGGGCAGAATAAGTTCCAGTTGCCTGAAGTGATGACTGGCCTAACAACACATGCTTTACGGACCTCTTTCCTTCCCTGTCTCCCTTCCTCACTCCACTGCAAGTGTTTCCTGGGATCATCTTCCAAAAATATCACTTCAACATAGCTCCTTTCCTCAGCGTTTGTTTCTAAAGAATCTAAAGGAAAAAACTTACCATAGTCCAGTCTTTGAAAGTCTTTGACTTTTTAAAAAAATTTTTTTATAGTTTATTTATTTTTGAGACACAGAGAGACAGAGCATGAGTGGGGGAGGGGCAGAGAGAGAGGGAGACACAGAATCTGAAACAGGCTCTAGGCTCTGAGCCATCAGCACAGACCCTGATGCGGGGCTCGAACCCATGAACTGTGAGACCTGACCTGAGCCAAAGTCAGACGCTCAACCAACTGAGCCACCCAGGCGCCCCAAAAGTCATTGACTTTTCACCATCTGACATTTAAATCTTGAGGTCATTGAGACAGTTTTTGTGCTGTGATAAGGGCGAAGCTTTTTCAGCTGACTCTGTGTTCATCTAACAATCCAGATATATCTGATTGGATAAACTCACCTGGAGCCTGTCTTCATTAAGGTTCAAGAAACTTCCTGGACAATAACTTAGCCTAAAAGAAGAGAGACTTGAGACCTACAAACTTGGCCCAAAGCCATCAGTATTGGTGGGTGGAGATGATGTGGGTTGGCCAGCTTTGAGCACTGTGTTAATATACCTTCTATGTTCTCCTACGCAGGTTATCCTTGCTCTCTACCCATAATCTTCTGAAGGCCCTCTAGTGGACCATGGTAGGGGCAAAGGGAGAGAGTAATGAAAAGTCAAAGAAATTAAAATAGTTGCTTTCCTTACAGTTTCTGAGGGAGATCAAAACAGAAACTTGCTCTGGTTTTTGTTATTGTATCCTATTTTTACCCTCAGATCAGTATGTCACAGGGAAACATTAGTAAAACTTTGATCAACATCCCGTAAATACTACTTCCTTGACAAGAGTCAGCCTTGATGCAGCCAAGACATCCAATTCCTAAAAACCTGCAAACTCTTTTCTCAAGGTAATATTCTGAGACTTTCCTACTGGAAAACAAAATAAAGCCATTCCCTTCTCTCCAATCATACAAAACATGCATTAGGCATATTGCCATCAACAGTCTTGAGAGGGCTGACCTGCTGGCTTTCTTTGTTATCCCTTGCTTTCTTATAAAATTGATATGACCCCTAATATCAGCATGAACAAAATTGTGAATGGGACCTACTCATGGGATTATGGATTCTGAATCCTCCAGGAGTGTCCCATAATGCCCCTGTCAGTTGGTTTTGCCCTTGGGTATCTAATTTAACTGACAAATCTAAAGAATCACGTGGAGGCAGCCACCTCCCCGGCAACTTCACAGATGGGAACCCTGCAGTGAGTAAGTTATTCCAGCAAGTTTGACATTAGCTTATGCTGAACACTCTCCTGACAGGTCTGCTCATTTCTTAACAGCATAAAACGGCTCACTGTTATTAGGCATGAGTCTCCCTTGACTTGATAAATGCTATTGCCCCCTTTTTGGCTGTTTTCATGGACGTCCTAAAGGCATCTGAATATGGCATTTTACATTTGGCAGACACTGATCAACAAAAATTGTTTCTAATTAGTCTTGGAAGCCTCAGCCTTCAATGCGCAGGGTCAAATATTCCAACAAGTGATGGATATCCAACTCGGTGGACAAGTGCACTTTTGAGGGTGAGTGGAGGGAGGGAGGGCATTCATACCGCCTGAGCACATGTGGGCACATTTTGCAAAATCAACTTAGCTGCAAATTTAACCTGAAATCAAATCATGTCTTGGCATTATGCCTAGCAGGCATTATATAGTTGTTAGCTTCAATCACAAGAACAATTACTTCGAGTTATGGTGCAGACCAGTTTTAAAAGTCCTCAGGCCAGCGAAGCCTTCACAGGATGCAGCTAGCTGGAAAAAAAATCAGTGCAAGAAAGAAGTGCAGTACTTTACACTTTCAGCTTTTATTAATATTTTGTCAGTCAACTGGCAATAGGCACAGAGCCCTGGCACTACACCAAACACCATGTGTATGGCGCCAGGAGAGTGCAAATGAATGGAGAAGACATGACCTATGGGCTCAGAAAACACAAAGTCTACACAGAGAGTCAGACCATACCACATGAGCACACTCAAAATTGGAAAGAAAATGCAGAATTCTAGGTAGAGATGTGATCATGACTGCAAAGCACTTAGTTCCAGGCAAGGAGTCCTGCAGTGAACACTGAGCAAAGGGGTAGCTATTATTATTATTTTATTAGAAAGCTTAATTCCATTAATACTGAGAAAGAGCATGCTCAGGTTGAAGGGGAGTGAGTTCTCAGTCACATTATAAAGGACTGGGAGTCAGGTTGGAGCAGAGAAAACATGGGGCCCATTCCCACCCGACAGAGCAGCTTAAGCCACAACACAATTGCGGAAGTGGGTGAAATTTGTGCAAGGGCAGCAGGTCTGGCTAACCTCGAAGATCCCATCAGGGAGAGGTTGAAATGAGGAGTTAGCAGTCTCTTTCATGGGTGGGCATTCTCTCTGGTGAGTAGGCAGAAGAAGAGTTCAGATTTAATAGGGTCAAAAGGAACAATCTACCATTGGTTCTTTAAGCAGGCCAGCCACATAATTTTCAGGGCCCAGTGCAAAACAAAACTTTGGGGGCCCTTGTTCAAAACGTATTAAAAATTTCAAGACCATAATATGAGAGAATTAAATCAAGTGAGGACCCCTTCTGAGACTGGAGCCCCACATGAATGCACCGGTCATGAAACCAGACAATCGTTCAGGGTGTGATGGTGAAAATACTTCCCAAAGACTAAGATTCTAGCATCTGCTCATGAGATGCATTGGAAAAGAAAAATATTTGAGGTGGAGATACCCACAAGGTGACTCTTCCTTGTAGTTTGTCAAGAGATATTGCAGAGAAAAATTTGGGAGAAATTGACAACAAAAAAGATGTAAGGCATAAAGGACAGAAAGAGTTTGAAATCACCTCAAGTTAAGCAGGAGGATTAGAACAAGGGAAAATACAGTGGGGGTGCTTTGAACCGACCAACTTATTTCATCAGCCAATGGTGTTACTCCCTCGGTAAAATGTGCTGACTGATGGCCCAGCACATCATGCGTGCTAGCACTAGATGGACACTCCAAAAGGGCAAAGTTTTTGTCAGTTTTGGTCCTTCTATGTTCCCAGGTGTCTGACATACAATAGTCAGTGCCTGGCAAGGAGCAGTCACTAAACAAATATTGAATGAATGAATGAATGAATGAGTGAATGAAACTGTGTTAGTAGATTCCTCTCTAAGACACTCGACTATAAATTAATCCCCTTTTTAAAAAATTTTAGACAGAGAGAGAGATAGCAAGTGGGGGAAAGGGACAGAGGGAGAGAGAGAGAGAGAGAGAGAGAGAGAATCTTCAGCAGGCTTCATGCTCAGTACAGAGATTGCTTTGGGGCTCAATCCCTGGGATCTAAGACAAAACCAAAAGTCAGATGTTCAACTCACTGAGCTTCCCAAACTCCCTAAATTGAACTCCTTTATCCTTATGTAAAGACCATTACTTTCCCAAACCTGTTAATGCCATTTGCATTTGTTATTGTAATCGTGTGCTTTAATCAATTATGGAAAGCAATGAAGTGTGTATGTGAAAAGAGTTGTTTTTACAAAAACAAAGTTTTTAAATCACTAGAAAGACTCGGTGAAGGCTGCCAATTGGAGGAAATTGTATCAATTAGTTGTGAAAATGCAACCATGAAAGAATAGGGGAAAATAAATAAAATTCTAGAATTCTGGACCTACGTTGCTTTGCCAAGTGGCTCTACATTCTCACTCCACTTTAAACAGATAAAAACTGGAAACTATAGGGGCACCTGGGTGGCTCAGCCGGTTAAGCATCCAACTTCAGCTCAGGTCATGATCTCATGTTTCGTGGGTTCCAGCCCTCCATCGGGCTCTGTGCTGACAGCCAGCTCAGAGCCTGGAGCCTGTCTTTGGATTGTGTAACTCCCTCTCTCTCTGACCCTCCCCTGCTCACGCTATCTCTAGCTCTCTCTCAAAAATAAATAAAACATTAAAAATTTTTTAAAAAAGAGGGGCGCCTGGGTGGCATAGTCGGTTAAGCGTCCGACTTTTGCTTAGGTCATGATCTCACGGTTCGTGGGTTCGAGCCCCACATCGGGCTCTGTGCTGACTGCCGGCTCAGAGCCTGGAGCCTATTTCAGAGTCTGTATCTCCCTCTCTCTCTGACCCTCCCCTGCTCACGCTGTCTCTCTCTCTCTCCTAGAAATAAATAAAAACATTAAAAAAAAAATTTTAAAAAAAGAAAGAAAAGAAAACAGCAAACTCTAGCCCATTAGAGATGCCTTTCATGCAAGGGAGATCAGGCAGATGGCAGGCAGCAGATTCATGCTCAACGAAGAAGTCTCAGCCCTACATCAAAAGACAGGTGAAGACTCTAATGTATGTGCCACATGTTTATACGATGTATTTATTATTTTTTTTTTGTAATTTCTGCTTTAACTGAGGTTTCTTTGTCTGTTAGTTGTTGGTACCATTTATTGAGTACCCACAATGTGCTGGGCATAGTAATTCCTGCTCTGCTCACCTTCTCATTGATTTGGATGGCAACCCAGCCAGGTAGTATGCTTATGCTTAGTCCTGTTTTCTAGACAAAGAATCTAATGCTCGGTTGCTTAGTGAAATTTGTACTTGCCTCAGGGCTACACAGAAAGTGCCAGGGCTGGATATAAACCCAGGATACTCCAGTTTCAAATCCCAGCGTCTTCCTACCACATCACAATTAAGTGATTTGCACAAAGTAACTGAGGTCTTCCTACTGTAAACCTAATTTACTTTCCGTTACATCAAGTTAACTGAATATTTTAATGAGCTGGCTAACCACTGTGTCTGACTGCATCAGATAAGAATAAACAAAGGTACAATTGAATAAATAAGTGAATACATAAGCAAACTCACTTAAGGGAAATAAACCAAAATGTCAGCATAGTATGCCAATGGCCTAATTATAGATCATAATGATGTGTTGTATAATTATCGTTATAGATAATAGATTTATATTTATAATTTAATTTCTTTATTATTTTCCATTTATATTTAACATATATTTTAATTTCTACTGACCCAATTATTTGCATTCCCTATCCTGGGAAGTCCCTTCCTGGTATCAAGTTACCTACAAGGTGAATTTTAATCAGAATGCTGATTGGTGAACATAGAATAAAAGTTCCTTTGGGAGGATATTTTATGCAAACTCTAGAAAAGCCTGATGAAATATGCCTACTCCGTAACCAAATACACTGCTCTGATGACCAGATAATGAAAATCCCAAATTCAGTTCACTTTTACAACAAAAGTATGAGTTCCTTTGGCCTGGAAAAAGTGATAAGGAACAAAATTGATAAGCTAGATGCAATAGACAGAATGGCCCCAAAGATGTCCAAGCCCTGCTCTGGGGAGTCTGCTGAGTGTGTTTCCCCCATGGTAACAGGGACTTCACGGACGTCATTAAGGTCATGGACAGGGACTACCCAGGTAAGCCCAACCTAATCACATAAAACCTTAGAAGCAGTGAATTGTTTTTTGTCACTCCTGTTTATATTTTCTACATCTCCATTGAATGTTTATTTCTTGTATAATTAGAGGAAGTGTTGTGAATTTAGATGAAAAGAGGAAAAGGGAAATAGAAAATATTTCACCAAACTGAAGGACCTGAGAATGAGCAGGTTGGTTGGAGGGAGGCCCAGGAGACGTCAGAACTTTTACTCGTCAGGACTATTTAGGCTGCAAGTGATGGAAGCCAGCTTGGCTCACGTGCCCATCCCTGGACCATTGATAGTGTCCAGAGAGTGATGCCCCAACTTTGATGGTAGAGGAGCCACCAAATCTCCCTACTTCTCCCAAAATATGGGAGAAACAGATACCTAAAGAAGGGAAGGGCCGTTCACAGAAGGAAGAAGAAAGAAGCACTTACTATCAACCATGTCTCCAACCCTAACAGAAAAAGAGGTAAGGTCAGGTGCATGGGGGGAGGGATCATAATGAATAGTAGGAAGAAGAGTAAAGGTGATGATTAGTTCAGGGACATCTAGGTGGCTCAGTCAATTAAGTGTCTGACTTCAGCTCAGGTCATGACCTCACGGGTCATGAGCTCAACCCCCAGTGAAGGGGATGCTCGGAGGTAGGGCTTGGTGCTGACAGCTTGGAGCCTGGAGACTGGAGATTCTGTGTCTCCATCTCTCTCCACCCTTCCCCTGCTTGCGCTCTGACTCTCTCTCAAAAATAAATAAACATTTTTTTTAAAAGGTCATGTTTAGTTCAGTTTAAACACATTCAAGTCTGCATGTCAGAAATTGTCTCCAGCATAGATGCTCTAAAGGCAAGTAGAGAAGTAGCGAGATTTGCAAGTCATCTGCACTGACACGGTCACTGAGACACTTGTTACGACTCTTTCTATATCGAGAGACAAAAATGACTTTACTATTTTTCAGATCACTTTAAACCAAGTGACTGAAAAAGTGAGTACAATGCAGAGACTCGACTGGATCAAGATGGGGACAGGTGTGTGCCTTGTTCCATTTTTCCTTTCCATTCTGTCCGTGCTGCCTTCACTCCCAGATATGCCCTCCTCAGGTGGGGGCCAGAGGACCACCAGCAATCTGAGAGTCTATTCCACCAGGTTAGTGACAGCAGTGTTCAGCGCTGCCTTCACATCAGTCCCAGAGAAGGTCCTGATGCTCTTTGGACTACCTTTTAGTCACCTCTAGAACCATCTCTATGGCAAGATAGGAAATAATACGTGGATGGGACAGCCCTGTTTCAGATGTCCAAGCCTGGAGCCAACAGGAAGGGCCGGCAGAAGTATGTCAACTGAAAGTGACTGATGAACATGAAAAGTGGCCCCAGAGGAAAGTCCTTCTCTCTTCCCTTTTTCTTTTGACTTCACCCTGGTGTCCATGCAGTATGTGGATCAAGGTGACCATTACCTTCTTTTTTCTTAAATTTGCTTATTCATTTTGAGGGGGAAGGGGTAGAGAGGGAGAGAGAGAATCCCAAGCGGACTCCACACTCAGTGCAGAGTCTAATACGGGACCCAACCTCACGACCGTGAGATCATGACCTGATCCGAAATCAAGAGTCAGACACTCAACTGACTGAGCCACCCAGGTGCCCGGAGGTGGCCTATTCCTTCCACTGGGCACTCCATGACTGCTCACTTACTTGCCCAAATTAGATTAGTACATTCACCTCCTTGTCATCATAATACAGGAAGAGGTACCTCATCCTAGGTTCCGGTTTGACACTAGTTCTTCCCTGATGAAAATCTTAATGCAGCCTGTTTTCCTCCAAATGTGTGCAAAACATATTATGTTCCTTTGAACAAAATTATGCAAAGAACCAGATGTTTGCTTTTCATTATCTTACAGATACCAGTTGGTATTTGAATGACCTTACCTGGTTTTTTACTGTCCTTGTCCTTTGAATTCTGTTTGGGGGTGTGTGTTCACACACACAACTGTGTTATTTTTCTCAGATTATTGTCTTATTGAACTTGAACATACTTAGTGTTTTGGTTTTCTATTGCTACAGTAACAAACTGCCACACATTCACAGGATTAAAACAACATTCATTTATTATTTTGTAACTTCCCGTGGGTCAGAAGTGTGGGCAGAGCAGGGCTCAAGGGTTTTCTCTGCTCCAGCTCTCACAAGGCAGAATTAAGAGTTGCCTTCTTTTCTGGAGGCTCTGGGGAAGAATTTGCTTCCAAGCTTTTTCAGTTGTCAGAACGTCATTCTTAGCAGTTGTAGGACTGAAGTCCCTGTTTGCTTGCCACTGTCAACCAGGAACTGCCGTCAACTCTTAGAGACTTCTCTTCACTCTTTGCAGGTGGGTCCCTGTGCTCAGAGCAAGTAACAGCATTTGACATCCTTCTCACACTTGGAGCTTCTCTCTTGGATTCCCTCTTCTGCCTATTTCACAGCATATCTTTGATTCCAACTAGAGACAATTCTCTGCCCCGAAGGGCCCACCGGGATTATCCACATCCATAACCATAATTGCAGATGCAAAGCCTCTTTTCTTGTGCAAGGAAACACATTCCAGGGAGCAGGGCTTGGACATCTTTGGACGCCATTCTGCCCATCACATATAGCTTTTCAGATTCGTTCATCATCACTTTCTCCACTCCGAAGGAACTCCTACTTTTGATAGAAACAGTACTGAATTTGGGGATTCCATTCTATGGTGTCAGAGTGATGTATTCAGTTTGAAGCAGGGATATTTCATCTGGCTTTTCAGAGTTTACATAAAATATCTTACCAAGGCCAATTTTACTCTGTGTTCACCAATCAGCATTCTGAATAAAATGTGACCTCCCAGGTAACTAGGTATCATGAAGGAACTCCTTAGGATAGGGAATGTAAATAATTAAGTCAATAAAAATAGAAATAAATAAGTATAGGTAAAAAATAATACATAAATGTAAATTAGAAATATATATTAAGTTAAAATAAAATGATGACATTCTGGTATCAACTGGAATTGGTAATAGTCAAAAACCAAAAGAATAATCATGTGTAAAAAAAAAAAAAAGGATAATGTCTAGGACTTCAAACTTCTAGAATCCTCACTCTGATAGAGTGGCTTAACTGCGGTGAACCCGTAAGACAGATTGTGTCACCAGGGCCAGATAACAGCCTCATCATCTCTCTCTTCACAAAATTACCACTGAAGAGAGATATTGGAAGATAATTTTTATATAGATGCTGACTGCTAGAAGCATGGAAGCTTCTTCAAGAGTGTCTATCAAGACAGAAACTCAGTAGCCCAGGACCTTGTGAGAAGACACTGGTTATTACTAGGTAGGGATGAAGAGAGGGGTAATGGATGTCCTGACCTGGAGGAATGAGCCTTTCTTATGTAAGAGGTGCTTCTATCCTAGCCTCCGATCTCAGTATCTTGACTGTAATTGCTAATGAGGCCCACTTGGCATCTCAAGCAATTCCTAGGGATGTACTTTATCAATGAGTTTTCACATAAAACTAAAGAATTCCACCCTGCAGACTGGAAACCAAACCCACACACATAATACATGCATATACATTATATGCATACCCATACTTGTGTGCGTATGTATATAGACACATATATATTTAAATAGAATATAAGATTCTATGTGGGGGTGTTGTTAATTTACAATTCTTCAGATCTCTGTTGCATCTCTGTGAGGCCAATGGGTCTGCATCAGAGTCTTAAATCCCGCCCTTTTTGTATCCATATTATTTTGGTTTTCAAGCAGCCATACTTCTATATTATCATTTGATGCTATAGTCCTGGTTCTTTGGCTGGTCTAATAATAAAATTGACATAAGACAAGTTAATAAGAAAAAAGCTAAATGTAATTTTGCACATAGAAACCCCTCCAAAGATATGAAAGTCCATGGCAGCCAGAGAATTGAGGCTCACATGCCATCCTGAGGTAAGGAATGCGATAAGGGTCTGGGGCTTCCAAGTGTATATGGGGTGGGGTGGGGGTTGTGTGTGGCAATTCGTGGGAAGATAACAAGGGCCAATGTTTAGTAATCAGATGCTTGCCTTGCTGTGCAGGTAATAGCTCTCTTTCTGAGCCAGGCCCCCTTATCTAAATTCTTTAAGGCCAAGTAGTATTCCATTGTATATGTATATGCATATATAGTATATATATATGCATATATATATACTGCATATATATATATATATATATATACACACTACATCTTCTTTATGCTCACCAATGAAAAAGAATGAAATCTTGCCATTTGCAACAATACAGATGGAACTAGAGGGCACTTTGCTATTCGAAATAAGTCAGAGAAAGACAGATATCACATGATTTCACTCATATGTGGAATTTGAGAAACACAACAGGTGAACATACAGGAAGGGAAGAAAAAATAAGATTAAAACAGAGAGGGAGGTAAACCATAAGAGAATCTTGGCTACAGAGAATAAACTGAGGGTTGGGGGGGTGGAGGTGTGGGAATGGGTTAAATGGGTAATGGGCATGGAGGAGAACACTTTTCAGAATGAGTGCTGGGTGTGATATGTAAGCAAGGAATCACTGGGTTCTACTCCTGAAGCCAAGACTATACTGTATGTTAACGAACTTGAATAAGAAAATAAATAAATAAATAAATAAATAAATAAATTCCTCAAGGCTATTAAAGGATAGGTAAAAGTTTTTCCTGAGCTTGCTGGCTCCTGATGGTCTTCTACTCAAAGCAATCCACATACTAAAGGGGTCCATTCTGAGGTGGCATACTCTACTCCCCTTCAACACCAAATACTACTTTTCCTTATTAATCACAACTAATCTTAGAGAACGAGTGTTCCCCATCCACTGCTTCTTTGCCTCACATCAGAATTCTTGCAGTACTACTTTTTTTTTAAGTTATTTGTTTTGAGAGGGAAAGTCAAAGAACAAGCATGAGCAGGGGAGGGGCAGGAAGAGAGAGAGAGAGAGAGAGAGAGAATCCCAGGCAGACTCCATGCTCTGCATTGAGTCCAACAGAGGGCTCGATCTCACAAATGCTGAGATCATGACCTGAGCCAAAGTCAAGAGTCTGATGCTCAACAGACTGAGCCTTCCTGGCACCCTGTTGTAGTACTGCTTTTATTCCGGTATTTCTTTCTTCAGTATTTTTTTTTACTTTTTCTGTACTTGTTTGTTTATTGTTATTTAGTATTGTATTACTTTTATCACTTGGTAAAAATTTGTGTATTCTCTTTAGACCCTTAAATCACCAGCTTAGGAAGAGGACCAGCAGGTCAAAGAGGAAAGAAGAGCCGCTCGCCAAACTCCAAATGCAGCCAAACACCATGAATATATCATAAAACAGGTCGACTGCCTAGGACTTTCATAAAGCTTGATTTTCATTAGATTCCCCTCCAACTTGTTCATAATCTAGGCTTCCTGCCCTGTGTTAATTATATTTCTGACCCAAAACCAACAAACTAAGAGGCTGCATGTTGTGATGGAGAGTGCGGCTGGACCAGGCGCCAAAAACTGTGAGGTTTCGGGCCAATTCTGGAGCTAACCAGCTGTGTGACCTTGAACAAGTCACTTCTTCTCTCTTAACTGTTGTCCCCTCACTTCTTCAGTGAACAGTTAATAAAATGATGTTTATAATTTCTTCCCAAAATTATGTCATTCTTTGATTCTGGTTCCCTTTATTCTTAGTATTAATATACCATTAGAACAACATAGTCTACAATTCTTATACCCCATCCTAAGTCCTTATTCCTAGTTTTTTTACTGAACATAAATTATTACTCATGAGCTATATAACACTAAAAATGAGCACTACATGCAATTTCAAAAACAATTTTGTTAAATTTATTTGAGGTATGATTCAGCAAACGAGGTATTTAACGTGCCATGGTGAAAGCAAACCTTGCCTTTAAAACCCAGCAAATAAAAACTGGATCTGAAAAGCTGGAGCTAAGACTGGCTGGGGTCCATCATCTTTATGAGAATAGAGGGATTGAGAACATAGCATTTGCCTAAGAACTGGGCAGATAATCTGGATCAAGAGGGCAGGGGGTGGTAAATTGGTGGGAAAATTAAAGATGCATTTTTCCCCAGCTGTTTGATTTTTCATGCTGTTGAGTTCTGAGGTTACAGTATGTAACTCGAATATGAAACATCACTGGGAGGAAGGGAACTCATTTAATGTTATGTTAGTTGTAGAATTATAACTAGGTGTAAAGCAAAGAAAGTAGTTATCTATTATTCATTCCTTCTGAATAGACATTTCCTGTCTGTGAATACAAAGCATGACTAGAATTCACTTGCTGAAACTCAGGGATGCTGTGAGAGAACATTTCATTTTCATTTGATCTGACCTTGTGTATGATAATGGAGCTTTTTTAAAATACTGACGCTTGTCTGTTCTCCTTATATTGCACCCCTGCGAATTATTCCTACTCCTGGCCTCAGAGGACAGGAAATGAACCTTAGAAGTTTTTGATGACTTGTTCAAGTCATGCCAAACACCGTCTCTTTAGGCAATCCTGAAGAGATCTGGCCACAAAACCAGTCAAGTTAGTTATCTGTGTAGCTACATGTGACTGCCTATGTGATACGAAGCATTTCTCTCACTGACATCTGAACCCACTAACTGGCATGTCAGATTGACCAGAAATTAACATACCTCCTTGCTTGATCCAAGCATCTTTAAACCCAAGAAAGTGGCTTCTCTTTAGAGTGGTGGTAGGAAAGAATCCCAGTTAGAGACATTGTACAGGACATAGGTGACATAGGTGCACGGGACGCAAACATTGGACGTAGGTGGGCCGGCCACAGATCAATCAGACACACAAGGTCTCAGGCTCAACTGCTCAATCGACTGCTCTGTTTCCTCACCATGGCCTTGATCTGAACCAAAGCATAAAACCCGAAGTTGCAAAGAACCTCAATGAACAGAGATAAGACTCCTCTGGGTTTCCGTGTTTTGTTTTTGTTTTCCCCAATTAAGTTATGCAATAAATCAACTTTAAAATTCAGTTTTGACCTAGAATCTAATCTACTCATTTGCTAAAAATTATTAAATCAGAACATAATCTCATTGAATTGATGTGTCATCCAGTTTAGGCCCTCCATAAGTTGATGGCTAGATGGATGGCTACATGGGTAGAAAGATGAATGGATGGATGAATGGATGGATGGATGATAGATGGATATGAAATGAATGAATTCCCTTTCTCGGTCTATAGTTACAGGCTCCAACTTCTAAAAATGCATAATGTATATCTTCATGTAGATACCCCCTTGCTAAAATCTTGCACTGATTAAAAAGTGCATGTAAATTTTCTCTGATGAGCTTTTTATCATGTTCATAAGAAGGAGAAGTCTGATATAAAGTAGTAAAACAAGAATAAACAAACCTATAATTTGGAGCAGCAGCTCTGGGGACAATAACAAGGTTTTCCAATCTCCCAGATCATAATTAACAGTGTAAAGAATTAAAGGGAAGTTCAGGAAGGAGTGCTTAAACCTTTTTGTAAATTTAAAAACAAGTAATGATCTCCATTGCTGTTCTCCAGGTTTATTCAAATTTGGACAATTAGGACAATTAAACATAAAACAGAGACAGTTCTAAAGAGGGAGCTGCAACAAAGCAGAATAATTGCTGGTACGGGCTATCAAATTTACATAAAAAAAGATTAAAAAGCTGATTTACATTTAAAAAACAAGATCAGGCAACATCTAAAATAGATAACACAACCCGCTGAGAAAAGCTCTTTTCATCAATAAAGGAGAAGCAAAGGTGATTATACATAACAAAACTAATCTTCTATATTGCTTTAATCACCTAAAACCACTTTAACTGTTTATTTGGGAACCGTTATGTGAAAAAAAATATTGCATGTAAAAGTGTCTAATTTCCAGGTTGCAATAAAACATAGACACCATCAGGATCCTGTTTATCACCTGCTCTCTTCTCCGATTCTTGTCTTCTCTTGGTTATCAAAATTTTCACCAATTACAAACCTACCCATTCTAGAGCTTGAAAATTTGCCATGTAATTGGTTTAACAGATGCTTCCAGACTAGCTGTTCTGTTTATTGTTACAGCCTCTCATGAACAAAGTAGATTGTAAAGCCTTTTCCTTCCTGGACTGAGCATCTATGTGGCATTTTGAACTTTTTTTCAAAATAAAGAACATAATTACCTAAATTTTAATATGTGCCGTAACCAGATCCTTTGCTAATATTTACTCTTATGTGGGGTTTTTTTCAAGAACAGTTATTTATTCATTAGTTCAGTACCTTCATGATTTGAGCTTAAAGAATCAAAAACACTTAAACAGATCTCAAAACTGGGGACTCATTTGCCATTAATACATATCATTGTTCCGAAAGCTTCTTGTTAAATCACCCTAGAAGTTAAGAAAAAAATTACAATTATCTTGGCCATAATTTTAGGCTGATTAAGAAAAACAGACAGAAGCTAGAAATTGGGATAAATCCCCATTTCAGTCCATTTATAAAGAAGTAAAGAAATACTGATGATATCAAGAGATTTTAATATACCAAATGATGGGGTTCAGGATGTATTACCCCCAAAATATGGCACCTCGGCATATTGCATAGCTGAAGCTGAAGGAGTCTGAGAAACAGCAGATGTAAGAAGGGCTCACTAACTTCCCCCTTCTCCCCTGAAGCAGGTTATAAGACCCTCATTTGGGGGCACCTGGGGGGCTCAGTCGGTTGAATATCCAACTCTTGATTTTGGCTCAGGTCATGATC